>JASEVX010000010.1:15807141-16519641 GCA_031761405.1 Serripes groenlandicus
CATATAGGTATACGTATACATCAACAAACCCATATATGGTAAAACGGTGTATCCATGCTTTAGCAAGACACAACAAAGACAACTGCATATAGGTATGCGTATACATCAACACACTTATATATGGTAAAACGGTGTATCCATGCTTCAGCAAGACACAACCAAGACAACTGCATATAGGTATACGTATACATCAACAAACCCATATATTGTAAAACGGTGTATCCATGCTTTAGCAAGACACAACAAAGACAACTGCATATAGGTATGCGTATACATCAACACACCCATATATGGTAAAACGGTGTATCCATGCTTCAGCAAGACACAACCAAGACAACTGCATATAGGTATACGTATACATCAACACATCCATATATTGTAAAACGGTGTATCCATGATTCAGCAAGACACAACCAAGACAACTGCATATAGGTATACGTATACATCAACACACCCATATATTGTAAAACGGTGTATCCATGCTTCAGCAAGACACAACCAAGACAACTGCATATAGGTATACGTATACATCAACACATCCATATATTGTAAAACGGTGTATCCATGCTTTAGCAAGACACAACCAAGACAACTGCATATAGGTTTACGTATACATCAACAAACCCATATATGGTAAAACGGTGTATCTATGCTTTAGCAAGACACAACCAAGACAACTGCATATAGGTATGCGTATACATCAACACACACCCATATATGGTAAAACGGTGTATCCATGCTTTAGCAAGACACAACAAAGACAACTGCATATAGGTATGCGTATACATCAACACACCCATATATGGTAAAACGGTGTATCCATGCTTTAGCAAGACACAACCAAGACAACTGCATATAGGTATAACGTATACATCAACAAACCCATATATGGTAAAACGATGTATCCATGCTTTAGCAAGACACAACCAAGACAACTGCATATAGGTATACGTATACATCAACACACCCATATATTGTAAAACGGTGTATCCATGCTTTAGCAAGACACAACAAAGACAACTGCATATAGGTATACGTATACATCAACAAACCCATATATGGTAAAACGGTGTATCCATGCTTTAGCAAGACACAACCAAGACAACTGCATATAGGTATGCGTATACATCAACACACCCATATATGGTAAAAACGGTGTATCCATGCTTCAGCAAGACACAACCAAGACAACTGCATATAGGTATGCGTATACATCAACACACCCATATATGGTAAAACGGTGTATCCATGCTTTAGCAAGACACAACCAAGACAACTGCATATATGTATGCGTATACATCAACACACCCATATATTGTAAAACAGTGTATCCATGCTTCAGCAAGACACAACAAAGACAACTGCATATAGGTATGCGTATACATCAACACACCCATATATGGTAAAACGGTGTATCCATGCTTTAGCAAGACACAACCAAGACAACTGCATATAGGTATGCGTATACATCAACACACCCATATATTGTAAAACAGTGTATCCATGCTTTAGCAAGACACAACCAAGACAACTGCATATAGGTATGCGTATACTTCAACACACCCATATATTGTAAAACGGTGTATCCATGCTTTAGCAAGACACAACAAAGACAACTGCATATAGGTATGCGTATACATCAACACACCCATATATTGTAAAACGGTGTATCCATGCTTTAGCAAGACACAACAAAGACAACTGCATATAGGTATGCGTATACATCAACACACCCATATATGGTAAAACGGTGTATCCATGATTCAGCAAGACACAACAAAGACAACTGCATATAGGTAAGCGTATACATCAACACACCCATATATTGTAAAACGGTGTATCCATGCTTTAGCAAGACACAACAAAGACAACTGCATATAGGTATGCGTATACATCAACACACCCATATATGGTAAAACGGTGTATCCATGATTCAGCAAGACACAACAAAGACAACTGCATATAGGTATGCGTATACATCAACACACCCATATATTGTAAAACGGTGTATCCATGCTTTAGCAAGACACAACAAAGACAACTGCATATAGGTATGCGTATACATCAACATACCCATATATGGTAAAACGGTGTATCCATGATTCAGCAAGACACAACAAAGACAACTGCATATAGGTATGCGTATACATCAACACACCCATATATTGTAAAACGGTGTATCCATGCTTCAGCAAGACACAACAAAGACAACTGCATATAGGTATACGTATACATCAACACACCCATATATGGTAAAACGGTGTATCCATGCTTCAGCAAGACACAACAAAGACAACTGCATATAGGTATACGTATACATCAACAAACCCATATATTGTAAAACGGTGTATCCATGATTCAGCAAGACACAACCGAGACAACTGCATATAGGTATACGTACACATCAACACACTTATATATGGTAAAACGGTGTATCCATGCTTCAGCAAGACACAACCAAGACAACTGCATATAGGTATACGTATACATCAACAAACCCATATATTGTAAAACGGTGTATCCATGCTTTAGCAAGACACAACAAAGACAACTGCATATAGGTATGCGTATACATCAACACACCCATATATTGTAAAACGGTGTATCCATGCTTAGCAAGACACAACCAAGACAACTGCATATAGGTATACGTATACATCAACAAACCCATATATGGTAAAACGGTGTATCCATGATTCAGCAAGACACAACAAAGACAACTGCATATAGGTATACGTATACATCAACACAACCATATATGGTAAAACGGTGTATCCATGCTTCAGCAAGACACAACCAAGACAACTGCATATAGGTATACGTATACATCAACACACCCATATATGGTAAAACGGTGTATCCATGCTTCAGCAAGACACAACAAAGACAACTGCATATAGGTATGCGTATACATAAACACACCCATATATTGTAAAACGGTGTATCCATGCTTCAGCAAGACACAACAAAGACAACTGCATATAGGTATACGTATACATCAACACACCCATATATGGTAAAACGGTGTATCCATGCTTCAGCAAGACACAACAAAGACAACTGCATATAGGTATGCGTATACATCAACAAACCCATATATGGTTAAACGGTGTATCCATGCTTCAGCAAGACACAACAAAGACAACTGCATATAGGTATACGTATACATCAACACACCCATATATGGTAAAACGGTGTATCCATGCTTCAGCAAGACACAACCAAGACAACTGCATATAGGTATACGTATACATCAACACACCCATATATTGTAAAACGGTGTATCCATGATTTAGCAAGACACAACAAAGACAACTGCATATAGGTATAGCGTATACATCAACAAACCCATATATGGTAAAACGGTGTATCCATGCTTTAGCAAGACACAACCAAGACAACTGCATATAGGTATACGTATACATCAACAAACCCATATATGGTAAAACGGTGTATCCATGCTTTAGCAAGACACAACAAAGACAACTGCATATAGGTATGCGTATACATCAACACACTTATATATGGTAAAACGGTGTATCCATGCTTCAGCAAGACACAACCAAGACAACTGCATATAGGTATACGTATACATCAACAAACCCATATATTGTAAAACGGTGTATCCATGCTTTAGCAAGACACAACAAAGACAACTGCATATAGGTATGCGTATACATCAACACACCCATATATGGTAAAACGGTGTATCCATGCTTCAGCAAGACACAACCAAGACAACTGCATATAGGTATACGTATACATCAACACATCCATATATTGTAAAACGGTGTATCCATGATTCAGCAAGACACAACCAAGACAACTGCATATAGGTATACGTATACATCAACACACCCATATATTGTAAAACGGTGTATCCATGCTTCAGCAAGACACAACCAAGACAACTGCATATAGGTATACGTATACATCAACACATCCATATATTGTAAAACGGTGTATCCATGCTTTAGCAAGACACAACCAAGACAACTGCATATAGGTTTACGTATACATCAACAAACCCATATATGGTAAAACGGTGTATCTATGCTTTAGCAAGACACAACCAAGACAACTGCATATAGGTATGCGTATACATCAACACACACCCATATATGGTAAAACGGTGTATCCATGCTTTAGCAAGACACAACAAAGACAACTGCATATAGGTATGCGTATACATCAACACACCCATATATGGTAAAACGGTGTATCCATGCTTTAGCAAGACACAACCAAGACAACTGCATATAGGTATACGTATACATCAACAAACCCATATATGGTAAAACGGTGTATCCATGCTTTAGCAAGACACAACCAAGACAACTGCATATAGGTATACGTATACATCAACACACCCATATATTGTAAAACGGTGTATCCATGCTTTAGCAAGACACAACAAAGACAACTGCATATAGGTATACGTATACATCAACAAACCCATATATGGTAAAACGGTGTATCCATGCTTTAGCAAGACACAACCAAGACAACTGCATATAGGTATGCGTATACATCAACACACCCATATATTGTAAAACGGTGTATCCATGCTTCAGCAAGACACAACCAAGACAACTGCATATAGGTATGCGTATACATCAACACACCCATATATGGTAAAACGGTGTATCCATGCTTTAGCAAGACACAACCAAGACAACTGCATATAGGTAAGCGTATACATCAACACACCCATATATTGTAAAACGGTGTATCCATGCTTTAGCAAGACACAACAAAGACAACTGCATATAGGTATGCGTATACATCAACACACCCATATATGGTAAAACGGTGTATCCATGATTCAGCAAGACACAACAAAGACAACTGCATATAGGTATGCGTATACATCAACACACCCATATATTGTAAAACGGTGTATCCATGCTTTAGCAAGACACAACAAAGACAACTGCATATAGGTATGCGTATACATCAACATACCCATATATGGTAAAACGGTGTATCCATGATTCAGCAAGACACAACAAAGACAACTGCATATAGGTATGCGTATACATCAACACACCCATATATTGTAAAACGGTGTATCCATGCTTCAGCAAGACACAACAAAGACAACTGCATATAGGTATACGTATACATCAACACACCCATATATGGTAAAACGGTGTATCCATACTTCAGCAAGACACAACAAAGACAACTGCATATAGGTATACGTATACATCAACAAACCCATATATTGTAAAACGGTGTATCCATGATTCAGCAAGACACAACCGAGACAACTGCATATAGGTATACGTATACATAAACACACCCATATATTGTAAAACGGTGTATCCATGCTTCAGCAAGACACAACAAAGACAACTGAATATAGGTATACGTATACATCAACAAACCCATATATTGTAAAACGATGTATCCATGATTCAGCAAGACACAACCAAGACAACTGCATATAGGTATGCGTATACATCAACACACCCATATATTGTAAAACGGTGTATCCATGCTTTAGCAAGACACAACCAAGACAACTGCATATAGGTATGCGTATACATCAACACACCCATATATGGTAAAACGGTTTATCCATGCTTTAGCAAGACACAACAAAGACAACTGCATATAGGTATACGTATACATCAACACACCCATATATGGTAAAACGGTTTATCCATGATTCAGCAAGACACAACAAAGACAACTGCATATAGGTATGCGTATACATCAACACATCCATATATGGTAAAACGGTGTATCCATGCTTCAGCAAGACACAACCAAGACAACTGCATATAGGTATACGTATACATCAACAAACCCATATATGGTAAAACAGTGTATCCATGCTTCAGCAAGACACAACCAAGACAACTGCATATAGGTATGCGTATACATCAACACACCCATATATTGTAAAACGGTGTATCCATGATTCAGCAAGACACAACCAAGACAACTGCATATAGGTATACGTATACATCAACACACCCATATATTGTAAAACGGTGTATCCATGCTTTAGCAAGACACAACCAAGACAACTGCATATAGGTATACGTATACATAAACAAACCCATATATGGTAAAACGGTGTATCCATGATTCAGCAAGACACAACAAAGACAACTGCATATAGGTATACGTATACATCAACACACCCATATATGGTAAAACGGTGTATCCATGCTTCAGCAAGACACAACCAAGACAACTGCATATAGGTATACGTATACATCAACACACCCATATATGGTAAAACGGTGTATCCATGCTTCAGCAAGACACAACAAAGACAACTGCATATAGGTATGCGTATACATAAACACACCCATATATTGTAAAACGGTGTATCCATGCTTCAGCAAGACACAACAAAGACAACTGCATATAGGTATACGTATACATCAACACACCCATATATGGTAAAACGGTGTATCCATGCTTCAGCAAGACACAACAAAGACAACTGCATATAGGTATGCGTATACATCAACAAACCCATATATGGTTAAACGGTGTATCCATGCTTCAGCAAGACACAACAAAGACAACTGCATATAGGTATACGTATACATCAACACACCCATATATGGTAAAACGGTGTATCCATGCTTCAGCAAGACACAACCAAGACAACTGCATATAGGTATACGTATACATCAACACACCCATATATTGTAAAACGGTGTATCCATGATTTAGCAAGACACAACAAAGACAACTGCATATAGGTATACGTATACATCAACAAACCCATATATGGTAAAACGGTGTATCCATGCTTTAGCAAGACACAACCAAGACAACTGCATATAGGTATACGTATACATCAACAAACCCATATATGGTAAAACGGTGTATCCATGCTTTAGCAAGACACAACAAAGACAACTGCATATAGGTATGCGTATACATCAACACACTTATATATGGTAAAACGGTGTATCCATGCTTCAGCAAGACACAACCAAGACAACTGCATATAGGTATACGTATACATCAACAAACCCATATATTGTAAAACGGTGTATCCATGCTTTAGCAAGACACAACAAAGACAACTGCATATAGGTATGCGTATACATCAACACACCCATATATGGTAAAACGGTGTATCCATGCTTCAGCAAGACACAACCAAGACAACTGCATATAGGTATACGTATACATCAACACATCCATATATTGTAAAACGGTGTATCCATGATTCAGCAAGACACAACCAAGACAACTGCATATAGGTATACGTATACATCAACACACCCATATATTGTAAAACGGTGTATCCATGCTTCAGCAAGACACAACCAAGACAACTGCATATAGGTATACGTATACATCAACACATCCATATATTGTAAAACGGTGTATCCATGCTTTAGCAAGACACAACCAAGACAACTGCATATAGGTTTACGTATACATCAACAAACCCATATATGGTAAAACGGTGTATCTATGCTTTAGCAAGACACAACCAAGACAACTGCATATAGGTATGCGTATACATCAACACACACCCATATATGGTAAAACGGTGTATCCATGCTTTAGCAAGACACAACAAAGACAACTGCATATAGGTATGCGTATACATCAACACACCCATATATGGTAAAACGGTGTATCCATGCTTTAGCAAGACACAACCAAGACAACTGCATATAGGTATACGTATACATCAACAAACCCATATATGGTAAAACGGTGTATCCATGCTTTAGCAAGACACAACCAAGACAACTGCATATAGGTATACGTATACATCAACACACCCATATATTGTAAAACGGTGTATCCATGCTTTAGCAAGACACAACAAAGACAACTGCATATAGGTATACGTATACATCAACAAACCCATATATGGTAAAACGGTGTATCCATGCTTTAGCAAGACACAACCAAGACAACTGCATATAGGTATGCGTATACATCAACACACCCATATATGGTAAAACGGTGTATCCATGCTTCAGCAAGACACAACCAAGACAACTGCATATAGGTATGCGTATACATCAACACACCCATATATGGTAAAACGGTGTATCCATGCTTTAGCAAGACACAACCAAGACAACTGCATATAGGTATGCGTATACATCAACACACCCATATATTGTAAAACAGTGTATCCATGCTTCAGCAAGACACAACCAAGACAACTGCATATAGGTATGCGTATACATCAACACACCCATATATGGTAAAACGGTGTATCCATGCTTTAGCAAGACACAACCAAGACAACTGCATATAGGTATGCGTATACATCAACACACCCATATATTGTAAAACAGTGTATCCATGCTTTAGCAAGACACAACCAAGACAACTGCATATAGGTATGCGTATACATCAACACACCCATATATTGTAAAACAGTGTATCCATGCTTTAGCAAGACACAACAAAGACAACTGCATATAGGTATGCGTATACATCAACACACCCATATATTGTAAAACGGTGTATCCATGCTTTAGCAAGACACAACAAAGACAACTGCATATAGGTATGCGTATACATCAACACACCCATATATGGTAAAACGGTGTATCCATGATTCAGCAAGACACAACAAAGACAACTGCATATAGGTAAGAGTATACATCAACACACCCATATATTGTAAAACGGTGTATCCATGCTTTAGCAAGACACAACAAAGACAACTGCATATAGGTATGCGTATACATCAACACACCCATATATGGTAAAACGGTGTATCCATGATTCAGCAAGACACAACAAAGACAACTGCATATAGGTATGCGTATACATCAACACACCCATATATTGTAAAACGGTGTATCCATGCTTTAGCAAGACACAACAAAGACAACTGCATATAGGTATGCGTATACATCAACACACCCATATATGGTAAAACGGTGTATCCATGATTCAGCAAGACACAACAAAGACAACTGTATATAGGTATGCGTATACATCAACACACCCATATATTGTAAAACGGTGTATCCATGCTTCAGCAAGACACAACAAAGACAACTGCATATAGGTATACGTATACATCAACACACCCATATATGGTAAAACGGTGTATCCATGCTTCAGCAAGACACAACAAAGACAACTGCATATAGGTATACGTATACATCAACAAACCCATATATTGTAAAACGGTGTATCCATGATTCAGCAAGACACAACCGAGACAACTGCATATAGGTATACGTATACATAAACACACCCATATATTGTAAAACGGTGTATCCATGCTTCAGCAAGACACAACAAAGACAACTGCATATAGGTATACGTATACATCAACAAACCCATATATTGTAAAACGGTGTATCCATGATTCAGCAAGACACAACCAAGACAACTGCATATAGGTATGCGTATACATCAACACACCCATATATTGTAAAACGGTGTATCCATGCTTTAGCAAGACACAACCAAGACAACTGCATATAGGTATGCGTATACATCAACACACCCATATATGGTAAAACGGTTTATCCATGCTTTAGCAAGACACAACAAAGACAACTGCATATAGGTATACGTATACATCAACACACCCATATATGGTAAAACGGTTTATCCATGATTCAGCAAGACACAACAAAGACAACTGCATATAGGTATGCGTATACATCAACACATCCATATATGGTAAAACGGTGTATCCATGCTTCAGCAAGACACAACCAAGACAACTGCATATAGGTATACGTATACATCAACAAACCCATATATGGTAAAACAGTGTATCCATGCTTCAGCAAGACACAACCAAGACAACTGCATATAGGTATGCGTATACATCAACACACCCATATATTGTAAAACGGTGTATCCATGATTCAGCAAGACACAACCAAGACAACTGCATATAGGTATACGTATACATCAACACACCCATATATTGTAAAACGGTGTATCCATGCTTTAGCAAGACACAACCAAGACAACTGCATATAGGTATACGTATACATCAACAAACCCATATATGGTAAAACGGTGTATCCATGATTCAGCAAGACACAACAAAGACAACTGCATATAGGTATACGTATACATCAACACACCCATATATGGTAAAACGGTGTATCCATGCTTCAGCAAGACACAACCAAGACAACTGCATATAGGTATACGTATACATCAACACACCCATATATGGTAAAACGGTGTATCCATGCATCAGCAAGACACAACAAAGACAACTGCATATAGGTATGCGTATACATAAACACACCCATATATTGTAAAACGGTGTATCCATGCTTCAGCAAGACACAACAAAGACAACTGCATATAGGTATACGTATACATCAACACACCCATATATGGTAAAACGGTGTATCCATGCTTCAGCAAGACACAACAAAGACAACTGCATATAGGTATGCGTATACATCAACAAACCCATATATGGTTAAACGGTGTATCCATGCTTCAGCAAGACACAACAAAGACAACTGCATATAGGTATACGTATACATCAACACACCCATATATGGTAAAACGGTGTATCCATGCTTCAGCAAGACACAACAAAGACAACTGCATATAGGTATACGTATACATCAACAAACCCATATATTGTAAAACGGTGTATCCATGCTTCAGCAAGACACAACAAAGACAACTGCATATAGGTATGCGTATACATCAACAAACCCATATATGGTAAAACTGTGTATCCATGCTTCAGCAAGACACAACCAAGACAACTGCATATAGGTATACGTATACATCAACACACCCATATATGGTAAAACGGTGTATCCATGCTTCAGCAAGACACAACAAAGACAACTGCATATAGGTATGCGTATACATCAACAAACCCATATATGGTTAAACGGTGTATCCATGCTTCAGCAAGACACAACAAAGACAACTGCATATAGGTATACGTATACATCAACACACCCATATATGGTAAAACGGTGTATCCATGCTTCAGCAAGACACAACAAAGACAACTGCATATAGGTATACGTATACATCAACAAACCCATATATTGTAAAACGGTGTATCCATGCTTCAGCAAGACACAACAAAGACAACTGCATATAGGTATGCGTATACATCAACAAACCCATATATGGTAAAACGGTGTATCCATGCTTCAGCAAGACACAACCAAGACAACTGCATATAGGTATACATATACATCAACACACCCATATATTGTAAAACTGTGTATCCATGCTTCAGCAAGACACAACAAAGACAACTGCATATAGGTATACGTATACATCAACACACCCATATATGGTAAAACGGTGTATCCATGCTTCAGCAAGACACAACAAAGACAACTGCATATAGGTATACGTATACATCAACAAACCCATATATTGTAAAACGGTGTATCCATGATTCAGCAAGACACAACCGAGACAACTGCATATAGGTATACGTATACATAAACACACCCATATATTGTAAAACGGTGTATCCATGCTTCAGCAAGACACAACAAAGACAACTGCATATAGGTATACGTATACATCAATAAACCCATATATTGTAAAACGGTGTATCCATGATTCAGCAAGACACAACCAAGACAACTGCATATAGGTATGCGTATACATCAACACACCCATATATTGTAAAACGGTGTATCCATGCTTTAGCAAGACACAACAAAGACAACTGCATATAGGTATGCGTATACATCAACACACCCATATATGGTAAAACGGTGTATCCATGCTTTAGCAAGACACAACAAAGACAACTGCATATAGGTATACGTATACATCAACACACCCATATATGGTAAAACGGTTTATCCATGATTCAGCAAGACACAACAAAGACAACTGCATATAGGTATGCGTATACATCAACACACCCATATATTGTAAAACGGTGTATCCATGCTTCAGCAAGACACAACCAAGACAACTGCATATAGGTATACGTATACATCAACAAACCCATATATGGTAAAACAGTGTATCCATGCTTCAGCAAGACACAACCAAGACAACTGCATATAGGTATGCGTATACATCAACACACCCATATATTGTAAAACGGTGTATCCATGATTCAGCAAGACACAACCAAGACAACTGCATATAGGTATACGTATACATCAACACCCCCATATATTGTAAAACGGTGTATCCATGATTCAGCAAGACACAACAAAGACAACTGCATATAGGTATGCGTATACATCAACACATCCATATATGGTAAAACGGTGTATCCATGCTTCAGCAAGACACAACCAAGACAACTGCATATAGGTATACGTATACATCAACAAACCCATATATGGTAAAACAGTGTATCCATGCTTCAGCAAGACACAACCAAGACAACTGCATATAGGTATGCGTATACATCAACACACCCATATATTGTAAAACGGTGTATCCATGATTCAGCAAGACACAACCAAGACAACTGCATATAGGTATACGTATACATCAACACACCCATATATTGTAAAACGGTGTATCCATGCTTTAGCAAGACACAACCAAGACAACTGCATATAGGTATACGTATACATCAACAAACCCATATATGGTAAAACGGTGTATCCATGATTCAGCAAGACACAACAAAGACAACTGCATATAGGTATACGTATACATCAACACACCCATATATGGTAAAACGGTGTATCCATGCTTCAGCAAGACACAACCAAGACAACTGCATATAGGTATACGTATACATCAACACACCCATATATGGTAAAACGGTGTATCCATGCATCAGCAAGACACAACAAAGACAACTGCATATAGGTATGCGTATACATAAACACACCCATATATTGTAAAACGGTGTATCCATGCTTCAGCAAGACACAACAAAGACAACTGCATATAGGTATACGTATACATCAACACACCCATATATGGTAAAACGGTGTATCCATGCTTCAGCAAGACACAACAAAGACAACTGCATATAGGTATGCGTATACATCAACAAACCCATATATGGTTAAACGGTGTATCCATGCTTCAGCAAGACACAACAAAGACAACTGCATATAGGTATACGTATACATCAACACACCCATATATGGTAAAACGGTGTATCCATGCTTCAGCAAGACACAACAAAGACAACTGCATATAGGTATAGCGTATACATCAACAAACCCATATATTGTAAAACGGTGTATCCATGCTTCAGCAAGACACAACAAAGACAACTGCATATAGGTATGCGTATACATCAACAAACCCATATATGGTAAAACTGTGTATCCATGCTTCAGCAAGACACAACCAAGACAACTGCATATAGGTATACGTATACATCAACACACCCATATATGGTAAAACGGTGTATCCATGCTTCAGCAAGACACAACAAAGACAACTGCATATAGGTATGCGTATACATCAACAAACCCATATATGGTTAAACGGTGTATCCATGCTTCAGCAAGACACAACAAAGACAACTGCATATAGGTATACGTATACATCAACACACCCATATATGGTAAAACGGTGTATCCATGCTTCAGCAAGACACAACAAAGACAACTGCATATAGGTATACGTATACATCAACAAACCCATATATTGTAAAACGGTGTATCCATGCTTCAGCAAGGACACAACAAAGACAACTGCATACCTATATGCAGTTGTCTTTGTTGTGTCTTGCTGAAGCATGGATACACCGTTTTACAATATATGGGTTTGTTGATGTATACGTATACCTATATGCAGTTGTCTTTGTTGTGTCTTGCTGAAGCATGGATACACCGTTTTACCATATATGGGTGTGTTGATGTATACGTATACCTATATGCAGTTGTCTTTGTTGTGTCTTGCTGAAGCATGGATACACCGTTTAACCATATATGGGTTTGTTGATGTATACGCATACCTATATGCAGTTGTCTTTGTTGTGTCTTGCTGAAGCATGGATACACCGTTTTACCATATATGGGTGTGTTGATGTATACGTATACCTATATGCAGTTGTCTTGGTTGTGTCTTGCTGAAGCATGGATACACAGTTTTACCATATATGGGGTTTGTTGATGTATACGCATACCTATATGCAGTTGTCTTTGTTGTGTCTTGCTGAAGCATGGATACACCGTTTTACAATATATGGGTTTGTTGATGTATACGTATACCTATATGCAGTTGTCTTTGTTGTGTCTTGCTGAAGCATGGATACACCGTTTTACCATATATGGGTGTGTTGATGTATACGTATACCTATATGCAGTTGTCTTTGTTGTGTCTTGCTGAAGCATGGATACACCGTTTAACCATATATGGGTTTGTTGATGTATACGCATACCTATATGCAGTTGTCTTTGTTGTGTCTTGCTGAAGCATGGATACACCGTTTTACCATATATGGGTGTGTTGATGTATACGTATACTATATGCAGTTGTCTTTGTTGTGTCTTGCTGAAGCATGGATACACCGTTTTACAATATATGGGTGTGTTTATGTATACGCATACCTATATGCAGTTGTCTTTGTTGTGTCTTGCTGATTGCATGGATACACCGTTTTACCATATATGGGTGTGTTGATGTATACGTATACCTATATGCAGTTGTCTTGGTTGTGTCTTGCTGAAGCATGGATACACCGTTTTACCATATATGGGTGTGTTGATGTATACGTATACCTATATGCAGTTGTCTTTGTTGTGTCTTGCTGAATCATGGATACACCGTTTTACCATATATGGGTTTGTTGATGTATACGTATACCTATATGCAGTTGTCTTGGTTGTGTCTTGCTAAAGCATGGATACACCGTTTTACAATATATGGGTGTGTTGATGTATACGTATACCTATATGCAGTTGTCTTGGTTGTGTCTTGCTGAATCATGGGATACACCGTTTTACAATATATGGGTGTGTTGATGTATACGCATACCTATATGCAGTTGTCTTGGTTGTGTCTTGCTGAAGCATGGATACACTGTTTTACCATATATGGGTTTGTTGATGTATACGTATACCTATATGCAGTTGTCTTGGTTGTGTCTTGCTGAAGCATGGATACACCGTTTTACCATATATGGATGTGTTGATGTATACGCATACCTATATGCAGTTGTCTTTGTTGTGTCTTGCTGAATCATGGATACACCGTTTTACAATATATGGGGGTGTTGATGTATACGTATACCTATATGCAGTTGTCTTGGTTGTGTCTTGCTGAATCATGGATACACCGTTTTACAATATATGGGTGTGTTGATGTATACGCATACCTATATGCAGTTGTCTTGGTTGTGTCTTGCTGAAGCATGGATACACTGTTTTACCATATATGGGTTTGTTGATGTATACGTATACCTATATGCAGTTGTCTTGGTTGTGTCTTGCTGAAGCATGGATACACCGTTTTACAATATATGGTGTGTTGATGTATACGCATACCTATATGCAGTTGTCTTTGTTGTGTCTTGCTGAATCATGGATAAACCGTTTTACCATATATGGGTGTGTTGATGTATACGTATACCTATATGCAGTTGTCTTTGTTGTGTCTTGCTAAAGCATGGATACACCGTTTACCATATATGGGTGTGTTGATGTATACGCATACCTATATGCAGTTGTCTTTGTTGTGTCTTGCTAAAGCATGGATACACCGTTTTACAATATATGGGTGTGTTGATGTATACGCATACCTATATGCAGTTGTCTTGGTTGTGTCTTGCTGAATCATGGATACACCGTTTTACAATATATGGGTTTATTGATGTATACGTATACCTATATGCAGTTGTCTTTGTTGTGTCTTGCTGAAGCATGGATACACCGTTTTACAATATATGGGTGTGTTTATGTATACGTATACCTATATGCAGTTGTCTCGGTTGTGTCTTGCTGAATCATGGATACACCGTTTTACAATATATGGGTTTGTTGATGTATACGTATACCTATATGCAGTTGTCTTTGTTGTGTCTTGCTGAAGCATGGATACACCGTTTTACCATATATGGGTGTGTTGATGTATACGTATACCTATATGCAGTTGTCTTTGTTGTGTCTTGCTGAAGCATGGATACACAGTTTTACAATATATGGGTGTGTTGATGTATATGTATACCTATATGCAGTTGTCTTGGTTGTGTCTTGCTGAAGCATGGATACACCGTTTTACCATATATGGGTTTGTTGATGTATACGCATACCTATATGCAGTTGTCTTTGTTGTGTCTTGCTGAAGCATGGATACACCGTTTTACAATATATGGGTTTGTTGATGTATACGTATACCTATATGCAGTTGTCTTTGTTGTGTCTTGCTGAAGCATGGATACACCGTTTTACCATATATGGGTGTGTTGATGTATACGTATACCTATATGCAGTTGTCTTTGTTGTGTCTTGCTGAAGCATGGATACACCGTTTAACCATATATGGGTTTGTTGATGTATACGCATACCTATATGCAGTTGTCTTTGTTGTGTCTTGCTGAAGCATGGATACACCGTTTTACCATATATGGGTGTGTTGATGTATACGTATACCTATATGCAGTTGTCTTGGTTGTGTCTTGCTGAAGCATGGATACACAGTTTTACCATATATGGGTTGTTGATGTATACGCATACCTATATGCAGTTGTCTTTGTTGTGTCTTGCTGAAGCATGGATACACCGTTTTACAATATATGGGTTTGTTGATGTATACGTATACCTATATGCAGTTGTCTTTGTTGTGTCTTGCTGAAGCATGGATACACCGTTTTACCATATATGGGTGTGTTGATGTATACGTATACCTATATGCAGTTGTCTTTGTTGTGTCTTGCTGAAGCATGGATACACCGTTTAACCATATATGGGTTTGTTGATGTATACGCATACCTATATGCAGTTGTCTTTGTTGTGTCTTGCTGAAGCATGGATACACCGTTTTACCATATATGGGTGTGTTGATGTATACGTATACCTATATGCAGTTGTCTTTGTTGTGTCTTGCTGAAGCATGGATACACCGTTTACAATATATGGGTGTGTTTATGTATACGCATACCTATATGCAGTTGTCTTTGTTGTGTCTTGCTGATGCATGGATACACCGTTTTACCATATATGGGTGTGTTGATGTATACGTTATACCTATATGCAGTTGTCTTGGTTGTGTCTTGCTGAAGCATGGATACACCGTTTTACCATATATGGGTGTGTTGATGTATACGTATACCTATATGCAGTTGTCTTTGTTGTGTCTTGCTGAATCATGGATACACCGTTTTACCATATATGGGTTTGTTGATGTATACGTATACCTATATGCAGTTGTCTTGGTTGTGTCTTGCTAAAGCATGGATACACCGTTTTACAATATATGGGGTGTGTTGATGTATACGTATACCTATATGCAGTTGTCTTGGTTGTGTCTTGCTGAATCATGGATACACCGTTTTACAATATATGGGTGTGTTGATGTATACGCATACCTATATGCAGTTGTCTTGGTTGTGTCTTGCTGAAGCATGGATACACTGTTTTACCATATATGGGTTTGTTGATGTATACGTATACCTATATGCAGTTGTCTTGGTTGTGTCTTGCTGAAGCATGGATACACCGTTTTACCATATATGGATGTGTTGATGTATACGCATACCTATATGCAGTTGTCTTTGTTGTGTCTTGCTGAATCATGGATAAACCGTTTTACCATATATGGGTGTGTTGATGTATACGTATACCTATATGCAGTTGTCTTTGTTGTGTCTTGCTAAAGCATGGATAAACCGTTTTACCATATATGGGTGTGTTGATGTATACGCATACCTATATGCAGTTGTCTTGGTTGTGTCTTGCTAAAGCATGGATACACCGTTTTACAATATATGGGTGTGTTGATGTATACGCATACCTATATGCAGTTGTCTTGGTTGTGTCTTGCTGAATCATGGATACACCGTTTTACAATATATGGGTTTGTTGATGTATACGTATACCTATATGCAGTTGTCTTTGTTGTGTCTTGCTGAAGCATGGATACACCGTTTTACAATATATGGGTGTGTTTATGTATACGTATACCTATATGCAGTTGTCTCGGTTGTGTCTTGCTGAATCATGGATACACCGTTTTACAATATATGGGTTTGTTGATGTATACGTATACCTATATGCAGTTGTCTTTGTTGTGTCTTGCTGAAGCATGGATACACCGTTTTACCATATATGGGGTGTGTTGATGTATACGTATACCTATATGCAGTTGTCTTTGTTGTGTCTTGCTGAAGCATGGATACACCGTTTTTACAATATATGGGTGTGTTGATGTATACGCATACCTATATACAGTTGTCTTTGTTGTGTCTTGCTGAATCATGGATACACCGTTTTACCATATATGGGTGTGTTGATGTATACGCATACCTATATGCAGTTGTCTTTGTTGTGTCTTGCTAAAGCATGGATACACCGTTTTACAATATATGGGTGTGTTGATGTATACGCATACCTATATGCAGTTGTCTTTGTTGTGTCTTGCTGAATCATGGATACACCGTTTTACCATATATGGGTGTGTTGATGTATACGCATACCTATATGCAGTTGTCTTTGTTGTGTCTTGCTAAAGCATGGATACACCGTTTTACAATATATGGGTGTGTTGATGTATACTCTTACCTATATGCAGTTGTCTTTGTTGTGTCTTGCTGAATCATGGATACACCGGTTTTACCATATATGGGTGTGTTGATGTATACGCATACCTATATGCAGTTGTCTTTGTTGTGTCTTGCTAAAGCATGGATACACCGTTTTACAATATATGGGTGTGTTGATGTATACGCATACCTATATGCAGTTGTCTTTGTTGTGTCTTGCTAAAGCATGGATACACTGTTTTACAATATATGGGTGTGTTGATGTATACGCATACCTATATGCAGTTGTCTTGGTTGTGTCTTGCTAAAGCATGGATACACTGTTTTACAATATATGGGTGTGTGATGTATACGCATACCTATATGCAGTTGTCTTGGTTGTGTCTTGCTAAAGCATGGATACACCGTTTTACCATATATGGGTGTGTTGATGTATACGCATACCTATATGCAGTTGTCTTGGTTGTGTCTTGCTGAAGCATGGATACACTGTTTTACAATATATGGGTGTGTTGATGTATACGCATACCTATATGCAGTTGTCTTGGTTGTGTCTTGCTAAAGCATGGATACACCGTTTTACCATATATGGGTGTGTTGATGTATACGCATACCTATATGCAGTTGTCTTGGTTGTGTCTTGCTGAAGCATGGATACACCGTTTTACCATATATGGGTGTGTTGATGTATACGCATACCTATATGCAGTTGTCTTGGTTGTGTCTTGCTAAAGCATGGATACACCGTTTTACCATATATGGGTTTGTTGATGTATACGTATACCTATATGCAGTTGTCTTTGTTGTGTCTTGCTAAAGCATGGATACACCGTTTTACAATATATGGGTGTGTTGATGTATACGTATACCTATATGCAGTTGTCTTGGTTGTGTCTTGCTAAAGCATGGATACACCGTTTTACCATATATGGGTTTGTTGATGTATACGTATACCTATATGCAGTTGTCTTGGTTGTGTCTTGCTAAAGCATGGATACACCGTTTTACCATATATGGGTGTGTTGATGTATACGCATACCTATATGCAGTTGTCTTTGTTGTGTCTTGCTAAAGCATGGATACACCGTTTTACCATATATGGGTGTGTGTTGATGTATACGCATACCTATATGCAGTTGTCTTGGTTGTGTCTTGCTAAAGCATAGATACACCGTTTTACCATATATGGGTTTGTTGATGTATACGTAAACCTATATGCAGTTGTCTTGGTTGTGTCTTGCTAAAGCATGGATACACCGTTTTACAATATATGGATGTGTTGATGTATACGTATACCTATATGCAGTTGTCTTGGTTGTGTCTTGCTGAAGCATGGATACACCGTTTTACAATATATGGGTGTGTTGATGTATACGTATACCTATATGCAGTTGTCTTGGTTGTGTCTTGCTGAATCATGGATACACCGTTTTACAATATATGGATGTGTTGATGTATACGTATACCTATATGCAGTTGTCTTGGTTGTGTCTTGCTGAAGCATGGATACACCGTTTTACCATATATGGGTGTGTTGATGTATACGCATACCTATATGCAGTTGTCTTTGTTGTGTCTTGCTAAAGCATGGATACACCGTTTTACAATATATGGGTTTGTTGATGTATACGTATACCTATATGCAGTTGTCTTGGTTGTGTCTTGCTGAAGCATGGATACACCGTTTTACCATATATAAGTGTGTTGATGTATACGCATACCTATATGCAGTTGTCTTTGTTGTGTCTTGCTAAAGCATGGATACACCGTTTTACCATATATGGGTTTGTTGATGTATACGTATACCTATATGCAGTTGTCTTGGTTGTGTCTTGCTAAAGCATGGATACACCGTTTTACCATATATGGGTTTGTTGATGTATACGTATACCTATATGCAGTTGTCTTTGTTGTGTCTTGCTAAATCATGGATACACCGTTTTACAATATATGGGTGTGTTGATGTATACGTATACCTATATGCAGTTGTCTTGGTTGTGTCTTGCTGAAGCATGGATACACCGTTTTACCATATATGGGTGTGTTGATGTATACGTATACCTATATGCAGTTGTCTTTGTTGTGTCTTGCTGAAGCATGGATACACCGTTTAACCATATATGGGTTTGTTGATGTATACGCATACCTATATGCAGTTGTCTTTGTTGTGTCTTGCTGAAGCATGGATACACCGTTTTACCATATATGGGTGTGTTGATGTATACGTATACCTATATGCAGTTGTCTTTGTTGTGTCTTGCTGAAGCATGGATACACCGTTTTACAATATATGGGTGTGTTTATGTATACGCATACCTATATGCAGTTGTCTTTGTTGTGTCTTGCTGAAGCATGGATACACCGTTTTACCATATATGGGTGTGTTGATGTATACGTATACCTATATGCAGTTGTCTTGGTTGTGTCTTGCTGAAGCATGGATACACCGTTTTACCATATATGGGTGTGTTGATGTATACGTATACCTATATGCAGTTGTCTTTGTTGTGTCTTGCTGAATCATGGATACACCGTTTTACCATATATGGGTTTGTTTATGTATACGTATACCTATATGCAGTTGTCTTGGTTGTGTCTTGCTAAAGCATGGATACACCGTTTTACAATATATGGGTGTGTTGATGTATACGTATACCTATATGCAGTTGTCTTGGTTGTGTCTTGCTGAATCATGGATACACCGTTTTACAATATATGGGTGTGTTGATGTATACGCATACCTATATGCAGTTGTCTTGGTTGTGTCTTGCTGAAGCATGGATACACTGTTTTACCATATATGGGTTTGTTGATGTATACGTATACCTATATGCAGTTGTCTTGGTTGTGTCTTGCTGAAGCATGGATACACCGTTTTACCATATATGGATGTGTTGATGTATACGCATACCTATATGCAGTTGTCTTTGTTGTGTCTTGCTGAATCATGGATAAACCGTTTTACCATATATGGGTGTGTTGATGTATACGTATACCTATATGCAGTTGTCTTTGTTGTGTCTTGCTAAAGCATGGATAAACCGTTTTACCATATATGGGTGTGTTGATGTATACGCATACCTATATGCAGTTGTCTTGGTTGTGTCTTGCTAAAGCATGGATACACCGTTTTACAATATATGGGTGTGTTGATGTATACGCATACCTATATGCAGTTGTCTTGGTTGTGTCTTGCTGAATCATGGATACATCGTTTTACAATATATGGGTTTGTTGATGTATACGTATACCTATATTCAGTTGTCTTTGTTGTGTCTTGCTGAAGCATGGATACACCGTTTTACAATATATGGGTGTGTTTATGTATACGTATACCTATATGCAGTTGTCTCGGTTGTGTCTTGCTGAATCATGGATACACCGTTTTACAATATATGGGTTTGTTGATGTATACGTATACCTATATGCAGTTGTCTTTGTTGTGTCTTGCTGAAGTATGGATACACCGTTTTACCATATATGGGTGTGTTGATGTATACGTATACCTATATGCAGTTGTCTTTGTTGTGTCTTGCTGAAGCATGGATACACCGTTTTACAATATATGGGTGTGTTGATGTATACGCATACCTATATGCAGTTGTCTTTGTTGTGTCTTGCTGAATCATGGATACACCGTTTTACCATATATGGGTATGTTGATGTATACGCATACCTATATGCAGTTGTCTTTGTTGTGTCTTGCTAAAGCATGGATACACCGTTTTACAATATATGGGTGTGTTGATGTATACGCATACCTATATGCAGTTGTCTTTGTTGTGTCTTGCTGAATCATGGATACACCGTTTTACCATATATGGGTGTGTTGATGTATACGCATACCTATATGCAGTTGTCTTTGTTGTGTCTTGCTAAAGCATGGATACACCGTTTTACAATATATGGGTGTGTTGATGTATACGCTTACCTATATGCAGTTGTCTTGGTTGTGTCTTGCTAAAGCATGGATACACCGTTTTACCATATATGGGTGTGTTGATGTATACGCATACCTATATGCAGTTGTCTTGGTTGTGTCTTGCTGAAGCATGGATACACCGTTTTACAATATATGGGTGTGTTGATGTATACGCATACCTATATGCAGTTGTCTTGGTTGTGTCTTGCTAAAGCATGGATACACCGTTTTACCATATATGGGTTTGTTGATGTATACGTATACCTATATGCAGTTGTCTTTGTTGTGTCTTGCTAAAGCATGGATACACCGTTTTACAATATATGGGTGTGTTGATGTATACGTATACCTATATGCAGTTGTCTTGGTTGTGTCTTGCTAAAGCATGGATACACCGTTTTACCATATATGGGTTTGTTGATGTATACGTATACCTATATGCAGTTGTCTTGGTTGTGTCTTGCTAAAGCATGGATACACCGTTTTACCATATATGGGTGTGTTGATGTATACGCATACCTATATGCAGTTGTCTTTGTTGTGTCTTGCTAAAGCATGGATACACCGTTTTACCATATATGGGTGTGTGTTGATGTATACGCATACCTATATGCAGTTGTCTTGGTTGTGTCTTGCTAAAGCATAGATACACCGTTTTACCATATATGGGTTTGTTGATGTATACGTAAACCTATATGCAGTTGTCTTGGTTGTGTCTTGCTAAAGCATGGATACACCGTTTTACAATATATGGATGTGTTGATGTATACGTATACCTATATGCAGTTGTCTTGGTTGTGTCTTGCTGAAGCATGGATACACCGTTTTACAATATATGGGTGTGTTGATGTATACGTATACCTATATGCAGTTGTCTTGGTTGTGTCTTGCTGAATCATGGATACACCGTTTTACAATATATGGATGTGTTGATGTATACGTATACCTATATGCAGTTGTCTTGGTTGTGTCTTGCTGAAGCATGGATACACCGTTTTACCATATATGGGTGTGTTGATGTATACGCATACCTATATGCAGTTGTCTTTGTTGTGTCTTGCTAAAGCATGGATACACCGTTTTACAATATATGGGTTTGTTGATGTATACGTATACCTATATGCAGTTGTCTTGGTTGTGTCTTGCTGAAGCATGGATACACCGTTTTACCATATATAAGTGTGTTGATGTATACGCATACCTATATGCAGTTGTCTTTGTTGTGTCTTGCTAAAGCATGGATACACCGTTTTACCATATATGGGTTTGTTGATGTATACGTATACCTATATGCAGTTGTCTTGGTTGTGTCTTGCTAAAGCATGGATACACCGTTTTACCATATATGGGTTTGTTGATGTATACGTATACCTATATGCAGTTGTCTTTGTTGTGTCTTGCTAAATCATGGATACACCGTTTTACAATATATGGGTGTGTTGATGTATACGTATACCTATATGCAGTTGTCTTGGTTGTGTCTTGCTGAAGCATGGATACACCGTTTTACCATATATGGGTGTGTTGATGTATACGTATACCTATATGCAGTTGTCTTTGTTGTGTCTTGCTGAAGCATGGATACACCGTTTAACCATATATGGGTTTGTTGATGTATACGCATACCTATATGCAGTTGTCTTTGTTGTGTCTTGCTGAAGCATGGATACACCGTTTTACCATATATGGGTGTGTTGATGTATACGTATACCTATATGCAGTTGTCTTTGTTGTGTCTTGCTGAAGCATGGATACACCGTTTTACAATATATGGGTGTGTTTATGTATACGCATACCTATATGCAGTTGTCTTTGTTGTGTCTTGCTGAAGCATGGATACACCGTTTTACCATATATGGGTGTGTTGATGTATACGTATACCTATATGCAGTTGTCTTGGTTGTGTCTTGCTGAAGCATGGATACACCGTTTTACCATATATGGTTGTGTTGATGTATACGTATACCTATATGCAGTTGTCTTTGTTGTGTCTTGCTGAATCATGGATACACCGTTTTACCATATATGGGTTTGTTGATGTATACGTATACCTATATGCAGTTGTCTTGGTTGTGTCTTGCTAAAGCATGGATACACCGTTTTACAATATATGGGTGTGTTGATGTATACGCATACCTATATGCAGTTGTCTTTGTTGTGTCTTGCTAAAGCATGGATACACCGTTTTACAATATATGGGTTTGTTGATGTATACGTATACCTATATGCAGTTGTCTTGGTTGTGTCTTGCTGAAGCATGGATACACCGTTTTACCATATATAAGTGTGTTGATGTGTACGTATACCTATATGCAGTTGTCTCGGTTGTGTCTTGCTGAATCATGGATACACCGTTTTACAATATATGGGTTTGTTGATGTATACGTATACCTATATGCAGTTGTCTTTGTTGTGTCTTGCTGAAGCATGGATACACCGTTTTACCATATATGGGTGTGTTGATGTATACGTATACCTATATGCAGTTGTCTTTGTTGTGTCTTGCTGAAGCATGGATACACCGTTTTACAATATATGGGTGTGTTGATGTATACGCATACCTATATGCAGTTGTCTTTGTTGTGTCTTGCTGAATCATGGATACACCGTTTTACCATATATGGGTATGTTGATGTATACGCATACCTATATGCAGTTGTCTTTGTTGTGTCTTGCTAAAGCATGGATACACCGTTTTACAATATATGGGTGTGTTGATGTATACGCATACCTATATGCAGTTGTCTTTGTTGTGTCTTGCTGAATCATGGATACACCGTTTTACCATATATGGGTGTGTTGATGTATACGCATACCTATATGCAGTTGTCTTTGTTGTGTCTTGCTAAAGCATGGATACACCGTTTTACAATATATGGGTGTGTTGATGTATACGCTTACCTATATGCAGTTGTCTTTGTTGTGTCTTGCTGAATCATGGATACACCGTTTTACCATATATGGGTGTGTTGATGTATACGCATACCTATATGCAGTTGTCTTTGTTGTGTCTTGCTAAAGCATGGATACACCGTTTTACAATATATGGGTGTGTTGATGTATACGCATACCTATATGCAGTTGTCTTTGTTGTGTCTTGCTAAAGCATGGATACACCGTTTTACAATATATGGGTGTGTTGAAGTATACGCATACCTATATGCAGTTGTCTTGGTTGTGTCTTGCTAAAGCATGGATACACTGTTTTACAATATATGGGTGTGTTGATGTATACGCATACCTATATGCAGTTGTCTTGGTTGTGTCTTGCTAAAGCATGGATACACCGTTTTACCATATATGGGTGTGTTGATGTATACGCATACCTATATGCAGTTGTCTTTGTTGTGTCTTGCTGAAGCATGGATACACTGTTTTACAATATATGGGTGTGTTGATGTATACGCATACATATATGCAGTTGTCTTGGTTGTGTCTTGCTAAAGCATGGATACACCGTTTTACCATATATGGGTGTGTTGATGTATACGCATACCTATATGCAGTTGTCTTGGTTGTGTCTTGCTGAAGCATGGATACACCGTTTTACCATATATGGGTGTGTTGATGTATACGCATACCTATATGCAGTTGTCTTGGTTGTGTCTTGCTAAAGCATGGATACACCGTTTTACCATATATGGGTTTGTTGATGTATACGTATACCTATATGCAGTTGTCTTTGTTGTGTCTTGCTAAAGCATGGATACACCGTTTTACAATATATGGGTGTGTTGATGTATACGTATACCTATATGCAGTTGTCTTGGTTGTGTCTTGCTAAAGCATGGATACATCGTTTTACCATATATGGGTTTGTTGATGTATACGTATACCTATATGCAGTTGTCTTGGTTGTGTCTTGCTAAAGCATGGATACACCGTTTTACCATATATGGGTGTGTTGATGTATACGCATACCTATATGCAGTTGTCTTTGTTGTGTCTTGCTAAAGCATGGATACACCGTTTTACCATATATGGGTGTGTGTTGATGTATACGCATACCTATATGCAGTTGTCTTGGTTGTGTCTTGCTAAAGCATAGATACACCGTTTTACCATATATGGGTTTGTTGATGTATACGTAAACCTATATGCAGTTGTCTTGGTTGTGTCTTGCTAAAGCATGGATACACCGTTTTACAATATATGGATGTGTTGATGTATACGTATACCTATATGCAGTTGTCTTGGTTGTGTCTTGCTGAAGCATGGATACACCGTTTTACAATATATGGGTGTGTTGATGTATACGTATACCTATATGCAGTTGTCTTGGTTGTGTCTTGCTGAATCATGGATACACCGTTTTACAATATATGGATGTGTTGATGTATACGTATACCTATATGCAGTTGTCTTGGTTGTGTCTTGCTGAAGCATGGATACACCGTTTTACCATATATGGGTGTGTTGATGTATACGCATACCTATATGCAGTTGTCTTTGTTGTGTCTTGCTAAAGCATGGATACACCGTTTTACAATATATGGGTTTGTTGATGTATACGTATACCTATATGCAGTTGTCTTGGTTGTGTCTTGCTGAAGCATGGATACACCGTTTTACCATATATAAGTGTGTTGATGTATACGCATACCTATATGCAGTTGTCTTTGTTGTGTCTTGCTAAAGCATGGATACACCGTTTTACCATATATGGGTTTGTTGATGTATACGTATACCTATATGCAGTTGTCTTGGTTGTGTCTTGCTGAAGCATGGATACACCGTTTTACCATATATGGGTTTGTTGATGTATACGTATACCTATATGCAGTTGTCTTTGTTGTGTCTTGCTAAAGCATGGATACACCGTTTTACAATATATGGGTGTGTTGATGTATACGTATACCTATATGCAGTTGTCTTGGTTGTGTCTTGCTAAAGCATGGATACACCGTTTTACCATATATGGGTTTGTTGATGTATACGTATACCTATATGCAGTTGTCTTGGTTGTGTCTTGCTAAAGCATGGATACACCGTTTTACCATATATGGGTTTGTTGATGTATACGTATACCTATATGCAGTTGTCTTGGTTGTGTCTTGCTAAAGCATGGATACACCGTTTTACCATATATGGGTTTGTTGATGTATACGTATACCTATATGCAGTTGTCTTTGTTGTGTCTTGCTGAAGCATGGATACACCGTTTTACCATATATGGGTTTGTTGATGTATACGTATACCTATATGCAGTTGTCTTTGTTGTGTCTTGCTAAAGCATGGATACACCGTTTTACAATATATGGGTGTGTTGATGTATACGTATACCTATATGCAGTTGTCTTGGTTGTGTCTTGCTAAAGCATGGATACACCGTTTTACCATATATGGGTTTGTTGATGTATACGTATACCTATATGCAGTTGTCTTGGTTGTGTCTTGCTAAAGCATGGATACACCGTTTTACCATATATGGGTTTGTTGATGTATACGTATACCTATATGCAGTTGTCTTGGTTGTGTCTTGCTAAAGCATGGATACACCGTTTTACCATATATGGGTTTGTTGATGTATACGTATACCTATATGCAGTTGTCTTGGTTGTGTCTTGCTAAAGCATGGATACACCGTTTTACCATATATGGGTGTGTTGATGTATACGCATACCTATATGCAGTTGTCTTTGTTGTGTCTTGCTAAAGCATGGATACACCGTTTTACCATATATGGGTGTGTGTTGATGTATACGCATACCTATATGCAGTTGTCTTGGTTGTGTCTTGCTAAAGCATGGATACACCGTTTTACCATATATGGGTTTGTTGATGTATACGTATACCTATATGCAGTTGTCTTGGTTGTGTCTTGCTAAAGCATGGATACACCGTTTTACCATATATGGGTGTGTTGATGTATACGCATACCTATATGCAGTTGTCTCGGTTGTGTCTTGCTGAAGCATGGATACACCGTTTTACCATATATGGGTGTGTTGATGTAAACGCATACCTATATGCAATTGTCTTTGTTGTGTCTTGCTGAAGCATGGATACACCGTTTTACCATATATGGGTGTGTTGATGTATACGCATACCTATATGCAGTTGTCTCGGTTGTGTCTTGCTAAAGCATGGATACACCGTTTTACCATATATGGGTTTGTTGATGTATACGTATACCTATATGCAGTTGTCTTTGTTGTGTCTTGCTGAATCATGGATACACCGTTTTACAATATATGGGTTTGTTGATGTATACGTATACCTATATGCAGTTGTCTTTGTTGTGTCTTGCTAAAGCATGGATACACCGTTTTACCATATATGGGTGTGTTGATGTATACGCATACCTATATGCAGTTGTCTTTGTTGTGTCTTGCTGAAGCATGGATACACCGTTTTACCATATATGGGTGTGTTGATGTATACGCATACCTATATGCAGTTGTCTTTGTTGTGTCTTGCTGAAGCATGGATACACCGTTTTACCATATATGGGTGTGTTGATGTATACGCATACCTATATGCAGTTGTCTTTGTTGTGTCTTGCTGAAGCATGGATACACCGTTTTACCATATATGGGTGTGTTGATGTATACGTATACCTATATGCAGTTGTCTTGGTTGTATCTGGCTAAAGCATGGATACACCGTTTTACCATATATGGGTGTGTTGATGTTTACGTATACATATATGCAGTTGTCTTGGCTGTGTCTTGCTGAAGCATGGATACACCGTTTTACAATATATGGGTGTGTTGATGTATACGTATACCTATATGCAGTTGTCTTTGTTGTGTCTTGCTGAAGCATGGATACACCGTTTTACAATATATGGGTGTGTTGATGTATACGTATACCTATATGCAGTTGTCTCGGTTGTGTCTTGCTGAATCATGGATACACTGTTTTACCATATATGGGTTTGTTGATGTATACGCATATCTATATGCAGTTGTCTTTGTTGTGTCTTGCTAAAGCATGGATACACCGTTTTACAATATATGGGTGTGTTGATGTATACGTATACCTATATGCAGTTGTCTCGGTTGTGTCTTGCTGAAGCATGGATACACTGTTTTACCATATATGGGTTTGTTGATGTATACGCATACCTATATGCAGTTGTCTTGGTTGTGTCTTGCTGAATCATGGATACACCGTTTTACAATATATGGGTGTGTTGATGTATACGTATACCTATATGCAGTTGTCTTGGTTGTGTCTTGCTGAATCATGGATACACCGTTTTACAATATATGGGTGTGTTGATGTATACGCATACCTATATGCAGTTGTCTTGGTTGTGTCTTGCTGAAGCATGGATAAACTGTTTTACCATATATGGGTTTGTTGATGTATACGTATACCTATATGCAGTTGTCTTGGTTGTGTCTTGCTGAAGCATGGATACACCGTTTTACAATATATGGGTGTGTTGATGTATACGCATACCTATATGCAGTTGTCTTTGGTGTGTCTTGCTAAAGCATGGATACACCGTTTTACCATATATGGATGTGTTGATGTATACGCATACCTATATGCAGTTGTCTTTGTTGTGTCTTGCTGAATCATGGATAAACCGTTTTACCATATATGGGTGTGTTGATGTATACGTATACCTATATGCAGTTGTCTTTGTTGTGTCTTGCTAAAGCATGGATACACCGTTTTACCATATATGGGTGTGTTGATGTATACGCATACCTATATGCAGTTGTCTTGGTTGTGTCTTGCTAAAGCATGGATACACCGTTTTACAATATATGGGTTTGTTGATGTATACGTATACCTATATGCAGTTGTCTTTGTTGTGTCTTGCTGAAGCATGGATACACCGTTTTACAATATATGGGTGTGTTTATGTATACGTATACCTATATGCAGTTGTCTCGGTTGTGTCTTGCTGAATCATGGATACACCGTTTTACAATATATGGGTTTGTTGATGTATACGTATACCTATATGCAGTTGTCTTTGTTGTGTCTTGCTGAAGCATGGATACACCGTTTTACCATATATGGGTGTGTTGATGTATACGTATACCTATATGCAGTTGTCTTTGTTGTGTCTTGCTGAAGCATGGATACACCGTTTTACAATATATGGGTGTGTTGATGTATATGTATACCTATATGCAGTTGTCTTGGTTGTGTCTTGCTGAAGCATGGATACACCGTTTTACCATATATGGGTTTGTTGATGTATACGCATACCTATATGCAGTTGTCTTTGTTGTGTCTTGCTGAAGCATGGATACACCGTTTTACAATATATGGGTTTGTTGATGTATACGTATACCTATATGCAGTTGTCTTTGTTGTGTCTTGCTGAAGCATGGATACACCGTTTTACCATATATGGGTGTGTTGATGTATACGTATACCTATATGCAGTTGTCTTTGTTGTGTCTTGCTGAAGCATGGATACACCGTTTAACCATATATGGGTTTGTTGATGTATACGCATACCTATATGCAGTTGTCTTTGTTGTGTCTTGCTGAAGCATGGATACACCGTTTTACCATATATGGGTGTGTTGATGTATACGTATACCTATATGCAGTTGTCTTGGTTGTGTCTTGCTGAAGCATGGATACACAGTTTTACCATATATGGGTTTGTTGATGTATACGCATACCTATATGCAGTTGTCTTTGTTGTGTCTTGCTGAAGCATGGATACACCGTTTTACAATATATGGGTTTGTTGATGTATACGTATACCTATATGCAGTTGTCTTTGTTGTGTCTTGCTGAAGCATGGATACACCGTTTTACCATATATGGGTGTGTTGATGTATACGTATACCTATATGCAGTTGTCTTTGTTGTGTCTTGCTGAAGCATGGATACACCGTTTAACCATATATGGGTTTGTTGATGTATACGCATACCTATATGCAGTTGTCTTTGTTGTGTCTTGCTGAAGCATGGATACACCGTTTTACCATATATGGGTGTGTTGATGTATACGTATACCTATATGCAGTTGTCTTTGTTGTGTCTTGCTGAAGCATGGATACACCGTTTTACAATATATGGGTGTGTTTATGTATACGCATACCTATATGCAGTTGTCTTGGTTGTGTCTTGCTGAAGCATGGATACACCGTTTTACCATATATGGGTGTGTTGATGTATACGTATACCTATATGCAGTTGTCTTTGTTGTGTCTTGCTGAATCATGGATACACCGTTTTACCATATATGGGTTTGTTGATGTATACGTATACCTATATGCAGTTGTCTTGGTTGTGTCTTGCTAAAGCATGGATACACCGTTTTACAATATATGGGTGTGTTGATGTATACGTATACCTATATGCAGTTGTCTTGGTTGTGTCTTGCTGAATCATGGATACACCGTTTTACAATATATGGGTGTGTTGATGTATACGCATACCTATATGCAGTTGTCTTGGTTGTGTCTTGCTGAAGCATGGATACACTGTTTTACCATATATGGGTTTGTTGATGTATACGTATACCTATATGCAGTTGTCTTGGTTGTGTCTTGCTGAAGCATGGATACACCGTTTTACCATATATGGATGTGTTGATGTATACGCATACCTATATGCAGTTGTCTTTGTTGTGTCTTGCTGAATCATGGATAAACCGTTTTACCATATATGGGTGTGTTGATGTATACGTATACCTATATGCAGTTGTCTTTGTTGTGTCTTGCTAAAGCATGGATAAACCGTTTTACCATATATGGGTGTGTTGATGTATACGCATACCTATATGCAGTTGTCTTGGTTGTGTCTTGCTAAAGCATGGATACACCGTTTTACAATATATGGGTGTGTTGATGTATACGCATACCTATATGCAGTTGTCTTGGTTGTGTCTTGCTGAATCATGGATACACCGTTTTACAATATATGGGTTTGTTGATGTATACGTATACCTATATGCAGTTGTCTTTGTTGTGTCTTGCTGAAGCATGGATACACCGTTTTACAATATATGGGTGTGTTTATGTATACGTATACCTATATGCAGTTGTCTCGGTTGTGTCTTGCTGAATCATGGATACACCGTTTTACAATATATGGGTTTGTTGATGTATACGTATACCTATATGCAGTTGTCTTTGTTGTGTCTTGCTGAATCATGGATACACCGTTTTACCATATATGGGTTTGTTGATGTATACGTATACCTATATGCAGTTGTCTTGGTTGTGTCTTGCTAAAGCATGGATACACCGTTTTACAATATATGGGTGTGTTGATGTATACGTATACCTATATGCAGTTGTCTTGGTTGTGTCTTGCTGAATCATGGATACATCGTTTTACAATATATGGGTGTGTTGATGTATACGCATACCTATATGCAGTTGTCTTGGTTGTGTCTTGCTGAAGCATGGATACACTGTTTTACCATATATGGGTTTGTTGATGTATACGTATACCTATATGCAGTTGTCTTGGTTGTGTCTTGCTGAAGCATGGATACACCGTTTTACCATATATGGATGTGTTGATGTATACGCATACCTATATGCAGTTGTCTTTGTTGTGTCTTGCTGAATCATGGATAAACCGTTTTACCATATATGGGTGTGTTGATGTATACGTATACCTATATGCAGTTGTCTTTGTTGTGTCTTGCTAAAGCATGGATAAACCGTTTTACCATATATGGGTGTGTTGATGTATACGCATACTTATATGCAGTTGTCTTGGTTGTGTCTTGCTAAAGCATGGATACACCGTTTTACAATATATGGGTGTGTTGATGTATACGCATACCTATATGCAGTTGTCTTGGTTGTGTCTTGCTGAATTTTGGATACACCGTTTTACAATATATGGGTTTGTTGATGTATACGTATACCTATATGCAGTTGTCTTTGTTGTGTCTTGCTGAAGCATGGATACACCGTTTTACAATATATGGGTGTGTTTATGTATACGTATACCTATATGCAGTTGTCTCGGTTGTGTCCTGCTGAATCATGGATACACCGTTTTACAATATATGGGTTTGTTGATGTATACGTATACCTATATGCAGTTGTCTTTGTTGTGTCTTGCTGAAGCATGGATACACCGTTTTACCATATATGGGTGTGTTGATGTATACGTATACCTATATGCAGTTGTCTTTGTTGTGTCTTGCTGAAGCATGGATACACCGTTTTACAATATATGGGTGTGTTGATGTATATGTATACCTATATGCAGTTGTCTTGGTTGTGTCTTGCTGAAGCATGGATACACCGTTTTACCATATATGGGTTTGTTGATGTATACGCATACCTATATGCAGTTGTCTTTGTTGTGTCTTGCTGAAGCATGGATACACCGTTTTACAATATATGGGTTTGTTGATGTATACGTATACCTATATGCAGTTGTCTTTGTTGTGTCTTGCTGAAGCATGGATACACCGTTTTACCATATATGGGTGTGTTGATGTATACGTATACCTATATGCAGTTGTCTTTGTTGTGTCTTGCTGAAGCATGGATACACCGTTTAACCATATATGGGTTTGTTGATGTATACGTATACCTATATGCAGTTGTCTTGGTTGTGTCTTGCTGAAGCATGGATACACCGTTTTACCATATATGGGTGTGTTGATGTATACGTATACCTATATGCAGTTGTCTTGGTTGTGTCTTGCTGAAGCATGGATACACCGTTTTACCATATATGGGTTTGTTGATGTATACGCATACCTATATGCAGTTGTCTTTGTTGTGTCTTGCTGAAGCATGGATACACCGTTTTACAATATATGGGTTTGTTGATGTATACGTATACCTATATGCAGTTGTCTTTGTTGTGTCTTGCTGAAGCATGGATACACCGTTTTACCATATATGGGTGTGTTGATGTATACGTATACCTATATGCAGTTGTCTTTGTTGTGTCTTGCTGAAGCATGGATACACCGTTTAACCATATATGGGTTTGTTGATGTATACGCATACCTATATGCAGTTGTCTTTGTTGTGTCTTGCTGAAGCATGGATACACCGTTTTACCATATATGGGTGTGTTGATGTATACGTATACCTATATGCAGTTGTCTTTGTTGTGTCTTGCTGAAGCATGGATACACCGTTTTACAATATATGGGTGTGTTTATGTATACGCATACCTATATGCAGTTGTCTTTGTTGTGTCTTGCTGAAGCATGGATACACCGTTTTACCATATATGGGTGTGTTGATGTATACGTATACCTATATGCAGTTGTCTTGGTTGTGTCTTGCTGAAGCATGGATACACCGTTTTACCATATATGGGTGTGTTGATGTATACGTATACCTATATGCAGTTGTCTTTGTTGTGTCTTGCTGAATCATGGATACACCGTTTTACCATATATGGGTTTGTTGATGTATACGTATACCTATATGCAGTTGTCTTGGTTGTGTCTTGCTAAAGCATGGATACACCGTTTTACCATATATGGGTGTGTGTTGATGTATACGCATACCTATATGCAGTTGTCTTGGTTGTGTCTTGCTGAAGCATGGATACACCGTTTTACCATATATGGGTTTGTTGATGTATACGCATACATATATGCAGTTGTCTTGGTTGTGTCTTGCTGAAGCATGGATACACCGTTTTACCATATATGGGTGTGTTGATGTATACGCATACCTATATGCAGTTGTCTTGGTTGTATCTGGCTGAAGCATGGATACACCGTTTTACAATATATGGGTGTGTTGATGTATACGCATACCTATATGCAGTTGTCTTGGTTGTGTCTTGCTGAATCATGGATACACCGTTTTACCATATATGGGTGTGTGTTGATGTATACGTATACCTATATGCAGTTGTCTTGGTTGTATCTGGCTAAAGCATGGATACACCGTTTTACCATATATGGGTTTGTTGATGTATACGTATACCTATATGCAGTTGTCTTGGTTGTGTCTTGCTGAATCATGGATACACCGTTTTACCATATATGGGTGTGTGTTGATGTATACGTATACCTATATGCAGTTGTCTTGGTTGTGTCTTGCTAAAGCATGGATACACCGTTTTACCATATATGGGTTTGTTGATGTATACGTATACCTATATGCAGTTGTCTTGGTTGTGTCTTGCTAAAGCATGGATACACCGTTTTACCATATATGGGTGTGTGTTGATGTATACGCATACCTATATGCAGTTGTCTTGGTTGTGTCTTGCTAAAGCATGGATACACCGTTTTACCATATATGGGTGTGTGTTGATGTATACGTATACCTATATGCAGTTGTCTTGGTTGTGTCTTGCTAAAGCATGGATACACCGTTTTACCGTATATGATTATTGTAAAGTATTTGTTTTGAAAACCTATAAACCAAAACGCGTTAAATCTTTTAAACATTGTGGGATTTCTTGTATGATGAAATGCCATAAACATTTGATTTTCCTAGATTTATAGATATTTTCAGTCTTTATATAATTTTCCCGAGATGTTTTAAAAGCAACTGAGTATATAGGTGAAGGGTTAATCTTTAGAAAATAAATGTCATCCAAATATATGAAGGTTTCCCACATACAATACATATGTGGCAAACGACTTTGAAATGATCAAAATATAGAAAATCTCTATAAATGATAGTATGATTATTTAATAGAGTTAAAATCATTGTCGCTCATTATGAGATTTTTTCCCCGAGGCATCAGAAAGCGTCTGTATGTTGGGAAGGATTAACACCAATCGAAGATGTTCTTAGTTTTAGTGTAGAAAAGTCAAGTTCATGTATTAATCAAAGTAAATTAGAAAAATAAAATAAATCTTTAAGAATTTTGTGTTACATGTTCCTCATAAAAAAGACATATTTATGATGCAGATTTGAAAATAATGTTAGACATGGTGAATTGCTCATTTTGATTGATTTCTCCTTTCTCGTAATGGTTTCAGTAGTATTCATTTGTAGAGAAATTGAACATCGCCTTTATATAGGGGAGGGTATAATAAGACAATATTGACCTGATCGTGACCTTTGTGCAAATATATATATAAATGTATATATATACATGTATATATGAGCCCCATCTAAATGGGTATAAATGCCAACTCATCTTTGACATCACTGAACCCTTTTCCACGACTCTGAAAGCCTGTTGGCAAAAAACCGGAGAGTCTCTATAAATGAAGGTATAATTACTGCAAAAAGTTGAAAACATTGTTGCAAATGGAGAGATTGCCCGGTATGAGCAATTTCTCCTTTTGCCATATTGTCTTCAAAAGTCGTCTGCTGCAGAGGCATCAGAAAGGGTCTACATGTCGGAAAGGGTTAAAGATAAAATAAATGGGGCTGCACTTCCATGTGTTTGTCTGAAGATGCATTTAAGTCATAGCATGCATACAGACTGTGAAGACTCGAGTGAGACTGTGTGGAAACACATGATTGCCCCCATATTATTATGTAAATTGTTTTCATTCAATATATGTTATTTGTTTTATAAAATACAAATGGGAGATAATGAAACAAGATCTAGTTATCATGGAAATATCAATACTTCATGTTTTACAATGTACATGTATACCAGTATCTATTTTTTGCCCAAAGGTCGGGAGCAGGTTAATTTGGTTGGGTAATAGCAACAGGTGGGCGTGTCTCATCGCCACAGTGTAATGATACTTGTTGGAATCTATTCTGTAAGTGATCTAGTGTTTGTCAAAAGGAGAAAATACTAATGATGAGCACGTTCTCATTTTACCACAATGTTTAAAAAAAGTCGTCTGCTGCAGAAGAGTAAAAATGAGTGAAGTGAAAAGGGAAGGCTGCACTTCTAGTTTCGTGTAACATGTTACCCCTTTCCCACATACAGCAAATATGTTGAAGACGACTTTGAAATCATCTGGATATCTAACATTAAAAAGAACCTCTTGATATAAAAGTTGAGTTTTATAATAGAGTTGAAAACAATCTGGCAAAAGGAGAATTTTTTACTTTTCCCACACTGTTATTAATCCAGGTAACGCTTTGATATGACTGAAATACTGTAACATTGAAAGATCCTAAGTAAGGTACTGGTAATTTACCCAGGTAACGCATTGATATGACTAAAATACTGTAGAATTGAAAGAGACTTACGGACGTACTGGTAATTTACCCACGTAACGTATTGATATGACTGAACTAAGAACCTACCATTTGAACTCATATTTTACCCAGGTAACACATTGGTATGACAGAACAAAGAGCATACCAGACGTACTGTAATTTACCCAGGTAACGCATTGATATGACTAAAATACTGTAGAATTGAAAGAACCTACCAATGGTACTGGTAATTTACCCATGTTACGCATTGATATGACTGAAATACTGTATAATTGAAAGCGCCTACCAGCGGTACTGGTAATTTACGCAGGTAACGCATGGATATGACTGAAATACTGTAGAATGGAAAGAGCCTACCAGACGTACTGGTAATTTACCTAGGTAAACGCATTGATATGACTGAAATACTGTAGGATTGAAAGAGCCTTCCAGCGGTACTGGTAATTTGCACAGGTAACGTATTGATATGACTGAAATACTGTATAATTGAAAGAGCTTACCAGAGGTACTGGTAATTTACACAGGTAACGTATTGATATGACTGAAATACTGTAGAATTGAAAGAACCTACCAGCGGTACTGGTAATTTACACAGGTAACGCATGGATATTACTGAAATACTGTACAATTGAAAGAACCTACCAGTCGTACTGGTAATTTACCCAGGTAACGCGTTGATATGACTGAAATACTGTACAATTGAAAGAACCTACTATCGGTGCTGGTAATTTACCCAGGTAACGCCTTGATATGACTGAAATACTGTAGAATTGAAAGAACCTTCTATCGGTGCTGGTAATTTACACAGGTAACGCATGGATATTACTGAAATACTGTACAATTGAAAGAACCTACCAGTCGTACTGGTAATTTACCCAGGTAACGCGTTGATATGACAGAAATACTGTACAATTGAAAGAACCTACCAGTCGTACTGGTAATTTACCCAGGTAACGCGTTGATATGACTGAAATACTGTACAATTGAAAGAACCTACCAGTCGTACTGGTAATTTACCCAGGTAACGCGTTGATATGACAGAAATACTGTAACATTGAAAGAACCTACCAGTTGTACTGGTAATTTACCCAGGTAACGCGTTGATATGACAGAAATACTGTAACATTGAAAGAGCCTGACAGACGTACTGGTAATTTACCCAGGTAACGTATTGATATGATTGAAATACTGTAGAATTAAAAGAGCCCAGTGGTACCTGTAATTTACCCAGGTAACGCATTGACATGACTGAAATACTGTATAATTGAAAGAACCTACCAGTTGTACGAGTAATTTACCCAGGAAACGCATTGCTATGGCTGTAATACTGTATAATTGAAAGAGCCAACCAGTGGTACTTGTAATTTACACAGGTAACACCTTGATATTGCTGACATATTGTATAATTGAAAGAGCCTACCAGAGGGACTGGTAATTTACCCAGGTAACGTATTGATATGACAGAAATACTGTATAATTGAAAGAGCCTTCCAGCGGTACTGGTTATTCACCCAGGAAACGCCTTGATATGACTGTAATACTGTATAATTGAAAGAGCCTTCCAGCGGTACTGGTTATTCACCCAGGTAACGCCTTGATATGACTTAAATATTGTATAATTGAAAGAGCCTACCAGAGGTACTGGTAATTTACCCAGGTAACGTATTGATATGACTGAAATACTGTAGAATTGAAAGAGCCTACCAGTGGTACTGGTAATTTACGCAGGTAACGCCTTGATATGACTGAAATACTGTATAATTAAAAGAACCTACCAGCGGTACTGGTAATTTACACAGGTAACGCATTGATATTACTGAAATACTGTATAATTGAAAGAACCTACCATTGGTTCTGGTAATTTACACAGGTAACACCTTGATATTACTGAAATACTGTATAATTTAAAGAGCCTACCAGAGGTACTGGTAATTTATCCAGGTAACGCCTTGACATGACTGAAATACTGTATAATTAAAAGAGCCTACCAGAGGTACTGGTAATTTACACAGGGAACGCTTTGATATGACTGAAATACTGTATAATTGAAAGAGACCAGTGGTACAGTTAATTTACCCAGGAAACGCATTGATATAACTGAAATACTGTAGAATTGAAAGAGCCTTCCAGCGGTACTGGTTATTTACCCAGGTAACGCATTGATATAACTGAAATACTTTAGAATTGAAAGAGCCTTCCAGCGGTACTGGTAATTTACCGAGGTAACGCATTGATATGACTGAAATACTGTAGAAGTGAAAGAGCCTTCCAGCGGTACTGGTTATTTACCCAGGTTTAGGGCCAATGAACTCTGTCATAGTTACGGACCATTGTTTTATCGTGATAAAATGCCGTACCGACACATTTGATTATTTGCTGAATTCCTGCAATATATACCAATATTTGGCAGCACGAACATACAGGTTGATCTTGGTCTATGGGGTTTAACACTTTCCAATAAACACAAAACAGCAACAGACGACGTCTGCTCATCCATGCCAAAATATTTTAAAAAATAGATAAAATTTTAATGGATATAAAATATTATTGAATTGAGTTAGAAATAAAATTGGAAATTGAGAAATTGCTCATCAATATCAAATTTGCAACAATGTTTTCAAAAGTTGTCTGCTGCAGATCCTGTATGTGGGAACGGTTTAGAAGTCGCTCATATCGAGATAATGGTTATTATATGAAGGGCTACCAATATTTTGTTACCGCCTCTGAATTTGGAATCTGACAACAACAATTTCTTCTTTTTATTTGATAGTGTTTATTAGCGTGCATTAAAAACGATTATGAAAACAATATTTACCAGGTACGATTATGTGCATGTTACGGCAGATAGGTCATATTGGACGGTACCTTACTAGTACCACGAAATCTCTTGTGAACTCTCTGGTCATATCAAGACTCGACTACTGTAACGTGCTGCTGAATGCCATCACTAATACCGTGAACAAATGCAAAATGTTCAGAACAAAGCCCCCGGTATTATTACCAGGACTTCCCGTTACAGCCACATCACTCCCGTGTTAAAAGAACTTCATTGGCTGCCTGTGTAGTACAGAGAACAGTACAACACACTAACTCTTACATACAAAGACTTGCATCGTCAATCCCCGGAATATGCCAAAAACATGTTAAAGGTGTATATACCCCATCGAGACCTAAGACAAAAACATAAAGCTATGTACAAAACACTAGTAGTACGAAGATGTCGGCCTGCAATGTATGGTGACAGAATTTATGTGACTGTTGCCCCAAAGCTACGAAATTCTCTTCCAGTAGGAATAAGGGACTGAGACACGTTTGCTTCTTTTAAAAGAGCACTGAATACATATTTTTTCATTGAGATATATGGGAACTAAATGTCAATATAAACACAAGCCTTAATTCGTCAGTGTTATACCGGTTTTGTTTTTAACAGGTTTTATTTAATATTCTGTAGATATACCACCGTCCGTACAGCTTTAGTGTTGTTTTTTATCATTTGTAATCTTTTAATACCTACTGATGCTTTTTATAGATTGTTTGTATGCATACATAGTTGTATGTTAAGTACTTTTGAACGTATGTAGTGCTATATAAATGTGGTATAATAATAATAATAATAATAATAATAATGTGCATGATTGTGTTTGTTACTTGGTGTATACTTAAACGATTATGTCACCAATATGAAGCTTGTATTATTAAGTAAGACTACCACGTGTGCGATTATGCAAAGTAATATATATGATTATGTTTCTTTTATGCGCGCATGAAATAATGTTATGACACCATACGTAACGGTGTATGAGTATGTCTAGAAATATATATGATTATGTTTCTTCGTGCGTGCATGAAAATTCAGATTATGGCACCACCATAAAGCGTGCACGATATTTGTCTAGTTATAGTTATGAGTACATTCCTATTGTTTTTCATTCAAGGCCACTAGTTCCGGTATGTCACGTGTTACATACATTGAGCGGATAGTCTCGTCTGCTGGTCCCCAGTCCTTATGTGGTTTCATGGAGGATTGTATTTTCTGGAATGGATCATAATTGAGATATTGTATGTCACACAATAACGTTTGTTCCTGTTTTTTGTTATCCCTTCCCACATATAACAAATCTGCAGCAGACGACTTGAAAACATCAAGGAAAGCAAGAGTAAATCTCTTTAAATGAAAAATTGATAATTGGTAAGAATTGAAAAAAAAAAATGTTGCAACAGGAGAAATTGCTCATTATGAACAATTCCTCCTTTTGTCATAATGTTTTCAGAAGTCATATGCTGCAGAGGCATCAGAAAGCGTCTGCATCTGGTAAAGTGTTATTTTACGATCACAATGCATGCTTGTAGTCAGCTTTTGACATGACTTCCTGAATGTTCGGACTTCTTATTGGCGAATGGGAAATATCCAGGTCAGGCTACGCTGATGCGCAGGCTAATCTGGTGTTTCACTTGTGGCCAAATCCTATATGTTGGTTTTGTGTGATATGACTTAAATAATTTTACTCTTTCCCACATACAGACGCTTTCTGACGCCTCTGCAGCAGGCGACCTTTGCAAACAATGTGACAAAATGCGCCTGCAGGTGGGAAAGAGTTGAAGGGGAAAAGGATAAACCTTCGTGAAATGGAAAAGTCCAATCCGGTCCTTAAACTGAACGTATTTTAACTGATGCATGATCATTTCTTTATTTTCCACGAAACAAAACGGCATACACAAATCTTTAACTGAAGAACCTGTTATATTCTATGGAAAAAAACGTAGCTGCATCTTTGAAATGATTTTGTCTGTCCTGATAAACGATATATGAGAAAATATTCGCCTTGGGCAATTTCACCGTTTCCTACATCGTTTTCAAAAGCCGTCTGCTGCATACGCGCCAATTGTCGTCAGCATCGTATAGGATTGTCTTTGGAGTAAACTGACATGTCCCACCGAGACAATAATTATTACCTGCATTAAAGTGTCACCGTTTGCTTTTCTGATCACAAAGAAAGATGGAATAATGGCCACCGTTACTGGAATAGCTCCAATAATCCAACCCAGACCGACAGCCCAGCCCGGAAACGGTATACTACCGTAACTTACTGCCTTTAATGTGGTCAAGCAAAACATCCATATCATCTGGAAAATTAAAAACACGAGGTGTTAAGAAATAGTCTGGTCTGCGGATCCGCACAGTCTCACCTGTCCATCTAAACGTAGTTGATTCCAAGATTCATATTATTATCAGTATGGGATAGGTTTTAATTTTGTACCATGGGGTGACGTAATCGAAAAGGGAGCAACCAACAAATATTATTGTAAAGAAAAACTCTGTAATATGTTTGAAAAAAAAGCCTTTATGATTGAATAAAGTGTATTAACTGATTTAAGAAACAACAAGATAAAAAATATGTACATCGTTTACCGTTATTACAAAACTTTAGACACATTTAAATTGTTTTTAATAACTGTTTCCCAACTAACTAGGCTAAGCTTTTTTTATGAGTTGGTTTACTGAGTTGACTAGGCCACGCTTTTTAAATTGTTTGGTCTACTGCTCTGACGACTCGATTCATCAAAGTTCAGAAAAAAGATTCGGGTGATGTTTTTTCCTATTTATTTCTGTTGTATTACTAAACTTAAAACGTTCCTCCCCATACAGTTGTTCATTCAGACCATTGTATTCTTGCTATATGTTGACTATACAAGAGAATTTTTTCTTTCAATTTCATAAATGCTTAATTTTGATATTAAATATCTTTATACTCGTTAGAATTATTTGTATTTTTTGTTTATATACTCCCGTCTTTTGTTATCATACTTCTGCTCAACTGAAAGGAGAATAGACTTCCCTCTCTCCCTCCAAAGCTTGTGTCACACTTAACTTATAACTAGAGGCATTAACACTTAAGTTAATAGCTGTTAATATTTCAGTATCTATGTTTTTTGTTTATCTAATTGATCTTGTAAGAGCAGATTTAAAATTAAGAAACTTCAGCTTGTATGACACTTTATTGTTGCAGTCAATGTTAAGCAAACGGTAAACCAAATGGTTTGAAGACTAAACTTTACATATATCTTATCATATAAAGTGTATAATCCCTACGTCAAAATGGACCCTTTTTGCTCTTGATAACATTTTATTATTGACTATGTATCCAGGTGAGCAATAAAGGAACATCTTGGCCTTCTTGTTTATGATAAAGGTACGTTTGGCCTTCTTGTTCAAACTATTTACATCCTGTCCGTTTGCACAGGTTATTTAAATGTATTGAACTGCACCTGCTTCCCTTTAAGTCATGCTTTAAAATCATGCGCGGCGTCTTTGAAGCTTAGCATCAAAATTCGTCCTGTTTTGAACTATAGTCCTTTTAGTTTTACACCAACTTGCCTTAACCGTTTCCCACCTATTTCGACGCAATAGCAGCAGACGATGTTTTTGTAAACATTGTGGCCAAAGGTGAAATTGCTCATGATTAGCAATTTCTCCTTTGGCCACAATGTTTTTAACTTTATTTAACAATAAGCTAAAAATCGTTAGAAACCTGCCGATTGTTTGTAAAGTATTTTACGCAGCTTAAGGCACCAAATCGTGAGACACCTGCCGATTGCTTGTAAGGTATTTTACGCAGCTAAATGCACTAAATCGTGAGACACCTGCCGATTGCTTGTAAGGTGTTTTACGCAGCTTAATGCAACAACTCGTTAAACACCTGCCAATTGTTTGTAAGGTATTTTACTCAGCTTAAGGCACCAAATCGTGAGACACCTGCCGATTGCTTGTAAGGTATTTTACGCAGCTTAATGCATCAAATCGTGAGACTCCTGCCGATTGCTTGTAAGGTATTTTACGCAGCTTTAGGCACCGATTCGTGAGACACCTGCCGATTGTTTGTAATGTATTTTACGCAGCGTAAGGCACCAAATCGTGCGACACCTGTATATTGCTTGTAAGCTATTTTACGCAGCTTAATGCACCAAATCGTGAGACACCTGCCGATTGCTTGTAAGGTAGTTTACGCAGCCTAATGCACCAATTCGTGAGACACCTGCCGAATACATGTAAGGTATTTTACGCAGCTTAATGCACCAAATCGTGAGACACCTGCCGATTGCTTGTAAGGTATTTTACGCAGCTTAATGCACCAAATCGTGAGACACCTGCCGAATGCTTGTAAGGTATTTTACGCAGCTTAATGCAACAAATCGTGAGACACCTGCGATTGCTTGTAAGTTATCTTACGCAGCTTAATGCACCAAATCGCGAGACACCTGACGAATGCTTGTAAGGTATTTTACGCAGCTTAATGCTTCAAATCGTGAGACACCTGCCGATTGCTTGTAAGGTATTTTACGCAGTTTAATGCACCAAATCGTGAGACACCTGCAGATTGCTTGTAAGGTTTTTACGCAGCTTAAGGCATCAAATCGTTAGACACCTGTTTGTAAGGTATTTTACGCAGCTTAAGGCACCAAATCGTGAGACACCTGCCGATTGTTTGTAAGGTATTTTACGCAGCTTAAGGCACCAAATCGTTAGACACCTGCCGAATGTTTGTAAGGTATTTTACGTTAAAGCATTTAGGCGCAGCTAAAAAATACAGTTGTTCTAACATAAGTCTAAAAGGCTATCAAACAAGATCAGTGGAACACATGAAATGACTAACAGACGGAGTGATACATTACCAGTATAACGAATGGTGTTATGAATTTCCAGCAGATTTTCCACAAATTTGAAATCTCGTATCCAATCATCAATGATATATCATGGCACAATCTGTCCACGCCTACAACAAAAAGTAAAAGGAATTCTGAAAATGTTAGTCCCTTACTTTGCCATTAATTATTTAAATTAAAACATATTTACGTAAATACGTGTTTCTGATTTTTTTTTTATAAATACTTTTTCACATAAAGACGCTTTCTGACGCCTTTGCAGCAGTAGCCATTTAAAAACATTATAATGAGCAATTTCTAATTTTGTCACAATGTTTTCAACTTTAATCAACTATTGATTTTTCCCCATCGAAATTGATTTTCCATATTTTTGTCTAAACGTTTTCAAATTCGTCTGCTGATTATATGTTGTATGTAGGGAAAGGATAACGGAAATTGCTCATTATTAGCAATCTCTCCCTTTTTTCAACAATGTTTTCTAAAGTCGTATGCATCAACATATGTTTTTGGGTTAGGAAAGGGTTAAAAGTATGAGTTTGTTCTTCAGCTCGACATAAAGTCGACATTTGACATGTCAGGGGTAAACTGTTATCTCTAAATATTCAAGGAATATGCATTGAAAGTTACTGTAGAAAAGAAAGAATGTTTACAATACCATAAAACCAGCTCAGCCCTATCATTTCGAGCATAGGAATAAACACTATCGCAATGGCGGCCAAATACCAGTCCATTATTTGCAGAACATACACTCCTCCCTGTAAAGCAGAGAGAAATAACATCAATATATATAGGATCTGACAAAAGTTGTCATTTCATATAAAGTTTTATTAAACGAGTTCAAGCAATAACAGTTTTTTGTTGACGAGTTTTATAAAACTTTATGAAATGACAACGAATGTCAGATTCTTTTGATCACATGACGAAACACAAAAAGAAAATCGGGTTTTCGCGGTCAGAAAATAAAATATTTTTATGACCGATAATGGTCCCTTTACCTCGTCTATCTATTGTGACGTTTGTGTTTACTGGATACACGTTCTCGGTCATTTTGTAAAAATTCGCGGATGAATACAAACATATTGATTCTGTCATGTTATATTACACACGTAACATATAAAGAAATAGGTAATGGGTATATTAGATCGGATACAAGCATTGTTATGTGATAACAATATATCTTCGGATTCATATACGGAAATTTGTATTCCGCTGGGAATTAAATATATATAACAATATTGACACACACCCTTTAATTTCATATTTCACGTTCTTGTTTGAGATTGACACGTATCCTGTAGCTATCTTTGTGGAATCCTGATATCGGCCTGATTGATTGATTGTGTTTGGTATTTTACGACGCTTTCAACACTTTTCCAGTTATATCACCCTGTGTAGGTTACCAATATTACTTCTTGTCCATTTTCCTGACATCAGCAAGTCAGTCGTAATGCTAACCCCGCAAACCTGAGTGCCAAAGAGGGCAGTCATTACTTTCTATTTAAGGTCTCTGGTATGACCCGGTCGGGGATCGAACCCGCGACCTCCCGCACCCGAGGCAGACGCTCTACCATTACATCCCCGATGCGGTTCCACACACTCTGTTGAGATCTTTGTGAAATCCTGATATAGGTCCAGTGCCGAAATATATTATCAAAGAGTGCTTCTATTGTAATACACGGTACTAGATAAAGGGGCGTAAACTGGTACTTTCCCCACAATATCTATTTTATTACTCCAAACCCTAAGACGATTATTTTGAATACCCGCGACATAGGGTTTGAATGTCAATTAAGGATTTTGGAACATCAAAAATTCCTCTTATCGAGAGCTCTGTTTATATATATGTAATGCTTTTATTATGATCATGCTTTTCAAGTATTACAGAAATCGAACATTTTTTTGTCAAAAAAACACAGATGTTAAACCCCAATCAACCATTTAGCCCTAGATATCAGTAAAATGTTAGGTAAGACTCCAAATGTATTTGTTATCTCCTGATAAGCAGAAAGAGCAGGTAATAATATGATGATGGGAAAGAAATACTGCTCACACTTTAAAAGCGATTTCCCCATTATCCCCTTAAACGTTGCCAGCTGCAGAAGTTTCTCCACAAATGACCCTGTAAGTATTTGAGAAGTACGTGTATTTCTTACAGTGTCTTCTGCTTCAGAATCAGCGTCTAATGAGAAAAAAACTGCTTATCCTTTCCCACCCATACAAAATACATACAGCAGACGAATTTCAAACCGTCTTGGCCGAAATATGCAAACTTTCTATAAATGAAAATGTACTAATTATTGAGACAAGAACAATGTGACAAATGGTGACACTTTTCATTTTAAGCAAGTTCTTTATTTTCTTCATCCATTTAAAACTCGTCTGCTGTAGGTGTGTCAAAAATACGTCTCCAGGAGATAAAGGGCCACGAAGTTTACCTGCGTGACACAGGGAATACCGAGTATGAACAACAGGAAACACGTGACAGCCGTCAGTGCTATGCGACGTTTACTGAATAACCCCGGGAAATGGTCCGTCAGTGTTGTTACTATAATTTGTATGTGGACAATCTGTAAAGATAAATGTACACACTGAATTAAACGTCAACTCTTGTAATGTAATATACTTATAGAGACCAATAACTCTGATTGAGCATAAGCTTTTTTTTTTTTTTTTTGAGGTTCAATAGGCCCATTTAATAGTGTTCATTGTATCATATACAAACATTTGATAGATACAGATACATTTAGGAGACAGAGTTAGATGTAACGGAGTCCGGTGCGATACCCTAGCTCTTTCCGAAAAGAAACATAAGTTCTTATACGTGCTCAGTGTAAATCACCTATTTTTCCTGGAAAGGACCAGTACTTGACCCTCAGTTCAGTGGAGACACGTGAAAACTCCTCAGAGAAATCAAGAACCCGGACCACTGGATTGAAAGTCTAGCGTGTTAACTACTATACTCCCGGGTCACTCAAACGCTCTTTACATATATCTTAATTTCAAACGTAAAGATTAAATGTTAGGCATTGTCTCACAATGATCTATGATACTGTTGAACCTGAACAAGAGAGTCGTGGTGACCCTTTATAGATAACATGAGTAACAAGAGGGCCACGAGGCCCTGGAATCGCTCACCTTAGAATGGGCTTTTTAAGACATAACTCTCTCATGCTCAAGCCAAACATGTGGCTTCCAGAGTGTTAACAAGATTTCCCTTAAATTTGGTCTAGTGACCTAGTTTTTGACATGACATGACCCATATTCGAGATTGGCCTAGATATCATCAGGACCAACTTTCAACATGCTCAAGTCAAAAGAATTGCTTCTAGAGTGTAAACAAGATTTTCCTTAAATTTGGCCTAGTGACCTAGTTTTTGACCGGACATGACCCATATTCGAACTTGGCCTAGATATCATAAAGACAAACTTTCTGACAAAGTTTCAACATGCTCAATTTTAAAATGCGGCTTCAGGAGTGTTAACAAGATTTTCCTTCAATTTGGCCTAGTGACCTAGTTTTTGACCCGACATGACCCAGTTTCGAACTCTGCCTAAAGTTGATAGAGATATATGTTCTGATAAACTTTCATAAAGATTGAATGCAAAATGTTGCCTCTAGAGGAGTAACAAGCAAATGTTGACGACGAACGACGAACGACGAACGACGAACGACGAACGACGGACGACGGACGACGGACAAAAGGCGATCACAATAACTCACCTTGAGCACTATGTGCTCTGGTGAGCTAAGAATGCATACATTTTACCGTGGCGATTGTGGTAACAATAGCCACTGTACTATGACAGAAGAAGAACAATATATAAGGAGGTTTCGGCAGCACGTCAGAAATGCTTAATGCAAAACGTTTAGCGCCAAATAGTTCCACCATTTCTGCAGAGACATGGTTAACAATAATACTGTCAGCGCTATTTTGGTACAAGATTGATACTACTATTTTAGACTTATCGAACTGAGATGTAATTGAGTGAAAGAATGTACACATAAGCCTTCTTCGTGTCTTGAGACAGAGAATATTATTGCGTGAGACATACGCACATTGAGGAGTGACGTATTAAGCAGGTGCCCGTTAGGTCACCCGACGTTTGGTTGGCACCGGATTGATACTAAGATTTGCGATGTAGCTTACGATCTACATTGAGTTAAAAGATGTAAATATTAGCATTCTTCATGTTTGGGCAGATAATACATATCAATGTGCGTGTTATGAACCATGCAAAGTATGACGCATGAGTCTGGAAATTCCAAGATGTCCTATGAATAGCTTGCCAGACTGGTTCTCTATAGACCCTACCGTCTGGCAAATATGTTTGACATAAAGGGAGGTAATTCATAAAATCATTACATTATTCTTAGATTCTATGTTAAATATAGTACAAGAGAAAGTTGATGCAACGCATCAATGTCGCCGGAAATCCATACTGCAGTTATGCAGAACACTAACATTATAGTAGTTGAATAAACAGTTATCAACTGAGGGGCATATTGGAACATCAGGGGTGGGGGTCAAGTGAAAATGTTTCATAACTTGCATTATTTTGTCAACCAAGTGAATGATAATTGAAGCCTTTCATTGTTTATGATCAATCTCCATTCCAAAGTAGGTTGACCATACACACAACCAACTAAGTATTGATCATAAAAAGTAATAGAAATGAGTAATCTTGCCAATCATTAGTCTTAGTATGTATACAGTGCTTTCATTAAGGAATAATTATAAAATTTGTGAATTCCACATACACTTTTCAAGATGTTGGTCAGAATACTTGAATTTTATTATTTTTCAATAAAAACACAAAACAGACAATATAGGATTTTCATGCAACCATACGTCGTTTTACCTTTCCTCTATTAAAGTGGACACCTTTGCAGCAATCTACTTTTAAAACAATGAGATAAGGGTTAAATCGCTGAAATTATTTCTCTTTTTCTCAAAATGATATTAGCTTGGCATCCTAATTATATCATACTTTAACAAATGTTGAAATGTAGTCCATTATTTATAAATTAGACCACCTTCGAAATATAATATCAACTAAACCGTTAAATCACATTGACATTGTTGTATAATTTAAACTTAATTTCGAACATAAACTGAGCCCTACAACATGTTCATTTATTTTAATTCTTTCCTTCCTTTTTTATAATGAAAATAACAAACTACTCATGTTTTAAAATTATATTATGATCAGCGCACTTGTGTCAATGATGCATAATAATATGCAGATCGGAAGCAATATGCGTTTAGGGAATTAAATGACACATTTAAAATTGTCAAGGACGAAATAATTTTGTACGAAAGACCAGATTCTTTCTTATTCACAGAGGTGTTGTTCTTGAAACTCTCTTTATGGGCAGAGAGTGTTCGTTCAAAGTAATGTTTCTATTAAAACCAGTTTTATGTCGGTTTGTTCTTTTCTTCATTTGTTTCGAACCAAATAAACATTTTAAATCACCTATGATTTACTATTTGTAAGTGAGTGTAAAGAGCGGCTCTCTCCAAAGGAGATTGATCTACGCAGTTGGTATGTAAATAAATTAGACTGTGCGACGTAAAGGTTCGTAGTTATCGCCTTTTGATTATATGTAGTATATAGTGTAACATAAAGTATTTCAGTCTAGCTAATAGGGACTGTTTTGTCTTCGTAAATGAAACAAAAAAACATAAATGCGAGTCAAAATAAAGTAACTGAAAAAACCTAAAACATCGGAATATTTATTTCATTTTAGATGTGTCATTACTTAGTGTTTTTAAACAAACACAATTGTAATATGTTCAAGACATCTAAATGTGTTTCTTTCTAATAATAATCCCCCCTCCCATGTCATTTCCGAAAACCTATTAACAATAGAAGTCGCGGGCTTCTGCCCCGCGACTAACAAATACATTTATTTAACACTTTTCGAAGTAAAATCGTTCTATAAAGTAATATTTTGTAACCGAGTTGGAGATGAATCAACAATATTTTGATTCAATCGGAAGTAATATAGAGTTGCTGAGATGTTTTCTTAAAATAGTTTATATAATTTAAATTAACTGAAATTAATACAGAAGTAACTTTCACTAGATCTTGCTTCTTGTAAGATCATGACATTAACTGCTCGGCCCATACATTTGAGAAGAAGAAGCAGACATCACCTGCTTGAGCAAACTTGTGCTGAAATGCTCATACATTTAAACCTTCTAACAAAAGTAATAAACTGGCGTCTCGTCAGAAAGTGTCTGTATGTGGGGAAGGTTTAAGAATGAGAAGTTCCACTTAACATGTTCCTTTCTTACTTGAGCAGACCTGTTTGCAGATGCTTTTGGGAATATCCAGGCAAAAACACGGGAAAGCTCTATAAATCTAGGTTATTACTAAGAAGAAATGAAAACATTGTGGCAAAAGAAGAAATTGCACGTTTTCAAAAGTTGTCTGCTGCAGAGGCGTCAGAAAGCGTCTGTTTTTGGGAAAGGGTTAATTACAGGGTCATTTGTGCAGAAAATGAGTATTTGGGGAAAAAATGCTGGTTGCTTTAGACAGGGTATTGCTAAACAAAGGTTGACTTTAGCACAGGTGTGACTGTATATTCGAATAATTTCAGGGACAGACTCACTTTCAAGTCAACTTTCTCCAGTTATGCCAGAGCTATATCCCCTTAATTAGTGAAATATAGTTTGATATGATTTGTCTGATCTCTAACTTGAGCACTCCTAACCTAATCCAGGGGTTGTAAGTTCGAACCCTTGCACGGGCAGAATTCTTTCCGACGTTTGAAAAAGGTCACTGTGACAAGCGGCATTCGTCTTCCACCAATGGGCTAACAGTCTTTGTGGCAAAGCAGCTATTTACTGTGAAAGAATGTTTTGTGGAGTAATATATATATATATATATATATATATAATTATATTTACTAAAACGTGATTTCTAATTCTTAATCGTAAGTACATAACACATAGTGGCATTACCATAGCGACATCTTGTTGAAAAAAAAATAGTATTCTCTGCTTTGTGATTACATTTTGTTGAAAGAGAAACCTTAAGCGTTGTTCCTAACAGGTGCCGTATTTAGAGTGATTACGGTACTAACACAGGCGTCTACATTTTCATTCATAATACCGTTACTTAATAAAGCACAATGGTAAAGCACGACCTCTGTATATACTAAATAACAAAATACATGGAATGGTATTTTTTACCCCTTCTTCGTTTTGAAACATCTAACAAATAGTTTTCAACTGATTTCTCTCGTGATCAGTCGAGGTTTAAATAATGTATTTCGACGACGCAATCTAACTCTAAAAATTAATGTTCTTCATTTTGTTTGGGTATAATAAGTTTCATTAGTATGTCTATATTAAGACTAAAGTAACATATTTATGAATGTAAATGTAGTTGCCTGTAACCAGAGACATATAAACATATATGTGTTTTTATGTCTCTGCTGTGACTTACCATTCTCCTTCGCAGAGTTGTCGTTCCTTACTCTCACATACATGTAATGCGTCGATAGTGTTAGAGAATGGTGACTTACCTGACTATCCAGTCCAACACATATTAACATAAGAAAGAATATGACGGACCATAGCTGTGGCAAGGGTAACTGAGACAGGGCTTCTGGGTAAACAACAAACGCTATCCCGGGACCTGTGTTAACAGACAGCGGTTTGGAACAAATTTACGTATAAACTGTGCTCAGTGCAGATCGATTAGACTATTAGCGAAATAATACTAATGATAGTTGTAATAATAATAATAGTAATAATAATAATAATTACATTTATAATGCATTTAACAATAATTGATAATAATGATGATAATACATTATGTCAGTGAAAACACATGCATCTGTGGATTTTTATTTTGCTGTAAATGCATTGAATGTTGTCTGTTTGAGAGGGATAATGTCAGTCAGTGTATGCACTTATAGTGTAAGAATAATTCCAGCATCATGGACTTTAAAAATAAATGTTAATTTCCATAAACCATTTTCCGCAGACAATCATATCTCACATCTGCACCAGACGACTTCAAAAACATCTTGTCAGAAATATGGGAAATCTAAATAAATAAAGAATATGTTCAATACAGTTCATCATAAATGCTTCTCATATTGTCACAATGTTTTCGAAAATCGTTTGTTGTAGATGTCTCATATAGCGTGTGCATGTAGGAAAAGGTTTACATGTTGTTAACCCTTTCCCACATATAACATTTTGCAGCAGACGACTTTGAAAACATCAAGGTAAAAGTATTGAACATTTGTATAATTCAGATAATAAGTAAGAGTTATTTAATGAAGGTGATAACATTGTATTAAAAGGAGAATTATTTTAAAAATTCGTTTGTTATAGATGCGTGAAAGTGCGTCTGCATATAGCTGATGGTTACGCTTGATGGAAAAGACCGATTGATAGTGTTGATATTATGGAAGTAATGCCTTACCTTGACTGACGACTTGATCCACGCTAATGTTGGCAGCCTTCGCCATAAAACCCAGACTGATGAATATAACGATTCCCGAGAACCAGCTCGTGAATAAATCTACAACCACTATGATGATTGCATCCCTGTAATAACAAGACGAATTCACAAGACGCCGCGCACGATTTTGAAGCATGACTTAAAGGAAGCAGATGCAATTCAGTACAATTAAATAACGTGTAAACATACAGGATGTAAATATTTCGAACAAGAAGGCCCAATGTCACTTTATTTTAAACAAGAAGACCAAGATGTGCCTACATTGCTCACCTGGCTACCATAGCCTTAGGCCTATAATAAAAGGTTACCAAGAACAGAATGGGTCAATTTTGACATAAGGATAGACGTTTTATATGCTGCGATCTATGTGATATTCAGCATGAGAAGTTCAGTCGTGAAATGTCAAGTTTAGTCTTGAAACCATTTGGTTAAAAGTTTGCTTAACATTGACTGCACCACTATCCTTTTAAGATTTAGCAGAGGTAGCGAATTGGGAAGTTATTAGAGTTTCTTGTTCGAACATGCCAATGGGATTAACTACCCGAGTCTAACGGTCGAAATGTTCTATAGCGTTTGTACTCGAGAGTTATCTCCCTTCTAAAATTCCATTCTTAAAATAGCTGATTATGTAAGCGAATTAAACAAAGTATCAAAATTGAGTATTTATGCAATTAAAAGAATAGGTTCACACGCATAGTCAACATACAGCAAGAATACAATGGTGTGAATGAACAACTGTATGGGGAGGAACGTTTAAAGTTTAGAAATGCAACAAAAATAAATAGGAAAAAACATCCCCCGAAACTTTTTTCTGAGCTTCGATCAATCGAGTCATCAGAGCAGTAAACCAAACAATTAAAAAGCGTAGCCTTGGAATTTGGGGAAAAGTGCACTCCGTAAACTAACCTATAAAAAAAGCGTAGCATAGGACGTTGGGGAACAGTTATTAAATAAAAAATTAAATGTGTCTAAAGTTTTGTAAAAACGGTAGAAAACATACGTTCTTTGTATCTTGTTGTTTCTTAAGTCAGTTAATAAAATTTATTCATTCAGAAACGTTCTTGTCTTCTAACATATTACAGAGTTTTTCTTTACAATACTAATGTTGGTTGCTCCCTTTTCGATTACGTCACCCCATTGAAACGCTTCCGCGCGGCGTCAATAAGAGTTATTGTTCTTGTACATTTAACTGTCGCGTGCTAAGTAGTGTAACATCCCCTTCTCTCATACCGCTTATCTGCTACAGACGACTTCGTAAACATGAAAACTTTCTAAAAAAGGATAGTTTTAGCATTGAAAAGAGCTGTAATCATTGATGAAGTTGAGACATTCCTCCTTTACGTTAATGTTTTCAAAAGTCGTCTGTTGCAAAGGCGTCATATGTCGTATCATGGAAATAATTAAATACATAACAATGCCAGTTTACAGTATATCTATCATGATTCCCGAGAACCAGTCCGTGAATGAATACATAACAATGCCAGTTTACAGTATATCTATCATGATTTCCGAGAACCAGTTCGTGAATGAATACATTACTATTCCAGTTTACAATATATCTATCATGATTTCCGTGAACCAGTCCATGAATAAATACATAACAATGCCAGTTTACGGTATATATATCACGAGTCCCGAGAACCAGTCTATGAATAAATACATAACAATGCCAGATTACAGTATATCTATCATGATTATCGTGAACCAGTCCGTGAATAAATACATAACTATGCCAGTTTACGGTATATCTATCATGATTCCCGTGAATAAAAAAACATAACTATGCCAGTTTACGGTATATCTATCATGATTCCCGTGAACCAGTCCGTGAATAAATACATAGCAATGCCAGTTTACGGTATATCTATTATGATTCCCGAGAACCAGTCAGTGAATAAATACATAACAATGCCAGTTTACGGTATACCTATCATGATTCCCGAGAACCAGTCCGTGAATAAACACATAACAATGCCAGTTTACAGTATATATATCATGATTCCCGAGAACTAGTCCGTAGATAAATACATAACAATTCCAGTTTACAGTATATCTATCATGAGTCCCTAGAAATAGTCCGTGAATAAATACATAACAATGCCAGTTTACGGTATATCTATCATGAGTCCCGAGAACCAGTCCATGAATAAATACATAACAATTCCAGTTTACAGTGTATCTATCATGAGTCCCGAGAACCAGTCCGTGAATAAATACATAACAATTCCAGTTTACAGTGTATCTATCATGAGTCCCGAGAACCAGTCCGTGAATAAATACATAACAATGCAAGTTTACGGTATATCTATCATTATTCCCGAGAACCAGTCCATGAATAAATACATAACAATGCCAGTTTACGGTGTATCTATCATGAGTCCCGAGAACCACTCCGTGAATGAATACATAACAAGGCCAGTTTACGGTATATCTATCATGATTCCCGAGAACCAGTCCGTGAATAAATACATAACAATGCCAGTTTACGGTATATCTATCATGATTCCCGAGAACCAGTTCGTGAATGAATACATTACTATTCCAGTTTACGGTATATCTATCATGATTCCCGAGAACCAGTCCATGAATAAATACATTACCATGCCAGTTTACAGTATATCTATTATGATTCCCAAGAACCAGTCCGTAAATAAATACATAACAATGCAAGTTTACGGTATATCATGAGTCCCAAGAACCACTCCGTGAATGAATACATAACAATGCCAGTTTATAGTATATATATCATGAGTCCCAAGAACCAGTCCGTAAATAAATACATAACAATGCCAGTTTACAGTATATCTATCATGAGTCCCGAGAACTACTCCGTGAATAAATACATAACAATTCCAGTTTACGGTATATCTATCAGGAGTCCCGAGAACCAGTCCGTGAATAAATACATATTAATGCCCGTTTACGGTATATCTATCACGAGTCCCGAGAATAAATACATAACAATGCCAGTTTACGTTTATCATGAGTCCCGAGAACCACTCCGTAAATTAATCTACAAACGACAGATGATTGTGTCCCTGTAATAATATAGTTATTGTCCCTGTACAATCTACTGTCGCGTGATGGAACAGTTCATTTATTCATGATCCCTGGGTAGATGGAACACGAAACGCCTGTTTCCAGCCACTCGGCCACATCGGATTCCTATTGAAGTCTCTACCTACAGCTGACTGTGCAGACTCATCGGACTTTGTGTTTGTAAAGGTTCACCTGGATGGTTTTACTACTATGACCAGGGGCTAAAGCCCCAGGCCAAAAACGGTCACCTATTCAGTGAATATTTGTATCTCCCACGTGGCCTTCAAAAATTGTATCCTAGGATTACAACGATTAATTATAACATAACATCAATTGACATACTGCAGTTGTATGTTTGCATTTTTCATTTTTACAAATAAATCATGAAAGAAAGAAACCATGTATCTAGATGTTTATTTCACGATTTCACTTGCTGATGACATACGAAAGCTGACCACAGTCCCACGGTAAATATCACTTGATAATTCTTGATACTTTTAGTGTTAAAACAGAGAGTTTATCAAGATATAAGTGATTGTTTTCATTAAATCGCTGATAAACATGTATGTGATATGTATACAGAGCTCGTCGGTGCAAAACGGTACACGTTCTGTACAGTGTACGTTTAGATCAGTCCGTTCACCTGCTCAGTTTCATCAAAATCTCTACAAGTTGAAAACATCTTTCTAACAAGCTGGTGTAAGTGATATGCGAACAGTCGAGATCTTGTTCAGGCTCCAAAACTACAAAACGTTCAATTTGTGCTCAGAATGTGCTCAAGTATCTGATTAGTCAGAACAAAATTGACCAATCAGAAAAGCCTTATTGGAAGCATGGAGTTCATTTCTGAGTACTGAGATGGTTTTCAGAGTTTAATAGTTTCGGACTCAGCTGTACATACTGATCTAGATCTACAATGTTCGCGAAGGCAAACGTGCACTTTTTCCCATGGACGTATTCCTACCTTTGTATATTGTTATGGAACTTGTTATAACTGGCCAGAGTGCCTATCGCACCACCACCAACACCCATGGAATAAAACATCTGGACGGCAGCGTCTCCCCATACTATAAGATATGTTAAAAGTGTTTGTCTGAAAGGAATTTTACACACCTTTCAACACTATTTTAGACATATCCTGAGTATATTTCCGGCAGTACCACTGGTTAAGTAAATTACACTGAAACCAGTAATAATGTCTACCCCGCAATCCTGGTCGCCAAGAAGGAGAGCAGCGCATCGGTCGTAATGGTTCCCCATAATCTTGAGCGCTAAGAAGGGAAGCAACGAATAATTCCTAATGGTTCCCTAGCAATCTTGAGAGCCAAGACGGGAAGCAGATACAACGGTTCCCCCGCAATCCTGAGCGCCAATAAAGGAAGTTGCGCATCAGTCGTAATGGTACCCCGGCAATCCTGAGCGCCAAATAGGGAAGCACCGCACCAGTCGTAATGGTTCTTCCGCATACCTGTGCGTCAAGAAGTGAAGCAACTAATACACTTTTTATAGTCTTTGGTATGACCTGACGCAAAATCGAAATCGAATCCGGGTCTCCTGCCCTCGAGACGGACGCCATAAACACAACGCCATCGAGGCGCAAAATAAAACATGTTGTATTCTAAGTAAGACAAAGATATCTGGTAGATTATTAGATGGAGAAATATTTGATAAAACATGGCCGTTTACACTATCGGCGATTTGAACCCTTTCCCACTTAACTTACAGACGTAGTTTGACGAATCTGAAGAAAGGCCGTTCGAAAACATTGTGACAGAAGGAGAAACTTCACTTTTGACAATGTTTTCAACGTTATTCGCTGTTGTTAACTTAAGTATACTTTCATTTATAGAGAATGATCGTGTGTTTGTAAAGTCGTCTGATGCAGAATTGTTGTACGTGGGGAGGTATTAAAGTATTTTCAATCGGTGATGTATTATATTGGCGAAATTTACTAATGCAATTCATATATATAGTAGACCAAACGGTGTGATTATTGTTGATTTATTTATATTGGCGAAGCTTAGACATGGTGGAATCTATGGATATCGCCAATAAAGCTTATAATTAAAACAAAAACGCAAATAAAACAGTTCTCATACAGTATTAATCCTTTCCCACATTTAACACATGGGAAGAAGACGACTTTGGAAAACGTACCGACAAATGAAAGCATAAACATTTATACAGTTGAAAACATTGTGACAAAAGGGAGCAATTTCTCAGTTTGTCTCTCTGTTTTCAAAAGTCATCCTCTGCAGATGTGTCAAAATGCGTCTTCGTTTGGCAAAGGGATAATATAAATTGAAATCAAGGCGTAAGTGTACCTTCAACTGAGCCTAGTCGCTCCCATTTGGGTATCATATAAAATCGCAGGCCGTCCACTGCACCATCAAGAGTGACCACTCTACATAGTAATATTATCAGTAAAATATATGGTAAGGTGGCCGCTACGTACATCACCTAAAGTAATAAAACCCGGAGTGACCACTCTACACAGAATTATAAGCAGTAAAATATATGGTAAGGTGGCCGCTACGTACATCACCTAAAGTAATAAAACCCAGAGTGACCACTCTACACAGAATTATAAGCAGTAAAATATATGGTAAGGTGGCCGCTACGTACATCACCTAAAGTAATAAAACCCAAAGTGACCACCCTACACAGAATTATAAGCAGTAAAATATATGGTAAGGTGGCCGCTACGTACATCACATAAAATAATAAAACACAGAGTGACCACTCTACACAGAATTATAAGCAGTAAAATATATGGTAAGGTGGCCGCTACGTACATCACCTAAAGTAATAAAACCCAGAGTGACCACTCTACACAGAATTATAAGCAGTAAAATATATGGTAAGGTGGCCGCTACGTACATCACCTAAAGTAATAAAACCCAGAGTGACCACCTTACACAGAATTATAAGCAGTAAAATATATGGTAAGGTGGCCGCTACGAACATCACCTAAAGTAATAAAACCCAGAGTGACCACTCTACACAGAATTATAAGCAGTAAAATATATGGTAAGGTGGCCGCTACGAACATCACCTAAAGTAATGAAACCTGGAGTGACCACTCTTCACAGTAATATGGCTAATATAGATATGGTAAAGTGGCCGCTTCGTACATCACCTAAAGAAATGAAACCAGGAGTGGTCGATCTTCACAGTAATATGACTAATATAGATATGGTAAAGTGGCCGCTTCGTACATCACCTAAATAAATGAAACCAGGAGTGGTCGATCTTCACAGTAATATGACTAATATAGATATGGTAAAGTGGCCGCTACGTACATCACCTAAAATAATGAAACCTGGAGTGGTCGATCTTCACAGTAATATGACTAATATAGATATGGTAAAGTGGCCGCTACGAACATCACCTAAAATAATGAAACCTGAAGTGGTCGATCTTCACAGTAATATGACTAATATAGATATGGTAAAGTGGCCGCTACGTACATCACCTAAAGTAATGAAACCTGGAGTGGTCGATCTTCACAGTAATATGACTAATATAGATATGGTAAAGTGGCCGCTACGTACATCACATTAAGTAATGAAATCCAGAGTGGCCACTCTACACAGTAATATGGCCAATAATAGATATGGTACAGTGGCCGCTCTACACAGTAATGTAGCCAATAATATATATATGATAAAGTGGCCGCTACGTACATCACCTAAAGTAATGAAGTCCAGAGTGGCTGCTGTACATAGTTATAATATATCTATAGGTGCTACCTATTTACGAAAAAAGAAGCCGCAAGATAATTATAAACAAAAATTAAAGAGCATACTTTGGCCATACAAAAGGATTTATAAGTAATTGACTAGACAATAATAATGTTAATGTCATGTTTCTTGCACTATTAAAACATATTTGGAAATCGTATTGCTGTTGTTTATTATTTGAACAGAAAATAATAAAGTAAAGACTTTCAGACAATCGAGCAATACATTTATAATGAACGAGGTTAAAACATGAGGGCCAAGATGATCCTTAATTGATCACCTGCATTATGGCAAAGAAGCAAATAGATCAGCCCTTTTCTGATGCCACCTGGCGACTGCCTTTTTCAACCAGTCAATATGACTGGAACAAATTATGTAAGGGGTCACATTTCTGCTAAACCCTTTCCCTATTAGAGACGGTTTCTGAGGCCTATGCAACAGACAATTTAGGAAAAGAGTTTCGCCACAAGAACAATTGCTTCTTATGAGAAAGTTATCCTTTTGCCACAATGTTTGTTAAATATTATACTTTGAATGAGTGAGTCAATAGGTCATGTATAGGTATTTGGGGTCTTTCATGTTGATACCACTTTTTTGTGGGAAACGACGTCGCTCCATTGACGTTACGCCAAGATGAAGTGTAACGGAAATGACGTCACGTCCTTCTTTGGCTACGATACAGTCAAAATTTAGTTTCGGGCGTAGAAGGCTAATGCTGTCGTTTTTAAGACGAACGGGAAAACATATTTCTTACAGATTTTCATTTATTTTTAACTTTTCGTACAAATGTTAATTGCCACATAACACAGCACTTAAATGATCTTAAATATCGATTTAAAAAAAAATGATTAAAAAGACGACAACAATTTTCAATCCGTGTTTTTCTGCTCATTTTATACATACCCAAAATACCGATTTAAAAAAAAAAAAAAAAATGACAATAATTTTCAATCTGTGTTTTACGTCTGCTTTTTATACATATCCAAAATGGCGGGGCCCCATGGATTTTCCCTGTTTCATTTCAGAAAGCTTATTGGGTTATTGAAAAAAAAATCACAGTTATTTATCAAAAAATTACCCAATCATAGAATTTCTTTATTCTTTGTATTTTGTTAGAACATACAATATCTAGTTAAAATATGAAAAAAAATGTATATGTTATCAATTTAAAAAAAAAAAATTGGCCTGTCAATGACATGACCAATTTCATCAATGGCACAACTATAGGCCTTTTCGCCGAAAACCTAAAACACACAAAAAATTAAAATGAAAACTACAAATCATATCAAAGTTCAAATATAACTTTATATATAGAATGTAAATCAATATGAAAAAGGAATTTTTGAGAAAAAAAGGAAGAAGAATATATTAAGCTGTTTTTCAAGGTCGAAATGGTGTCACATTTTACCCCTGAAAAAGTTAAAATCATACAATTTTTCAAGAAATTTTCTATTCTACATAATAAAATTTGTTGTAATTATCCATAAACATTGAACATGGTTCACTTTAATAAGAAATGGAAAAAAAAGATAGGTCACCGTACTCCTTTTCTGGTAAATCAACTTTTTCCTTGAAGAACGGTCTGCTTTTTAAGCAAAACTGCTGTGTTTCTAAGAAAACGCAAGAAATTGCAAGGAAAACGTCCCTTTACTCTAAAAGGAGTACGGTGACCTATATTTTTTTTGCATTTTTTATTAAAGTGAATGATGTTTAGTGTTTATGGATAATTACAGAAAATTATATTATGTAGAATGGAAAATTTCTATGATTTTAACTTTTTCAGAGGTAAAATGTGATACCATTTCTACCTTGAAAAACAGCTTAATATATTCTTCTTCCTTTTTTTCTCAAAGATTTCTTTTTCATATTGATTTACATTATATATATAAAGTTATATTTGAACTTTGATATGATTTGTAGTTTTCATTTTAATTTTTTGTGAGTTTTAGGTTTTCGGCCAAAATGCCTATATTTGTGCCTTTGATGAAATTGGTCATGTTATATGTTAATATTATTTTTTTAGATCGATTACAAATATTTATTTTTTCTTATTTCAACCAGTTATTGAATGTACTAATAAAATACAAAGAATAAAGAAATTCTATGATTGGTTATTTTTTTTGTGAAAAAACTGTAGCATACGCCTTTAAGTGGCTGCTACTTTCATCCCCTAAATTATTGATTTCCGGAGTGGCCGCTCTACTCAGTAATATAAGCAATAATCAAGTAATGAACTATATAATGGCCGCTCTACACAGTAGTTTAAGCGATATAGATATGGTAAGGTGGCCGCTACATACATCACCAAAAGTAATGAAACCCAGAGTGGCCGCTGTACACAGTAATATGAACAATAATAAATATGGTTAATTGGCCGCGACGTACATCACCTAAAATATTGATATCCAGAGTGACCGCTCTACTCAGTTATATGAGAAATAATCAAGTAATGAATAATAGAATGGCCACTCTACTACTGTTAAGCAATATAGATATGGTAAGGCGGCCGCTACGTACATCACCAAAAATTAATGAAACCCAGAGTGGCCGCTCTACACCGTAATATGAACAATAATATATATGGCAAGGGGGTCGCTATGTTCATTACCTAAGGTAATGAAATATGTTCATTACCTAAGGTAATGAAATGTTCATAAATAATACTAGTATAAGAGAAAAATGATGCAAGGCATCAATGTCGCCGGAAAAAATGCATTAATTTATTGTTTAACACACATGCATTCTTGACTTTCATTAGTCTAAACATACACATAATTCCAGAATTTTTGGAATTCCACATACAAATTTCAGGATTTGGGAAGTTTTGTATTTGTTTATAAAACCACAACAAATCCAGTTTGGGATTTAAATCGACATGCAATAAAAAGCTATTTAACCCTTTCCATGTTTTAAAGCAACATTGAAAACCTTTAAACGTTTAAAACATTGAGAAAAAACATGACTTTTCTCCTTTTTAATAATAATTATAATAAGTATTTCACAGATTTTAAAATTTATCCTCTTATGTTTAAAAAGTAGACCACACTTGCCTTATCAGCTTAATTGTTTATTAAAATCATTGATGCATACAATACATGTATGGCGCAAGAGAAATGCCAGTTGCGAGTCCCATTACTATTTAAAAGGTGGCAAGTATGATATTAATTGGGTGCGAAAGACCTCATTTTCCTTATTTCTAAAATTATTATTTATCAGAGTTTGTTCTTTTCTTAATTTGTTTCAAGCCAAATAAACATATAAAATCACCTATATTTAATCATTTAAGTGTGTAATATTAGCTATCTATCTGTAATATTAGGTGTTTGAGCATTTTTCGAAATGTTCACCTCGTGTTAAGATCGAGTCGTTGTGACATCGAAGGAAGTGGATACAAAATCAGGCAAAGCTCAGGCATTCTATATTATCTTTTATGTGAATTTTAAAATATGTTTTAAATAAAATGAGTTCAGTCTTTGTAGTGAATCAAAAGTCTTCCTATTAAATTAAAAACAAGAGAAAGTTGATGCAACGCATCAATGTCGCCGGAAATCCATACTGCAGTGATGCATAACACTTACATTATAGTAGTTGAAAAACGGTTATTTAACTGAGGGGCATATTGGAAAATCAGTTAGATTTTATTCTGTTCATTGTGGAAAAAGCTCCCTCACATGATGCATTAGCCAAATAACAAACAGAACCAATCCCAAATAATACAGGTTCATGGTGTTCTGGTGAAGATTGCATCGATAAATGAGTGTTAAGCTGATGTTCAAAAGCTAAATATGAAAAATATATATATATTCCAGCACTGTACACTGTGGGCCTTGAGTTAAACCAAATGAAGAAAAGTAATTCATTTAAAATGATGAGCTATTGTTTTTTAATTGGAAACAGGAATCTAGAGTATGATTCTAGATTCCTCCTTGGAAATATTTTAAATTATTTTCCTGCTAGGATCGGATGTTTTGAAAACTAATATAAATGTGGACATATAAATCAAACACCGCCCTGTTTCGGTGACTGACCTAATTCGGTGCTTTGTTATTTTGCATATGCTCTTCTATTTGAAGAGTGCTATGGTATCAATGTTCTTTGTGGTCTCAAGTGTAAACATATAAACACAGAAATGATTTTCTTGGATAGGTCACAGCCCTTTGTATCATGTAGAGGGTGTGCTTTAAGTGCAAAAACATTTCTTCAATCTCCGTAGTGAATATAACTAGGGGAAACCCAAAATATACACGTGACCATTCCAGCTAGTCGTATTTGCGATATATAAATTAAAACTAATTTTAGACTTCCGAAAGTACAAATGAATGCGGTAAACAATTAAACATCATCAATATTGATTTCGTTGAATACGCATGCGCACAAGACATATTTCGATTCTAAACTTCCGCTCATATTGCAAAACTGGAAGTATACTCCCAGCCACTCGGTAAATATCGAAAAGTCACTGTAATCACCGCGATCTGTCAAAGAAATAACCCTGTAAAAGATCGACGATTGGAAATGCATAGTATTCGACCCAAAAATTTCACTCGCAAAGATATGCTGGTGCCTGAGATCTCACCTCGCAATTTTTAAATTCGCGAGTATGCAAGCCTAAATTCGTAACATGTGATCAACAGTTTTAGCTTAGAAACAGTTTATATTTTAGATATACATTGATAAACATTATTAAATGCATTCTTCACAAATCAAGACATCTTTGATCATGAAAATAACATTCAGTAAGTTAAAATTGCTATTAAAAGAATTTCATCTCGTTATTGACACATAACAGTCTGCTGCTGGCAGGCGCGCGTATGTAAACAAATTAGACTGTGCGACGTAACAGTTTGTAGTTATCGCCTTTTGATTACGTGTAGTGTATGAAAATAAAGTATCTCAGTCTAGTTTATAGGGACTGTTTTGTCTTCGTAACTGAAACAAAAAAAAAACATAAATGCGAGTCAAAATAAAGAAACTGCACATACTTAAAACATCGGAATATTTATTTCATTTAGATGTGTCATAACTTAGTGTTTTTAAACAAACGCAATTGTAATATGTTCATGACATTTAAATTTGTTTTTGTCTAATAATAATTTCTACTCCCATGTCATTTCCGAAAAGCTATTAAAAATAGAAATCGCCGGGCAGAAGCCCGGCGACTAATAAACGAAGGAGCTCTAACTAGCCAATCAGAGAGCAAGCTGCTACCACAACTTTTTTTTTTTGGTACGTGACGAAACAGGGATGTAGGAAATGTAAATACATCCCTGTCGTAACAGGAATATAAACCAAAAAAATGAAATAACTTAATAAATATGATTCATTTCTGATAAATGTTGATATACTTTTAAAATATATGCACTATAGAATATATATATATATATAAACCAGTTTGGGTTAAAATTAAGCATGTATTAGCTATTTTACAACAATTTAATTATTCGCTATTTACTTCCCACTCGAGAAATGAGATTGATTGATTGGGGTTTAACGCCGTTTTCAACAATTTTTCAATCATATTACGGCGACCAGTTCACCTACTCATGCGTTTCCTGGTTTTCCTACACCAGTACACCACACAACATACTTTCCTAGCAACTGGCTGCTTTCCCACATAGACTGTTAAAAAGCCCATTGGTGAAAGACAAATGACGCAAGTCACAATGACTTTTGTCAAACGTCAGAAAGAATGTTGGCCAAGCTGGGATTCGAACTCACAAACCCTTGATTGACAGCCCGCGTCGCTACCGACTGAGCTACCGGGGCTCGGCCGAGAAATGAGAAAAATATACCTAATACGTGGTCAAATTAACCCAAAACTCGAATATAATTATATTTTATAGTGCATTTATTTTAATAATAATTGCAGTTGCTTCAAAAGCACTGTGAATCGCTCGTTTTGATTGGTTTCAAACCGATCACGTGAAAACAGGAATTGCGTTTATTTTCTAATAACTGCAATTGATCACATGACCAGTTAACGGAAATACTTTCGGAAAATACCCTTCTATTTTTAGAATTAGAAATCCTTTCCTTTCGGTTTCGCTATTCATAACTCATAAACTTTGTTCGCTCTTTTTATATATATAGGATCTGACATGAGTTGTCATTTCATATAAAGTTTTATTAAACGAGTTCAAGTAGTTATGCCGAGGTCATATTCAGCTTAGTTTATTAAAAGTAATAATAAATAAAACTCATGAGATATTATATCTATAACATAAAGTGACTTATGAGGCGTATTTCGATAAAAATGTAGTTAACATTTACAATATTTCTAGATGAAATTTACGGGTTTTGGCGCAAAAGTGACTACGTATGACGTCAAAACGATGACGTGACGTCATTTTCCTAGTATTAGGTCATGTTCATCCGCGTAAAGAACATAAACAAGAGATCCCTATGTTCAATTTGTATGTCCCTTTTCAAACAATTCTTTCGATGAAAAATAGCTGTTTTTTTCTTAAACTGCAATTATAAGGGTTGAAAGTATGTTTTGGTACAGTTATAAGAGTATAACACGAAATTGCCAAATAACACAGCTGACATAATGCCCATTCTGGCATTATTTGCTGAATAATTAGGCAATTTCGTGATATACTCTTATAACCATACCAAAACATACATTAAACCCTTTAATATAACAAAAACAATCAGATACTAATCATATTTATTAAGTTATTTTATTTTTTGATTAACATTCCTGTAACGACAGGAATGTATTTAGATTTCCTACATTTCGGTTTCGTAACGTACCGCCTTTTTTTGATTAGTAGACAAAAAACAGTCCATACATTTTACTATTTAAAACATTTATGCAATAACGTTTAATGCGAACTACTCAAATCAAACAATATCTTTTAATTTGAAAAGAACGTTCAGTAATGTTGAACAACTACTAAAAAGAGCAAATGACTTTATGTAATGCTGATATTGTAATGACACTTTAGCATTAGCGTCTGCTGCATGTCTACTCGATGACATATAAATAATCCCGAATAGTTTGAAATAAAAAAAAATACGAGGTTAATGAAACACAAACTTATAACCTTAGAAACATGAATTTCTTTTCAAATATATCATAACTTAGTGATTTAAAAAATGACGACCTAAATATTTTCGAGGCATTTACATTTATTTTTTTCTAATGACAACTCGTCCTCCCATATGGTTTCTGAAAAGCTTTTAAAAATATAGTCGCGGACTTCTGCTTGGCGACTTATAATATGTACATGGCATAGTTTTAATATCATTTGTTGATATTTTGGTATCAGTCTTTTATTTATAGAGATATTCAATAGTTTTGTCTAGATGTTTTTAAAGCTATCTACTGCTGATTTGTTGCATGTGGGAAAGGGTTGAAAAACAAACTTTATTTGTCTACAGACGAACCTGGACCTACCTTTCCAGACGACTTGATGCCCCGTAACAAACACAGCACGACCACAACCCACGCACCAAACAGACACAGCAGTAGCTTCCATTTCACCGCGCCCAGCTCTTCTATACCTGACGAACGTTCTAAAACTTCGTTGCTGATAAAAATGTAAAAATGATAAATGGTGAGTGAACACCGACTATGCGTGGATGATGATTACGAGTTGTTACCAAGGTTACCCCCATATATCCTATCTGACCCCAAAACTGAACATGATATTCACATCAGAGCCTCGCCTAGACATGGCAAATAAAAAGGAATATACAGTGAATCCTGTGGATAAAGACCAACCATTGGTAGATAACAATCTGGTTTTTGTGAGTTTTTTATTTTTATTTTCAGAGTAATTTATGCAGATTATGAATAATTGAGAAATTAAAAGTATGGTGCTAAAGACAGAGAATTGCTATTTTAATGTGGTCTTTAGCACAGGGTTGACAGTACATCGTTGTTAAAAGGACTGTTGGTTGGTTTGTTAAATGTTCTTTTCCGATCAAAATAATGAATTGGACATCAATGTGACTGCCACGGATTGTGTTGAAAGCCCGACATTCAACCGATCTGCAACAGGTGACTTTGGCGTCTGTATGTGAAAAAGGGTAAATGATGGCATTTACGCTCATCGTTATTAAACCGAATTTTAATAGAATGGATCAACTTACTCCCAAAATTCTTCAGAAGCAGTCTTCCTGGACATATTCAAAACAAGCGACGAAACGTTCCTGTAAAACCCTGTGTAATTAACCAACCCTGGGTTGTTTATACCAGAATACAAACTGACGTTCACACGCCCCGTGATATTGTACATTTGGACCCCACTGCTGTCGATTGCAAGTCTGAGATAGCAAGCCTTCGTGTTCCATGGGTTGTCACACGAACTCCATGGTAACGATTTGCTGAAGGACGCCACGAAGTACCGGACGGTCCAGGCTATAATTACGTTGTAATAAATGGCTGTTATAACGATCGTCGCTACCATTCCTGTACCAATACCTGTTCGATGTAAATGTATAGTGTTATTTGTTTGACCTGGTTTGTATTTATTTATAAAGCTTTGCCACGTTTGTGCCTAGATGTTTTCAAAGTCGTCGGCTGCGGTTTTAATGTATGTGGGAAAGCGATAGATACTATGTGGCTACCATTGCTGTACCTTTACCAGTTCGGTGTAAATGTAAATGTGTTATTTGTTTGACCTGGTTTGTATAATTACCCCTTTCCCACATAAAGACACTTTTTGAAGCCTCTCTGAAGACGACTGTTGTTAAAATAAAAGTAAAAGAGAAAGTTGATGCAACGCATCACTGTCGCCGGAAATCCATACTGCAGTTATGCATAACAATAGTAGTTGAAAATACTGTTATCAACTGAGGGGATATTGGAACATCAGGGGTCGGGTGAAGTGAACATGTATCATTACTTGCATTTTTTTGTCAACAAAGTGAATGTCCTGCATTGAAATATAATTGAAGCATTTCATTGCTTATGACCAATCTCCATTCTAAGGTAGGTTGACTATACACACAGCCAACTAATTATTGATCATAAACAGTTATGGAAATGAGTAATCTTGCCAATCATTAGTCCTTAGTATGTATACAATGCTTTCATTAATGCACAATTAAAAGATTTGTGAATTCCACATACACTTTTCAAGATGTTTGTCAGAATATTTGAATTTTATTATTTGTCAATAAGACCACAAAACAGACAATTTATGATTTGCATGCAATAGCACGTCATTTTACCTTTCCCCTGTTAAAGTCAACATTGGACACCTTTGCAGAAATCTACTTTAAAAACAATGAGAAAATGGTTAACATTTTGAAATTTATCAATGGCTCCTTTCACGTGTTTTCACAAAACAATTGGTCCCACAGTGTAAAATATATTTATTTCACTTTTTAATGACATGATTTTCCTGGCAATATTACAGAGCCTTGGAAAGTGCACCTTTGAATACGATTACGAGATGTCTTTGGTACGAATAAAAAAATAAAAAAAATACGAAGAAAGCAGACGAGTCATTTTCGTCTCAGACGGCTGAAATCATTAACAGACAATTTATAGAATGTGTATGTTGTCATTTTTGTCTCAACATACAGTTGATGTCTGGTCGGGCGAGAATTTGGAAAAATCTTTACAGTTATTGTTTTTACATTCCTATCATCATCGACATCGTGACGCAAGTTAATTGGGAAATCAGTCTCCCATTTCTTCACAGTTTTAACTGATGGCCAATTTATTTTATTTTGTTTGGGTGTAACAGTTGTTTTTGTTCATCCTTATTGTTGTTTTTATCTTCTAAAGACGTGAAGAAACTTGTTATCTTGCGCTTTGACAACTTTGTTTACTAAATTATCAATGCACCGGCTGCACAAACTTGACTATTAGACTGTACACAGTAACATCGCGCTGTAAACTAAAATACAGTGCGTCAGTCTAGCAGGTGCGCGTATGTAAAAAAAAAATAGACTGTGCGACGTAAAGGTATGTAGTTATCGCGTTGTAATTACAAGTAGTATATGAAAATACAGTACATCAGTCTAGCAGGTGCGCGTATGTTAAAAATACGATTCCTTTCTGAAGTTTAACTCGTCGGATAGAAATGCCGATTTTGTTGTGAGTCAAAATTTTGCACTCGCAAAAAAAGGCGAGCTCACAGAAAATGAACTCATTAATTTCAACTCACACTTTGCGATGAAGCGAGTGCTAAATTCGAGCCCTGAATTAACAGTCTGCAGCAAGTCTAACGGGGACTCCTTTGTCTTCGTAAATAAGACAAAAAAACATAAATGCGAGTCAAAAAAAAGAAACTGCAAATACTTAAAACATCGGATTTTTTATTTCATTTTAAATGTGTCATAACTTAGTGTTTTTAAACAAACACAATTGTAATATGTTCAAGACATCTAAATTTGTTTTTCTCTAATAATAATTCGTCCTCCCATGTCATTTCCGAAAACCTATTAAAAATATAAGTCGCGAGCTTCTGCCCGGCGACTAATGTCAAAAGGAGAAATTGCTCATTTGTCCGATATGTTTTCTTTCCTTTGTCAGTAATTGTACATTTATTTATAGAGGTTTTCCACGTTTGTGCCTAGATGTTTTCAAAGTCCTCGCCTACGGCTTTGTTGTATGTTGGAAATGGTTAGATAATAAACACTCGATGGTATTGTACGACTAAGTTTCGTGATTCACCGACTGTCAGTCGTTATACAATTTTCAAACAAAATATGCTTTTTATATTAATTAAAAATTTAGTATTACATCTAAATATATTATACAAGTTAAAATTCAGTATTAGATCTAAATAGTTTATACGTGTTAAAAATTCAGTATATGATCTTAATATTTTATATTTACAAGTTAATAATTCAGTACTTTTAGTATTAAAAAAGGGAATTTTAAATTTATTAAATAATTTTATCTTATTTAAAAGTACTAATGTATCGCAAAGGCAGTCCCTTTGAGATCACAAATCATAGTCGTACGTACCACCAGGTACATATGGTATAAATGGCTGACAAGAACGGATGACATTAACTATACGACATGTAATTATTTCAACCCTGACCTTGTCGACATTGACGTCTCTGCAACAGATAGTTTCTAAAGTATTCTGAGCCGTTTTTTCAACTCTACATGATAAACTTATATTAAAATTGTCCGAATTTTACTCTTTTTTAATTCAAATAATTTCAAGGCAGAATAATGCAGTTACGTACTAGAAACCATTATTAAGGTCACAATACACCAAACCATGTAAATCGACCAGTTTCAGCTCTCAATTGTCACACTTTCTAAGCGTTTCTCATGTAGAACATCCTATATCATTTAAAACAATGAAAATTGTTGTCGTCATTTTGGACCAAATCAGTCCCGGACAAAGCTAGTTTTTCACATTCTCTACTTTCACTTTCAAACAAGGTCAAACTACTACAAATGATCAAATCAATCATTTCCAGTGCGTCCTAAACACATTTACAGCTAGCAGATATATGTTTAACACATATCGTAGAGCCTTCCAACTTCGTGATATACCTTAGTTCCTAACGCCATTTTGTTCTTCCTTTTCTCCAATGACTTCGTATAAGCAGTCTATTGAGAAATGTGTCATTATTTTCTGAAGACTAAAGATTCACTTAGTACTCGACAATGTAGTTTATTTTAATGCGTATGATCACGAACTTAGAAGACCCTTAGATATGAGCCGTTCCACGATATAAACCCAACATTATGGACTCTGCGTAATGTATCGATCCATATCAGGTCCGCGCAGGCTAATCCAGGCCGACATGTTCCGTCTCTGGGAGAAAGTGGTATAGAGTAATGATTCCTGAAACAAAAAATCCACAGGAGGCGAAAAGTGTCTGTCCGGGTAAGCTTGCGTGGCATGCTTAGGCTAATCTGGTTCGAAACTTTACACTGAGTCCATAATGTTGGTAGTTTTCTCATGGGACGGCTCATATATAAACATATCTCCAAATATGATTATCCTGTATTATGTCTATTTATATACTGTATAACTTTCAATAAAATACTTATCCGGGAAGAAATAAATTAAAATATCCGTTTTAAGTAGGGAGAAGACTTCATGATATTATAAAATTGATGTTAAGCTGGATGAAAACAAGAAAAATAACCGCACTTACCTCGTAGAAGTGGCACACATATCCACGCTTTAGCAGGTCCTAGGTTCGAGAACTGACAATAGGACATTTGCAGAAAGGTTATAGGAACCCCAACAAGAAACAGGAACAACACGTACGGTATGAGAAAAGCACCTGTGAAAAACGAAGAAACTTCAATAGGTTTATGAAAGCTAGACCGACTTGGTGGTGTAGGGGTGCAGCGTCCACACTTCCTAGCCTATAGTACGGGTTTGTTAACCCAGGGATCATGAATAAAGTAAAATGTCGCCGTGATATATCTAAGATAATGTTGTAAACGGCGTAACACCCGCAATAAAACAAAAGTATGGTTAGTATTACAACTGACTCTCTGGTGTCAGGATAAAGGGACCAGTAGTACCAGTAACACTATCTAACTTATTGAAAACTACAACATCAGGATAAATAGACCAGTAGTACCAGTAACACTATCTAACTTATTGCAAACTACAACATCAGGATAAATAGACCAGTAGTACCAGTAACACTATCTAACTTATTGCAAACTACAACATCAGGATAAATAGACCAGTAGTACCAGTAACACTATCTAACTTATTGCAAACTACAACATCAGGATAAATAGACAAATAGTACTTGTAACACTATCTATCTTATTGAAAACTACAACATCAGGATAAATAGACCAGTAGTACCAGTAACACTATCTAACTTATTGCGAACTACAACATCAGGATAAATAGACCAGTAGTACCAGTAACACTATCTAACTTATTGCGAACTACAACATCAGGATAAATAGACCAGTAGTACCAGTAACACTATCTTATTGAAAACTACAAAATAACATATATTCGTTGTATTTTGTATTTTGCTATTTTTACTGTTTGTACATGATTGTAAATAAAACAATTGTATTGTATTGTTAAATTGCTTCGCAATTGACCCCGACGAAAAATAAACCTGGCCCCAGAAACTACTTCACGAAACTATGCTTAAGCCTTTCTCACTTATTGACGCATTTTGAGGCACTTGCAACAGACCACTTTGGAAAACATTGTTACAAAATGAAAAAGAATGTTCATCAGTTCAATATCACTATTTCACTAATAGAGATGTTCCATAGTTTTGCCCAGGAGTTTTCAAAGTCATCTGCTGCATATATGTTGTAAACACGCAGGAAAGGTTTCCATTAAAATCTACTGAGCCAAGCATGTTGATAATATCTCGAACTCTGGTTTTGAATGTTAGAAATTCCCTAAATATTTAACCCTTTCCCTCATATAGACGCTTTTTGACGCATTTGCAGCAAACGGCCTTTTGAAAACATACTGACAAAAGAAGAAATTGCTAAAGACGAGCAATTTCTCCTTTTGCCACAATGTTTTCCACTTTTAGTCATAAGTTATCCATTCAATTATAGAGATTTTCTATTTTTTAACAAAATATGATCAAAGCCGTCTGCTGCAGAATTGTCGTATAAGGGAAAGGGTTAAGTTCCAAATGGTATAGATCAAAGTTGGGCATTCACTCAAATTGTCGTATTAGGGCAAGGGTTAAGTTCCAAATGGTATAGATAAAAGTTGGGCATTTACTCAAATTGTCGTATGAGGGAAAGGGTTAAGCTCCAAATGGTATAGATAACAGTTGGGCATTCACTCAAATTGTGTAAGTACTGTTACCATAGTTACACAACTAAGTAAAGTAATGAAGTTGAGCACGTTCTTTCGTGGGCTCAACCCATTTCCTTGTTTAGGCCTAGTGTAAGAAATTAAGGAAACGCAATTTTGTTCAGAACATTTTGTGAATAAAAAAACGATATTTGTTATCACTCCTCGTATATATATAAACAGATGTCCAACTATGATTATCTTGTATCCTGTATTATGTCTATTTATAAATTATATACTGTATAATTTGAAATAAAATAGCTATTAGGGAAGAGATAAATTAAAATATCCATTTTTTGTAAGGAGTAGATTTATGATACCATACAATTGATGATTATTGTGAATAAAATGTCAATTTTAAACAGCGTTTCAGCCAAAATATCGCAATGTGCGTTCCGACGCGAGACATCAATAAAACGGCAATCTGATTTTCTAACAATCGGCTCCACAGAATTCTTGAAATTCTGATAACTTGTAGTAGAAAGGGTGATCGTAATGATGTGTACTTCTAAAGATAATGTCTCGGGTAAATTTTTAGTAAATTAAAAATTATGTAATTACTGTGAAAATATTCCAGCGAAATTTTCATTAAAAATCGTGTATTATTATTTGAATCGTCATATACATGTAATTTATATCATGACACAGGTAACTTTATTCTTTACAAAAACATACGTTTTGACGTCGAAAACGACGTTATTTCAAAAGTATAATTACACGTGTTAAGGAGTTTCTGGCATAATGCGACGGATGACAATACAAGAAAGTACCATTCGGATGATGGTACAAAGTGGTATTTGAAATAGAAAGGTAACTGATTTCAAAGTTGGAACTCATATACTCTATCATGTTTTAAAACCTTTCGCCCATCAATGAATTGCACCACTTAATCGATTGTAAATTGTACTTGGTTGTCCATTTCCGGTTGCTATGTTCTTTTGAAGAGACCTCAAAACCATAAAAATAATCGTGGCTAAACTTGATGGTACTGTTGACATTGCCGGCGAGCGCTGACATCCGTGTAGTCGCCAGGATGGAGCTATGAAAATAATTTATTTGGCCCAAAATTTCACACCCGCATCAGTGAAATGCAGGAACACAATTTGGACCCACAACAGTCCTAAAAACTGCGTACCGCCTCAGTTTAGTAGTGGAAGAGCGTCAGCATCCTAGATGCAGAATATCGCGGGCTCCTTCCCCGACAGGGTCATACGAAATACTATAAAACTGGTTGTAATGGCTTCCCCTCGATGGCGCATTACGACTGACTAGCTGGTAAATGGACCAGTAGTTCTGGTAACTTACCCAGGGAACATCGGGATATAAGTAAAACATGTTAAAAGCTACGTACAAAGCCATACCAATACATTATCCAAGCTGAACGTAGACGCTTACGAGACGTAGGATTACGGGCAAATCGACAATTTGCGGATGGTTGTGTTTATCGTACGTCCCCGACAAGCCAGTGTAACGCGTATACCGGGTCCTTCACGGAGTTAAGCCACCGGGGGTCACCCATCCAGGCACGAACGGCGATGTACGTTGCTTAACTCTGTGAAAAAGCCAACCACTCTACCAACGTCGCTATAAAAGCCGGCTTCCACAGCAAGGCTGTAGAAGTGGTATTTGTACCTATACCCCTTTCCCATTACATTTATCCCTCTTTTATCTTGTCTTCGACCCGAAGACACATAACTGAGCACTAGCAGTAAACGAGAACGGAGCCTTTGTAACATCACTGGGAACCACAGGGGATGATGGTGATGTCACCCCAAAATCCCATCTCTTTCACCACTTGTAACGTGCACTGGGTCCCTCGCGGAGTTAAGCTATAGCCCGTCACCTATCCAGGCACTAACCGCGATGTACGTAGCTTAACTCAGTCAAGCCAATACCAACGTCGCTATAAAATCCGGCTGTATAAGTAGTATGTTTACCTATATCCCATTCCCGTTACATCAGCTTAGTATATAGGCAAGATGTCGTCTGCGATACAATAGGGCGGAATAGGCACATGTACAGCTGAGTGACGAGTAAGCGTCATCAACTCAATGCGGCGTAGGCCGAAGGAGATTTTTTTTTTGACACCAATATTATTAAATGGAGGTTTTGTAATGGTTTGTCAAAGATCTCCCTTTTTACAAAAACAAGGGCGGTTATCATTCATGACAGATTGAACGCACGGCGCTACCCAGATGAACATCGGACACACCGCTGCGATACTTCATATTCTGCAGCATAGAGGCATGCAGTTCATGCAGGACGGTGCTACGTGCCATACATGAGCCAACAAGCAATGGTTACTTTTTAGGAATAACATCTTGCCCATTCTCGTTAAAATCAGACCAACATACTTTGCTGTACGAATATTTGATCAGACGACACATCATAAAAAGTTGTCTCGATATTTAAATATTCACGAGCAGGTGCTTGTTTTATTTGTCCAATGAAAAGCGCTCGATTCTGTACAATCGGAATATCGGCAATAACCTCTTTTCTATCTTGTCTATTTATATGGGTTATCTGCCGTGTTTGGTACCTAGCGATTGTGTAGGCAACGACTTTATTGGTTGACGCAAAGGTCAATCTGAGGTCATCAGATCTCTATACGAGTGACTGCAGTTTAGATCTGGTTTTAATGAGATTGATCCGTGCCCAGAAATTGTGATCAAAACATGAATGTAGTTGTTGTAAAATTATAACATTTACAAATACATGTAATCCTATTAAGCTCGTGTTTGTTTATTTATTCTTAACACTTTCCAGCATACAATAAATCTGCAGCAGGCGACTTTGATAACATCAAGGTAATTATTTGAAATATGTTTAGAAATTAAAGTGCTCTTATTAAATAGTGTTGAACATTTTGTGGTAAATGGAGGGAGGACTTGCTCATGGTGAGCAATGTTTCCTTTTCTGACAATTTTTTCAAAAGTCATCTGCTGCAGATGCGTCAGAAAGCGTCTGTATGTGGGAAAATGTTAAATTTATTTTCAAGATTTCAGCATGTCTGAAAAGTAGCATGTGATCATCTTGAAATATAACCAGGTTATTATGTATGATGTTTGGCTGCTATGTATTGTCATAGTTGGTCATATATTGATATCATTTGCTCTCTAACTGTCTTAAATGAGCCTTCATCGTATTCGATAATGTTCGTCCGTTTATGTTTAAGGATCACATCACTTAATTATCATCATTTTATTTACTATTTATCATGATTTTACAATTTGTTGATAAAATGTTTTATGTTTGTATGGGCGTAAAATATTACCATGTTTATATGCTTTTTTACCCTTTCCCACATACAACAATTCTGCAGCAGACGATTTTAAAATCAGCTAGGTTTAATAGATAGAAAAATAACCTCCACATATGAAAGAATAATTATTGAAAAAGGTTGAGAACATTGTAGCAAACGGAGATATTGCTCATTATCATCAATTTCTCACTTTGCCACAATGTTTTTATACATTTCATGTTTCGTGTCAGTGAAGCTAACCGAGTCGTTTCAGTTCGCAAATGTCATCAGTTAGAGCTTCCCCTTTTCGCCCTGCATTTCAAATATGAATCCATGCATGTAATTAACAGTGGTTTTTTGGTGTATCTTAGTTTTTATCCGTTTCTAAATTAACCATAGTCAGATTGTATAGCATATAATCCACGTTGCACGAAAACCCGAACTTTTGGGCAATTGCGCCAAGCGAGACTCCAGATCAGCCCGGGCTTCCGCGCAGTTCTGATCAGGATCTTCTCTTGTTTCCATTCATCTAGTCGTACAGACATCCTGGCAGCCGCCTGATCACGGCGGTTACGACCTTTGAGTTCGTGCATGGGAAATAAGGTATAATTTGGCCTTTGTGAATAGTGTAGATCCGAATTAGCCTATGAATCCAGTCTGATTAAGATCACTGTTCACATATTATTAAAACAATCTCTTTAGAAGATTATGTTAACTTGTGTTGATTCTGATAATACTGAGAAGACAAGATGATCTTAACCTACATTGTTCAGAAATGACAAGACCGCCTCGGTGGTGTAGTGGTAGAGCGTCCGCCTCGGGTGCGGGATATCGCAGATTTGATTCCCGGTAGGGTCATACCAAAGACTTGGTATTAATGGCTCCACACCTTGGCGCTAAGAGTTGCGGGGTCAGCGTTACGACTGACTTGTTGATGTCAGGATAAACGGACCAGTAGTACTGATATCATACCCAGAAAACGCCGTGATATAACTAAAGAGAATGTTGAAAGCAACGTAAAACACCAAACAATCAATCAATCAATAAAACAAAAAAGCCAACTGGCGAAATGAAGTCTTATTTGCGAACAATGATCCATCACGTGACCCTGTGAATACGACCACTTTCTCAAGAGCCGTCATGTTACATACACAATGGTACTACTACAGGCAAGAGCCGTCATGTTACATACACAATGGTACTACTACAGGCAAGAGCCGTCATGTTATATACACAATGGTACTACTACAGGCAAGAGCCGTCATGTTATATACACAATGGTACTACTACAGGCAAGAGTCGTCATGTTACATACATAATGGTACTACTACAGGCAAGAGCCGTTATGTTATATACACAATTGTACTACAACAGGCAAGAGCCGTCATGTTATACCCATAATGGTACTACTACAGGCAAGAGCCGTTATGTTATATACACAATGGTACTACTACAGGCAAGAGCCGTCATGTTATATACATAATGGTACTACTACAGGCAAGAGCCGTTATGTTATATACACAATGGTACTACAACAGGCAAGAGCCGTCATGTTATATACATAATGGTACTACTACAGGCAAGAGCCGTTATGTTATAAACACAATGGTACTACAACAGGCAAGAGCCGTCATGTTACATACACAATGGTACTACTACAGGCAAGAGCCGTCATGTTATATACACAATGGTACTACTACAGGCAAGAGTCGTCATGTTACATACATAATGATACTACTACAGACAAGAGCCGTTATGTTATATACACAATGGTACTACTACAGGCAAGAGCCGTCATGTTACATACACAATGGTACTACTACAGGCAAGAGCCGCCATGTTACATACATAATGGTACTACTACAGGCAAGAGCCGTTATGTTACATACACAATGGTACTACCACAGGCAAGAGCCGTCATGTTACATACACAATGGTACTACTACAGGCAAGAGCCGTCATGTTAGATACACAATGGTACTACTACAGGCAAGAGCCGTCATGTTACATACACAATGGTACTACTACAGGCAAGAGCCGTCATGTTACATACACAATGGTACTACCACAGGCAAGAGCCGTCATGTTACATACACAATGGTACTACTACAGGCAAGAGCCGTCATGTTACATACACAATGGTACTACCACAGGCAAGAGCCGTCATGTTACATACACAATGGTACTACCACAGGCAAGAGCCGTCATGTTATATACACAATGGTACTACTACAGGCAAGAGCCGTCATGTTACATACACAATGGTACTACTACAGGCAAGAGCCGTCATGTTATATACACAATGGTACTACTACAGGCAAGAGCCGTCATGTTACATACACAATGGTACTACCACAGGCAAGAGCCGTCATGTTACATACACAATGGTACTACTACAGGCAAGAGCCGTCATGTTACATACACAATGGTACTACTACAGGCATGAGCCGTCATGTTACATACACAATGGTACTACAACAGGCAAGAGCCGTCATGTTACATGCACAATAGTACTACTACAGGCAAGAGCCGTCATGTTACATACACAATGGTACTACCACAGGCAAGAGCCGTCATGTTACATACACAATGGTACTACTACAGGCAAGAGCCGTCATGTTACATACACAATGGTACTACTACAGGCAAGAGCCGTCATGTTACATACACAATGGTACTACCACAGGCAAGAACCGTCATGTTACATACACAATGGTACTACCACAGGCAAGAGCCGTCATGTTACATACACAATGGTACTACTACAGGCAAGAGCCGTCATGTTACATGCACAATGGTACTACTACAGGCAAGAGCCGTCATGTTACATACACAATGGTACTACCACAGGCAAGAGCCGTCATGTTACATACACAATGGTACTACTACAGGCAAGAGCCGTCATGTTACATATACAATGGTACTACTACAGGCAAGAGCCGTCATGTTACATACACAATGGTACTACTATAGGCAAGAGCCGTCATGTTATATACACAATGGTACTACTATAGGCAAGAGCCGTCATGTTATATACACAATGGTACTACTACAGGCAAGAGCCGTCATGTTATATACATAATGGTACTACTACAGGCAAGAGCCGTCATGTTACATACACGATCTTTTTGAAAAATGGCGTTAAACCCCATTCAAACAAAAGATTTCTAACAAAAACTAGATTTGTTTGATTTTAGAAAAAGAAACATTAAACAAATCTACAGCAATGAAAACGTATTATCTTGATAATATATCTCAGTACATACAGTGATTTTAACCAGACTGCTTATAAAAGTTTACACACGTAGACTTTATCATAAAGTAGACTGAATATCTGAAACGGAAAATGTGTTCGCTTAATGTCATTGCAACAAACGACAATGTTAGAAAAGGAGTAACTTCTCGTTTTGTGCATATGTTCATGTTTCTGACAATTTTGGTAACGCTATATGTATGATCAATATACTTTGAACATTTTATAATGTTTTATTTATTTGAAAGCAGAAGCCAATCTTTTATATTAATATTAGATTAACCTTTCCAATATATACACGCTTTTTGACGCCGTGGCAGCAGACGGCCTTTTGAAAACAAGGTGACGAAAGAAGAATTGCTCAAAACGAGCAATTTCTCCTTTTGTCACCATGTCTTCAACTTCATTTAATAGTTTTACTTAATTTTACAGAGAATTAAATCCAATAATTTTACTTTCGTTGAAACGGAGTTTTCAAAAAAAATCGGGTATGTTATCAAATATTATTATTATTATTATTATTTTTATATGAAGAGGAACATTTTATGTTCAAGTCTAATAATAAACATGCAAATTGAATTGAATTGAATTATTATTATATTTATCATTATTTTATTATTAAAATCACTATCATAATTATTACCATTATTATTATTATTGTTATCATTATCATCATCATTATTAGTATTATTATAATTAATATTACAATATGACGAGGAACATCTTATGATAAACGTGGGCAATTAATTGATTTGAATTATTATCACTATTATTATTATTATTATTATTATTATACATACCTCCTCCATTCTTATAACAAAGGTACGGAAATCTCCAAATGTTTCCTAGACCGACCACAGAGCCAATGCACGAAAATAAGAACTCGTACCAACTACTCCAGTTCTCACGTTTAGCCATTTTCCAAAACGATTCACAAAACTCGAATCAATGTAGTTCTCTATTAAAAGGAAATCATCTAATGACAGACACTATCTCTCACAGCCGTTTATTAAAAGTCCACTCTGCTCAGCGTCCAATGAAACAGTTTGGTAGCTAACGTTTGCCATATAACAGCTACAATCTACCAATATTTTAAAGTTTCTGTAATTTCATTGGTGGATTCGAAACCGTGAGCTAACATACTGTTTTACTGAACGCATGTCTTATTTAACCCGTTTCTACATACAACAAACTCTGCAGCAGACGACTTCGAAATCATCTAAGCAAACATATGGATATCTTCTTTAAATGAAAGGATAACCATTGAATATAGTGGAAAACATTGTGTGGCAAAAGGGGAATTTGTTCATTATGAGCACATTCGTCTTTGTCACAGTGTTTTCAAAAGCCCTCTACTGCAAAGGCGTCAGCAAGTGTCTTTAGTTGGGAAACGGTTAACAAAAACACAACTCTGTGTAAAAAATCAATCTACAGGGCAATTTTATAATTAATTCAGGTGGAATTTAAAAAAAAAAAAAATAGAATTTGTGTTACCATTTACAGAAAAAGTTTGTGTAGTTTTCCTTAAGTTCAAGTAATTATCTGTGTGAACTCATTTACAGCTAAGTTGAAGTTCGTGTAGTTTTCCTAAATTGTACGTAAATATCTTTGTAAAATGTGTTCTTTTTGTTAACCCTTTCCCATTTACAGAAAAGTTCAAGTTCGTGTAGTTTTCCTAAATTGTACGTAAATATCTTTGTAAAATGTGTTCTTTTTGTAAACCCTTTCCCATTGACAGAAAAGTTCGAGTTCGTGTAGTTTTCCTAAATTTTACGTAATTATATTTGTAAAATGTGTTCCTTTTGTTAACCCTTTCCCATTTATAGAAAAGTTCAAGTTCGTGTAATTTCCTTAAATTTTACGTAATTATCTTTGTAAAATGTGTTATTTTTGTTAAACCTTTCCCACATGAAACAAATCCACAGCAGACGACATCGAAAACGCATTGACAAATATAGGGAGACATCTCTATAAATAAATATACCTATAGGTAAGTGTTCAAAATGTGAAATTGCTCATTATGACCGATTTCTCATTTTAGCAATGTTTTCAAAAGTCATCTGCATGCAGAGGCGTCAGGAAGCGTCTGTATGGGGGAAAGGGTTAAAGGAAAAGAAGTGTATACAGGGGATTGTAGGAGAATCCCTTTATATGAAGCAGATGGCATATGTCGCCCACGCAGCAGACAATGTATGAAGACATTGTAGAAAATGGAGACATTGCCCAATCTGAGCACACACAGATTTCTTCTCTGTGTCTAAATTAAACAATTTTCCAGATTGAATAAAGTTTTTTCTCCAATGTTTTATGACAGACAATTCAAAGTCTCAAACATATCTAGGTAGTTCAATCCGAAATAATCTGTACTCAAACAGAACAGTCTCATTAAAACCAGACATAAACGACTGTCCCATACATGTCGTTTCAGATTGACCAATTTCATCAGCCAATCAAATCGACCCTTACCAAATATTTCGGTATAAAACAGGTACGATTATCCATATATATCAAAATACTAAACATACTGTGGAATGGAACCATTGGTACTGGAATATGTGTAAACAGCTGGTAACCTGTTGCTCATTTTTGGGAATTAATAACACATTTGCATAATTGCAAATTATGTTAACATATATGAGAGCAATTTCTCCTTTTGTCACAATGGTGATACGTTTTTTTTAATAATTATACTTTCATTTATAGGGATTTCCATATTTGTACCTAGATGTATTCAACGTTGTATATTGAAAAGGGTTAATCAATATCTCCTATACTGTAGCTAACTATGTAACTTTGACGCATGTCTAGCGAAACATGGTTGTTTTCAATAATATATCTCTATTTATAGTGAGATTCCATATGTTTGTTTGCCTAGATGCTTTGAAAGTCTTCTGCAGCTGCTTTGTTGTAAGTGGGCAAGGGCTAAATCGTGCTCGATAGCTATCGGATATCATTAATTAAAATACATTTCAAACTGACTTGGGGTCAGATCATGATCAATTGTTTAATGACCTTAACTTTTGTTATAATCTGACCCATGTATACATTTGTTATTTTCTGACCCATGTATACTTTTGATATAGTCTAACCTCAATTCAGTCTGGCATTGAGGTCAAACTAGTTCAGTATGTATAAACAATGTTTTTGTGTATACATACATTGATTGTGAATATATGCATTCGATCTTGAGAGAAACATTGTACTCACATTATTTTATGAAAAATAAAATCAACAATCATAAACCACTTACATTTTCAATGGTATTTATCAAATTCAAGATATATTGACTAACTTTTGGTACTACTTTTGTTGAGTGTTCTTATGTGGAGACATTTTTGAGTCAAATTCCCATGTTTTTCTGTTTGATTGGGGATCCAATTGATGTATGCTGTTCAAACAGGCCACACTATAATAGACAGTGGTACAATGAACAATATAAAGAAGCGTTGATTGTCGAGTGCTCCGATTTTATAGCACGGGTGTTTGTCGTTTCGTGCGATAACATCGGCCATAAAAACCGAGCACGTGTTCATGAGTATTTGAGTGTAAAAGTTAAACTCTGGACGACCCTTTATGCGGTGTAGTCAGATCCAACATACGTACAGTTAGGTAGTTTGGTTTGATTTTAATGAGATTTCAAACAGAACAAAAATGGATCAAATAGGCGACAGAAATCCGTCTACCATGAATATAATCCAACATAGATTCTGGACAGCCCATCATAATTCAACACCTACAGAAACATGTTGAAAATGTAACAACAAATAAATTGACACATCAAAGGCTTAAGCAAGGAGAAATGGATATTAATTATGTAACAAGCCACGCAGTCAGCGGTAATGTTAAGTGCATTCTCTATCATGTATAACACTTGAAACATTACGACACTTTCTCACGCCTCTTCAGCAGACGACTTTTGAAAATATTGTGGCAAAGAAAGAAATATGCTTTCGATGATAATTTTCGTTTTTTTCCACAATGTATTCATCCCCCATTTAATAATTATACTTTAATCTACTCTCGTATATATACTTTCAATAACTTTTGCTCCATGGTTTCAAAGTCGTCTGCTGCATATTCACTGTATGCGGGAAAGGGTTAATATGTAAGGAAATAACAATTATCTGAATGTGTAAATATCATATTTACGAGTAGTAAAGTATAAGGATATCACTACGTCATATATTTGGAATTATAAATTAAATATATATAATTCAGTTTATATTGATAAATAAATGATGTAAACTTGTACTAACATATCTTTATAATTATCACATGTCTTTAATCTTATATTGTAGCTGTTTGCTTACAACCCTAGTATTAAGATCGAAGATGGACACATATTGGTGCCATATGTCAGATAAGTGCTACTGAGCAAATAACTAACTGTGGTGATTGCAAATGTGGCATAATTGCCTTGGTCACTCTTCCTGAACTTATTATGCATTATGTCATTACCATTGACCTCTCTGATTTGATAAACTATATAACCAATCATAGTCTTTGTTTTACTATGTGTTATCATCAGCTTTATTTGTCTATATACAGAACCAGTTATTCAAAATCCTCTCGGATAAGCAGCTCATATTGAGGCTAATACTAAATATAAATCATTTATTTTTTATTTTTCAAAACTTGGACTTACAGTTTCATCTTACTGTTGTATTGATTATTTACATTTCATGTACTTGTTGCTTTGATCAGTGAATTTAAAGTGGTTGTAACAATTGTTTTGTTGAACAATTCAGTATGTATTGTTTAAATCTTTACCGTTATCAACAATGCCTCGAACACGTGTAAATACCAGCATTTCAAGTGATAACAAGACGAATTTTGATGCAAAGCATCAAAGACGCCGCCCATGATTTTGAAGCATGACTTAAAGGAAGCAGATGCAGTTCAGTACATTTAAATAAGCTGAGCAAACAGGATGTAAATATTTCGAACAAGAAGGCTAAATGTCACTTTATTTTAAACAAGAAGGCCAAGATGTGCCTATATTGCTCACCTGGCTACCATAGCCTATATAAAAAGGTTACCAAGAGCAGAAACGGTCAATATTGACGTAGGGATTAAAGTTGTATATGCTACGATCTATGTGATATTCAGCATGTGAAGTTTAGTCGTAAAATGACAAGTTTAGTCCTGAAACCATTTGGTTTACAGTTTGCTTAACATTATCTGCAACTATAATGTGTCATACAAGCTGAAATTTCTCAAGCTTTTTACCATTAAACTGTTTTAAATCCTCTAACTAGATCAATTAGATAACAAAAAAGCATAGGTGCTTAAATATTAACATATATTAAGATTGATTTCCTCTAGTTATAAGATAAGTGTGACAAAGCTTTGGAACGAGAGGGGAAAGTCTATTCTCCTTCCAGTTTAGCAGAAGTATGATAGCAAGAACGGGAGTATATAAAAAAAAAATAAGAAGTAATTAATAAAAGAAAAGAAGATATTTATGATAAAGATTGAGCATTATGAAAGTTCACATGTATAGTTAACACATTCTAATACTTATTAAGTCTGTTTTGTTTGTTTGTAATGTCACTTTAATCATTTTGAACATGCCAGTAGAAAACTGAAAAATAAACAAAAGAAAATGGTCAAGTCAGTTCCCCAAGAGCAAAGAGCGAAAACCAGTTGGTTCATCTCGAACGAAACATGAAAATCCAAGTACGAATCGAATGAATTTTAGAAATCGGATGAAAAGTTAATTGGACACAGCGCGATAGAGATCTTTCTTTTGGCTCTAGCAAGTGCAGGTGCTGAATTAAAAGCCTGTCAAATATGTTCCATAATAAATCACTCAACACAGTTCTGTCCCCTGCAAATGCAAGGCTCTTCAGATGATAAAAAGTATTCAGAAAAATCTAGAACAAACGAAAAACTTGACAGACATGGCAGGTCTCATGTCTATCATGAAGGCCAGGAAATATGTAATAATTTCAACAATGCACAGGTATACTCCAGACATTTTTGTCCTCACAAGCATCTTTGTTTTAAATGCAAATCTGGTAACCACCCTGCTCATTCTTACCAATTAAGCAGTTAAAATATCAAAAATGTCTTCCATTGACCCAAGCAGCCCAAATAATTCCAGTAAAAATGTTTTGAATAAGTGACTAATTGAATCAATGAAAGATACATATGACTGGGTAGCTACTTCTCCAATTTGTGTAAAGAAACATAAAGAAGAACTCTTAAAACATCCAAATAGAGAATTTGTAGACTACCTTTGAGACGGTTTTACCCAATTGTTGTAGCTGCTATCTCGTGGGAAAAGAACTGGTCCAAATACCAAATAGTATTTAGAAGTGATAATGAGGCCACAGTAGCTATTGTGAACAAATATCGTTCTAAAACCCTTCATATAATGCAACTGATGCGAAGACTAACTTGGTGTGCTTGCCTAAACAATTTTAACTTCCGAAGTGTACACATAACAGAGAAACTAAATGTGACAAGTGACTCTCTTTCTCGTTTACAGATCAATCGTTTTAGAGAACTAGCTACGAAGGCAGATACTCTACCACATCTGTGTCCCAAGCACTATGAGGTAGTTTGGCACAAACGATACTGTAAATAAATTATGGTCTGCATCACTAGCGGAAAAGACGAAAACATCCTATGGTTATACACATTTTGAAATATTCATGCTGTTAAATAACATTCATGGAGTTCGGGCACACTGCCTCCAATATCTGAAGACATTCTTATGTATTTTGTAGCTTATTGTTACAAGTTTCTTAAAAGTCAATATACAACAATTAAACTTTTCCTGAATAGAATTCGATTTGCCTACATGAAAGCCAACATACTATCACCTCTGGATAGATTGGATATACACCCACAGCCTAGAGTTGCATTTATTTTGAAAGGAGTTAAACGTGTTCAGTGTCCTAAACAGATAGTTAGGCTACCTATCACACAATTTGTGTCTTGAAGATCTTGTATTGAACACTAGTGTATACATTCTCCGTCTGACAGAATCCAAAACTGACACCTTCAGGAAAGGTACATACAGCTTCACAAAACAAACAATGACTTGTGCCCTTTTAATGCATTAGAAAGTACTTAGACATACGTAAACAGTTAAAATTTACAAATATACCAACAGATCCGCTTTTTACTACGGACAGTCATACTTGCTCTTGGTAGAACCGCTTTCATAAGATATATGAAAATTGTGTTAGACAAATGTGGTTACGATTCTAAATTGTATAATGGACATTCTTCCCGAACTGGAACAGCTAAATGTTCATATGATCAAAACTTTATGACTTCTCGGTTCTATAGACTAGCCTCCTCGGGCAGCACTTGGCATACACCGTAGCTTGTCTATCTAGAACTTCCCGGTTCTATGTTGGTTCTTGGAAATCCTGTCTAGCCTTGAAGTGTTTCCCCTGAAACCAAAGGAGCAACGGGATCTGGGGCTTCAGAGGTTTTTTTAAACAGAATATGTATTGACTATCAAGGGCCAAACCATTGTTTAATTGATAATTTGATTAAATTGTTATTTGTATTGTTTTGTTCTTTACTTAATTGTATAAATGTAGTAGTTACTCATAATACAAATTGTTTGTCTTAATATGTAAGTTGCTCAAGTTTTACATTACCGATGTTAGTTTGACTACAACATGCATTTACCTAAGATCATTGCCTATCTTACCACTCTGTTTTATCAAAATAAACTCAAGTTTGTACTATTACTGCATGGACAAATTACTCATTGTAAATTGTAACCCTTTGTTCCCTCTAGTAACATAACTATTTAAGCAACATCTATTTCTTCTGACAAAGTGGATTTGTTTGTGATATTTTAATAGCATTTTTTTTCCACTTGCAGATGCATTTGCAGCAGCAGACAACTTTTGAAAACATTGTGACAAAAGGGGACATTGCTAATAAAGTGCAATATCTCCTTTTGACACAATGTTTTCTATTAAATTCTGAAATATTCAGAAAATTAAACCTGAGATATCAAGCCTTACCCGCACACAGACCCTTTGTAAGGCCTCTGCAGCAGACGATTTTTTTTTTTAAATATTATGTTAAAAGAAGAAGTGAATTATGCCCATTTTTCAATTTAATGTTGTAGTAATGTTCATTGGGTGACATCTACAAATATGATCATATTGATTGGCTGGTAAACACGGCAATCAGGCGGCATAAGAAAAATGGCAAAATTACAAAATATTTAAACTACAATCTTATGGAATAGCTTGTCTGATTTCAAGTTAATTTAGCAGACCCTCTACATGTTGTTAAGTCTTATTGATTGGTTGAAAACCATATAAACCAGGTTGCATCTGAAAAGGGGAATATAGAACTTTTAGCTTCAAATTACATCTCATCCATATCCACTGGACACATTTAAAACAAACGTAACAGGAATGTCCTTTTCTTAATTATGTTCAAAGATATATATTCTATGTAGAACTATTGTTTGTGCGGTATCAGAAAGAGTGTAAAAAGCCCAACATTTAAATTTATTCTCCTCTAAATCCGCTTGTCCGTATCCGAGGTTATTTAGTAGAAATATTCCTTTAGTGACTCTCTACAAAAAGTGTTCATGCCATATTAATTGGCGGCATCAGAAAAAGGCAAAGTGACAGAAAATTTAAACTAGCAAGATTGTTACATAGGCGGTTGTTAAAATTCGTAATACATTTTCACACATTTCGATTATCAGAGATTATTAAAAAAAAAAAAACTGAATGACACTTATGTTTGGAATTATACATAACCATTTTCTACATTCAACAAATCTGCAGCAGACAACTTTGAAAACATATTGGCAAAAAATGTGAACTTTGTCAATAAATGAAAGTATTGTTATTGAAAGGGATTTAAGACTTACTGGCAAATGGAGGCATTGCTCACCATGAGCATTTTTTTCGGTTGCCATAATATTTTCATAAGTCTGCTGCAGAGGCGCCAGAAAGTATCTGTATGTGGGAAAGGGTTAATCAGGTTTTATTACATGGTTCAATTAAACCTTTCTCTCATGCCGATGCCTTTTAATAACATTATGGCAAAAGGAAAAGTTGCTCTTATTGAATGATTTTACCATAATTTATAGATATTTTCCATATTTTACCTAGATAGGACATAACCTTTGCATTCCCAACTTTCATGTATTTGTATATATTTGGTTAGAAAATAATATTGAACACATATCTAAGAAATCCATTATCTATTTGCATTTTTTAGATTCATTTGAATGATATGATTGAATGAAATGAACGTTTGTGTTATATCTGCTTTGCTCTTGTATTGTGTGCAAGACAAAGCAGTAAAGGGGAGATAATCAAATGCAAGAAACAATGGATATTGGAACATTGGTCTCGTCCAAAATGTCAGAATAAAAAAAATGTAACATTTGTGAAAATGCTTGTTCAATTTTGATACAATGTTGAAACACTGTGAGAAAAGAGGTGTTTTTCTTGTTATACTTTCACAAGTATCTTGTTGCCCATGCATATATTAATGTGATCTGTATGAGGGAAAGGTGGATGGTTTTTGTTCAAACCATTTGGATCCGGTTTGCAGACTATTATTTCATTCGAACATTGTCTTCCGAGAATTAATAGAATCAACAATATTAAAAGATTTATTTTGAATACTTATGTGCCTGGCACTGTCTTACAATGGTCATTAACTTAATTTCGGGACACGGTTGAAATTGTTTCTAGTAACAATAATAAACTTGTTTTAGCTTAATGCTTTGTTTTGTAACAGCAATTTTCATTTATTGAAAACCTTCTAATTGAAAAATTCTGCATCCGCGGCCTAAATGAAAACAAATCTACTTTCATACGATTTTTAACGTTTAAAATTATTGGCATAAAGTCTTCGCAGCTACAGAGAATCTACCGTACAGCCAGGCACTTCTTGGGTAGATCAGCAAGTTGCCAGTTGCTTGAAAAGACTGTGGTTTGGAGTACTGGTGTGAGAAAGCCAGGAGACACATGGGTAGTTCAATTGAGTATGTAAGACAGTTAGGTATGCTTGCAATTTGCCTTGACCTTTCAGTGACCTTGACATTGGAGCCACATGGGTGTGTTGATAAGCGCATACCTATATGCAGTTGTGTTGGTTGTGTCCTACTGAAGCATGGATACACCGTTTTACAATATATGGGTGTGTTGATGTATACGCATACCTATATGCAGTTGTCTTGATTGTATCTGGCTAAAGCATGGATACACCGTTTTACCATATATGGGTGTGTTGATGTATACGCATACCTATATGCAGTTGTCTTTGTTGTGTCTTGCTAAAGCATGGATACACCGTTTTACAATATATGGGTGTGTTGATGTATACGCATACCTATATGCAGTTGTCTTTGTTGTGTCTTGCTAAAGCATGGATACACCGTTTTACAATATATGGGTGTGTTGATGTATACGTATACCTATATGCAGTTGTCTTTGTTGTGTCTTGCTAAAGCATGGATACACCGTTTTACCATATATGGGTGTGTTGATGTATACGCATACCTATATGCAGTTGTCTTGATTGTATCTGGCTAAAGCATGGATACACCGTTTTACCATATATGGGTGTGTTGATGTATACGCATACCTATATGCAGTTGTCTTTGTTGTGTCTTGCTAAAGCATGGATACACCGTTTTACAATATATGGGTGTGTTGATGTATACGCATACCTATATGCAGTTGTCTTTGTTGTGTCTTGCTAAAGCATGGATACACCGTTTTACCATATATGGGTTTGTTGATGTATACGTATACCTATATGCAGTTGTCTTTGTTGTGTCTTGCTAAAGCATGGATACACCGTTTTACCATATATGGGTGTGTTGATGTATACGCATACCTATATGCAGTTGTCTTGATTGTGTCTTGCTGAAGCATGGATACACCGTTTTACCATATATGGATGTGTTGATAAATATGCATTAAACATTTGATTTTCCTAGATTTATAGAGTCTTTATATCATTTTCCCAAGATGTTTTAAAAGCAACTGAATATATAAGTGAAGGGTTAATGTTTAGTAAATAAATTCCATCCAAATATATGAAGGTTTAATCCGACCAGTCCAAAATATAGAAAATCTCTATAAATGATAGAATGATTATTGAATTGAGTTAAAATCATTGTTGCCTTTTTATAGAGGCATCAAAAAGCGTCTGTATGTTGGAAAGGGTTAACATCAATTGAAGATTTCCTTAGTTTTAGTGTAGAAAAGTCAAGTTCATGTATCTACCAGTCAAGTTCATGTATAAGTCAAAGTAAATTAGAAAAATAAAATAAATCTTTAAGAATTTTGTGTTAAATGTTCCTCATAAAAAGGACATATTAATGATGCAGATTTGAAAATAGTGTTAGACATGGCAAATTGCTCATTTTGATTAATTTCTCTTTGCCCGTAATGTTTTCAGTAGTATTCGTTTGTAAAGAAATTAAACATCGTCTTTATAAGGGAAGGGTATAACAAGACAATATTGACCTGATTGTGACCTTTGTGCAAATGTATATATATATATAAATGTATAAACATGTATAGATATGAGCCCAATCTAATTGGGTTTAAATGCCAATTTCCCTTTGACATCACTGAACCCTTTCCTACATACAACAAACCTGCAACTGACGACTCTGAAAGCCTGTTGGCAAAAATCCGGAAAATCTCTATAAATGAAGGTATACTTACTGCAAAACGTTAAAACATTGTTGCAAATGGAGAAATTGCTCCTTTTGTCATAATTTTTCCATCATGTTTTCAAAAGTCGTCTGCTGCAGAGGCATCAGAAAGGGTCTAAATGTGGGAAAGGGTTAACTACATATTGGCATAAAATAAATGGGGCTGCACTTCCATGTGTTTGTCTGAAGATGCATTTAAGTCTATATAGCATGCATGCAGACTGTGAAGACTCGAGTGAGACTGTGGAATAAAAGGCTTGCCCCATTCGTCACTGTATGCAGATGCATTAAGCCTTTCCAACATACCTGTACTGTATACAAGACATTTACACATTTCGCCAACAATATGGAAACTTTCTATAAAGGAAAGAACAATCATTGAATGAAGTTGAAAACATTGTGGCAAAAGGATAAATAGAATAATTTCACCTTTTGACACAGTGTTTCCAAAAGTGTTATGCTGTAACAGTGTCAGAAACCGTCTGTATGTGGGAAAGAGGTAAGAAGTCAAATCTCTAGATGCAGTTTCATATTAAAAAGTATTTAAACCAGCGTCTCTATGATAGTAAAGGAACTCTTGAGGGCTAATCCGCTATTATATTGTGTATCATTAATAATGAAACAATGTTCAGTTTACATTAAAATATCAATACTTCATGTTTAACCATGTATACCAGTATATATTTTTTGCCCAAAGGTCGGCAGCAGGTTAATTTGGTTGGGTAATAGAAACTGGTGGGCGTGTCTCATTTCCACAGTGTAATGATACTTGTTGGAATCTATTCTGTAAGTGATCTAGTGTTTGTTCCTGTTTTTTGTCTTAATTCCATATCATTATAATATATTGCTTTTACAATAGAACTAATGTGAGAAAAGAAGTTGGTACCACAACATTGCAACTCTTCCCCCCCCCCCCCCTCCCCCACCCCCAATCTCATTACAATATATGAAAGTATGTGCATATAGAGAGGTTAATTAACAAAAAGAATATGAGATTTAAGTCCTTGCTGTGTGCAACAATTTCTTCTGAGAATAAATTTAGAGTTGAATAACACGGAGAAAGAGTTGTTACCCTTGTTTGTAGTGAAATGATCTAGTTAAATGTTATACTTTATACTTTGACAGCTTAGTGCCATATCTTCTACAATGTGTTTATCCTTTTCTAACCTACAAGTCTGTATGTATACAAAAATGCGGAAAAAACTCCAGAAATGAATGTACATGTACATTTTTTGAAAAGAATTGAAAATATTGTGTCGAAAGGAGAAAATGCTAATGATGGGCACGTTCTCATTTTACCACAATGTTTAAAAAGTCGTCTGCCGCAGAAGAGTAAAAATGTCTGGGCATGTAGGAGGGGGGTAGATATGAGTGGAGTGAAAAGGGAACGCTGCACTTATGTTACCCGTTATCCGAATACACTGAACGCGGATCGGTATCACAAACTCGGATATCGCGGCAAATGAAACGAAATTGGTGAGTACATTATATAGTCTTTTTTACAAATATGTCAGTTTGAGTTTAACTTTAAACAGTTGTTGGTTCAAGATAAATAAACGCGACACCTCAATGTAAAATTCTGGCTTAAATCACCGCATAGAAAGTATTAAATAAATCCCATAAAGCTTGTTTTGTTATATTTTATGGTAAACATCGCTTGTTGAACTCTGTTTATCAAAATAATGTCTTTTTTGAAACTCTGCAAAGGTCATATTTCTATCGTGTAAACATTATTGCATCATCTGTCAAAATCACTGCTTAGAAAACGCCGAATTAAATGTGCATTTCTGAATTTTCTGAGACAAGGGTATTGATATGTGGCCACTGCATACGTCGGATAAAATCAAAGCAAAGCCACACGGGAATCGGATTTTGGTGCAAAAAACGCGGAAATCATATCATTATTTTAATGTTTTACACATTTTGGCTGGTAAATACAATAATAGTTTACACTATTCTTCAATGAAACGTACTTCAACAAATCAAGTGTAGAACCACACACGTGAATGACCCATTTCCAGTGTTAAATACCACATAATTTATCTTTCAGCTAACAATGAGTGAAAGTGATACAGATATTCAAGAACTTTGTCTGCTAGATGGGTCATAATTAGATGTTTGTCATCATATATGGTGTTTGTATCATTCATAACGCGACCTTCAAGGACAAGAATGGTTGTAATTAAAGCAGCGGCTTCTCTTTTGCATGGCCGTAAACGAACACTCTCTGTCGTGACTTTTCGAAATTTACATCGGCTATACTGTTGACTTTGTAATCACTTTTGATCTCAGAAAACAAAGATGCTTTATCTCGAGACCTAACTTTACTCCAGTGGTCTTTTTGTAATTGGTGTATTGTCAACGGTCTCCCTGCTATGTCTCTAATTCCATACTGATGTCATTGTCCATCACTTGCAGTTGCAACGATCTTCAGTCCAAATTCTTCACATTTTTCTATTACTTTTTCTGTCATGTTTCTCAACATCTGTTGACATGCTTGAGCCGTTGAGAGCATATGCAATGGGATGAGCATTCGGGATTTCCATTTGGTACATTCTATCCAAATCATTCCCCATAAAAACAAGTATTTCAGTTGCCACCGTTCTGAGCAGGTGATATGTATGGTCAAGCCATGTGTTAGTGATGATGAGGCATTCTCGAAGTTGTTGAATGCCGACATCTCTGGAACAATGGTTTGAAGGGTTAGGTATCACATATGGACCATCATTTTTGGTAGAGTTGCGCATGCGCAGACGATACCATTGTTACAAGTTGGATTTTGAAGTCACGTGATGTAAATGCCCCAGAACACATACAAAAAAAGAGCAAACAAATCAGACTGAATTACAAATGCAAACATTAGCAAAAGTAAAATAAGTAAAATAAATTCACTTATTCTAGGTATCCAAATAAAATTACAAAGTCTTTTAATGTGTAAACATCATATTTAAGTGTACACAATTATTTAGATATCACTACGCCAATATAGCACTTCACCGCGCAATTACCCTTTGTAAATTGTAACCCTTTCTTCACTCTCGGCAGAGATGTAAACATCCACTCGCCCGCTAGCATAAGCGAGTGAAATAAAGGAACTGGCTAGTACGAAATTCTAGGCGCTAGTCCATACATATTCGTTCATGTCCTTATTCATAATGATAGTATGCATTGCTTAGCCTTTTCTTTCTCTTTCTCTCAGTCCATCTATTCCATCGACAAAGTTGCGTATAGAACATGTGCTCGTTTCTAGTAAGGAAGCCCATCAAAGTCGTTTTAGTTATGCATTCGTTTTCAATAGGTAATTTTCCTTTCACATATATACCACAAGCAGATTTCCGCAAAAAGATGAGTTCAATAGACAATAAGTCAACGATTAATGATGATTTTTGCATTTTGGATAGGTGCTTTCGACAAGGTCTAAATTCCCGACTTCTAAGAAAGAGATTTCATCAAATCATTTGAGCGCTTTAAATTACGACGATTGCGAGTTCTAAACACTTGTTTATAAAGCGTTTAGAATACTTTGATTATAATAGGGAGAACGAATAAGGGGACGAATAAATCTTGCAAGAAATCGATCATTTTTTTCTGCCAAAATCAGGTAAATGACCCGCGGATATTGATTATCAACATAACTGATTCATCCTTTTAGTCTAAATTTGTATTAACAGTTCAACATTTGATGTTGAAAGTTTGTTCGTTATGATTGACGCAATTCAAGATTTTGACGCGATTATTTCGTTCATAGAGTTGATTACTAACAGATGACAGAGTTGGTGATGGAAAGAATATTAAAAAGTTAAGTTAAGCTAAAACATGCACAGGCAGGCGAGTGTTTCATTAGGATAAGTGCAACACTCAATTCCCAATCCTGCTTGCCCTTTAACAAATCACAACCCACCCCACAATATAAAAACTCTGCAGCAGACGAATTTAAAAAATAAATGTTATGAGCAATTTCTTCTTCTGCATCAATGCTTTCAAAAGTACGTATGCAGATGGGAAAGGTTTAAATAAGAAACACTTTTTTAAAATGATAGTCAGTTGGCTTGTCCGTCTTAAATAATAATGACAAAACTTTCAAAAAACAAAAAAAAGATGTGAAAGTATAGTTGTCCCTTTCCCTGCTTTTTTTATGAGAGTTAGCAGTATCAAATCACAGTAAAAACTTATCGGACAAATAACACATTGACACAATATCAGATTTAGGCTTTGTTTCTGTCAAACTGCTGAAGAAGACAACGCTGAGACACACATTTTGATTAAAAGTTTATTAAAAAAACCATCGCAATTCTACCTTCAGTACTATCAGTACTTTGATTCTCTTCTTCATTTAACTGTGAAACAAGTGCAGAACACGAAGGGAAATCTCCTACAAATGTAACGTTACTTTCCGTAAAGCGCTTAATTTTTCCCCACAAATCTTTTGCTACTTGAGTAAAAGTTTCGGTCTGCACTTCTCTGTTTGTCCATACACATCAACAAGCTCACGCCAACAAGATGTCCATAGTTACTGGTCAAAATCCTCTTCGAAAACAGTCATTGACTGTTCTGTCCAACAACAAAATAAAAGTTTATTGCAATTGTAGGCAAACATCTCACACAACAACTGCGCGATGTAGTAATGGGGAATTTTGTAGTATACTGCGGAAGAATAGGTGTTTGAGTCCTTGCATTTAGTTTCATACATCATTATAGGAATGTCATCCGTAGTATACGGGCTAACAACCATAACAGACGGATACTCTGAGTACCCCACTCGAACACACCCCTCTTCGAAATACGTTTGATTTGGATATAAGAATAGTAACACTTTCCCCGTAAGAGTTGCAACTGCATCTATCTCGTGAATTGTACCATGTTCCATTCTACGTTGAGTGTCTATATCAAAGTTCGGTTTTTCAACTTTCTTGATGACGTGATCGAAATGCTGTTGTTGTTCCCGTAGCGTTCCAAGTCCCAAGGCTTTGTGACAAGTACTCCCCGTAACAAACGCAGTGTTTCGTATGGCATGCCAAGGGTCAGTTCTCTGCGGTATATATCTACTGTCGTTAGTGTCGTAATATGCATTAAGTTGGTAAAAGTTTTGATGTTCACCCATGACCACTTTATTCATTGTTGCTCCACAATACAGAATATTGTCAGTTAGCGATCAACCATCTTCTATTTGCTTTTTTTGCATCACATAGACTTACACGAATGGAACAAATGACTGGATAAAACCTCGATGATTTCCAATCCTCACCGCCAAGCTTTTTAAATTTCAATTCCTACTTTTCAAGATTCGAAAAAAAAATTCTCGAAGAAATCGGGATTTTTTTTACGCTTTTAACAATATTTTTCAAATTATTCACTATGTCTTTGAAATTTGAAATATCAGCAAAATATGAACAATCATGATCTTCATATTTGTCTATCTTTTCTTGTACCGTCTTTACACATTCTGATTATCTCAGGTGACATTCCTTTCTTTCTTGAAGAGTTGGTTTACTTTCAAACCCCCAGCAATCAATATCTCCAAGCCTTTTCCCGTTACCTCTCCCGATGTTTTACCATCAACAGCTAGTTTCAATGGTGTGTTTTTGAAGTGATCAACTAAGACCATTATTGATGCTCTCTGTATTTCGGGATAAAACAAATCATCATCACATTTTCGCTGGTAAAGATTATTTCGGCTTGGAACAGCAAAGTTTATTTTTGATTTCAAAGGAGATTCAAATTCAGGAATCGGCCCGCTGTTTCCTAGTCCAGACATGAATCTCAAGAATTTGCCATGAAACAATCTAAACCCAATTTGCCGAAATTTGGTGGTTTGTTCTCTGTATCGCATTTGTTGGGTATTGCCACTTGAAAACCCTTCTACAAGGTATAACATTAATAAGTAGCATATGTTGTCCATTGGGAACACGTTAGATGCTAAGAGATTGTTGAATTTGACGAAGGTACCGATTTTTCCTTCCTTTTCTAAACAACTTAGAACTTCCGGTAACAACCTTTATGCATTATGTTCATCACTACTATCATTTTCAAAGTCCGGTTCATCGGAATGTTGACTATCCGGCCCTGTAAATGCAACTTTGTCCTCTGTAAATACAAGTGACCGCCTTACATCTATTGTTTTTACAGGAGTATCAAGTTTCTTCTTCTTGGATCTTTTATCAAAAATATAAACTAGGGATCCCCGGTCTTCAATACTCTTTCCAATATTTTCAATTTCTCTTGGAATGATACTTTCGTGTTGTTTCGTTTGGTATTTTAACAACCCAGCTTCGTCGTCGAGCACCAATTCTCTGTACTTCAATTCACTGGCTGTGTGTGTAGTTGTGCAGTGGTCGACAATTTCAACCAATGTCGACTGCTTTTGTTTATAGTGCTAACACATGAAAATGTCCATCTTGATATCACCTAATATGAAAATGATATAAGATTATTCGGTATTTAATTGCTACCAAATGGCCTCACAATAAATGTTATCTTAACACTCGAAATTCCATTTAAAACACACAAGGAAATGCTGTTAATTGAAGTTCTGAAAGCCTACTTTGTTGTTGCCAGATACATTATCAGATCCGCGTTCAGTAGTGTTCTTATCCGATGTAAGTTGTGGCTAAATAACAAATACCCTTGCCCTATAAAAGTCTATATTTTACAATCACTAAGTAATTTTACTAACTGTAACTTATACATCTGATCCAGTAATGTTTACTCGACATGATTACGACATTAAAAGAGGTAAAAACTCGTGTGACTTTAGATTATACTACTTCAAAACACATAATCTAACCCAAACTTTTGCAATACAACATCTTTTGATAAATTACTTTGCTTTCAAGAGAGCAATTTAAACCAATACTTCGTATGTGCATGCCGCGTTTACTCATCTTGAACCAACAACTGTTTAAAGTTAAACTCAAAGTGACATTTTCGAAAAAATGACTAAATAATGTACTCACCAAATTCGTTTCACTACCCGCGATGTCGGAGTTTGTGATACCGATCCGCGTTCAGTGTATTCGGATAACGGGTGTGGTTTCTTGTAACATGTTACCCCTTTCCCGCATATAGCAAATATGTTGTAGACGACTTTGAAATCACCTGGATATCTAACATTAAAAAGAACTTCTTGATATTAAAAATGAATTTTGTAAAAGAGTTGAAAACAATCTGACAAAAGGAGAATTTTTTACTTTTCCAACAATGTTTCCAAAAATGAAAGAAATCTGCTGCAGAGGCGTCAGAAAGCGTCTGTATGTGGGAAAGTTGTAAAATACTGTCATATAATTTCTGTCCTGCAGACAGCGAAGGCGGATATTCAAAGTGTTGTTCAAGTCTTCACTGTTAGCATACTGATGTATAAAAACTTCCTTTTTGTCTGACATGACTTCTCTTTGTCGTTATGGTTGTATGGCAATAATCAGACGATTTGTTGATATTATGCATGCTGCTTTATATTTGTTTCTTTCTTAATTATAAGGGTCATGGTCATATTAAATGTTACTGCAATTAAAACATACAAAAGTATATCCTTGTAGTTTTGTCAATTTAATAGTCTTAAACCTTCAACAGTATTCAACTGCCTCAACCCGCACCCTCCCAGTTTTTAGCTCACCTGTGAACGAAGTGATCAAGGTGAGCTATTGTGATGCCGTTTGTCCATCGTTTGTTGTGGTAGGTCAACATTTTTTTGTAAATGACATCTCCTCAACCGCTTGGCCGAATTTGATTAGACTTCACAGGGATGTTCCTTGGGTGTTGCAATTTCAAAAAATTGTTCAAAGAAATTAATTCCATGCCGAACTCGGAATCCGAAAGGCCTAGAATTTAAATAATTGGTGTGTTGCATTTTCTAGTGGTCCTGTACCAAGATCTTTCAAATTGTGTCTTTTGGGTTAAAAAATTACCCCATCCCGGAGGGTCACCTGTTTTACATTTTTACATAGAGATATATAGGGAATAACTTTGAAAATCTTCTTGGTTGAAAACGAAAGGCCTAGAGCTTAAATATTTGGTATGTAGCATTGTCTAGTTTTCCTCTACCAAGATTGTTCAAACTTCGCCCGCTCTTGTGTCACCTATTTTACATAGAGATATTTAGGGAAACACTTTGAAAATATTCTTGTCCGAAACCAAAATACCTATTGCTCAGATAATTGGTAGGTAGCGTTGTCTAGTGGTCCTCATCCACTTGAAATTATGCACCGGTCAAAATTTATCCCGGCCCTAGGGTCATCTGTTTTACATTGAGAAATATAGGAAAATTAATTTGACAAAAGACAGACAACATTGGTTGGGATATTTTGCCTTGTAGCCAGTGGCGCTATACTCTTGTATTAGCTTACCTGACCCATTACTAGTTGTATTACATAACCCAGGTGACCGATCATCGTCCCCTGTTGTTTGTGTCCATGCTAAGTTAACAGCAGATATCGTCTGTGTAAGTTGAACTATCGCATGATGAACACATTAAAAGGTCAGTTTACATTGACATAATAAAGTGGTCACCGACGTATTTAGTCACGTATCTGCGGCAATTCAATTTGCATGGAGTATAACCATGGATTACCCCATATTTAACTGTTACGCTCTTCCAAATTCATTATTTTTAAGTAAGACATATTACACATTGAACTAATCTATCAGCGCCATTGCAATATTGGTGTTTTTCCTAAAAACGAAGACCTGAAATCAGTATTGTTGGGATTCACTAGCTATCCGTTATTGTCAGGCTTTTCCGGCTGTCAGTCTGTATGTGTCCGTTTTTTGTAAAGCGACGCTCCACAGCCCAAACCGACAGGCCGTTTCCAATGAAACTTAGTGAACAGGTGCCTTAGGGTTTCAGGGTGTGCGCGTTTGATTTTCTTTGTTAAGGACCCACCCGTTTCTATGCAGCTAGCAAATAACCCCGTTTTAAGAACCCAAATCATTTCTCTATCTTCTCCTACAGTTTTGAATGTGGAGAGCGGAAACTTCGGTTATAGATATTTCGAGATATTTAGAAAAAACGTATCCGTAACGATTTATTTCGATTTAGGCATTTGTTGCCAAATCATAGCCTTTCAAAGATAGGATATCTTATTACAGTCGTTTTTTACTTCAATCGCCCCTAGCGCTGCAGTGGTACTATTCGATAGCGATTTTATCTCACCATATGATAGAGCTATTCAAGAACTACAAACAATTTTGTTTACGTGACTGACCTCCGACCTCGGGTTTCTGAGCTAGAGCCGGAAGTTTGCAAAATTTATCGAACTAGTTTTCAACTTCTTATATGTAAAACATGGAGTCGCCCGATTTTGAACATGGAATAGTCTACTTTAGGAAATTCGGTGTAGATCGATTTAAAGAAACCTTCAATCAATTGAACGTTTTGTGACTTGCTTTTATCAGTGAGAAAAGGTTCCTCGCAGGGATAATAAACAGGGACATACTTGTAGTAATATGGCTAGAGGGTCCGCTTTGTGACACTTTGGTTTGATCACTTGTTGGGACAATTAATATACTTTAATTTGAAGGAACATATGTCACCTGCTAGTTCAGCATTTACCCATTCCCAAATTTGCAGAAGACCGAACTTGAAAATGTCTAGACAAAACTAAGAAATTCTCTATAATTTAGACGAAAGTATAATTATTGAACAGAGTTGAGAACATTATGACAGTAGGAGAAATTGTTCATCATCAACAATGTTTAGATCACTCTCTGTCCGCCGTCCGTCCGCTGTCGGCATCGTCGTCCGTCGTTAAGTTGTAGCTTCAAACAACATCTCATACACCACTGGACCAATTTCAATCTAACTTCACAGGGTGTTAATTCAGTGGTCCTCTTTCAAAATTGTTCAAAAATGTTGAACCTTAGTTGCTGCAGTTTAAGAAAGGGCCAATATTTAAAATGGTCTACTCAAAATCTGCTTGTCTGATTCCAATATAATTTGGACAAAAATTATCCTTGAATAACATTATTTGTTTAAGCCATACTGATTGGGTGAAAAACATGGCAGCAAGGCGGGATCAGAAAAGGGGCAAAATTACAGAATTTAAAAATTCCAAGTGCTTGTTTGATTTTAAAATATTTGCATAGACATAATTTTTCAGTGATCTAATTTCAGTTTTTTAATTTATCTAAGCCACTTTGATTGGTTATACCATGATAGCAACCAGGCGTCATCACAAAAGGGGTTAAATTATTGTTTAGCTTCAAATGACAACTCCTACACTTCCACTGGACCAATTTCAAATAAACTTAATAGGATTTTTTTTTGTCTGTTCAAAGACATACATTATGTGTAGAACTTTGATTGCTGCGGCATCAGAAAGTGGGAAAAATGCCCAAAATTAAACATTCTTCTTAACAACCCATAAATAACCATAAACTTTGATCTATAGTAAAAAATAAACAAATGTAAATAAATAAACTTACTTGACCTCGAAACATAAATGTCATATCCCATTCACTTTATCGTGTGTAATCTGGCCCAATGCAAACTATGCTCTGATTGGCTGGATAGTCCAACACACAGTTGGCTATGACGTAATCCGACATGTTTTATCCGTGATAGTCCGGTACCGAGTGTTGAACCGTAATGCATGCGTAGCTTTAGACTTGGAAGTCAAGATTGCGAATCGAGTTAGAAATCGACCACTGTTTCTTTACTACAAACAAGTTTTAAATTTGAACTGCTCTGCATTTAAATGCTTAATAGTTTTCTTGTGTCTGTATACTATAATATCATTTTTCATGTAGTCTAGCATATGTTTCTACTTGTAATTATGTACATATAAATTTCCCACTGCTGATGTAACTTTAATATCAATTTAAACAACTCTTCCCAATTGAAAACAAATGGAAAAGTATTTGATAGCTAAACACCTCACAACTGATATTATTTTTATTCTTCCTCCCTAGATATAATGAAAGACATTGGAAAAGGAAAGAAATTTAACTACATGTTGCGATTTGTCTCCTTTCCACAATGTTTTTCTTTTCTTTACCTTTTCGTTCCGAAACAAAAGAATAATCCTTATTGTATGTTATTTTCCCTCCAATGGAAACCCCGACTTAAATTTGTATTTGTGTACGTGGTTAGCCATGAATACCCTGCCTCTCATAAGCAGAGTATCCATGGAAGACTGAGTACAATCCTACCTTTAGGCAAAAATGAAATATGTGATCACGTGATAGTATTTAAATAGATCTCTTGTAATTATACCATTTCCTCATGTTGTACTGTATGTACCGAGAGATGTAATAAAGTTCTGTTCTGTTCTGTTCTGTTCTTAACCGAAATCCGCGCGTCCGATTCCAAGATAATTTGGTAGAAACGTTCCTTGATTTACCCTCTACAAAAACTGTTCAAGTCATATTGGGTGGTTGAAAAACAGGACAGCAAGGCGGCATCAGGACAGGGGGAAATGATATTATAAGAGGAGATTATTTAGCAGATATGCTCCATTAGTGACCCTTTGCATAATTTGTTATTTTAAAGAGGTAGCTGTTAGGTGGCATCAGAAAGGAGTAAATGATCTTTTTTCTCCTCCTAAACCATTGGACCGATATCAACCAAACTTCACAGGAATGTTCATTTGATGGTCCTCTTTCAGATTGTTAAAAGACTTAATGCCTTATTACAAGTGGCCTTAACTTTTAAGATATTTCATTAACAGTGTCCACTCGTTGAAGTTTCATTTGCAATTCTGATATTTGCAAATAAATATTTGCTACTAAACTATCACGTGATTGATCTTGGCACTTTTATTCTTTTTGCCGCAATGTTTTCTAAATCTTCAGCTGCATATACCTCAGAATGCATCTGCATGTTGGAAAGGGTTAAATGGTGGAAATACGCAGGAGAACGGACGCTAAATATCTCCCCGTCGAGCTAAACGTCACAAAATGTACAGTACTTAATGCATTTCCTCCTTTGCGCCTCGGGATTCTGGAGAAAGCATTCGGACGGACGCTCCGCTGTGTTTGGATAAACATAGCGGCAATACTGGTAATTAACCAAAAGAGGACGTGGATATTTTAACTGAAATATTGACGAACACCGTTCATTCAAACCGCCTTGGTAAAGATGTACGTGTAGTAAGGGTTTTGTTAGTGCGTACATCCGTCCGTCTGATAATTTTGATAGTGCTGATATTTTTGTTCAGTACTTTGTACGAAAAGTACATATCAAGCTACTGCTTAGGTGGCGTAGTGGTTAGATCGAAAGTCTAGGATGCTATCCCCGGTCGGAATGAATGAATGAAGGAATGAATGTATATTGTTTTATGGCGCATCGACAGCTAAGGTCATTTAGCGCGCAATTAAATTTAATTATTTATTATCCCTGTGTAAACAAACCAGTACTAGGCTTCCCCGGTCGGATCATACCAGAGGGTTTTTAGAATGGCAGTTGTGGCTTCCCTCCATCGCGCTTAGGGTTGCTGGGATAACATTACCGCTGATATGCTCGTGTCAGAAATAGCCTACCAGTGGTACTGGTCTTTTACCCAGGAAACGCATTGATATGACTGAAATACTGTAGAATTGAAAGAGCCTACCAGTGGTACTGGTAATTTACCCAGGTAACGCATTGATATGACTGAAATACTGTAGAATTGAAAGAGCCTACCAGTGGTACTGGTAATTTACCCAGGCAAAGCATTGATATGACTGAAATACTGTAGAATTGAAAGAGCCTACCAGTGGTACTGGTCATTTACCCAGGTAACGTATTGATATGAATGATATACTGTATAATTGAAAGAGCCTTCCAGAGGTACTGGTAATTTACCTAGGTAACGTATTGATATGACTGAAATACTGTATAATTGAAAGAGCCTTCCAGAGGTACTGGTTATTTACCCAGGAAACGTATTGATATGAATGATATACTGTAGAATTGAACGAGCCGCCTACCATCGGTACTGGTAATTTACCTAGGTTGAGGCCCAATGAAATCTGTCAGAGTTACGGACCACTATTTTATCGTGATAAAAAACCATCCGTGACCATCATCCGATTCATTTGATGGTTTGCTTTATTCCTGCTGAATTCATGCAAGCTAAACCAAGATTATACAGCACAAACCTACAGGTTGATCTTTGTCTATGATGTTTAACCCTTTCCATTGAACACACACATATTCAACAGACGACTTTGACACACCTAGGTCAAAATGTGACAAATTGAGAAATCGATCATCAAAATCAAATTTGCAACAATGTTTTCAAAAGTTGTCTGTTGCAGATGCTGTATGTGGGAACGGGTTAGAAGTCGCTCATATAAAAAGAAATGGTTATTATATGAAGGGGTACCAACATTTTGTCAGCAAATTATTCGTTACCGGTTCTGAATTTTGGATCTGACAACCAACATTCTATGGTATTTTAACGTGTTTATAAATAAGCGTGCATGAAAAACGATTATGAAAACAATATTCACCATGCACGATTATGTATAATTGTGTTTCTTACTTGATGTATAAATAAAACATTATGTCACCGATATTAAGCTTGTATCATGGTGTATGGCTATAGCGTGTACGATTATACGTAGTAATATTTATGATTATGTTTCTTTCATGTGTGCATGAAAGTGTTATGACACCATGCTTAACGGTATATGAGTATGTCTATACATTTGAACAATTGTGTTTCTTTCATGCGCACATGAAAAGGTGTAATACCTCCCTAATTAGCGGAGTATGAGTATGTCTAGCAATATGAACAATTGTGTTTCTTTCATGCGTGCATGGAAAAGTGTTATGACAGCATAATTAACGGTGTATGAGTATGTCTATAAATATGTACGATTGTGTTTCTTTCATGCGCGCGTGAAAAAGTGATATGACAGCATAATAAACGGTTTGTGAGTATGTCTATAAATATGTACGATTGCGTTTCTTTCATGCGTGCATGGAAAAGTGTTATGACAGCATAATTAACGGTGTATGAGTATGTCTAGAAATATATATTATTATGTTTCGTCGTGCGTGCACGAAAATACAGATTATGGCACCACCATAAAGCGTGCACGATATTTGTCTAGTTATAGTCATAAGTACATTCCTATTGTTTTTCATTCAAGGCCACTAGTTCCGGTATGTCACGTGTTACATACATTGAGCGGATAGTCTCGTCTGCTGGTCCCCAGTCCTTATGCGGTTTCATGGAGGATTGGATTTTCTGGAATGAATAATAATTGAGATAACGTGATTTAGGTTACACAAAAAACGACGTTAGTGTTTTTCTTAAACCCTTTTCCACATATAACAAATCTGCAGCAGACGAAAATGAAAATATCAAGAAAAATAAGAGTAAATCTCTTTAAATAAAAAATTAACTATTGGTAAGAAATGAAAAATAATTGTTGCAACAGGAGAAATTGCTCATTATGAGCAATTCCTCCTTTTGTTTTCAAAAGTCTTCTGCTGCAGAGGCATCAGAAAGCGTCTGCACGTCGGAAAGTGTTATTTTACGATCACAATGCATGCTTGCAGTCAGCTTTTAACATAATCGTTCTCTAGAGGCTTCCAGAATGTTCGGACTTCTTATTGGCGAATGGGAAATACCCAGGTCAGGCTACGCTGATGCGCAGGCTAAACTGGAGTTTCACTGTTCGCCAAATCATGAATGTTGGTTTCGTGCGATATGACTCAAATCATTTTACTCTTTCCCACATACAGACTCTTCCTGACGCCTCTGCAGCAGACGACTTTTAAAAACAATAGCAAAAGTAGAAATTGGTTATGGTGAGCAATTGCTCCTTTTGCCACAATGTTTTCAACTTCCTTTAACAGTTGAACTTTATTTTACAGAGAGTTTCTTATATATGTGCCCAGATGTTTTCAAATTCACCTGCTGCATATTTGTTGTATGTGGGAAAGGGTTAAACTCCTATCTTGCGTTGTTCGGAGGTTCCACCGTGTTGCTCCGTTTACACGGAAACGAACCCGAAACCTTTGGATCAGGATGTCGGCGCACTTCCCTCGAGTGACTATCTTCGACAAACTGTATCTCTTCAGTACCACCATTACGGGTATAGCTGCTAAACCCCATTTAGTCAGACCAAGGACGTATTCTGATTGGCCGAGTTTCTTTTTGTTTTATGTTGTATGCAGTAAGTGTGTAAACGAAACAAAATTAACAGAATATTTACCCTTATCATGTTTCGTAACCCTTCAATCCATTTTTATGGGCGGGAATTCAGCTATGCTGAATACCTCCGTATATTGTCATGCCCAGCTTTCAGGTAGTGTAAATTTGTAAATTGTTTGTGCTGCCCTCTGTTTTTTTCAAAATGGACAATTTCTCTTGATTGTCCAGGGATCAGTTAAATACGTTTCACAACAAGCTAAACAGTATGCACGTTATACAAAGTAAACGTACACATGGTAAAGTTTTAATCCATGAAGTTGTATACATAATTTAGAAATTTAAGTTAAATGTTTCTTTTAAATATATGGAAAAGCGGGTAGCTCAAAAACCTTTTGAGAAAATCCGTGCAATTACGGCTGGCGTGCGTCGTCAACATATTTCTTTGTTAACACTCTAGAGGCTACACTTTGCATCGGACCTTCATGAAAGTTTATCAGAACATTCATCTCCGTCAAATCTTGGACAAGTTCGAAACTGGGTCATTTGAGGGTCAAAATCTAGGTAACTAGGTCAAATTGAAGGAAAATCTTTTTATCACTCTAGAGGCCACATTTTCAACTTGAGCATGTTGAAACTTTATCAGAATGTTTGTCTTGATGATGTAAGTCAAGTTCGAACATGAGTCAAGTCGGGTCAAAAAGTAGGTCACTAGGTCAAATTGAAGGAAAGCTTGTAAACACTCTAGAGGCCGCAATTTTTGCTTCAGCAGTTTGAAATTTTGCCAGAATGTTTGTATCATGATTTTTAGGTCAAGTTCAAATATGGGTCACATTGAGTCAGAAACTATGTCACTAGGCTAAATTGAAGGAAAATCTTGTTAACTCTGTAGAAGCATCTTTTTTGGCTTACAGCAGCTTGAAATTTGATCAGAGTTCTATCTAAATGATAAATAGGTCAAGTTTGAATATGTGTCATGCCGGGTTAAAAACTAGGTCACTAGGCCAAATTGAAGGAAAATCTTGTTAACACTCTGGATACTGCATTTTTAGCCAGAGCATGTTGAAACTTTATCAGAATGTTTTTCTTGATGACATCTAGGTCAAGTTCTAACGTGGGTAATGTTGGGTCAAAATGTAGGTCACTAGGTCAAATTAAAGTAAAATCTTGTTTACACTCTAGAGTCAACATCCCCCGCATTTCAGTACGTTCAATACTTTGATTTCTTTGTGCTATCAACATCTTTGAATTTATTCAATCTTTGGGGTTTTCATGTGAACCCGACTTTCAGTACTCCTGAGTACTTTGATTCCTATCCTGATTAACGAAACATGAGAAAATACTCGCCTAGGGCAATTTTACCTTTTCCTACATTGTTTTCAAAAATCGTCTACTGCATCACATGTCAGCAGCATATAGGATCTTGTTGTGAGAAAGCTGATATGTTCTAACCGAAGACAAGATATTTACCTGCATTAGAGTGTCGCCTCTCGCTCTTCTGATCACAAAGAAAGACGGAAGAATAGCCACCGTTACTGGAATAGCTCCAATAGCCCAACCCAGACCGACGGCCCAGCCCGGAAACGGTATACTACCGTAGCTAACTGCCTTTAGTGTGGCCAAACAAAACATCCATATCATCTGGAAGATTAAAAACAGGAAGTATTAAAAAAAACCAGTCAGGTCTGCTCATCCGCACAGTTTAATCAGATACTTTAATGTCCGTTTACACGTAATAATTTATTCCAAGATGCATATTTTGAGCCCCCAAAATAGTAATGTAGCCCCCCTAGGTGAACGCCAATTTGCCTTAACGTAGTCCTGCCACGGAGAGGCCGTAAAACTCCAAATCGTTAGACAATGGCCGATTGTTTGTAATGTGTTTTACGCAGCTTAAGACACCAATTCGTTAGACACCGGCCGATTGTTTGTAATGTGTTTTACGTAGCTTGAGACACCAAATAGTTAGAAACCGGCCGATTGTTTGTAATGTGTTTTACGCAGCTTAAGATACCAAATCGTTATACACCGGCCGAGTGTTTGCAATGTATTTAACGCAGCTTAAGATACCAAATCGTAAGACACCTGCCTATTGTTTGTAATGTGTTTAGACACCGGCCGATTTTTTGTAATGTGATTTACGCAGCTTAAGATACCAACTCGTTAGACACTGGCCGATTGTTTGTAATGTGTTTTACGCAGCTTAAGATACCAAATCGTAAGACACCTGCCTATTGTTTGTAATGTGTTTAGACACCGGCCGATTTTTTGTAATGTGTTTTACGCAGCTTAAGATACCAAATCGTTAGACACCTGCCGATTGTTTGTAATGTGTTTAACGCAGCTTAGGATTCCATATCGTTAGGCACCGGCCGATTGTTTGTAATGTGTTTTACGCAGCTTAAGACACCAAATCGTTAGACACCGGCCGAGTGTTTGCAATATATTTTACGAAGCTTAAGATACCAAATCGTAAGACACCTGCCTATTGTTTGTAATGTGTTTTACGCAGCTTAAGACACCAGCTCGTTAGACACCGGCCGATTGTTTGTAATGTGTTTTACGCAGCTTAAGATACTAAATCGTTAGACACCGGCCGATTGGTTATAATGTGTTTAACCCATATTAAAACACCAACTCGTTAGACACCTGCCGATTGTTTGTAATGTGTTTTACGCAGCTTAAGACACCAAATCGTTAGACACCGGTCGATTGTTTGTAATGTGTTTTACACAGCTTAAGATACCAAATCGTAAGACACCTGCCGGTTGTTTGTAATGTGTTTTACGCAGCTTAATATACCAAATCGTAAGACACCTGCCGATTGTTTGTAATGTGTTTTATGCAGCTTAAGACACCATATCGTTAGACACCGGCCGATTGTTTGTAATGTGTTTAACGCAGCTTAAGATACCAAATCGTAAGACACCTGCCGATTGTTTGTTATGTGTTTTATGCAGCTAAGTACACCATATCGTTAGACACCTGCCGATTGTTTGTAATGTGTTTTACGCAGCTTAATATACCAAATCGTAAGACACCTGCCGATTGTTTGTAATGTGATTTATGCACCTTAAGACACCATATCGTTAGACACCGGCCGATTGTTTGTAATGTGTTTAACGCAGCTTAGTACACCATATCGTTAGACACCTGCCGATTGTTTGTAATGTGTTTTATGCAGATTAGGATACCATATCGTTAGACACCGGCTGATTGTTTGTAATGTGTTTTACGCAGTTTAGGATACCATATCGTTAGACACCGGCCGATTGTTTGTAATGTGTTTAACGCAGCTTAAGACACCAACTCGTTAGACACCGGCCGATTGTTTGTAATGTGTTTTACGCAGCTTAGTACACTATATCGTTCGACACCTGCAAATTGTTTGTAATGTGTTTTACGCAGCTTAGTACACCAAATCGTTAGACACCGGCCGATTGTTTGTAATGTGCTTCACGCAGCTTAAGACACCAAATCGTTAGACACCGATCGATTGTTTGTAATGTGTTTTACGCAGCTTAGGATACCAAATCGTTAGACACCGATCGATTGTTTGTAATGTGTTTTACGCAGCTTAAAACACCAAATCGTTAGACATTGGCCGATTGTTTGTAATGTGTTTTACACATCTTAAGACACCAACTCGTAAGACACCGGCCGATTGTTTGTAAAATGTTTTACGCAACTTAAGACACCATATCGTTAGACACCGGCCGATCGTTTGTAATATGTTTTACGCAGCTTAAGATACCATATCGTTAGACACGGGATGATTGTTTGTAATGTGTTTTACGCAGTTTAGGATACCATATCGTTAGACACCGGCTGATTGTTTGTAATGTGTTTAACGCAGCTTAAGACACCAACTCGTTATACACCGGCCTATTGTTTGTAATGTGTTTTACGCAGCTTAAGACACCAAATCGTTAGACACCGGCCGATTGTTTGTAATGTGTTTAACGCAGCTTAAGACACCAATTCGTTAGACACCTGCCGATTGTTTGTAATGTGTTTTACGCAGCTTAAGACACCAAATCGTTAGACACCTGCCGATTGTTTGTAATGTGTTTTACGCAGCTTAAGACACCAACTCGTTAGACACCGGCCGATTGTTTGTAATGTGTTTTACGCAGCTTAAGACACCAAATCGTTAGACACCGGCCGATTGTTTGTAATGTGTTTTACGCAGCTTAGGATACCAAATCGTTAGACACCGATCGATTGTTTGTAATGTGTTTTACGCAGCCAGCTTAAGACACCAACTCGTTATACACCGATCGATTGTTTGTAATGTGTTTTACGCAGCTTAAGACACCAATTCGTTAGACACCGGCCGATTGTTTATAATGTGTTTAACCCATATTAAAACACCAACTCGTTATACACCGGCCGATTGTTTGTAATGTGTTTAACGCAGCTTAAGACACCAACTCGTTAGACACCTGCCGATTGTTTGTAATGTGTTTAACGCAGCTTAAGACACCAACTCGTTAGACACCGGCCGATTGTTTGTAATGTGTTTTACGCAGCTTAAGACACCAACTCGTTATACACCGGCCGATTGTTTGTAATGTGTTTTACGCAGCTTAAGACACCAATTCGTTAGACACCTGCCGATTGTTTGTAATGTGTTTTACGCAGCTTAAGACACCAAATCGTTAGACACCGGCCGATTGTTTGTAATGTGTTTTACGCAGCTTAAGACACCAAATCGTTAGACACCGGCCGATTGTTTGTAATGTGTGTTACGCAGCTTAAGACACCAATTCGTTAGACACCTGCCGATTGTTTATAATGTGTTTAACCCATATTAAAACACCAACTCGTTATACACCGGCCGATTGTTTGTAATGTGTTTAACGCAGCTTAAGACACCAACTCGTTAGACACCCGCCGATTGTTTGTAATGTGTTTAACGCAGCTTAAGACACTAACTCGTTAGACACCGGCCGATTGTTTGTAATGTGTTTACGCAGCTTAAGACACCAATTCGTTAGACACCTGCCGATTGTTTGTAATGTGATTTACGCAGCTTAAGACACCAATTCGTTAGACACCGGCCGATTGTTTGTAATGTGATTTACGCAGCTTAAGACACCAATTCGTTAGACACCGGCCGATTGTTTGTAATGTGTTTTGCGCAGCTTAAGACACCAATTCGTTAGACACCTGCCGATTGTTTGTAATGGGTTTTACAAAGCTTAAGACACCATATCGTTAGACACCGGCCGATTGTTTGTAATGTGTTTAACGCAGCTTAAGACACCAACTCGTTAGACACCGGCCGATTGTTTGTAATGTGTTTTACGCAGCTTAGTACACCATATCGTTAGGCACCGGCCGATTGTTTGTAATGTGTTTTACGCAGCTTAAGACACCAAATCGTTAGACACCGGCCGTTGGTTTGTAATGTGTTTTAGGCAGCTGTCAACACTGTTTCAGTTATATTACAGCGTTTCCTGTTCAAATTACCAGTACTTATGGTCCATTTTATCGTGACATCAGAGAGTCAGTAGTAATGCTAACAATTCAATCCTGATTGTGCCAATGGGGGAAAGTCATTACTACAAATCTTTGATATGACCCGGCCGGGAATCGAACATGCGAACCCTGCAACCGTGGTGGACGCTCTACCTCTACATTGCAGAAGCGGTCTAAAACGCTACTGAAATAATGCAGTTATTCTAACAATGTATCATAGAATATCAAATACGATTATTTGAACACATGAAATGACTAACAGACGAGGTGATACTTTACCAGTATAACTAATGGTGTTATGAATTTCCAGCAGATTTTCCACAAATTTGAAATCTCGTATCCAATCATCAATGATATATCATGGCACAATCTGTCCACGCCTACAACAAAAGGAAAAAGAATTCTGAAAAACAATTTGTTACGCTTGCTGGTCACATGGTCCATGTATATAACAGAAAATAATACATGATTGCAAAGTAAGGGACTAACATTTTCAGTGCTGGACTAAGTAGTAAACTGACCAATGATTGTATACACCCTACAAGGTAAGTTTGTGTCACTGATATCTTAACCCATTCCCAAATACATCAACTCTGCACCAAACGAATTTGAAATATCTTTGAAAAGATATGAAAAATCTATGTAAATGAAAGTTTAATACATGTGATTGAACAGAGTTGATTTTTCTTTAGCAAACGAAAACAAATCTCATTATCAGCAATCTCTCCTTTTTTCAAGATGTTTTCTTAAGTCGTATGCTGCATATGCATCAAAATACGAATGTAAGTTAAGAAAGGGTTACAAGTAAGATTTTGCTTAACGTAAAGTCGACATTGGACATGTCAGGGGTAAACTGTTACATCTAAATATCCAAGGAATATGCATTGAACGTTATTGTAGAAAAAAAGAATGTTTACAATACCATAAAACCAGCTCAGTCCTATCATTTCGAGCATAGGAATCAACACCACAGCTATGGCGGACAAATACCAGTCCATTATTTGCAGAACGTACACACCCCCCTGTAAAGCAGAGAGAAATAACAGAACTATATATTATATTTATATATATATTTATATTTAAAATTTATTTGAAATTACTATTCCGTTTGGAATTAAATATATATTTAAACAATAAAAACACTCTTTGAATTCATATTTCGCGTTCCTTATTTGAGATTGACTGACCATGGCCTGTTGTTTGATTGTTTGTTGCTTTACGCCGCTTTCATCAGTACTACTGGTCCATTTATCCGGACACCAGCCAGTCAGTCCTAATGCTAACCTCGCAACCCTGAGCGCCAAGGAGGGAAGCTATTACTACCATTTTTAATAAAATAAACCAATCACTCGATAAACCCTAGATATCAGTAAAATGTTATGTCTGGCTCGAATTATATTAAACCCTTTCCCTCCTTTAGACGCATTTTGACACATCTGCACGAGACGACTTTTGAAAACATCGTGACAAAAGGAGAAATTGCTCAAAACGATAATTACTTCTTTTGCCACAATGTTTTCTATTTTGTTCAGTAGATTTTACCTACAATTATAGAGAATTTTCATATTTTTCAGAAGACATTTTCAAAGTCGTCTGTTGCATATTTGCTGTATGTTGGAAAAAGGTTAATATCTCCGGCCAGCTGCAGAGGTTTCTCCATGAACTCGTCTGCTTCATGGACATATTTAAGATAGACAAGTATTCCTAACAATGTCTTTTGCTTCAGAATCAGCGTCTAATGAGAACAACAATTAATCCTTTCCCACATACATCTATTATACAGCAGACGACTTTGAAAACATCTTGGGTTAATATTTTCCCACGCATACAAACTACCTGGAGCCAGCAGACGATTTCATAACTTCTTGGCAGAAATATGTAAGGACGATGTATCAAAAGGAGAAACCTTTCATTTTAAGCAATTTCATAATTTTTCTTGTCCTTTTAAAACTCGTCTGCTGTAGGAGTGTCAAAATACGTCTGCATGAGATAAAGGGCCACGAGGTTTACCTGCGTGACACATGGAATACCGAGTATGAACAACAGGAAACACGTGACAGCCGTCAGTGCTATGCGCCGTTTACTGAATAACTCCGGGAAATGGTCCGTCAGGGTTGTTACTATAACTTGTATGTGGACAATCTGTAACATAAAATATACACACTGAATAAAACGCGAACTATTGTAATGTAATATACTAATACAGACAAATAACTCTGTTTGAGCATAAGCTTTTTTTTTTAGCTTTTGAGGTTCTATAGGCCCATTTGATAGTGTACCTTGTATCATGTACACACATCTGAAAGATACAGATACATTCAGGAGACAGAGTAAGATTCAAGGAAGTCCGGATAAGATACCCTAGCTTTTTCCGAAAAGACCCATTCGTTCTTTAACGTGCTCAGTGTAAAGCACCGATATACGCGAATCACTTTTTCCTGGAAAGGACCAGTACTTGACCTCCAGTTCAGTAGGAGACACGTGAAAACTCCTCAGAGAAATCAAGAACCCGGATCACTGGATTGAAAGTCTAGCGTGTTAACCACTATAACACCGGGTCACTGAAATACTCTTTACATATGTAAATTTCAAACGTAAAGATTAAATGAAAGGCATTTTCTCACAATGATCTATGATACTTTTGAATCTGAACAAGAGGGTCATGGTGACCATTTATCCATTACATGAGTAAACATGCATACATTATATTATAAAATAATCATTTTAACCATATAAGGAAACCCTACCCTACCCCCTCCGTTTTTGAAGGACAGTCTACATCTTAGCTAGTGTGATGGAGGTTCGTCAGAATATTAATTGTATCACTTTTGAAATCTGACATTTGCTTTAATAGGAGAATATTTTAAACATTTTTTATAAAGCCTATTTAAGAAAGAACTACCCAATCCCTGGGTGCCTCATTTTTTAAAAGACAGTCTTCATTTAAGCTATATTGATTGTGGGTCACCAGATGATCATTTGTACGAAATTATTTTAAAATCTGACCTATGCTTTTAGAGGAGAATACTTTTAAATATTTTCTTTCATTTGCGTTGCCATGGCAACCGGTGTTCTGCATTAATCAGACTTCTATTAGCTATTTTGTCTGGATTTTAAGTTTAAACGGTATTGACCAAGTGGCACAAAAGGAGATGACCTTTGAATAAGTGATGACGGTAGATGGGAAAAGTTCACAGTGAGCACTAAATATTCATGTGAGCAAGAAATCTTCAGATATATTTATCACTACTTAATGATCATTGACGTATAGATATATTTATAAAACGTGATTTCTAAGTCTTAATCGTAAGTGCATAACAAAGTATTGCATTGCCATAGCGACTTCTTGTTGAAAAAGAAATAGTATTCTCTGCTTTGTGATTAACAGGTGCCGTATTAAGAGTGTTTACGGTAATACTACAGGCGTCTAAATTTCCATTCATAATAATGTTACTAAATATAGCACAGTAGTAAAGCCCGCCCTCTCCCTATACTAAACAAGACGAATAAAGGCCAAATGTCCCTTTATTTTAAACAAGAAGGCCAAGATGTGCCCATATTGCTCACCTGGCTACCATAGTCTATAATAAAAGGTTATCAAGAGTAGAAAGGGTCAATTTTGACGTAGGGATTAGACGTCTTATATGCTACGATATATGGGATATTCAGCATGTGAAGTTTAGTCCTGAAATAACAAGTTTAGTCCTGAAACCATTTGGTTAACATTGACTGCAACTATAATAGTGTGTCATACAGGCTGAAGTTTCTTATTTTTACCAATAAACGGTTTTAAATCTGCTCTAACTTGATCAATTAGATAAAACAAAAAACATAGATGCTGAAATATTAACAGATATTACCCTAAGGTGTAATTATAAGTTAAGTGTGACACAAGCTTTGGAAGGAGAGAGGGGAGTCTATTTTCCTTCCAGTTTAGCAGAAGCATGATAGCAAAAATGGGAGTATATATACAACAAATACAAAGTAATTTTAACAAGTTTAAAGATATTAATTATCAAAATTGAGCATTTATGAAATTAAAAAAAAAAGTTCACATGTAAAGTCAACATATAGCAAGAATACAATGGTATGAATCAACAAACTGTATACGGAGGAATGTTTTAAGTTTAGAAATACAACTAAATTTTATAAATAGGCAAAAACATACCCCGAAACCTATTTTTAGGGCCGTTAACCAAACAATTAAAAATGCGTAGCCTGGGAAGTTGGGGAAAAGGAAAACTACAGCTTTGATGAATCGGGTCAGGGCCGTAAACCATACTATTAAATAGCGTAGGCTAGGAAGTTGGGGGAAAAGTTATTAAATACAAATTAAATGTGTCTAGAATTTTGAAATAACCGTAGAAGACATACGTATTTTGTATCTTGTTGTTTCTTAATCAGTTAATACAATTTATTGATTCATAAAGTTTTTTGTTTTTTTCAAACATATTACAGAGTTTTCTTTACAATAATAATGTTGGTTGCTCCCTATTCGATTACGTCACCCCATGGTACAAGATTTAAACCTATTCAATACTGACACCGCGTTTCCACGCGTCGTCAATAACTAAAGTCATGCAACGGTATTTTTGTTTACCCCTTCTTCGATTTGAAACATTTAACAAATAGTTTGGAACTGATTTTTCTATAGATCTGTCTCCGCACAGGTTTTAAAAAATGTATTTCGATGACGCAAGCGAACTCGAAAAATAAATGTTCCTAATTTTGTTTGGATGAAATAAGTTTCATGATTGTGTCTATAATAAGACTTAAGTAACATATTTATGAATGTAAATGTAGTTGCCCGTGACTTACCATTCTCCTTCGCAGAGTTGTCGTTCCTTACACTCACACAATAGTGTTAGAGAATGATGACTTACCTGACTATCCAGTCCAACAAATATTAACATAAGAAAGAATATGACGGACCATAGCTGTGGCAAGGGTAACTGAGACAGGGCTTCTGGGTAAACAACAAACGCAACCCCGGGACCTGTGTTAACAGAAAGCTGTTTGGAACAACTGTGCTCAGTACAGATCGATAAGACTATTAGAATAATCATAATAGTAATACTAATAATAATGATAAGATAGTTTTATATATTTATTTAAAACAATAATCTTATTAATCCCATTCCTCACTATTCTAAAACAAATAATGTAAACCATCTTATTTCAGCCTTGGTTAGGGTTGTGGGGTTAGCATGACGAGTGACTGGCTGGTGTCAGGATAAATGGACCAGTAGTACTGGTTACTTACCCAAACGTCGTGATATAAATGAAACATTGTTGGAAGCGATGTAAATCACGGAACAATCAATCAATCAATCTAGCCACAAATATTGCTGCTGCTGATGACGATGAAGTAAAATGATAATAGCAGACATAAACAAAATGTATATCAGAATATGATATAGCTGACAATGGGAACAATGCTAATATTATATGTGTTCGATTAAAAACGCTGTTTAGTGTATTTAAGCAGCGTTGAGCGATCTGGGTTGTGTAGTCTGTGCGAACAGCGAAGACTCGAGCGAGCCTGTATATCCACACAGTCTTACCACAGCCTGCAAGGTCCGTCTACATAACATATGCAACTTTTGACTAAAAAACCTACAAGAGACTCACAAGTTTTTAGTCAATGCTACTTTTAATGGTACATAACTTCATACGGATTTACATATTTGACCAAAGGTTAGGTTCCAAGTCAATGTTGTCAAATAATGCATTTTGGCACTTTGATCATTAGAATATAACCGTGGTTAAGTCTGGTACCCGGCGTACTATAGTTAATAAGTACCCTGGCATGCACCAACAATGGCGACTAGATTGGTCACATCTTCTTATATTTCGCTATCGCATATATAGTAAATTAGCGAATATACGTAGTTGCTCGTAAAATATACAACGGACTAATGCAACTTGATGTTTGGAATTAATACATAAATAATGAAGCAAACTACTGTCGTAATCTAAAAGTCGACTGTTGTAGATGCGTCAAAGCGCGTCTGCACATAGCAAAGGGTTTAACGCTTGATGTAAAAGACCGATTGATATTGCTGATATTATGGATAATAATGCCTTACCTTGACTGACGACTTCATCCACGCTAAGGTTGGCAGCTTTCGCCATAAAACCCAGGCTGATGAATATCACGATTCCCGAGAACCAGCTCGTGAATAAATCTACAAACGCTATGATGATTGTGTCCCTGTAATAACAAGACTAATTTTGATGCAAAGATTCAAAGACGCCGCGCATGATTTGAAGCATGCCTTAAAAGAAGCAGATGCAGTTCAGTACATTTAAATAACCTGTGCAAACAGACAAGATGTAAATATTTTGAACAAGAAGGCCAAATGTCCCTTTATTTTAAACAAGAAGCCCAAGATGTTCCCATATTGCTCACCTGGCTACTATTGTCTATAATAAAAGGTTATCAAGAGCAGAAACGGTCAATGTTGACGTAGGGATTAGACGTTTTATATGCTACGATCTATGTGATATTCAGCATGTGAAGTTTAGTACTTAAATGACAAGTTTAGTCCTGAAACCATTTGGTTTACAGTTTGCTTAACGTTGACTGCAACTATTATGTGGTCATACAAGTTAAAGTTTAGTAATCTTTACCAATAAATGGTTTTAAATCTGCTCTAACTAGATCAATCAGATAAAAAAAACATAGATGCTGAAATATTAATAGATTTTAACTTAAGGTGTAATGTCTCTAGTTAAAAGTTAAGTTTGACACAAGCTTTGGAAGGAAATGGGGGGGGAGTCTATTCTCCTTCAAGTTTAGCAGAAGTATGATAACACAAACGGGAGTATATAAACAAGAAATACAAAGTAATTTTAACAAGTTTGAAGATATATATTATCAAAATCGAGCATTTATGAAATTAATAAAAAAGTTCACATGTATAGTCAACATTAACAAGAATATAATGGTATGAATGAACAAACTGCATGGGGAGGAACGTTTTAAGTTTAGAAATACAACTGAATTTTAAAAATAGGCCTAAACATCCCCCGAAACTTTAGGGTCGTAAACCAACCAATTAAAAAAGAGTAGCCTAGGAAGTTGGGGAAAATTGAACTTATTTTCTGATCTTTGATGAATCGGGTCAGGGCTGTAAACCAAACTATTAAAATAAGCGTAGCCTAGGAAGTTGGAGAAATATTAATAAATGCAAATTAAATGTGTCTAAAGTTTTAAAATAACAGTAGAATACATACGTATTTTGTATCTTGCTGTTTCTTATATCAGTTAATACAATTTAATGATTCATAAAGTTTTGTTTTTTTCAAACATATTACAGAGGTTTTTTTTACAATAATATGGTTGGTTGCTCCCAATTCGATTACGTCACCCCATTGTTCAAAAATTAAACCTATTCAATAATGACACTACGTGGCCTCAATAAGAGTTCTTGTTCTTGTACAGTTAACTGTCGCGTGATAAATAGTAAAACCCTCCTTTCTCACATACAGCAAATCTGCAGCAGTCGACTTCGAAAGCATTAAGGCAAGAGTATTGACATTTTCTGAAAAGGATGACTTTGTTGAGAAAATTGATCACTGTGCGTCATTTCTACTTTTGCCTTGATGTTTTAAAAAGTTGTCTGCTGCAAATGCGTCATATGTGGTATTAGGGAAATAATTAAATACATAACAGTGCCAGTTTACGGTATACCAATCATGAGTCCCGTGAACCAGTCCGTTAATAAATACATAACAATGCCAGTTTACGGTATATCTATCATGAGTCCCGTGAACCAGTCCGTGAATAAATACATAACAATGCCAGTTTACGGTATATCTATCAAGAGTCCTGAGAACCAGTCCGTGAATAAATACATAACGATGACAGTTTACGGTATATCTATCACGAGTCCCGAGAACCAGTCCGTGAATAAATACATAACAATGCCAGTATACGGTATATCTAACATGAGTCCCGAGAACCAGTCCGTAAATAAATACATAACAATGCGAGTTTACGGTATATCTATCGTGAGTCCCGTGAACCAGTCCGTGAATAAATACATAACAATGCCAGTTTACGGTATATCTATCATGAGTCCCGAGAACCAGTCCGTAAATAAATACATAACAATGCGAGTTTACGGTATATCTATCGTGAGCCCCGTGAACCAGTCCGTGAATAAATACATAACAATGCCAGTTTACGGTATATCTATCATGGGTCCCGTGAACCAATCCGTGAATAAATACATAACAATGCGAGTTTACGGTATATCTAGCATGATTCCCGAGAACCAGTCCGTGAACAAATACATAACAATGCCAGTTTACGGTATATCTATCATGATTCCCGAGAACCAGTCCGTGAATAAATACATAACAATGCCAGTTTACGGTATATCTATCATGATTCCCGAGAACCAGATCGTGAATAAATACATAACAATGCCAGTTTACGGTATATCTATCGTGAGTCCCGTGAACCAGTCCGTGAATAAATCTACAAACGGTATGATGTAATAGCCCGGACATCTACCTCACCCAAATGTATACTCGATGTTCACCCAGTCACGCTCCCGGTATTATTGACTCCCAAGCGTACACCTAGTGGAGCTACATTATAGTTTTGTGTCATAAGATGCTTTATTTTGTTGGGGTTGTTGGGGTTTTACGCCATTTTCAACATTATTTCAATTATATCACGACCACATTTCACTTATTCATGATCCCTAGGTAGACAAACCAGTAGTAGGTGCCTTGCCCATGAGCACTCCACCATGACCACAGCGCCGCGACTGGGGATCGAACTCGGGACGCCCGGTTCCAAAATCCCCGCCGCTAACCACTAGGACAGGGTGCATTCCCTTAAGGACACCCCGCGATCAGAAAATGCATCTAGGTCTCTACAGTTGACTGTACATACTCATCGGACTTTTTGTTTGTACAGGCTGACTATGTTAAGGCATACACTTATAGCATTTAAAAAGCAGCATATTGGGTCAAGTCTCACGACAACCGATCAGAATGCAAACTCATAGCAGAAATGTAATTACATGTATAATAAAGAATGATAAAAATAATAATAATGATGATAATAATTAGAACAAATTAATAATAAAAATAATAATCATCATTTTAATAATAATGATAATAATAATGATAACAATAATAATAATAACAATAATGATGACGATGATGATGATGATGATGATGATGATGATGATGATGATGAAAATGATGATGATGATGATGATGATGATAATGATGATGATGATAGGGATTATGTTGAATATGATGATGATGATGATGATGAAGATGATGTTGTTGATGATTAAGATGATATAGATGATGATGATGATGATGATGATGATGATGCTGTTGATGATGATGATATAGATAATGATGATGTAGATTATGATGATAATATTGATGGTGCTTATAATGAAGGTAACGCTGATGTAGATTATAATGAAAATAATGTTGATCGCGATTATGATGATGATGATGATGATGATACTGATGATGATGATGTTGTTGTTGATGTTGATGATGCTGATGCAGATGATGTTGTTGATGATGAAGATGATGATGATGATGATGATGATGTTGTTGATGATGATGATAAAGATGATGATGATAATATTGATGGTGCTTATAATAAAGATAACGCTGATGTAGATTATAATGAAGATAATGTTGATCGCGATTATGATGATGATGCTGATGCTGCTGCTGCTGATGATGATGATGATTATTATGATTATGATGATGATTATGCTGCTCATGATGATGATGATGATCATGATCATGATGATGATGATGTAGATTATGATGATAATATTGATGGTGCTTATAATGAAGATAACGCTGATGTAGATTATAATGAAGATAATGTTGATCGCGATTATGATGATGATGATGATGTTATTGTTGTTGATGTTGATGATGCTGATGCAGATGATGTTGTTGATGATGAAGATGATACGGATGATGATCATGGTGGTGATGATGATGATGATGATGATGATGATGATGATGATGATGATGATGATGATGATGATGATGATTATGATGTTGTTGATGATGATCATGTAGATTATTATGATAATATTGATGGTGCTTATAATGAAGATAACGCTGATGTAGATTATAATGAAGTTAATGTTGATCGCGATTATGATGATGATGATGATGTTGTTGTTGTTGATGATGATGATGATGATGATGATGATGATGATGCTACTGCTGCTGCTGCTGATGATGATGATGCTGCTGATGTTGTTGATGATGATGGTGATGATGATGATTATGCTGCTGCCTATGATGATGATGATGATGATGCTGATGCTGATCATCATCATCATGTTGTTGATGATGATGGTGGTGGTGATGATGATGCTGCTGCTGATGATGATTATGATGATGATGATGATGATGATGATAATCATGATGATGATGATGATGATGACGATGACGATTCTGATGATGTCGACATATGAAAGTGGACCACAGTTCCCCGGTAAATATCACTTGATAATACTTGATCATTTCACTGTTAAAACAGAGAGTTTATCAAGATATATGTGATTGGTTTTTTTCTCAATAAATCGCTGATAAGCATGTATGTGATATATATAGGATCTGACATAAGTTGTCATTTTATATAAGAGTTAAATAAAACTTTATGAAATGACAACGAATGTCAGATTCTTTTTATCACATGACACAACACACAAAGAAAATGATGATGATGATGATGATGATGATGATGATGATGATGATGATGATGATGATGAAGATAATGTTGATCGCGATTATGATGATGACGATGATGATGATGATGATAATGATGATGATAATGATGAAGATTATGTTGTTGATGATTAGATGATATGGATGATCATGGTGATGATGATGATGATGATGTTATTGTTGTTGATGTCGATGATGAAGATGATGTTGTTGATGATGAAGATGATATGGATGATGATGATGATGATGATGATGATGATGATGATGATGATGATGATGATGATGATGATGTTGTTGTTGTTGTTGATGATGATATTGATAATATTGATGGTGCTTATAATGAAGATAACGCTGATGTAGATTATAATGTAGATAATGTTGATCGCGATTATGATGATGATGATGATGATGATGATGATGATGATGCAGCTGCTGCTGATGATGATGACGATGATGATGATTATGCTGATGATGTTGTTGATGATGATGCTGATGATGATGCTGCTGCTGCTGCTGCTGCTGCTGATGATGATGATGATGATGCTGATGCTGATGATGATGCTGATGATAATGATGATGATGATGATGATGATGATGATGATGATGATGATGATGATGATGATGATGATGATGATGTTGTTGCTGCTGCTGATGATGATGTTGATGATGATGATGATGATGATGATGCTGCTGCTGATGATGATGATTATTATGATGATGATGACGATGATGATGTCGATGATGATGATAATAATGCTACTCCTGATGATGATGATGAGGTGGAGGAGTTGGAGGATGACTATGACGATTCTGATGATGTCGAAGATGATGATGCTGCTGTTGTTATAATAGTAATACGAAAAAAAACCATAAATGGTTTTTTTTCGCTTATAGTAAACGGGCGTGAGATTTTTTTTTTTTTTTTTTTTTTTTTTTTTCAATAACCCATGAAGCTTTCTGAAATGAAACTGAAAAAAAATCCATGGGGGCCGCCATTTTGGATATGTATAAAAAGCAGACGTAAAACACAGATTGGAAATTATTGTCGGCTTTTTAATCATTTTTTTTAAAATCGGTATTTTGGGTATGTATAAAATGAGCAGAAAAACACGGATTGAAAATTATTGTCGTCTTTTTAATCAATTTTTTTAAAATCGATATTTAAAATCATTTAAGTGCTGGAATTAACATTTGTACGAAAAGTTAAAAATAAATGGAAAAAAAACCCGACAGCATTTGCCTTCTACGCCCGAAATTAATTTTGACTGTATCGTAGCCAAAGAAGGACGTGACGTCAATGGAGCGACGTCGTTTCCCGCAAAAAAGTGGTATCAACATGAAAGACCCCAAATTCCTATACATGAGCTATTGACTCAATCATTCAAAGTATAATTATTTATCAAACATTGTGGCAAAAGGATAACTTTCTCATAAGGAGCAATTGTTCTTGTTGCGACAATCTTTTCCTAAATCATAGGCCTCAGAAACCGTCTCTAATAGGGAAAGGGTTTAGCAGAAATGTGACCCCTTACATAATTTGTTCCAGTCATATTGACTGCTTGAAAAAGGCAGTCCCCAGGTGGCATCAGAAAAGGGCTGATCTATTTGCTTCTTTACCATAATGCAGGTAATCGATTAAGGATCATCTTGGCCCTCATGTTTTAACCTCGTTCATTATAAATGTATTCCTTGATTTTCTGAAAGTCTTTACTTTATTATTTTCTGTTCGTAATAATAGACGACAGCAATAAGAATTGCAAATATGTTTTGATAACACATGCCATTAACATTATTATTGTCTAGGTAATTACTTATAAATCCTTATTTATGGCCAAAGTATGCTCTTAAATTTTTGTTTATAATTATCTTGCGTTTTTTCGTAAATAGGTAGCACCTATAGATATATTAATACGAAAAAAAAACATAATTGTTTTTTTTTCGCTTATAGTTAACGGGCGTGAGATTTTTTTTGTTTTTTTGTTTGTTCAATAACCCATGAAGCTTTCTGAAATGAAACTGTAAAATTCCATGGGGGCCGCCATTTTGGATATGTATAAAAAGCAGACGTAAAACACAGATTGAAAATTATTGTCGGCTTTTTAATCTTTTTTTTTTAAATCGGTATTTTGGGTATGTATAAAATGAGCAGAAAAACACGGATTATTGTCGTCTTTTTAATCATTTTGTTTTTAAATCGATATTTAAGATCATTTAAGTGTTGTGTTATGTGAGAATTAACATTTGTACGAAAAGTTAAACATAAATGGAAATCTGTAAGAAATATGTTTTCCCGTTCGTCAACTGTATCGTAGCCAAAGAAGGACGTGACGTCATTTCCGTTACACTTCATCTTGGCGTAACGTCAATGGAGCGACGTCGTTTCCCGCAAAAAAGTGGTATCAACATGAAAGACCCCAAATTCCTATACATGAGCTATTGAATCACTCATTCAAAGTATAATTATTGATCAAACATTGTGGCAAAAGGATAACTTTCTCATAAGAAGCAATTGTTCTTGTGGCGACAATCTTATCCTTAATTGTCTGTTGCATAGGCCTCAGAAACCGTCTCTAATAGGGAAAGGGTTTAGCAGAAATGTGACCCCTTACATAATTTGTTCCAGTCATATTGACTGGTTGAAAAAGGCAGTCGCCAGGTGGCATCAGAAAACGGCTGATCTATTTGCTTCTTTGCCATAATGCAGGTGATCGATTAAGGATCATCTTGGCCCTCATGTTTTAACCTCGTTCATTATAAATGTATTCCTTGATTTTCTGAAAGTCTTTACTTTATTATTTTCTGTTCAAATAATAGACAACAGCAATACGAATTCCAAATATGTTTTGATAATTCAAGAAACATGACATTAACATTATTATTGTCTAGCCAATTACTTATGAATCCTTTTTTATGGCCAAAGTATGCTCTTTAATTTTTGTTTATAATTATCTTGCGTTTTTTCGTAAATAGGTAGCTTTGTTTGTTTGTTTGTTTGGAGTTTAACGCCGCTTTCAACAGCTTTTGGTCATATCACGGCGGTCAGTGCACCTATCCATGTTTTCCTGGCTTTCCCACACCAGTACTTACACAACATTCTTTCGAAGCCACTGACTACTTTCTCACATAGATCAGAGGTGAGAGGCAATGGAAAACATCGCCCGAAAGTAAATAGGTAGCACCTATAGATATATTAGTCCGTATATATTAAAACGGTCTCCTATTCAGTGAATATATATATCTCCCATTTGACCTTCAAAAAGGTGTATCCTAGGATTACAACGATTAATCATAACATAACATAACATAACATGACCGAGTCACTATTTTTGTATTCATCCGCGAATGATTACAAATTTGCTGAGAACGTGTATCGGGTAAAAACAAACGTCACAATAGATGGACGAGGTAAAGGAACCGTTATCGGTCATAAAAAAAAAAAATGTGATTAATTAACAGATTATTAAGTATTACATGTTTAGACTATTTTCTGACCGCGAAAACCCGATTTTCTTTTCTATTTCGTCATGTAACAAAAAGAATCTGACATTCGTTGTCATTTCATAAAGTTTTACTAAACTCGTACACGAAATGTGTTATTGAGCTCGGCAAAGGCTCGCTTTATAAAAAAAATCTTGAACTCGTTTAATAAAACTTTCCAGTCGCGGCACTACAGTCATGGTGGAGTGCACTTGGGCAAGGCACATTTTCTAGCCTAGCACTGGTTTGTTTACCCAGGGATCATGAATAATTAAATTTAATTGCGCGCTAAATGACATTAGCTGTCGATGCGCCATAAAACAATATACATTCATTTTTTAATAAAACTTTATGTCAGAGCCTATATATATATACAGAGCTCGTCAGTGCGAAAAGGTACAAGTTCTGTACAGTGTACGTTCAGATTATTCCGTTCACCTGCTCAGTTTTATCAAAATCTCTACAAGTTGAAAAAGAAAACTTCTAACAAGCTTCTGTAAGTAATAGGTGAACAATGGAGATCTTGATCAGGCTCCAAAACTATAACAAGTTTAATCTGTGCTCAAAATTTGTGCTCAAGTATCCGATTGGTCAGAAGAAAAATCATTCACCAAATTGACCAATCAGAAGCCTTATTGGAAGCATGGAGTTCATTTCTGAGCACTGAGAACGTTTTCATAGTTTAATAAATAGTTTCGGACCCTGTTCATCTTTATCTGTATATACACTGTTCGCGAAAGCAAACGTGCACCTTTTCCCATGGACGTATACATACCTTTGTATATTGTTATGGAACTTGTTATAACTGGCCAGAGTGCCTATCGCACCACCGCCAACGCCCATGGAATAAAACATCTGGACGGCCGCGTCTCCCCATACTATAAAATATGTTAAAATTGTTTGTTTGAATGGCATTTTACACCGTTTTTAACACCATTTCAGACATATCACGGTGTTTCATGGGTAAATTTCCGGCTGTACTACTGGTTTAGTATATTATCCTGATACCAGCGAATCAGTCGTGATGGTTCGCCCGCAATCCTGAGCGTCAAAAAGGGAAGCAGCGCATCGGTCGTAATGGTACCCTCGCAATCTTTGGCGCCAAGAAGGTAAGTAGCGCACCAGTCGTAATGGGTCTCCCGCAATCCTGAGCGCCAAGAAAGGAAGCAGCGCACCATTCGTAATAGTTCCCCTGCAATTTTGAGCGTCGAGAAGGGAAGCAACTACTACCATGTTTAAAGTATTTAAGATGACCCGATAGGAACCCTGGTCTCCTGCCCTCGAGACGACGGACGTTCTAACCATAACGACATCGGGGAGCCATATAACTGAGAAAAACAATGATGTCTGGCAAATTATTAGATGGGTAAAGATTTGATAAGACATGGCCGTTACACTTGCCCTTTATCACTTGCAGACCCATGTTGACGAACCTACAGCAGACGATTTATGAAAACATTGTGACAAAAGGAGAAATTTCACATTTATCATCAATATTTTCAACGGTATTCGCTGTAGTAAACTAAAGTATACCGTAGGTTTTAATGTAGAGAGAATGTTCATGTGTTTGTTTAGATATCATGTTTTCAAAGTCATCTGATGCAGAAAGTATTAAAGCATTTTTAATTGGCTAACATTTGCGGAATTTACCAATTAGAGTAGAATATACGATGAGATCTCCGCTGATGTTTATATTGGCGGTGTTTAGAGTTGGCGGAATTTACCAATGTGATTTCCGCGGATGTTTATATTGGCGGCGTTTAGAGTTGGCGGAATTTACCAATAAGAGTAAAATAAATGATGTGATTTCGCGGATATTTAAATTGGCGGTGTTTAGAGTTGGCGAAATTTAACAATTACAGTAAAATATAAGGTGTGATTTCCGCGGATGTTTCTATTGGTGGTGTTTAGAATTGGAGGCATCGATGGATATCGCCAATAATGTTAGATGAAAAATAGTAAAAGTTTATGCTTGAAACCAAGGCGAAAGTGTACCTTCAATTGAGCCTAGTCGCTCCCATTTGGGTATCATATAAAATCGCAGACCGTCCACTGCACCATCCAGAGTGGCCGCTCTACACAGTAATATTAGCAGTAAAATATATGGTAAGGTGGCCGCTACGTACATCACCTAAAGTAATTAAACCCAGAGAGACCGCTCTATATATCAAGAGTGGCCGCTCTACACAGTAATATTACCAATATTAGATATGGTAAAGTGGCCGCTACGTACATGTACATCACCTAAAGTAAATACAGAGTGACCGCTCTACACAGTAATATAAGCAGTAAAATACATGGTAAAGTGGCCGCTACGTACATCACCTAAAATAATGAAATATATAGTGGCCGCTCTACACACTAATATGAGTAATAATATATATGGTAAGTGGCCGCTCTACACAGTAATGTGAGTAATAATAGATATGGTAAAGTGGTCGCTCTACACAGTAATATGAGTAATAATATATATGGTAAAGTGGCTGCTTGGTACATCACCTAAAATAATGAGATCCAGAGTGGCCGCTCTACACAGTAATATGAGTAATAATATATATGGTAAAGTGGCTGCTAGGTACATCACCTAAAATAATGAGATACAGAGTGGCCGCTCTACACAGTAATATGAGTAATAATAGATATGGTAAAGTGGCCGCTACGTACATTACCTAAACTAATGAAATCCAGAGTGGCCGCTCTACACAGTAATATGAGAAGTAATAGATATGGTAAAGTGACCGCTACGTACATCACCTTAAATAATGAAATCCAGAGTGGCCGCTCTACACAGTAATATGAGTAATAATAGATATGGTAAAGTGGCCGCTACGTACATTACCTAAACTAATGAAATCCAGAGTGGCTGCTCTACACACTAATATGAGTAATAATATATATGGTTAAGTGGCCGCTACGTACATCACCTAAAATAATGAAATATATAGTGGCCGCTCTACACAGTAATATGAGTAATAATATATATGGTAAGTGGCCGCTCTACACACTAATATGAGTAATAATAGATATGGTAAAGTGGCCGCTACGTACATTACCTAAACTAATGAAATCCAGAGTGGCTGCTCTACACACTAATATGAGTAATAATATATATGGTTAAGTGACCGCTACGTATATCACCTAAAATATTGAGATCCAGAGTGGCCGCTCTACACACTAATATGAGTAATAATAGATATGGTAAGGTGGCCGCTACGTACATCACCTAAAGTAATGATATCCAGAGTGGTCGATCTACATAGTAATAAAAGTAATTTGGCCAATAATAGATATGGTAACGTGGCCGCTCTTCACAGTAAAATGAGTAATAATAGATATGGTAACGTGGCCGCTACGTACATTACCTAAAGTAATGATATCCAGAGTGGTCGATCTACATAGTAATACAAGTAATTTGGCCAATAATAGATATTGTAAAGTGGCTGCTACGTACATCACCTAAAGTAATGATATCCAGAGTGGTCGATCTACATAGTAATAAAAGTAATTTGGCCAATAATAGATATGGTAAAGTGGCCGCTCTTCACAGTAATATGAGGAATAATAGATATGGTAAGGTGGCCGCTACGTACATCACCTAAAGTAATGATATCCAGAGTTGTCGATCTACATAGTAATCAAAGTAATTTGGTCAATAATAGATATGGTAAGGTGGCCGCTACGTACATCACCTAAAGTAATGATATCCAGAGTGGTCGATCTACATAGTAATAAAAGTAATTTGGCCAATAATAGATATGGTAAAGTGGCCGCTCTTCACAGTAATATGAGTAATAATAGATATGGTAAGGTGGCCGCTACGTACATCACCTAAAGTAATGATATCCAGAGTGGTCGATCTACATAGTAATAAAAGTAATTTGGCCAATAATATATATGGTAAGGTGGCCGCTACGTACATCACCTAAAGTAATGATATCCAGAGTGGTCGATCTACATAGTAATAAAAGTAATTTGTCCAATAATAGATATGGTAAGGTGGCCGCTACGTACAACACCTAAAGTAATGATATCCAGAGTGGTCGATCTACATAGTAATAACAGTAATTTGTCCAATAATAGATATGGTAAGGTGGCCGCTACGTACATCACCTAAAGTAATGATATCCAGAGTGGTCGATCTACATAGTAATAAAAGTAATTTGTGCAATAATAGATATGGTAAGGTGGCCGCTACGTACAACTCCTAAAGTAATGATATCCAGAGTGGTCGATCTACATAGTAATAAAAGTAATTTGGCCAATAATAGATATGGTAAAGTGGCCGCTACGTACATAACATAAACTAATGATATCCAGAGTGGCCGCTCTACATTTTAACATGAGCAATACAAGATTTTGCTATTGTGCTATTACGTCGTACATCACCTTACGTAATGTACCTTTATTTATTTAATTTGTATTATGCACATGGCACATAGTTTTATTATCATTTGTTCATATGTTGGGTATGGGGACATTTTAATTGAATAATCTCCGTCAACCAATGAGAGGTTTAGTGTTGTATGAATCTCGAATATAATTTGACTTTCAGTTATGAACAAACCATTTACCAGGGAATTAAAGGGACTCTATAAAGTAACAGGCTACCTTCCCATATAGACTTGTTTAGCCTTTAGTGGAAGACGAATGATGATAGTCACCATGACTTTTATCAATCATCGATTCGCCTCAATGGTGTAGTTGTAGAGCGTCCGCCTCGGGTACGGGAGGTCGTGGGTCCGATTCACAGTTAGGTCACACCAAAGACTTTAAAAATGGTAGTAATGGCTGCACTTCTTTGGCGCTCAGGTTTGAATGGTTAGCATTACGACTGACTGGCTGGTGTCAGGATTGATGGACCAGTAGTACTGGCAACTTACTAAGAAAACGCCGTGATATAGCTGACCAAATTGTTGAAAGCGGCTTTAAACACGAAACAATCAATCACTCATTTTTGTCAATCATCAGAAAGAATGAATGGCTAAGCGTGGTTCGAACTCACGACCCCTTGTTTGAAAGCCAACGATTATCACAGACAACATTATTTCTTAATTGTTCTGAATGTTATCAAAGGAGTTTTTCTCATGACCAACAGAAATCGCATTTATCAGACTACTTCAATTATCATTATCCAAAAAATATGTTTTAAGTTGTAACCCTTTCCCACTTATAGACGCTTTTGAACGCAGTGAGGCAAAATGATAAATTGCTATTTTTTCTCCTTTTGCCACAATGTTGTGTGCATTATTTACTAATCATACTTTTATCTATAGAGATATTCAATAGTTTTGTCTAGATATTTTTAAAGTCGACTGCTGCTGATTTGTCGTATGTGGGGAAGGGTCAAAAAGACAAACTGCAGTAGGTACGGTCGACCTGGACTCACCTTTCCAGACGACTTGATGCCCCGTAACAAACACAGCACGATCACAACCCACACACCAAACAAACACAGCAGTAGCTGCCATTTCACCGCGCCCATCTCTCCTATACCTGACGACCTTTCTAAAACTTCGTTGCTGAATAAAGTAGAACAAATGATAAATGGTGAGTGAACATCGACAATGCGTGGATGATGATTACGAGTTGTAACCAAGGTTATTTGACCCCATAAATTCTATCTGCCCACACAACTGAAAATTATTTTCACATCAGAGCCTCGCATATACCTGGCAAATAAGAATGAATATACAGTGAAACCTGTGTATGACGACCAACAATGGGAAGACAACAGTCTGCTCTTTATTTGCAGGGTCATTTATGCAGTTAATGAGTAATTGGAAAATTAACCCTTTCTCTGATACGACAATTCTGCAGCAGACGACTTTGAACATATCGAAAATCTCTATAACTGAATGGATAACCTATTACTAAAAGTGGAAAACATTGTGGCAAAAGGAGAAATTGCTCGTTTTGAGCAATTTCTTCTTTTGTCACTATGTTTTCAAAAAGCCTTCTGCTGCAGAGGCGTCAGAAAGCGTATATATGAGGGAAAGGGTTAAAAGTATGGTGCTAAAGACAGGGAACTGCTATTTCAATGTGGTCTTAAGGATGTACTGAACTGAGGTTTTGAAATTAAAGAAAAAAAAAAATTTTTTTTACTTTCTTATTAAATCTTCTTATTTTGTTGTCAATTAAAACCTGTTTAGTCATTATACCTTTTTATAATTCTTCAAAATTTAAAAAAAAATGGATAAAACTTGCTTGAGATAAAGGGCCTATTTTTTTCATGAGCCTTCAATTTGTTCGTGAGACGCTGTCCAGTTGCCGTGTTTGATTAAGAAATAAAACTGGGCAAAAAGAACATATTAAAGTCCAAGTATATAAATTTTAATCTAGAACTTGTATAGTATCATATTGTTTTGAAAAAAAGTAGAAAATATTGGAAAACTTTTTTGACATTTGAAGATATGTTTGAAAAATTAATAAATATATATTCATATTTTAACATTTTTTAGACATTCAAAGAAGAAAAACTGAAAATATTGCACAGTGACATATACTTTTCTTATTAAAATCTGATAAATGATAGTAATTGAAATAACTTAGAGAAGTTTCAGAAAAAGTTAAATATTACAAATATGTTTTTTCCTTATTTCAAAGTTTTGAAATTTTCTATTAATAAATCTGACAAATATGGATTTTCATTAGTGTCAAATAGTGTCTATTTTTTAGCTTTAATTACAATGTATCGCATGAACTTTCAAAGATATGGATAAAATACCTTCAGAATGAGATTAAAACCACAAGAAGATAAACAATTAGCATATCATCTTTCAAATATCGGCAATTTGCGTGAAAACTTTTTTTTTTCATGGGCTGAAATAGCAAAAAAAAAACTCATCATAAGGCTTTTATAAATTGATCTAGCAAAGAAAAAAGCCCAGTACCATACCTTTTTTTTTTTTTTTTTTAATTTAACATATATCCAACTTTAAAAAAAACAATATTACAACAAAAGTTAAATATTATGAAAAATCCACTTTTCAGTTCAGTACATCCTTAAGCACAGGGTTTTCTGTACATCGATGTTCAAAGGACTGCTAGTTGGTTGGTTAAATTTGGCTCGACGGCGTGTTTTCTCCGCTACGATTATAACCAGTTCTTAACAGCGCCGAATTGTTTTAAGCAGACGCTTCTTTGTTCAAAATCGGGCGTCTCCAATTTCTCTTGTAATGAGAGTTTGGAACATTTTTATTACCAAAAGGCAAACAATGCTGATTTCAGGTGAGACAGCTCCGAGTCGTTACAAGCAGATTTGTTTTGTTTACATAAACCTCAATATTGCCTTTGGCGCTGAAAGAGGTAATAGTGGGAACCGTATCGAAAAACATAATTGGACTGCCAATGAATCAACTTACTCCCAAAATTCTTCAGAAGCAGTCTTCCTGGAAATATTCAAAACAAGAGACGAAACGTTCCTGTCAAACCCCGTGTAATTAACCAACCCTGCGTTGTTTATACCAGTATACAAACTTGTGTTCACACGCCCCGTGCTATTATACGTTTGTACCTCACTGCCGTCGGTTGTAAGTCTGAGATAACAGGCGTCCGTGTTCCATGGGTTATCACACGAACTCCATGGTAACGATTTGCTGAAGGACGCCACGAAATACCGGACGGTCCAGGCTATAATTACGTTATAATAAATGGCCACTATAACGATCGTTGCTACCATTCCTGTACCGATACCTGTTCGGTATAAATGTATAGTGTGATTTGTTTGACCTGGTATTATAATTACTCCTTTTTCACATAAAGACGCCCTTTGAAGCCTCTCAGGAGACGACTTTTGGAAAAAAAAGTATGACAAAAGGAGAATTTGCTCAAACCGAGCAATTTATACGTTTGCCGATATATTTTCTCTCTTTTGTCAGTAATTGTATATTTATTTATAGAGTTTGTGCTTAGATGTTTTCAAAGTCGTCGGTTTGCGGTTTTAATGTTTGTGGGAAAGGGTTAGATAATAGTCACTCTGTGGTATTGTACGACTAAGATTCGTGATTTTCCGACTGTCAGTCGTTATAAAATTTTCAAACAAAATACGTATTTAATATTAATTAAAAATTTAATATTAGATCTAAATATATTATACAATTTAAAAATTCAGTATTAGATCTTAATATTTTATATTTACAAGATATAAATTCAATACTTTAAGTATCAAAAAGGGAATAAGATTTATATAAATATTTATATATTCTATTTATTTAAAAGTACAAATGAGCCGTTCCACGAGAAAACCATTATTAAATACTTTGCGTAATGTGTCGACCCAGATCAGCCTACGCAGTCTGCGCATGCTAATCCGGGCCGACACATTCCGTCTAAAGGGGATAAAGGTATAGAGTGATGATTCCTGAAACAGAAAAAACAAAGGAGGCGAAAAGTTTCTGCGCAGATTAGCCTACGCTTATTCGATATCCGGGTCGATACTTTACGCACAGTCCACAATGTTGGTTTTCTCAAACGTATTAAAACGGCGGACCCTTTGCGATCACAAAGCGTAGTCATACGTACAACCAGGTGCATATGGTGTAAATGGCTGAATAGGATATAAATAATATATGCGGATGATTTCAACTGTACGACATGTAATTTATTTTCCCCCTGACGTTGTCGACATTGACAACAGATAGTTTCTAAAGTATTCTGAGCCATTTTCCAACTCTACATGATAAACTTATATTAAAATTGTCCGGATTTTACTCTTTTTTAATTAAAATATGGCAGAATAGTACAGATACGTACTAGACTAACCATTATTAAGGTCATAATACACCAAACCATGTAGTGCCAATGTCAGCCCTCAATTGTCACACTTTCTAAGCGTTTCTCACGTAAAACACCCTATATCATTTAAAAGAGTTACCTCTTAATTTAAAACAACGACATGTGTTACCGTCATTTGGGACCAAATCAGTCGCGGACAAAACCAGTTTTTCACATTCTCTACTTTCACTTTCAAACAAGGTCAAACTACTAAAAATGATCAAATCAATCATTTCCAGTGCGTCCTAAACAAATTTACAGCTAGCATATTTCAAAGGATATATGTTTAACATATATCGTAGAGCCTCTCAACTTCGTGATATACCTGAGTTCCTAACGTCATTTTGTTCTTCCTTTTCTCCAATGACTTCGTATTAGCAGTCAATTGAGAAATGTGTCATCATTTTCTGAAGACTAGAAACTTAATTAGTACTCGACAATGTAGTTTATTTTAATGCGTATGATCACGAACTTAGGAAACCCTTAGAAATGAGCCGTTCCACGAGAAAACCAACATTATGGACTCTGCTCGGAGAATCGACCAAGATCAGCCCGCGCAGGCTAATCCGGCCCGACACATTCCGTCTCTAGGAGATAGAGGTATAGAGTAATGATTCCTGAAACAGAAAATCCACAGGAGGCGAAAAGTGTCTGTCTGGATAAGCTTGCGTGGCATGCTTAGGCTGATCCGGGTCGATATTTTACGTGGAGCCCATAATGTTGGTTTTCTCGTTGGACGGTTCATATATAAACAGATTTCCAAGTGTTATTATCCTATATCCAGTATTATGTTTATTTATATGCTGTATAATTTGCAATAAAATACTTATCCGGGAAGAAATAAATTAAAATATCCGTTTTTAGTAGGGAGAAGACTTCATGATACCATAAACTTGATGTTAAGCTGGATGAAAACAAGGAAAATAACCGCGCTTACCTCGTAGAAGTGGCACACATATCCACGCTTTAGAAGGTCCTAGGTTCGAGAACTGACAATAGGACATTTGCAGAAATGTTATAGGAACCCCAACAAGAAACAGGAACAACACGTACGGTATGAGAAAAGCACCTGTGAAAACGAAGAAAATCCAATAGGTTTATGAAAGTTAGACCGCCTCGGTGGTGTAGTGGTATAGCGTCCGCCTCGTATGTGGGAGGTCGCGGGTTCGATCCCAGGAATCCGCCGTGGCCGAGTGATTAGCGTAGGGAATTTGGAACTGGGCGTCCCGGATTTTATCCACAGTCGCCGCGCGACGGTCATAGTGGAGTGCCCTTGGGCAAGGCACACTTCCTAGCCTATAGTACGGGTTTGTTAAGCCAGGGATCATGAATAAGGTGAACTGTCGACGTAATATATCTACAATCATTATTATCATTATTATTATTATTATTATTATTATTATTATTATTATACAACATACCTCCCCCATTTTTATAACAAAGGTACGGGAATCTCCAAATGTTTCCCAGTCCGACCACGCAGCCAATGCATGAAAATAAGAACTCATACCAACTACTCCAGTTCTCACGTTTAGCCATTTTCCAAAACGATTCACAAAACTCAAATCAATGTAGTTCTATATTAAAAGATATAAAGACACTATTATCGTTCACATCCGTTTAGTAAAGGTCCACTCTGCCCTGCGTCCAATGAAACAGTTATAACAGCGACAATCCACCAATATTATAAAGTTTCTGTAATGTAATTGGTGGATTGGCAACCGTGAGCTAACATACTGTTTTACTGAACGCAGGTCTAATTTAACGCTTTTCTACATACAACAAACTCTGCAGCAGACGACTTCGAAATCATCCGAGCAAACATATGGATAACTTCTTTAAATGAAAGAATAACAATTTCATATAGTTGAATACATTGTGGCAAAAGGAGAATTTGCTCATTTTGAGCAAATTCTCCATTTGTCACAGTGTTTTAAAAAGCCCCCTGCAGAATAGGCGTCAGCATGCCTCTTTATGTGGGAAACGGTTAACAAAAACAAAACTCTGTGTGAGAAATTGGTATGTAAAAAAACGAAGTGCATAGTTGGTTACTCAAGCGGTCCGGGCTTGCTTATTACTTTTATGCATCGTTTTCATGGTGTTTTTTTAGTCGTCCTCTTTGAAATCAACAAGAACAAAATGTGTACTCTTTATACAAAATTAAAACATTGTGGGAAAAGAAGAAAACTGCTCTACAATAAGAGTAATTTCTCAATTACTCTATATATTTTATAAAAAAAAGAAAGTTTGATGCTGATACATCTTAAGTTGTTTATTTCACAGAAAGTATTAATATGACTTAATTCGGCTGCTGCAGTGGTGTCATCAGTCCGTGCAACGTGATGTAGAGCGATGGAATGTTTGTTACCATTTACAGAAATCACGGGCGTTTGTCTTTTCGTGCCATTACATAAAAACGTGTTCATGATTATTTAAGTGTAATAGGTCAACTCGAGACGACCCTTTATGCGGTGTAGTGCGATCAAACATATGTACAGTTAGGTATTTTGGTTTGATTTGAATGAGCCGAGTCCCGGTAGCTCAGTCGGTAACGACGCGGGCTGTCAATCCAGGGGTTGTGAGTTCGAATCCCGGCTCGGCCAACTTTCTTTCCGACGATTGACAAAAGTCAATGCGACATGCGTCATTCGTCTTCCACCAATGGGCTAAGTCTATGTGGAAAAGCAGCCAGTTGCTTGGGAAGATTGTTGTGTGGAGTACTGGTGTGAGAAAACCAGGAAATGCATGAGTAGGTGAACTGGCCGCCGTGATATAACTGAGAAATTGTTGAAAACGGCGTTAAACGACATTCAATCAATCAATCAATTGATTTTAATGAGACTTCATACACAACAAAAATGGATCAAATAGGCGAAAGAAATCCGCCGTAGCCTACCATGAATAGAATATATAACATAGAATCTGGACAGCCCATCATAATTCAACAACTCTACCTGCAGACACATGTTGAAAATGTTACAAAAAATGAATTGACACATCAAAGCAGGGAGAAATGGATATTAAATATGCAGTCAGCGGTTATGTAAAGTGACGGAGCATATATGACACTTTACACATTGCGACACTTTGTGGGGCCTCTTCAGCAGACGACGTTTGAAAACATTGTGACAATTTCCGCCAAAGAAAGAAATTGCTCGTGATGAGAAATTTTGCATATTTCCACGATGTTTGCATCCCCCTTTAATAATTACGGTCGTATATTGACTTTCAATGACTTTTGCTCCATGGTTTCAAAGTTCTCTGCTGCAGATTTCTTGTATTGGATAAAACGGAGAATTTGTATAAGAACTGTATTATCCAGTTACCTTTAAATACATTATTGAACAGGTTTCTGGCCATATTGTCTGGGCCGTGTTCAATAACCAATCAATTTATCCAGGGCACTTTTTGATTAAGGGCGTAGTTTGCGACAGTCTTGTAACCCTAATTGGCTTCAGAAACCGATTGTATGAGGGAAATGGTAGAGCAAAAATGTTCCTTCGGTGATTACCAACATCATTTGTTCTAGCCATATTGATTGGTTCAGAAGGTAGCCACAAGGTGGCATCAGAAAAGGGTTGACATGATTTTGGCTTGTTTTCCTGCAGCAGGAGACGATAAAAACATCGAGGCAACATATGGAGAATATATACAAATGAAAATATTATTACTGAAAAGTGTTACAACATTGTGACATATGGAGATATTGTTATCATAAACTATTGCCCCTTTGGAAAACTCGAAATCTGCTTTCGGCGAGTATCTTCTGAAATCAAAGGGCTTTAATATTGTTGACGTCATAATTTTCATATGTCGATAGGCAGGTATTTGTCGATGGGTGATTTGCATTTCAAAACTAGTTGGCATTTCTGATGTTATCCTGACATCAACCAGTCAGTCGTAATGCTTACCCGGCAACTCTGAGCGCCAAGAAGGGTAGCCATTAATACAATTTTTAAAGTCTTTGGTATGACCCGGCCGGGAATCAAACTCGCGAACTCCCGCACCCGAGGCGGACGCTCTACCACTACACCACCGAGGCGGTCTTGTCATTTATGTACAATGTAGGTTAAAATCATCTGGTCCATCTGCTCAGTCTTATCATAATCTATACACGTTGACAAAACCTTCTAACAGGCGTGTGTAAATAATATATGAACAGTGTCTATCTTAATCAGACTGCGTGGATGCAGAGACTAATTCGGTTCAACACTGTTCACAAAGGCCAACTTATACCCTTTTTTTCCCATGCACGGTCTCAAAGGTCGAAACCGCCGTGATCATACGGCTTCCAGGATGTTTGTACGACTAGATGAGTGGAAACTAGAGAAGATCCTAATTAGAACTGCGCGGAAGCCCGGGCTGATCTGGAATCTCGCTTGGAGCAATTGCCCAAAAGAACTGGTTTTCGTGCATCATATGCTATAAAATCTGACTGGTTTATTTAGAAACGATGAAAACCAAGATACACCAAGGAAAACCTGTTAATTACATGCATGGATTCATATTTGAAATGCACGGCAAAAAGGGGAAGAACTAACTGATGGCATTTGCGAACTGAACCAACTCGGTAGCTTCACTGATACGAAACATGAAATGCATAAATCTGAATCAAGACTGATGAAAAGCTGGATGTGTAGTTCTTCCAGTTGCACGCCCATATCCCTTTTAAATCTTACGTCGAAACTGAAATGTAACAAGTAGGGCTGTAACAAATACACTAGGTGGCGAATACGATACGTATCACGAATACAGGGTAACGAATACGAATATTTATTCACGAATACTGTCATGTAACATAAAAGAAATTATAATTCAGAGTTAAGAAAGTATAATGATTGACTAGTAAGTCTTGTTACTCTTCTGACAAATAAAATCCAACTAGAACAGTAAAAAAGTTAATAATTTTACTTTTTGTCCCCAAAAGAATATAAATTTATTCACTTCAAGTATTTTGACTTTTACAAGAGAGGTAATTTAAAATTTAATGTAGCTTTTAACTAATTGTTACTCGATGTCATGTCTACCAATTTTGATAGTGAGCAATGGAAAGTCTCCATTGAGTCCTTTCGGAAATCCGAAACTTTCCAAAACAGCTGACATATTTGGCCGGAGGTTCAATATTTTCAATTTCCACGGGGTTCGCCATTTTTGTTGTTGACGGGTTTTGGTTGTCATTAACTGCACATTGTCCTTACTTTTTAATTGAATTATAATTCAAAGATAATTAAAAACACATTTTAAACACACACAAACGTATTTCAAAATACATAGTAGGGAACACAACAGTTCGCCACTATGTATTTTGAGAGAAAATGAATAAAACATATGTCGCAAAATTAGTGGTCAGCTGTTGTGATCAACTTAATTTGGCCGGAGGTTAAATAGTAATCTCGAGTTCCTCGTGGTTCGCCATTTTTTGTTGACGCGTTCTGGTTTTCGTTTGTTGGGAATCCTCCGACCTTTTCAATCGAATATTATAATTCAGATTTAATTAAAAACCGATTGTAAACACACTAAAACGTATGTCAAATACATCGTAGCGAACACATCATCAAATTTATTATGGAAAAAAAAGAATACAAAGTATGTCGTAAAATCAGTGGGGTACTATATAAATATAGCGCCGAAGGCGCTATGAAACTGAATACTGAGGTTTGCAAGTCTGACAAAAGGTTTTTTATGTTTGTAGTTAAATTAAATTGATTTTTATTTTAGATTATACAGGTTTGGATTATATTCGTGAATATTCGAATATGGGTGAAGCGAATAACGAATACGATTCGGACAGGCCTGTATTCGAGTATATCTAATATTCGAATGTATCGTTACAGTCCGAGACTAACAAGTCCCATTGGCGCTGCTTATCTGGTGATTTTAATTCGTCGAGCAATCACCTAAATATTCGTGACAATTTTAATTTTAAATGAGAATATAAAATATACTTAAAACCTTGGAGTACTCGTATTATGTGCGATATTAATTCTTTCAGCGCCGAATTGTTTAAAGTAGACTCTTCCATGTTAAAAATGAAGCGTCTCCATTTCTCTTGTAATAGGAGTTTTGGAATATTTTTATGACTAAACGGCAAACGATGCTGATTTCAGGTGAGGCAGCTCGTTACGAGCTGACTCACCTGAATCAGTATTGTTTGCAAAAAACTCAATATTGCCTGTGGCTCTGAAAGAGTTAAGAAGTTTTATTTGTTTTGCCAGGATGACAAATATCCATTTGGCAAATTACAAGAAATACAGCATGATAAGCATGAAGCATACATTAACCATTTCCCGATGACAAAGGCTTTATGATGCCTCTGAAGCAGACGACAAATGAAAACTTTGTGGCAAAGTGAGAAATTGCTCATAATGAGCAATATCTCCTTTTGCTACAATGTTTTCAACCTTTTTCAATAGTACCTTTTTCATATGTAGAGGTTTTTTTTGCCTAGCTGGTTTCAAAGTCGTCTGCTGCAGAATTGTTGTATGTGGGAAAGGGTTAAATAGCATATAAACAGGGTAATATTTTATTGCCCATACAACATTTGACAGGGTTAAATTAAATTTCTATGCGATGTAATTGCTTGAACCGGGAACGAAGAAAAGGACGTTTGCTCGTTCGACATTTTGATGAAACAATTTAAGAAAGTGGCGTTTTTACAGTATACTCGTGTTGTAAATTTCTAACACCTTTACCTCTCATATATGTATACCCACCCATTCAATGTTTTGGGTCTTTATATCTCCACATGAAACTATCTCAAATTTCAATTTAAATTAACACTGAATCGGGTTATTACTTGATATGTTTTGCCTTAATTTTCTCCACTTACGGGTTTAACCCTTTCCCACATATATACCCTGACTGTCCTCTGCAACAGACGACTTTTAAAATAATTGAGGCAAAATTGAGGCCACTTTTATTTTTTAGGACCCACTTATTTTCGCCACTTTAGATAAATATTTCAGCAATTTGTTAGCCACTTTTCTTTATTTTCCGTGATAAAGGAAGAGGAGAAGGAAAAAAAGGGAGAAAGAAAGAAAGGAAACAAATAAACCCATACTTAAATAGTTTTTCCCAATAAATATTGACACACTTACATTGTAATAAAAGGCCTGTGTGGATCGTCGAAACCCACGTCAAAAAATGTGCCGATTTATTTAATGATTTAAATAATTGACACTCCAACATTTATTCTCTCATTATTTCTCATAATATCCATACTGGTTTGATAAAAAGGGTTTTCCTGTATCAAGGAGTGCCAGATTTGTAGGAAAATGACTTGAAGTCACACTCTCAGTCCATATTATGGAAAGAATTGGCCACAAAAGTGGTCTGAAACAGGGTGAAAAAAGTAGGACAGAAAGATCAATTTGACCCTTTATTCCAAAAATCCCCCAACAAAAACGCAGTGGGTTAGTGTAAAATTGAAGAGCTGCTAATTCTCTCAAAACAATAGGCAATCTGTGGATGAAGTCAGAAATACCACGTTACCAGCTCCTTTTCAAGCAATTTTGGACGCGAAAGCAAAGTATATTGGTCTGATTTTAACGAGAATGGGCAATATGTGATTCCTAACAAGTAACCATTGCTTGTTGGATGATGTATGGCATGTAGCACCGGCCTGCATGAACTGCATGCCTCTATGCTGCTGCATATGAAGTATCGCAGCGGCGTGTCAGATGTTCATCTGGGTAGTGCCGTGCGTTCAGTCTACCGTGAATGACAACCGCCCTTGTTTTGGAATAAAGGGAGGTCTTTGACCAAACCATTACAGAACCTACTTTTAATAATATTGGCGTCAACAATTGTTTTCCCTTCGGCCTACGCAGCATTTGATTAATGACCCTTACTCGTCACTCGGCTGTACATGTGCCTATTCCGCTCTATTGTATCGCAGACGACATCTTGTCTATATACTAAGCAGATGTAACGGGAATGGGATATATGTAAAGATACTACTTCTACAGCCGGCTTTTATAGCGACATTGGTATTGGCCTTTTCACTGAGTTAAGCAACCTACATCGCGGTTAGTGCCTGGATAGGTGACGCCCGATGGCTTAACCAGTGCACGTTATCAGTGGTGTCAGAGGTGGGATTTTGGGGTGACATCACCATCATCCCCTGTGGTTCCCAGTGATGTTACAAAGGCTCCGCTCTCGTTTACTGCTAGTGTGCAGTTATGTGACTTCGGGTCGAAGTCAAGATAAAAAAGGGATAAATGTAACGGGAAAGGGGTATAGGTACAAATAACACTTCTACAGCCGGCTTTTATAGCGACGTTGGTAGAGTGGTTGGCTTTTTCACCGAGTTAAGCAACGTACATCGCTGTTCGTACCTGGATGGGTGACCCCCGGTGGCTTAACTCCGTGAAGGACCCGGTACGCGTTACACTGGCTTGTCGGTGACGTACAATAAACACAACCATCCGGAAATTGTCGCTTTGCCCGTAACCCTACGTCTCGTAAGCGTCTACGTGCAGCTTGGATTATGTATTTTTATGGCTTTGTATGGCTTTGTACGCAGCTTTCAACATATTTTAGTTATTTCCCGATGTTTCCTGGGTAAGTTAAGTTACCAGAACCACTGGTCCATTTACCAGTATTTCGTATGACCTGGTAGGGGATGGAACCCGCGACATTCTGCACCAAGGAGGGCGACGCTCTACCATTACTACACTGAATCGGTAGGCAATTTGGGATGTAATAGGACGTTGTGGGTCCACACTGTGTTCCTGCATTTCACTGTTGCTGGTCTGAAATTCTGGGCCAAATAAAGTATTTTTTCATAGCTCCATCCTGTCGTAAGGATGCCACACGTCTACACGGATGTCAGCGCTCGCCGGCAATGTCACCAGTACCGTCAATTTAGCCACGAGTTTTTTTATGGTTTTGAGGTCTCTACCAAAGAACCTAGCAACCGGAAATGGACAACCAAATAAATTTTACATCAGATGAGGCGGTGCAATTTATTGATAGGCGAAACAACGCATTATAGAGAATGGAGTTACCTCTGTCATGATATAACTTACATGTAGCTGTAACAATACCCGATTTTAAATGAAAATTTCGCTGGAATATTTTCAAAGTAATTTACATAATGTTTAATTTACTAAAACATTACCCGAGATATTGTTTTAAGAAGTACTCATCATTAAGATCACCCTTTTCTCTACAAGTTATCAGAATGTCATGAACCTCGGTGCCGCCAATCTTTAGTTAATCAGAATGCCGTTTTACCGATGTCGCCCGTCGGAACGCACATTGCGATATTAAATCTCAAATGCAGTTAGCAGAATTAAAATTAAAAACCTTTTTTTTACACAATTATCATCAATGTTATGATATCATGAAACTTACTCCCTACTAAAAATGGATAGTTTAATTTATTTCTTCCCGAATAGTTATTTTATTACAAATTATACAGTATATATATACTATATATATATAGACATAATACAGGATACAGGATGATCATACTTGGAAATCTGTTAATATATATAATATATACACGCGGGATGATCTAAAAGTAATATTTGTTTTTGGTCTACCTATTTGACGAATTAATATTTCTGATGTTGTCATTAGTTATAAATCGTTGTCATAGAAACGAGTTGAGGCATAGGCGGGTCAAGGTGTATTTTTACAAGAAAATACCATTTTAAGCTTTGTATATTTCACATATACACACACACAGAAGATACCGAAAATGTGCACGACATTATTTGTTGTTATGTTGTTCTAATTAAAAGGTTTATTGTTGTTGTTCCATAATAACCATCAAAATAGTAAAGGACATAAACATAAAGGAAACGCTGACGTCAAATGAATAATTGAAAAATGCTAAATAGTAAAGTTATAACACAACGTAGACACAAATCAAAATAGTCATTTGAAATGTTTATTCAGTGGAGTTCAACAGGAGTCAAGCAGTCACTAGCGATGTATACAAACACCTTTTTTCATGGTTGGTGTGGAGAAATCACAGGGAAACTAATGTCACTTGCAAAAGAGCCAGTTCTGACGTTGAAAGGAACAGTATGAGTGTCGTTTTGTCCTTTGTTACACATCACATGCAAAAGAGCCAGTTCTGACGTTGAAAGGAACAGTATGAGTGTCGTTTTGTCCTTTGTTACACATCACATGCAAAAGAGCCAGTTCTGACGTTGAAAGGAACAGTATGAGTGTCGTTTTGTCCTTTGTTACACATCACATGCAAAAGAGCCAGTTCTGACGTTGAAAGGAACAGTATGAGTGTCGTTTTGTCCTTTGTTACACATCACATGCAAAAGAGCCAGTTCTGACGTTGAAAGGAACAGTATGAGTGTCGTTTTATCCCTTGTTACACATCACACGCAAAAGAGCCAGTTCTGACGTTGAAAGGAACAGTATGAGTGTCGTTTTGTCATTTGTTACACATCACACGCAAAAGAGCCAGTTCTGACGTTGAAAGGAACAGTATGAGTGTCGTTTTGTCATTTGTTACACATCACATGTTACCCATGTCTATGAACAAAGGTTATGGAATGTCTTTAAGCATTGGCTTCTGGGGAAGTTGATGCAACTATTACTTCTGGATCAGCCATATTTTGCTGTGTAACTACATGAAATGTTATTATCTTCGCATGCATAAGTATCAACCCGTCACTACTCATTAACGTACGAAAGTTTTATATGGTTGCGTTACGTATGCGCAGTTCTAAAGATAGGACATATTGTTCCCTGACTACTCAACAATAGTCTCATGAATAAACAACAACATGAATTTCAAAAACCCTTTTTATTGAAATTGACATACATCTATAGCACCTTGACGTAGAATCTGTGGGATGTGCAGACATAAAATATACGCCTTAATATCAACCACTGTTACCGTTTCATGTGCAATCCATCAACACAAGCAATCTTTCACGATACCGAACTGATTATAATCATTACTATTTTGAATTATATATCATTACTAAACAGAGATCAACCTGCAATGTGTAATTAGTTACATGGGCATCCTGAACTACTAACGATAAAGATCTGCAGTAGAAATAAATCGCTTTAGATCTGTATTAATTACTGTACAGACAACATTGCAAATGGATCTATGTTAGACATTCAAACATGTCTGGTATATACATCAATAGAAATATAACAACAAATGAAGTAATCGACTGTACCAATCCGTTGTCCAGAGCTGAATGAACTTAAACCTACTCACTTGCACGTAGAACACGAGCAACCAAAGCGCCACCTCTCGGACATTACATCTAGGGAACAACCGAAGGAAATGATATTTCCCTGACTACTCAATAGTCCTATGAATTAACAACAACATGAATTTCAATAAACCTTTTTATTGAAATTGACATACAGCACCTGGACGTAGGATCTGTGTGAATTCAAAGAAAAGGAAATGAAATAATTTGTAGAATTCTATAACTACACCAAATACTAAATGTTTTAACCTTAACTTTTACTGAAATTATTCATTAAAGTCCCAAAATCGATGACACACTAGCCACTCATGAATACTGTCCTTTATATAACCATCTTTCACACTCTCGCTAACCCAACGTCCATGCCTTTTAAATAGTCTATCTTTTATACCGTTATTTGCTGCTGCTGTGGCTCCACCAGACCTTAAGGAATGTAAGGCGAATTTCTTGATAGTATCTACATGTGGAGATAAAGCTTCCCGAAACACTTCTCTCAAAGTTGTGTATGCCATCTTTTTATAAGTCTTTCGAAGGTTTATAACCACTTTTAGCCGAACTAATATTACAGAACAAATAATCATCTTTTGTGAAATTAGCCCAAGAAACGAACTTTGAAACGTTTGTAACTGGGCATAAATCTGTCCCCTTCTTCGCGATCATAATCCATGAACCATCTCTGTATTTTTCCGTTTCACTACTTTCAATACATATAGACATATATGTCGAATTGAATGTGATATCTAGTAACTTTGATGTTCAATAATTCCTCACTTCTCATGAAAGCAGAAAGCCCAATCAAAATAGCACATATTACTCGCTGTAACTTTATGTTCCCGTTTTCATACAGTCTATTGTATACTGAAGTCATTATATCTACTGTAATGGGTTCTTTTCTTACTGTTTCTTTTGCTTAAAAACGCTTTCCAGTCTCCAAAACGTTACTAACCAACTTTGAGTTAGTTGGTGGAACTAAACCATTAATATCATGATACCATGATTGAATAAAATGCTGAAATCATCGGACTTATAATATAAGACGTTTGTATTAAAGAAGCTAAATGAATTGCAACAGTCAAAGCCCTTGCAAGCAAAGCTTCCCTTCTGTCCAAACCGTTACACAAAACCCACTTATAAAATCGAAGAAAGGCACTGTCGATTTTCTTGCCTGTATAGCTTGCTCTGGATTTATGTTACAAATCCGGGAGAAGAAGCCAATACTTCGGGCAAATCTTTTATATCATGCTCAAAAGTCTGAAACAAGAGGGCCATGATGGCCCTGGAATCGCTCACCTGATTTTTTTTTTCCCTTTAGCTATATAAGCCCCGCCATCTGGCGGGCATAGTTTCCAACCAATCAACTTGGCTTTAAGGAATCTGATAGAGGGTCACCCTAGGAACATTTCTACAAAATTATTTGAAAATCGGCCTGACACTTTTGAAGGAGAAGATTTTTTAAGTTTTCACTATAGCAATAAAAGGCAAAATAGCCCCGCCCCCCCTGGCGGCCATGTTTTTTGACCAATCAACTTGGCTTGAAGGAATCTGATAGAGGGTTATCCAAGGAACATTTCTACAAAATTATTTGAAAATCGGCCCGACACTTTTGGAGGAGAAGATTTTTTAAGTTTGCACTATAGCTATATAAGGCAAAAAAGCCCCGCCCCCCCCCTGGCGGCCATGATTTTCGACCAATCAACATGGCTTAAAGGAATCTGATAGCGGGTCACCCAAGGAATATTTCTACAAAATTATTTGAAAATCGGCCTGACACTTTTGGAGGAGAAGATTATTTAAGTTTTCACTATAGCCATATAAGGCAAAAAAGCCCCGCCCCCTGGCGGCCATGTTTTTCGACCAATCAACATGGCTTCAAGGAATCTGATAGAGAGTCACCTAAGGAACATTTCTACAAAATAAGTTCAAAATCTGCCAACCAGTTAGGGAGAAGTAGAATTTTGAAGTTTTTTTCGTTTCGTTGCCATGTAAAATTCTGCATGGATCCCAAAAATTTGAAGGACTTCTGGTGAGGTCATTGAGAGGATGCTTTCTGTGAAGTTTCATCCCAATTGACCCACCGGTTACTGAGGAGAAGATGTTGAAGATTTTTTAAGTTTGCACTATAACCATAAAAGGTAAAATAGCCCCGCCCCCTGGCGGCCATGTTTTTGACCAATCAACATGGCTTGAAGGAATCTGATAGAGGGTCACCCAAGGAACATTTCTACAAATTTATTTGAAAATCGGCCTGACACTTTTGGAGAAGAAGATTTTTTATGTTTGCACTATAGCCATATAAGGAAAAATAGCCCCGCCCCCCCTGGCGGCCATTTTTTTCGACCAATCAACATGGCTTGAAGGAATCTGATAGAGGGTCACCCGAGGAACATTTCTACAAAATTATTTGAAAATCGGCCTGACACTTTCGGAGGAGAATATTTTTTAAGAATTATGAAGTTTTTTCATTTCGTTGCCATGGAACCCAGAATTCTGCATGGATCCCGAAAATTTTAAGGAATTCTGGTGAGAACATTGAGAGGATGCTTTCTGTGATGTTTCATCCCAGTTGACCCACCGGTTACAGAGGAGAAAATGTTGACGGACGACGGACGCCGGACATAGGGCGATCACAATAACTCACCTTGAGCACTTCGTGCACAGGTGAGCTAAAAACATATGTAAAAACAAATATATTTAATAGAAACACCAACCATACAGGAACACTAGTATTTCTAATCAATTCTGCTTAAATCTTGCCTACAACCCACATGTCATCAAGCGCATTTAAGCTTTGAATACGTAAGCAGTATTGAACTGCAATCATCACAGATCATGACTCAATTCTGCTCGAACCCCAGCAATTCTGCTCGAGTTAATGAAATATAGGCTATGATGCCTAGAACTAAGCAATTAAACAATGCTGTTTCTGCTCGAACTCATGCAATTCTGCTTTAAGTTAAAGAAGTCCAGGCAATACTGCCTATTACTAGATAATAAAAACAATTTTGTTTCGAAATCCTAATAAATTAGGTAATTCAAGTCCTAATAAAGACGACTCTTCCAATATTGGAAGTGATAATTATATCAGTTATCTCCCCTGCATTGAATGCAAATATACTTTTAGAGCAATTATGCGAAAAGGTACATTTGCCGTTTTTGCATTTAACATAGAATTCCTTCTGGATAGGCAGATCCATATAAGTTACAACTTCTTTGATAAAGGAAACGCCCTCAATGCACAGATATGACCAAACAACAGCAGAAATCCAATTGGGAACTACCAATACACCATTCGCACTGTCTGTGCGCATTTTCTTGATAACTTTATTTATAACTGAAATAGGTGGCACAAACTAGTCAAATTTCCCTCTCCAATATTCAGAAAAGGCGTCTATACCTGTAGCAGAAGGATTCCAATACCTGGAATAAAATACCTGTAATTTTGCGTTGTTGTCGGATGCAAACCAATCAACATCTAACAAACCGAACTCTTCTTGGATAACATTAAACATCTCAAACGAAATGCCCCAATCATCGGAATCCACAATCCCAGAAAGATAATCTGGTTTTTCATTATCTGTTTTTGGGATCCACTCTACTTATAATGTAATAGAATTCGCCATACATGTTCTAAAAATACTATAAGCAAAAGACTGTAAATCAGCCTTTATCGATCCCTTGGAAGTAATACATGTAGCTGTAGTGCCTTGATTGTCAGTGAACCATTTTACGTTATGATTTTGTAATGTATTAACCAATGCATTTAAAGCTCTATCAATAGCAGATAGTTCTCTCGAAATTTCTTCTTCAGACCACATACCATGACTGACACCTCTAAACGTATTTACTTCATAACCAGCATAACCTGTAGAACTAGCATCTGAATAAACAATTTAATTACAAACAAAGGACTCTGCAATGTATTTGGAATTGACTGTATTTTAATTTCATTTCCAGAAACGAAGCTGTTCTATACTATCATTCGATAAAGAAATGTACTGATCCCAGTGGTAAGCCGTGAGTACATCCGTACTTAGAGATCGTGTCATGGTCGGAGGAATATGCCCGATAACAATGCTCATTGAAATCAGTTGACCAACAAGACTAGCTACAGTTTTGACATGAATTATTCTGTGCTTGTTATAACTTTGCATGATGAAATATATAGTACCAAGAGTTTTCTTAATTCTTCTGGTAGGAATATGAGTCTTTCCATTTAGAGAATCTAGCATAATCCCCAAAAACTCTAGTATTCGGATTGGGATACATTTTGAATTATTCGGGACAAAACCAGACTTAAGAATATCTGTCTTAATATCGTGACTTAACTTTTCTGCATTTTCAAAATTGCAAGCACAACCATAACCATCATCTAGAAATATGGTGATAAGCTTAAGTTTTGTAAAAATGTAACATGCACTAGAGATACCAAATGGAACTTTTAATAACTTATATTACCATTTTGACCTCTCCAAGAAAATCCGAGAAATTCAGTGTGAGCACCATCAATGTCTACAAAATGATATGCATTTGTCAGATCGAATTTGATTTGGTAAAACCCCCTTTGCAGATAAAACAGTGACATCCTCAAATTTAACCGATTGTTTCCACAGATGTTTATTGATCTCGCGAAGATCTAAAATAAAATAAATATCTAATAAATCTGGAATAGCTTCTGAAACGAAATATACATGTAAAAGGGGAGATAGATTTATTCTTGTTACACATAACTCTTGTCGGCAGCGTTAAAGTTGAAGCTTGTTACTGTTTTCTATGACATCTAAAATTACCTTACTAGCACCTATAGAACGCCAGATATCAATATTCTTTCTAAGCCTATATCTTACAATAATACTTTTTTGACCCTGCTTATATTCATAGAAATCGTGAGTAAATCCCGTAAAATCAAAATACTCATCTTTGACAAATTCTTTACTTGTTAACAGTAACACTGGAGTGTTCTCCTTGCGAGGCTGAGGCGCTGAGGTAAGGACAGTCTCTACGGGAATGGTTGAACTCTCCACAGGTAAAGCAAGGACCTGGGGCTGCACCATGGTTGCCGTAATTAATGTTGCTGTAGGGGTTATTCCGGCCACGAAAAAATCTCCCCCTGTTGAAAGGCTGGTTATTCCCTGTTTGAGGTGTGGTCTAATGATCCCGAACATGAGCAAAAGCAGACGTAGATGACGTGGACACGCGAGTACTACTCTTACTGCGAGACGACTTCTTTTTCTTAATTCTATTTCCTACTGTATGCCAACTTATTTATCCGAAAACCACTTCAAACGAGAAAGCGATGGCGGTTTCATTCACCACACTATCAGTGTTGCAAAAGCATATGTATACATCAAAAACGATGTTTTTTCAAAGGTATGATTCCACCTAAATCCTACGTATTTAGCTCGTCTGTTTTTCGTCGTCTGCGTCGTCACACAACTTTAACCTTTCCTCATAATTCAAAAACCGTTCAACATGTTCAAATGAAACTTGACATACATGTTCCTAGGAACAATACGCTAATACGCTACAAAGCCACATAACTCTAGCTTTAATACTTATTAGGTAATGACCCTTTTTCAACTTAGAAAAAACAGACGAGCGTTCGCGTTCGCTACGCTGCGCACTTGTTTGTATACATGCCAGTCTACACACATTTTATTTTTGTTTGTTCATGAGGATTAAGACAGGCATGTGTACATAAACACATCAAATACACGTGTAAAATAGAGAATAGACAAAAGTGTGCAGTTTAAACAAGTCGTTGAGTTTATTTGTTTACGGGTGTAATAATTACGCTAAGGTTGCTTTTCCTGACGCCTTACTCAATTACTTATGCTGAGTCGTGCTGAATTTCCGTTGAATTGTTTATCTGCCCAAACAATAGCATATGACAGGAATTTCCGTTGACTTGTTTTTCTGCTAAAAAAATAACAAATGACGAGCATTTGTGTTGACTTGTTTTTCTGCTCTCCAAAACTAAATAAAATTACCTTAAATAGTTCACGTGTTGTTTTTCGTTTCCCCAAGGTTAATGACATGTTTTACAGCAAAACGTCGTGTTACATTCATGTCAGACAACAACTGAACCGACGTCTGTGTCCTTGATGTACTCCGCTTAAACAGTTTACCCTTTCAACATTGTAAAAGCATTTTAACCCTTTCCCACATACAGCAAATCTGCAGCAGACAACTTTGAAAACGTATTGGCAAAAACAAGAAAAATCTTCATCATTGAGAGTTTAATAACTAAATAAAGTTGAAAACCTAAAGGCAAAAGGAGAAATAAGACTTCAAAGATCGTCTGCTGCAGAGGCCTCAGAAAGAGTCTCTATGTCGGAAAGGGTTAAGTATCTGCAGCTAAAGGCTTTTGAAAACTTTGTACTTATAAATGGAGAAATGGTTGATTAAATAAATATGCTTTCACTTATAAAATGTTCTATATGTTTGTTTAAAACGTTTTAAAATGATAATTGGGGCGACCCTGATCCGTTACAATTATATAATAGTGTTAGCATAGTCCCATCGACGCGCCGGGCAGACACTTTCAGATGAATCCATAATGAGTTGTCTCCCGTTTGGACGATACGGACTTCGTTGTGAAAGTTGAAAGTGTTTTTTATAAAGTTGATTACCCTCTTATTGATATGATACCAAACAGTGTTTTCTTTAAACTTTAATGACAAGGGTGAACTTTGATTTGGCGTTATAACTCAAAACATAGAAGGTCAGCATATGATTTCTTTTGATTTTGGGATAGTTTAAAGAATGTTCTTTAATCGAATATAGGTTTCTGGGTTATTTGGAATGTTGGGAAAGAGTCATAGCTCAAAACACTATAATGGTCGCTTATGGAAAATGAATTGCTTCCATCTGACCTAGAATAACATGCAGAACAAATGTAATTATAAGAACGATAACTCCTCTCAGAGAGAAAGTATTATGTTTTAATAATTATTGTAGATATTGGTTGACCTCGGAATACTTTATAACACAATATGCATGTATTGTTTTCAGAAGTTATACAAAAATATTGTTGAATGTGAATGTCATGTTGTATTTCATTGCCCAAAGTATGGTGAAATAAGAAATCTATTTCTATTTAACTGATATACAAGCGACATCAACATTACTCACATTTATGGATTGCTCAATAACGAAAATCCTGACATCATTCTCAGGTTAATAATGATGATTAAATCGAATATTTTGTACTATGGGCCGGTGGCTTGAATACTTTCAACAAACATTAATGAGACGTTCCACGAGAAAACCAACATTATGGACTCTGCGTAATGTATCAACCCCGATCAGCCAATCCGCGCAGGCTAATCCGCGTCGACATATTCCGTCTCAGGGAGATAGAGGTATAGATTAATGAGTCATTCTACAGAAAATCCACAGGAAGCGAAAAGTGTCTGTCCGGGTTAAACTGCGCGTCATGCTTAAACTGATCTGCGTTGATACTTAACGCAGAGTCCACAATGTTAGTGTTCTCGTGGAACGGCTCATTTGTCATTGTCATGCGTCCACTGCACTCGAAAATTAAGCATCATCGTGAATGTTCGTTAGTTGTTTTTACACATACATTCACACCTGTGTTTAAAGACCACCCATGGGAAGTGAACGATCTGGTCTTTGTTCACAGTTGGTATCTAATTGCAGGGTCATTTATACGGAAAATGAGTATTTCGGAAACTAAAAGTATGGTCGCTTTAGACAGGGAATTGCTATTCCAATGTGGCCTTTACCAATTGTTCGATTGTATAGACCAAGGTGGACTGAATGATGTATTCTCAAATGCGCGGTCAACTTATTTTTGAAAAACATATAATTTAATGTTTGTCTCGTTTTGTGAGTTTGACAGACCACGAATGGGCTAAAAGTGTATGCGGGAAAACAGCCAGTTGCTTGAAAAGTCTGTTGTGTGGAGTACTCCAGGAAAAACATGAGTGGGTGAACTGGTCGCCGTGATATGACTGATAAAGTGTTTGAAAAACGGCGTTAAACCCCAATAAATCAATCAGTTGTTCTGTGAGTTCGTTTTGATAATAAAAGGGAGATAACTAAATATAAAATAATGCGTCCTCTTTGACACTGACTGCTAACTTGGTTTCATAAAGATTGTAAAAGAAAACAAAAGCATATTTTAAATTGTTGCGATTTTCTCCCTTTTTATAAGATTATTGACGCCGCGTTGAAGCGCGGTGTCAGCATTGAATAGGTTTTAATGTACCATGGGGTTGCGTAATCGAATAGGGAGCAACCAACATTATCATTGTTAAGAAAAACTCTGTAATATGTATGTCTTCTACCGTTATTACAAAACTTTAGACACACAATTTGTATTTAATAACTTTACCTCAACTTCCTAGGCTACGCTTTTTTAATAGGTTGGCTTACGGCCCTGACGACCCGATTTATCAAAGTTGAGAAAAAAAGTTTTACCTTTTTACCAACTTCCTAGGCTACGCCTTTTTTAATTGTTTGGTTTATGGCGCGTTTTTGTTATCATACGTCTGCTAAACTGGAAGGAAAATAGACTTCCCCTTCTCCTTCCAAAGCTTGTATCACACTTAACTCATAACTAGAGGCACTATACCTTAAGTTAATATTTCTGCATTTTTTACGTGTTTTTTTGTTTTATCTAATTGATCTAGTTAGAGCAGATTTAAAAACGTTTATTGGTAAAAATTAAACAAATTCAGCTTGTATGACACATATCGTAGCATATAAAACGTATAATCCCTACATCAAAATTGACCCTTTCTTCCCTTGATAGCCTTTAATTATAGACTATGGTAGCCAGGTGAGCAATATAGGCACATAGTGGCCTTCTTGTTCAAAATATTGACATCCTATATATTCAAAATCATGCGTGGCGTATTTGATGCCTTGCATCATAATTCCTCTTGTTATTACTTGATCGGATTTCTTTTGCATTATCAAATACGTTTTAGTCGGGTTCAATTGCGAAGCAATTTAACCGGACTATTGCGGTCGAAACGATTTTAACAGATGTTAACCGTACAGTCGCCAAAATGAGTGTGCGCACTGTAAAATAGTTCACCAATTCTTATTGAATGCTCAAAATAGGAAAAAGTAATGTGTGAATAACTTCGTTATAACGCAATAACTGTTCAAAACATGCGTCTGTCTGGAAACACACACATATTTATGGTTTCGATTCAGTAGATAAATTTGCATGTTTAACGAAATTCGATTACATTCGTGAGATGGCCGGAGATACCCGAGTCACACTAGCAGTAAACGAGAGCGGAGCCTATGTAACATCACTGGGAACTACCGGGGATGATGCTGATGTCGCCCCAAAATCAAATCTCCGTCACCACGTGCACTGGGTTCCTCACGGAGTTCCAAGCCATCGCGCGTCACCTATCCAGGCACTAACCGCGATGTACGTTGCTAAATAGGTCAAAGGGAAGTAAATCGGATCGGCTTTCCGGGCAGACAATTTTGTGGAGGGAATTTCAGATGAATTCATAAGACTGATGTGGTCTCCCATTGGACAATAATGATTTGGTTGAAAGTTGAAAGTGTTTTTTTAATAAAGTTGAATACCCTTTGACTGATTTGTGATCAAAACATTGTTTGCTTTTAGCTTTATTGACAGCTTAGGAGCCATTTTCATAACCGTTGAACAACTTTTTAGTAGTTTTGATAATCAACTTTAATTGAATATAGGTTTCTGGGTTATTTCAACTATTGGGAAAGAGCCATAGCCCAAAACGGTATAATGGTCGCCTATGGAAAATGAATTGCTTCCATCTGACCTTAACTCAGTGAAAAGGCCAATACCAACGTCGCTATAAAAGCCGGCTTCAACAGCAAGGCTGTAGAAGAAGTATTTTTACTGACATTCCATTCCCGTTACATTAGCTTAGTATAGGCTAGATGTCGTCATCGATACAATATGGCGAAATATGCCCATTTACAGCTTAGTGAAGATTAGGGGTCATCAATCCAACGCGGCGTAGGCCGAAGGGGAAAGATTTGTTGACGCCAATATTATTAAAAGGAGGTTCTGCAATGGTTTGGTCAATTATCTCCCTTCATATCAAAACAAGGGCGGTTTTCATTCATGGCAGATTGAACGCACGGCGCTACCCATATGCAAATCTGACACATGTCTACGATACCTCATATTCAGCAGCATGGAGGCCTGTAGTACATGGAGGACGGTGCTACATGATACTAAGCAGACAACTACCAGTGGTTACTTGCTAGGAATCACATCTTGCCCGTTCGCATTTGAATCAAATCAACATATTTCGCTGTACGTTTACGTGATCAGACGACATCTCAAAAAAGTCGTCTCGAATTAACTACATGCATTTAACATTTTCACGAGCAGATTGCTCGTTGTATTTGTCCAATCAAATCGCACGATACAACCAAGGCTCGATTCTATAAAATTGGAATATCGGTAATGACCGCTTTTATTTATTCTCCCGTGTTTCATACCTAACGAAATGGTAGGCAACGATTTGAATTTGATTGGCTGACTCCAAAGGTCAATCAAACAGTTATAAAAAAAAAGTTATATCCTCTTGAGCTCGTGTTTGTTTTTGTTTTTTAACCCTTTCCCACATACAACAAATATGCAGCAGGCGACTTTGATAATATCAAGGTAAATATTTGGAACATTTATAAATTCGAGTGGTGATATTAAATAGAGTTTAAGATATTGTGGTAAATGGAGAACTTACTCATGTTGAGCACTTTGTCCTTTTGTGACAATACTTTCAAAAGTCATCTGCTGCAGATGTTTCAGAAAGCGTCTGTATGTGGGAAAAAGGCTAAATGTATTTCAATATTTCAGCATGTTAGAAAAGTAGCATGAGATCATCTTGAAATATAATATGTATGTCGTTTTTGCTCGCTATGTAATGTCATATTTGGTAGTATATTGCTATGATTTACTCTTTAATCGTCTTATTTTGACCATTTTGTGGTATGAATCTCCAATAAGCTTCGTGCTTTTAAGTTTAAGGATCGCATCACTTCATAATCATCATTTTTGTTAATACTAATCATGATTTTACATTTTGTTGATTAAATGTTATATGTTTGTATGGGCAATACAATAATGCCGTGTTGTTATGCTATTAAACCCTTTTCCACATACAACAATTCTGCAGCAGACGACTTTGAAACCGTCTAGGCAAATATATAGAAAACAAATTATTATTAAAAATAGGTTGAAAACATTGTAGCAAAAGGAGATATTGCTCATTATGAGCAATTTCTCCTTTGGCCACACTGTTTTCATTTGTCTTCTGCTTCAGAGGCATCATAAAGCGTCTGTCATCGGGAAACGTCTAATGTATGGTTCATGCTTATCATGCTTGTCTTTTTTGTAATTTGCCAAATGGATATTTGTCCTCCTGGCAAAAACAAACACGTCTTAATATTGTACATAATATGAGTAGGTTATATCGGGGGCTTGGTGTGAAACGGTTGTAACTATAATCGTTATTTTTTTATCAAGGTTAATCACCTCGCCACAAAGTCTTTATAAGCGTTAACTCATTTTTCTTGGTAAACAATGGAAAATTAGGTGCCATTGCTCGTTCTAAGCAATGGCACCTAAATTTGCATTGTTTACAAATGGGTCAAAATCGCCCCTAAACCAGGGTTTTCAAAATAGGTTTTTAGTTACAACCGTTTCACGCCAAGCCCTCGATATGTATATTGTGTTTTCTCATTTAAGTATAAACATTGTCACGTGTTGTTTCATCTGATTGCTCGACGAATTAATTCACCAGCCATAACAGTTTACAGATAAGCAGCGACAAGCGATAATGGGACTTGTTACATTTCCGTTCCGACGTAAGATTTAAAAGGTATATGGGCGTGCAACTAGTGGAACTACACATCCAGCTTTTTCGTCAGTCTTGACTTAGAGTTATACATTACATGTGTCGTGTCATTGAAGACTGATGGAGTACCCGAGTCGTTTCAGTTCGCAAATGCCACCAGTTAGTTCTTCCCCTTTTTGCCGTGCATTTCAAATATGAATCCATGCATGTAATTAACAGGTTTTCTTTGGTGTATCTTAGTTTTCATCGTTTCTAAATTAACCAGTCAGATTTTATAGCATATGATGCACGAAAACCCGTTCTTATGGGCAATTGCTCCAAGCGAGATTCCAGATCAGCCCGGGCTTCCGCGCAGTTCTGATTAGGATCTTCTCTATTTTCCACTCATCTAGTCGTACAAACATCCTGGAAGCCGTATGATCACGGCGGTTTCGACCTTTGAGTCCGTACATGGGAAAAAAAAGGTATAAGTTGGCCTTTGTGAAAAGTGTTGAACCGAATTAGTCTCTGCATCCACGCAGTCTGATTAAGATAGACACTGTTCATATATTATTTACACACGCCTGTTAGAAGGTTTTGTCAACGTGTATAGATTATGATAAGACTGAGCTTCTCTTTTCGACGTGCATTTCAAATATGAATCCATGCGTGTTTTAACACATATTTATTTTTGGCGTATCTTAGTTTTCATCTGTTTCTAAATACACCATATTTAGATTGATAGCATGTAATCCACCTTGCACGAAAATCCCAACTTTGGGCAATTGCGCCAAGCGAGACTCCAGATCAGCCAGGGCTTCCGCGCAGTCTGATCAGAATCTTCTCTGGTGTCCACCCATCCAATTGTACAAACATTATTGAAGCCTTCTCATCACGGCGGTTACGACGTCTGAGTCCGTGCATGGGAAAAATGGTATACTCGTAAGTTAACTTGTTTTGAACATTGTAGAATTTGCCTGTGCACCCACACATGCTGATCAAGATATTATTTACACACACTTATTAGAAGGTTCTGCCAACGTGTGTTGATTCTGATAATACTTAGCAGATTGACAAAATGATCTCAGCCTACATTGTTCAGAAATGACAAGACCGCCTTGGTGGTGTAGTGGTAGAGCGTCCGCCTCGGTGCGGGAGATCGCGGATTTGATTCCCGGCCGGGTCATACCAATGATTTTAAGAATGGTATTGATGGCTACCCTCCTTGACGCTCAGAGATGCGGGGTAAGCATTACGATTGACTGGTTGATGTCAGGATAAAAGGACCGGTAGTACTGGTATACATATCATACCCTGATAACGCCGAGATGTAACTAAAACAAATGTTGAAAGCGGCGTAAAACACCAAACAATCAATCAATCAATAAGACACGCCAACTGGTACATTTTCTGAGTATGAGCCGCGTGACCCTATGCATAAGCCATCTTTCTCAAGAGCCGTCATGTTACATTGACAATGGTACGACTTCAGCCAGAGTCGGGCCCGGTAGTTCAGTGGATAGCGCGCATGTTTGTCAATCTAGGGGACTTTCCGCGTGAGTTAGAGTTCCCAGTCCGGAAACATTTCTCTGTTACGATTTGACAAAAGACATTGCGTCCCGCGTCATGCATTCTCACCACTGACTCGTGTGAGAAAGTGTTCAGTTACTTGCAGAGAAATTGTGTGGAGTACTGGTTGGAAAACCAGGAAACATGGCTGCCATTAAACCCCATTCAAACAAAAGACTTCTGACAAAAACTAGAAGTGTAGCCTCACTAGGTATATGTCTCATTGTGACAGTAAATGGTATAACATCTGAGATTCAAACCTTTCCCTCATATAGACACATTTTGCCGATAAAAATATGTGGGCACGATACGTTAGGGAATGTTCGCGCGTAACTGTTCGGAAGAACTCGGTTTATTTGCTTTTAAAATTCCCAAAATGTTTTAGAACGAGTAATGATGGATAAAGCTGAACTAGATCAAACTATTATTTTGTACATTTGCAGACTATGACTATGATCCGATTAATTATTCATAATATACACCTCATAAAATAAACATGTTTATGAGACATGGTTATGATTCGTTATAATCAAAGTAACTTATTTGAGACCCAAACAGCCGTATCTCCATTTCTTTAGTTCATTGGTACCTAAATTTAAAGGGCCTGTCCCACAATCATTATTATAAGTGTTCAATTATTATTCGCCAGGAGAAGCCGGCGACTTTCTTTGTGGGGTTTTAATCGTTGATTATTCAGACAAAACGTATACTATTCTCTGTGTAAAATAATTAATTTACTTATGCAAAATACCAATGACGTACCTGCTTATTGACCTTATTGAATGAAAAATATGACGTACATTATGACGTCTTCAATATTAAAGCCCTTTGATTTCAGAAGATACCCACCTAAAGCTCCTTTCGAGTTTTCCAAAGGAGGAATAGTTTATGATAACAGTATCTCCATATGTCACAATGTTGTCAACACTTTTCACTAATAATACTTTCATTTGTATGTATTGTCCATATGTTGCATCGATGTTTTCAAAGTCTCCTGATGCAGTAAAAGAAGCTAAACAATCATTTCACCCGTTTTCTGCCGCCATCTAGCGGGTAAGTTTTAAACCAATTAATATGTCTAGAAATAATTTTGTAGGTAATCACTGAAGTAAAATTTCTATACCAAGGCCCATCATAGTCATGTTTGCTTTTTATAAAGATAGAGAAATGGTTCTTCAAATATATCAACAGAAGAATAAGACCCAACGCAACCTAAACGGCAGGACATGAGAGGATACTTAACCAACTACTGTACGTGTTGGGGAGGATTTTGCAGAACGCGTAAGGAAACTGCGTGCACTGTTGTTTCTTTTTATGAAGGAATCGGTTACAGCGGGAAGAAAGGCGTACCTTAAATACAACACACTTTGTGTTGATGGTCAACTATTCGAGTATAACGATTACATTCGCGTATACATAGAAACTGGTAGCCTTTCCTGTGAAATATTTAGGGGTATAGCCGAAGCTTATCTTATACCGTATATAACAAACAGCATTTTCTGAAAATTGACACATGTAATTGGAATATTGAAGGATTGTCTAAATATGCTAACAATATAAATTTTCAAAACCTCTGTTTGAATTCGATATTTTAGGTTTATGCGAAACATGGGGTGTTGAAAACTGCATTGCGTAGTTTCTCTTGTTTTGACTATGTACGACCTAAGAAGAAACAGCAAACAAAGGGTCTGGAGGTGTTTCCTTTTTTATAAAAGATGTAAGTTTGAATACTGGTAAATTCAAGCGTTTATTTGAAAACTTCCACAATTGTGTGGTATTGTATTGCAGATGTCAAGATTTATTTGAAATAGAAAACGTTCTTTTGTTATTTTTTACATATGTTTCTCCGGAATACTCACGAGTGAATGATATTAATGACAATAATGGCATAGAGTTACTGAACGACTAATTAAATCGTATAACAAGTGAATACCCTAATGCCAGTATATTTTTAGCATGATATTTAAATGCTCGTATTAAAGATCTGAACGACTTCATTTTAAGTGATGAAGTTATGCATGATTTTAATGATGATGTTCAGTATCCATCTGACCATTTTGGCATACCTCGACAGTCGATGGATACTGAATATAATCGTTTTGGATTATCTCTAGTCAAACTTTGCTGTACATATGATATACATATTAAATTAAATATATTACATGGTCGTTTTCCTGGCGATACATTGCGTCATTACACTTGTTTAGCTAATAACGGCGCAAGTGTTGTGGATCCTATGGTTTGTTCGTCTAGTTTATTCGGTAATATTTCCTATTTTTCTGTTTTAAAAAATTATATGTCTGTACATTTTCCCATACATTGCAAACTAATATTATATTATAGAAACAGTTTGATACAAGATTCTGTTTCTAATACTGATTCTGATACCTATATTACTCCTTGGAAACGATTCAAATGGAACCTGATTATATTGATGACTTTTACATTAAGTTATTTTCAGCTGCTTAACAATTTCATGTCTAATCTATCTGACACGGAATCTTCTGTTTTGCCTCACTTGAAGAACTTTGTAAATGTATTGAAGACATCTGCTGATAAAATGTGCAGCAACAACAGAAGGTTTAAAAAATAAACATCGCGATTGTTGGGATAATGAATGCATGGCGTTATGAAAAACAAAGCGCTGAATGTATTTAGAGTTACAGGATATACATGTGATTTGGTCACTTATAAGACACATCGTAATAGGTTTAAGTCATTATGTAAATATAAAATGGCTTTATTAGGAAAGAGAAGGAACGAACTTATTAATTGTCGTAATGATGCAAAAAAAGTTCTGGTCTCTTCTTAAAATTCATAATGTTTCTGCATCGAATTCAAATTCAATTGCACATGTATATTTTTATTCACATTTTAAAGCATTAATTAATCCAGATGTATCCACACAATCCGTAGACTATTCGTTTTTAAAAGATATTAGGCATACTTTCAATGTTGAGGAACCAAACATACGTACAATTACCCAAAATGAAATAATCAGAACTGTAATGTCATTGAACATTAATAAAACTTTTGGTCCTGATGGTATTTGTTTAGAAATGTATAAATATTCTTTAAATGATATTTTTCGCTTTTTGCAAAAGCTTTTCAATGAAATTTTCGACAGCGGCTGCTTTCCCCACGAATGGAGCTACAGTATTATAACTCCACTGCATAAAAAGGGGTGTGTAACATTATTGACGAATCGCGAGCAGGCTTTCGCAATAATTATTCTAAAATAGACAATATATTTGTTTTAATGTATTTGGTACAAAAGAAATTATGTAAAAATCGTGGTAGATTCTATTGCATTTTTATTGAATTTTCTAAGGCATTCGATAGTATACGTCACGATAAATTGTGGAAAGCTCTGCAGCGCAATGGTATAAATGGCAAATTATTATAAGTCCATAAATCAATGCATAGTAAACTGAAGTCTTGCGTTAAAATTGGTGACAATTTGACGCAGTACTTCGATTGTACAATCGGAACCAGACAAGGCTGCGTTGGAAGTCCTAAACTGTTCTTTCTATTTGTAAAGGACTTAGTCAACAACTACCTCAACATTAAAAGTGAACATGGGATCTTCGTATCCAGTGATATCAATGAGTTAAGCGTTTTAATGTTTGCTGACGCTGTCTCCAGTATTGCAGATACATTAATACAATTACAAACGCAAATACATAGAATAGAGCAAGTCAGTAACAGTGTGGGTCTGGGTGTAAACATGCAAACAACTAAAATCATAGAGAAATGGAGGCATTGTCAAGCAATCAGAAAGATGGTTTTATTATAGTGGAAATACTATCGATATTTTCTCATTTCATAAATATCTAGGGGTTTATTTTTCAAGTAATTATCATGGTCAAAAACGCATCATATGTTATCGTTACAAGCTAAAAAGGCAATTAATTATATTTAAAGATTACGCAAAATTGTTGGATTTATTGAGGTAAAAGACATGTTTAAAATATTTGATGCTACTGTTACCTCTATATTGTGCTACGGTTCACATATTTGGGGCTATCAGTATGTTGAGAAAATTGAAAAAGTTCAAATACAGTTTTGTAAAAAAAAACCTCTGTTACCTTTTATACAATACATGCGATTTTCTGGCTTTGAGAGCATGTTGAAGATTACCACTATGTACAACATATGTGTCTAATTGTATTAAATTTTGACTAAACATCATTCGTATGAATAACACTAGATACCCATAGCAATGTTAATTTATGTTGCTGCAATTAGATTAATCGGGTAAACGCACCTGGGCTACTTATATAAAGGATATACCTTTTAAGCATGGATTCGGAAACGTGTGGGTGTTACATGATGTTGGTTATGTAAATACTTTTTTAAAGCTTTTTTCACCTAAATCCATTCATTTCAAGTCGTTATTAACGCCCGAGTTTTATCTTAATACAAATCTATCTTATTTATTTAAAAAACATTTGTCTAACTTTAGGTGTTCGTCACATGACCTGATGATAGAAAAGGGCAGCAATTTATCGGTAGACAGAGAACATAGGTATTGTCAACTTTGTATACAACATAATCTTTACGTCATCGAAGACGAGCATAAGTTTTTCTTCGAATGTAATAGCTATGAATTATTACGATTATAGTATTTTGATAAATCATGGATCAGGAACAAAACTATTAACCCTTTTCATTCTATTTTAAATTGTATTGCCAGAGAAACTGTTTAAAAAAAATCGGAATACCTTGTAAAAGCATTTGAACTACGAAAGTATATTCTATAAGAGTTAAGCATTAAGTTTTTGATATTCCTGAAATTTCCCAAATCTAGATTACATGAAAATGTCATTGCTTATTATCATAAACAAATTCAAATTATCATAACCTTTTGTCACTCGTGTACATATACTGTAGTGTATATATGTTGTATTATGGGCCGGTGGCCTCTATAATTGAACAAAAGAAATACTTGAAATACTTGAAACTAATACATCAGCATCGGAATTGTTTGGTTTTTAAAAGATATAAAGAAAGTGGAGAAATTACATGTCTTCTTTTCCAACAATGTTTTAATTCTATATTAAAAGTACACATTTTGTTCTTGCGTTTTCAAAGAAGACGACTCCCAAAAACATCATGTAGACAGTTGAGTAACCAGCTATGCACTATATTCAATGGTTATTCTTTCGTTTAAAGAAGTTATCCATATGTTTGCTTGGATGATTTCGAAGTCGTCTGCTGCAGAGTTTGTTGTATGTAGAAAATTGTTAAATTAAACCTTCGTTCAGTAAAACAGTATGTTAGCTCACGGTTGCCAATCCACCAATTAAATTACAGAAACTTTAAAATATTGGTGGATTGTTGCTGTTATATGGCAAACGTTAGCTACCAAACTGTTTCATTGAACACAGGGCAGAGTGGACCTTTAATAAACGGATGTTAACTATAATAGTGTCTCTAGATGATTTCCTTTTAATAGAGAAATATCTAAAACATTGATTTGGGTTTTGTTTTGTGAATCGTTTTGAAAAATGGCTAAACGTGAGAACTGGAGTAGTTGGTATGAGTTCTTATTTTCGTGCATTGGCTCCGTGGTCGGACTGGGAAACATTTGGAGATTTCCGTACCTTTGTTATAAAAATGGGGGAGGTATGTATAATAATAATAAAAATAATAAATATGATAATAATAAAATTAATAATAATGATAATAATTAAATTCAATTAAATGTGCACGTTTATCATTAGATGCTCCTCGTCATATAATACTACTACTACTAATTATAATAATAAATTCAATTCAATTAAATGCGCACGTTTATCATTAGATGTTCCTCGTCATATACTACTACTACTACTAATAATAATAAAAATAATTACAATAATGATGCCAATGATAATAATGATAATGATAATAATAATGATAATGATTATGATAATGTTTACAATAATAATTTAATAATAATAATAATTCAATTCAATTCAACGTGCACGTTTATTATTAGACTTGAACAAAAAATGTTCCTCTTCATATACAAATAATAATAATAATAATAATGATACTACTACTACTAATAATAATGTCTTTATTATAAGGAGGTGACATATTAATATGAATCTTGAAATACAAGTCGTTTCTGACACTGTATACGGACTCCCTCGGTGGTGTAGTGGTAGAGCGCCCGCCTCGGTCTGGGAGGTTGTGGTTTTGATCCCCGGTCGAGTCATACCAAAGACTTTAAACATGGTAGTAATGGCTGACCTTCTTATTGCTCAAGGTTGCGGGTTTAGCATTTGTTTGACGTATTGCTGCGTATGAAATTGTCGGTCATACGTGTTGGGACTTTTTGCTTAGCATACGCAGAAGTATATTCATGCCGTCAAACCTGTACTAAAGGACTCCTTGGAAAAGCGATTCCCTGTCTATAACAACCCCACTTTTAGTTTCCCGTTCACTCATTTTCTTAATAAATGACTCCTTAAAAAGAAAAGTGTTTGGCAGGTGTTATTATATGTACACAGACCAAATGATGTGACCCCATTGGCGTTTTTGTATATATACAGCTTCCACCGTATGTCGTTTGAATATCCTGGCCTATTTGACAAGGTTGTCGACTGAGTTGCAATGATTAACAATACGTGCAGATTTGCATCAATTTAAGCGTTTTCATTCTTTGTATTATAAGCAAATGATCCGTAAGGCAATTGTGACCAGTTTTGATTCTGGTCAGCTAGCACATCAACGCAATTTGATATACATCTGCACTGTGTGCTAATAAGTCATAGACTGTTTCAAGAAACTTCTGCAAAGCAGTATTTATTCGGATCCTTAGCATGGATACGCTGACCGGTCTTTTTTCAACACGTGTAATGATATCGATAAGGTGGGTTTCCTGTAGCACCGTTCATATACAAATAAATACAGTGGAACCTGAGAATAAGACCATGGGAAGGCAACATTCTAGTTTGTATTCACAGATGGTCTTTAATTGTCCAAATGTAATCTGAAGTTAGCCCCTTTTCAGCCATTATTCCAACAAAGCGGCCCGCCATCAGTATTCTTCAGTGGACCGCAGGCGGTTTTGCAAAGCAGAAAACTGGCGGCCCGACGGGAAAACAAAATAGGTCGGGCCATCAGCGAGCCGTAGTTAAGTATTTGCTCTGCCGCCGTAAGCCCACTAGGGGTTTTCTCTTACATCAGTTGTTAACAGATCTCATCATGCATCTTATATACAACTAGAATGGAGTGTGTCGCCTGTCGGCTCCTTGTGGTGTGGTGTTTCCCTTTCAAAGATATTTTCCGAATTCTGATTTGAAGTCGCGAAAACTGATGACAAATTTCACTTTGCCGTAATTTTTGATCAGGAAAGGGACGGGAAACTGTTTAGATATCAGCCTACCTTGAATTTTACCCGAGTGATTCGTTAATATTCAAAACTCTTTATCTTTTACTTTCTATTACACTATAATGTAAATTTACTAACACGTTTTCGATGTTTTCTAGTTGTCCTTTTTCAGCGCCGAAATTTAAAGATCAGCGCATGCGCGATAGAAATGTTTATTCTTAAAACTATGTATTTTGTATATACATTCAATACAATTACTTTTATTATGCTAAAAAAGAATAACATGATTCATATAAAGTAGATATAAAATACAAAATGTAAAAACAAAATAAAAAATAATATGCCCAAGGTAGATAATCCATGTTAACACGTATACATCGCGGGCTACCAGCGGGCTCGCCTACATACAATAAAAACACAAGTATGTAATTATAATACCGAAATGACGAACTGTTTTATTATTCTTTATATCGGGCCACTGGAGGGCCGCCAGCGGCCCGCTGTGTGCGTGCTGACTGGGTTGCTGTCAGCACTTTTAGTGCTTTGATTTTGTTTATTATATATTTTCTATTGAGCTTTAATGCAAGTGTAAGGGAGAGAGAACTTACGATAAACACACCTAACTAACTGTACAGACACTGACGTTAAAATGGCTTAATATGAAATTATGATATTCATGATATGCACATGGCAGTTTATTGGAGATATATATTACTTTTCACACATCATTGAATGCTGTTTATGAGAAAGATTCTCAAAATAAGTTGTTCCGTAATAGGTCTTCAAGAATTGTTATCACTAGTGACGATATGCACCGTAAATAAATTAAACATAAAATAAGGATACACTGATAAATCCCAATATTTTGTTAATACATGTAAAAGTTAATTAAACATATTTACAACTATTCAAGCGTATACTGTAATAGTAAAAACTTGTGAAGCAGTCCTTTAACCCTTTACCACATATAGACGCATTATGACGCATCTGCAGCGGACGACTTTTGAATAACATTGTGGCAATAGCAGAAATTGCTCAAAACGAGCAGTTTCTACTTTTTCACCAATGTTTTCAACTCAATTCAATAATTCATCTTCAAATTATATAGAGAATAACTAACTGCATGTTTTTGATATAGAATTTATGTCACAAGGGAAAAAAGGGGTAATTTGGTTAAAATCACGAAACCGTAGGTTCAGTTTTTTTAAAATTCCTAGTATTAAACCCACTTTAAATTCCAAAAATGTTCCAAATCTAAAAAAAGTAGTTCCGGCAAAAATGATATCATCACTAGTGATGATATAAAAAAACTAAAAGTGTTATCGTCACAGTGTTAGTTATCATTTTTTTAAAAATTGATATTGATTTTATGTCACTTAAATTTCAATGCAAAATTTGGATAGGTATGTAATAAAGAGGTTTTCTCATATTTTTTCTCTGATGTTTTCAAAGTCGTGTTTCGCAAATGTATTGTATGTGTGAAAGGGTAAAAGCGAAACTTCGTATCAGCCCGCACATCTTCTCAGTCTGATGGGTTTGTTCCCGGAACGTCGACTCGTTCCGCTTAACACCTTTCACTAATCCGGGATTAGGGGGTACCTAAAGGGGTATACAACTATACATACCATAAATCAATTTATTTGATTTTAAGGATGCATGCATTTTAAGTTCATACTGTAAATTTATCTGACGGATAGACGGTAATTGATCAGAATAATTACAATTTAAATGCATGTTACAATTAAGTTGTTTTCTTTTATTAAATCGTTGAATTGTTCTAGTCGTAGTAATTAAGTTCAAACCGCGAAGTTGTTGAAAAGATACCTACTTTCAACTCCACAAAGTCCATGCTGTACCGAGCCCGCAGAAAACAGACACCCCCATTTCCAAAGACTAAGACAGATTTCTACTATTCAACAATATCCACAACCGAGAACCCACACCACTTAGCCGCATCCAACACGTTTTACTGCGACCGAACGTTATACACATGCCCCAGCCTTTTCCACCAGATATATTCGATCCATGTACAGATTGCCGGTACAATGATGCCAGTTGTCTACTCCTTCTTGCCAGGAAAGATCCAAGCGACGTACAGCCGATTCTTTAGCCTCCTCCAAGAAAAGATAAACGACATCGGTCTGAGATTCCACCCAACTTCTGACGTACTTGATTTCGAGACAGCTGCCCACTGTGCCATACTACAGACGTTCCCTGGTATTCACACAAAGGGTGTTTCTTCCATTTTACCCAGTACATTTATATGCTGTTTACTAATATCTTACTTAATAGTGCTGACAAAGATAAAACAAAAAACGATAAGTGCAGAAAAAGATCAACGTGTACGTATGTGCAGGCTAATCATAGGTTACACTTTTCTCAAATGTTTCAAATTTCGCATTATTAAATTTAAAAAAAAATCAGTTTTCTCAAATGTTTTTAATTTCGCATGTATATATTTCTTGTTTATGCATAAATAAATATAAATTTCGCATTCTTAGGAAAATCTGTATCAGTCTTACTTATATCACATAATTACCCTCTAATGGTCCCCCCGATTCGCTCTACCGACCAGCTAGGGATTAAATCGAGTCGACGTTCCGGGAACACACCGTCTGATGCGACCACGTCTTCACGAACTTTTAACCCTTCCCCACATACACCAAATATACAGCAGACGACTTTGAATACATATTGGAGAAAGAATATTGAACATTTTCTATAAGTGAAGGTATAATTATTGATTATAGCTGAAAATATTGTTACAAAAGGAGCAGCTAATCATTACGAGCTGCAGGTGCCACAAACTGCGTCTAAAACGGGTAAAAGGTTGAGTTGTAACGGCTTACTATGCACTGCAGACTTGCATATGCATATGCCCTAACACCATTGCAGTGGAAAGTGAATGTCACTTTATCTTGACTTGTTCAACATTAAGGGATATTAGAAATAAGTATCTTAAACCTTCTCTTCCAAAATTGTTTAATTTTTCACGATTAATGTAAGCTAACAATTGTTATTTAAATTGTTATTTACAAATAAGTCTCGCTAGATATATTTTAATGAAGCTTCAAATTGGAGGACTGATATTATTAAGCCTGTATTGTTTAATATATGCTTATACTGATTGTACAATTTCCGGAAGAACATTGTAGAGGGTCACTCATGGAACATTTCTACCAAATTGAAAAGTTTTTGTAGAGGGTCACTCAAGGAACATTTCGACACAATTATCTTTCAATCGGACAAGCAGATTTTGGAGGAAAAGGGTTTTTAAAATGTGGGTATTTTTCTCACTTTTTGATGCCGCAGCAACCAAAGTTCAACACAGAATGGTAGTCTTCTAACAATTTTGAAAGAGGACCAACAAAGGAACATTCCTGTGAAGTCAAGTTGAAATTGGTCCAATGGAATGGTAGGAGTTGTCATTTGTAGCTTAAAGCTCAATTTACCCCTTTTGTGATGACGCCTGGTTGCTATGAGTTTGTAACCAAACAATACGGCTTAAACATATTAAGTAGAGGATCACTGAAGTGAGATTCCTATTTTCATAAAATCAGACAAGGACTTTCATAAAAATGGAATTTTCAAATTTTGTCATTTTACCCCTTTTCTGATGCCGCCTACCATGTTTTTCGACCAATCAGTATGGCTTGAACTATTTTTAGGGGGTCGCCCATGGAACATTTTTACCAAATTATATCGAAATCTGACAAGCAGATTCGGAACAGAAGATTTTTTAAAATTTGGACATTTTGCCCCCTTTCTGATGCCGCAGCAACCAAAATTCTCAATGTAATTTATATCTTTGAACAATTTTGGAAGAGGATTACGAAACATTCCTGTTATGTTTTGTGGAAATTGTTTCTGCGGTTTAAGAGTAGATGATGTTTAAAGCTAAAAGTTAACGACGTACGGACGGACGGACGGACGAACTCATGGGAGTGTACTTGTGGGGTTATTTCCTTTGATGTTTACTTGTGGGGTGCACCCCACAAGTATGCAATTTATTCCGTAATTAACCCCCTTTTACGGAATGAATAACATTAATATGCAAATGAGATACCTGTTATAAAAAATAAAAATAAACTATTTATCTAAGTGTCTTTATAAGGGTAGTGGGTGGGTCAGGCTATGATTTTGTAACTAATCAGAACAGCTTGAACGAATTAAATATAGAGGATCACTGAAGTAGGATTTATATTCAATTTCCTTAATATCAGACAAGAACTTAAAACAAGAGGGCCATGATGGCCCTGGAATCGCTCACCTGATTTTTTTATTTTTTTCACTTTAGCTATATAAGCCCCGCCCTGGCGGCCATAGTTTATAACCAATCAACTTGGCTTGAAGGAATCTGATAGAGGGTCACCCTAGGAACATTTCTACAAAGTTATTTGAAAATCGGCCTGACACTTTCGGAGAAGAAGATTTTTTAAGTTTTCACTATAGCCATATAAGGCAAAATAGCCCCCCCCCCCCCCCCCCCCCGGTGGCCATGTTTTTTGACCAATCAACATGGCTTGAAGGAATCTGAAAGAGGGTCACTTAAATAACATTTCTACAAAATTATTTGAAATCAAGCTGACACTTTCGGAGAAGAAGATTTTTTAAGTTTTCACTACAGCCATATAAGGCAAAATAGCCCCGCCCCGCTGGCGGCCATGTTTTTCGACCAATTAACTTGGCTTGAAGGAATCTGATAGAGGGTCATCCAAGGAACATTTCTACAAAATTATTTGAAAATCGGCCTGACACTTTTGGAGAGGAAGATTTTTTAAATTTTCACTATAGCCATATAAGGCAAAATAGCACCGCCCTCCTGGTGGCCATGTTTTTTCACCAATCAACTTGGCTTGAAAGAATCTGATAGAGGGTCATCCAAGGAACATTTCTACAAAATTATTTGAAAATCGGCCTGACACTTTTGGAGAAGAAGATTTTTTGAGTTTTCACTATAGCCATATAAGGCAAAATAGCCCCGCCCCCCTGGCGGCCATGTTTTTCGACCAATCAACATGGCTTGAAGGAATCTGACAGATGGTCATCCAAGGAACATTTCTACAAAATTATTTGAAAATCTGCCAACCAGTTTGGGAGAAGAAGAATTTTGAAGCTTTTTTCATTTCGTTGCCATGGAAACCAGAATTCTGCATGGATCCCACAACTTTGAAGGAAATCTGGTGAAGTCATTGAGAGGATGCTTTCTGTGAAGTTTCATTCCAATTGACCCTACGGTTACTGAGGAGAAGAAGTTGACGCACGATGGACGACGGACGACGCACGACGGACGCCGGACAAAAGGCGATCACAATAACTCACCTTGAGCAAAGCTCAGGTGAGCTAAAAATGGAATTTCCAAATTTTGTCATTTTGCCCCTTTTCTGATGCCTCCTGACTGCCATGTTTTTCAACCAAACAGTATGCCTTGAACGATCTTTGTAGAGGCTCACCTAAGGAACATTTCTACCAAACTATAATGAAATCAGACTTGCAGATTCAAAGAAGAAGATTTTTAAAGCTTGGACATTTTGCCCCCTTTCTGATGCTGCAGCAACCCTGGCGGCCATGTTTTTCAACAGATCATACATATTTGAACAATCTTGGTAGAGGGTGCCCCAAAGAACATTTGTGAAAAATTATTTTCAAATCGGGTTAATTCTTTTGGACGAGAAGATATTTTAAGTTTTAACAATACACATATAAGGAAAATAAGCTTAGCCCCCTGGCAGCCATGTTTTTTCAACGGATCGGAAATATTTGAACAATCTTGGTAAAGGATGCCCCAATGAACATTTGTGCAAAATAATTTTCAAATTGGGCATATACTTTTGGACAAGAAGATTTTCAAAGTTTTAACAATGCACATATAAGGAGAACAGGCTCCACCCCCTGGCGGCCATGTTTTTCAACGGATCGGAAATATTTGAACAATCTTGATAAAGGGTTCCCAAAGGAACATTTGTGCAAAATAATTTTCAAATTGGGCATATACTTTTGGACAAGAAGATTTTCAAAGTTTTAACAATGCACATATAAGGAGAACAAGCTCCGCCCCCTGGCGGCCATGTTTTTCAACCGATCAGAAATATTTGAACAATCTTGGAGTGCCTCAAGGAATATTTGTGGAAAATAATTGTCAAATCAGTACTTTTGGACAAGAACATTTTTAAAGATTTTAACAATGCATATATAAGGAAAAACAAGATCCGCCCCCTGGCGGCCATGTTTTTCAACGGATCGGAAATATTTGAACAATCTTGGTAAAGGGTGCCCCAAGGAACATTTGTGCAAAAATAATTTTCAAATCGGGCCAGTTCTTTTGGACAAGAAGATTTTTAAAGTTTTAACAATGCACATATAAGGAAAACAAGCTTCGCCCCCTGGCGGCCATGTTTTTCAACGGATCGAAAATATTTGTACAATCTTGGTAAAGGGTGCAAGGAACATTTGTGCAAAATAATTTTCAAATTGGGCCAGTACTTTTGGACAAGATTTTTTTTTAAATTGTAACAATGCACATATAAGGAAAACAGGCTCCGCCCCCTGGCGGCCATGTTTTTCAACCCATCGGAAATATTTGAACAATCTTGGTAAAGGGTGCCCCAATGTACATTTGTGGAAAATAATTTTTAAATCAGGCCAGTACTTTTGGACAAGAAGATTTTTTAAATTTTAACAATGCACATATAAGGAAAACAGGCTCCGCCCCCTGGCGGCCATGTTTTTCAACGGATCAAAAGTATTTGAACAATCTTGGTAAAAGGTGCCCCAAGGAACATTTGTGCAAAATAATTTTCAAATCGGGCCAGTACTTTTGGACAAGAAGATTTTTAAAGTTTTAACAATGCACATATAAGGAAAATAAGCTCCGCCCCCTGGCGGCCATGCTTTTCAACGGATCGGAAATATTTGAACAATCTTGGTAGAGGGTACCCCAAGGAACATTGTGCAAAATAATTTTCAAATCGGGTCAGTACTTTTGGACAAGAAGATTTTTTAAGATTTGGCAATTTTCCCCCTTTCTGTTGCCGCAGCAACCAAAGTTCTTTATGGAATTTAAATCTTTGAACAATTTTGAAAGAAGTCCACCAAAGAAACATTTCTATGAAGTTTGGTTGAAATTGGTCAAGTGGTTAAGGAGGAGATGATCTAAATGTCTAAATGTTAACGACGGACGACGGACGGACACCGGTCGACGGACGACGCCGGACGGACAAAAAGTGATCAGAATAGCTCACCTTGAGCCTTTCTTTGGATCTAGGTGATCTAAAAATCTATATAATTGAATTGATAACCTATGACTAAAAGTGGAAAACATTGTGGCAAAAGAAGAAATTGCTTATTTTGAGCAGTTTCTTCTTTTGTCACTATGTTTTCAAAAAGGCGTCAGAAAGCATCTATATGAGGGAAAGGGTTATCTGATTGGAAACAATAATTAAGTGAAAAAGACTATTCAGTACTGAAACACATGAAAAAAACAGAAGTTTGACTTTGATACATGGTTGAAAATACTTTGGGGAAAGGGGAACAACTCATTGAGGATAATTTTTCTTTTTTCCACTATGTTTCTAAAAGCATCTGCAGCATATGAGTCAAATGCTGGCTGTATCGGAGAAAAGTGATCAAAATAATAAAAAAAAACTTTGGGGAAATTCTTGGAAATGGTGAAATTGCTCCTCATTATCAGCTGTTTCTAACTTTCCCACAATGTTTAAGATCTTCTCTGCTACAGAGACACCAAACGTTGTTTGCATCAGGGAAATTTTGCGAATACAGTTAACCCTTTCCCACCTATTGACGCTTTCTGATGCCTCTGCAGCAGACGACTTTTGAAAACTTTGTGACAAAAGAAGAAATTGCTCAAAATGAGCAATTTCTTCTTTAGACACAATGTTTTCAACTCTTTTCAATAAATATGTCTTCATTTATATTAGGGAGATTTTCCATATTATTGTTGAGATGTTTTCAAAGTCCTCTGCTGCAGGCTCGTTGTATGTGGGAAAGGGTTAAATTATTCTATACTATGGAAAGGATTAAACTGTTGACAAAAAGTTGACAACACAAACACTTATACAGGTAATTAGATACTTTATACATAAACCCTTTCCCACATACAACAAACATGTTAGCAAAAGTATAGAAAAACTCAATAAATGAGAGATTAATGGTTTTGAGCAATTTATCCTTTTGTCACAATAATTTCAAAAGTCTTCTGCTGCAGGTGCATCAAAATGTGTCTATATTTAGGAAAGGGTTAACAATTAGTCAGCAAAGATTGAGAAGTACTCTTCAAAAATATGCAATCAGTGTAGATGCTGTTCAGTTAGTGCATCCAGGTAATCTGATATGGCTATTCACTGTTTGCCAAGTAGTCAAATAAGGTTTCAAGAAACTTCTTAAAAGTGGTATTAATTTGGATCCTTAGCATGGACAGGTCTTTTTGTACACACATGATTATCACATTAAAGTTAGTTTTCATCGAGCACAGGTCAAATAAACACTAAAAGTCTTACTTGTCCAGTCTGTATGTCTTGTACATATATTCCTTCATTCTTACTTAAAGGTATCTGTTTTCTGTAATAGAGTATTGTAAACTAACAAGCAGTTCAACATCACATACATTAAGGATTTGACATGAGTTGTCATTTCATACAAAGTTTTATTAAACAAGTTAAAGAAATTTGTTATTAAGCGAGACTCTGACAAGTTAAATAAAACTTTATGAAATGACAACAAATGTCAGTTTCTTTTTATCACATGACGAAACATGAACAGAAAATCGGTTTTTCTCTGTCAGAAAACAGTCCAAACATGTAATACTTAATAAACTGGTAACTAATCACAAAAAGAAATATGTTCATGACCGATAATGGTCCATTTCCCTCGTCCATCTTTCGTGACGTTTGTGTTTACTGGAAACACGTTCTCAGCCATTTTGTAAACATTTGCGGATGAATGCAAAAATAGGGATTCGGTCATGTTATATTACAGATGTGAAATATAAAGAAATACATAATGGGTACATTAGATCGGATACAAGCATTGTCATATGATAAATAACATTATCATATCACCTTTTTTTCCACTTAAACAATTTTACAAGCAAAACCAATTTTCTTAACCCTCTTTTCACATACAACAAATCTGATAAATAACATTATCATATCACCTGTTTTTCCACTAAAACAATTTTACTAGCAAAACCAATTTTCTTAACCCTCTTTTCACATACAACAAATCTGCTGTAGACGACTCTGTAAACATCTGTGGGGAATATGGAAAATCACTAAATTAAAAAGTTTAATTCTAGAATATAGTTAAACAAGAGGGCCATAATGGCCCTGGAATCGCTCACCTGATTTTTTTTTTTACTTTAGCTATATAAGGCCCGCCCCCTGGCGGCCATAGTTTCCGACTAATCAACTTGACTTGAAGGAATCTGAAAGAGGGTCACCCTAGGAACATTTCTACAAAATTATTTGAAAATCGACCTGACACTTTTGGAGGAGAAGATTTTAAGTTTTCACTACATCCATATAATGCAAAATAGCCTGACCACTGGCGGCCATGTTTTTTGACCAATCAACATGGCTTGAAGGAATCTGAAAGTGGGTCACTTAAGGAACATTTCTACAAAATTATTTAAAAATCGGCCTGACACTTTCGGAGACGAAGATTTTTTAAGTTTTTCACTTTAGCCATATAAGGCAAAATAGCCCCGCCCCCCCCCCCCCCCCCCCCCCCCCCCTGGCTGCCATTTTATTCGACCAATCAAATTGGCTTGCAGGAATCTTATAGAGGGTCATCCAAGGAACATTTCTACAAAGTTATTTGAAAATCGGCTTGACACTTTCAGAAGGAGAATATTTTTAAGTTTTCACTATAGCCATATAAGGGAAAATAGCCCCGCCCCCCCCCCCGCCCCCCCTGACGGCCATGTTTTTCGACCAATCAACATGTCTTGAAGGAATCTGATAGAATGTCATCCAAGGAGCATTTCTACAAAAATTATTTGAAAATCTGCCAACCAGTTTGGGAGAAGAAGATTTTTTAAGTTTTCACTATAGCCATATAAAGCAAAATAGCTCCGCCCCCCTGGCGGCCATGTTTTTCGACCAATCAACATGGCTTGAAGGAATCTGACAGAATGTCATCCAAGGAACATTTCTACAAAATAGTTTGAAAATCGGCCTGACACTTTCGGAGAAGAAGATTTTTTAAGTTTTCACTATAGCCATATAAGGCAAAATAGCCCGCCCCCTGGCGGCCATGTTTTTCGACCAATCAAATTGGCTTGAAGGAATCTGATAGAGGGTCATCCAAGAAACATTTCTACAAAGTTATTTGAAAATCGGTCTGCTACTTCCGGAGGAGAAGATTTGTTCAGTTTTCACTATAGCCATATAAGGCAAAATAGCCCCGCCCCCCTGGCGGTCATGTTTTTCCACCAATCAACATAGCTTGAAGGAATCTGACAGAGGGTCATCCAAGGAACATTTATACAAAATTATTTGAAAATCTGCCAACCAGTTTGGGAGAAGAAGAATTTTTTTTTCATTTCGTTGCCATGGAAACCAGAATTCTGCATGGATCCCAAAAATTTGAAGGAAATCTGGTGAGGTCATTAAGAGGATGCTTTCTGTGAAGTTTCATCCCAATTGACCTACTGGTTACTGAGGAGAAGAAGTTGACGCACGACGCACGATGGCCGCCGGACGCCGGACAAAAGGCGATCACAATGACTCACCTTGAGCAAAGCTCAGGTGAGCTAAAAACATTATGGCAACAGTAGAATTTGTCAATTTTGAGCAATACCTCATTTTGCCACAATGTTTATCAATGTTGTCTGCTACAGAGTCGTCAGATAGCATCAATTTGTGGGAAAGGGTTAAGAAACTCCTGAAATTAAACCTGTATGCATTTTCCAAACTTTTAAATTATAGTACATATTATTCATCAATAAACCAGATTTTCAGTCAACACTGTTCAAGAAACATGCTGTATGGTTTTAATTTGTCAGGGTCAAACTAGTTGACAGTATAGCTAAGCTTCTATCTTCAATGTACAGACACTCACTGACACACGCTTGCTCTTGAAAAATTGTGTCAAAAAGAAAACATCTGCTTATATGAGCAATTTTTACGTTTTCCACAATCTTTTCAACTCTATTCTAAAACTTAACTTTTATATGCAGAGAATTTCAATATTTTTGTCCAGATGTATTCAAATTACAAGAGGACCATGATGGTCCTATATTTCTAACCTGATTTAATCAAACTTAAAAAGTTTTCAGTGTCCTTTCCCCTATATGAGTCTATGAAAAACAAGTGACCCCCGGGGAGGGGTAATTTTTGACCTCGGGGCTATAATTTTAACAATCTTGGTAGAGGTCCACTAGATGATGCTACATACCAAATATCTTTTAGACAAGAAGACTTTTTAAGTTTTTTCTCTATATGAGTCTATGTAAAACAAGTGACCCCTGGGGAGGGGTAAATTTTGACCCCAGGGCTAAAATTTGAACAATCTAGGTAGAGGTCTACTAGATGATGCTACATACCAAATATCAAAGGCCTGCCAGGTGCCTCTACTTTTAGATAAGAACATTTTTTAAGTTTTTTCTCTATATGAGTCTATGTAAAACAATAGATCCCAGGGGATGGGTCATCCAAGGGCTATAATTTGAACACTCTTGGTAAAGGTCCACTAGTTGATGCTACATACCCAATATCAAAGGCCTGGGCCCTCTACTTTTAGACAAGAAGATTTTTAAAGTTTTTCCCCTATATGAGTCTATGTTAAACAAGTGACCCCCGGGGAGGGGTAATTTTTGACCCCAGGGCTATAATTTGAACAATCTTGAGGGTTCACTAGAAGATGCTACATACCAATTATCAAAGGAATGGGCCTTCTACTTTTAGACAAGAAGATTTTTAAAGTTTTTCCCCTATATGAGTCTATGTTAAACAAGTAACCCCCGGGGGAGGGGGAATTTTTGACCCCAGGGCTATAATTTGAACAATCTTGATAGAGGTTCACTAGGTGATGCTACATACCAAATATCAAAGGCATGGTCCTTCTACTTTCAGACAAGAAGATTTTTTAAGTTTTGGTTAATTTCCCCTTTTTTGTTGCCGTGGCAGCCAAAGTTCTGCATGGAATAGAATTCTTTGAACAAGTTTGAAAGAGATCCACCCAAGGAACATTCTTGTAAAATTATTTTGAATTTGGTTCATTGGTGTAGGAGGAGAAGTCGTTTGTAGGAAAATGTGAACGGACGACGACGGACGGACGGTGAGCGATCACAAAAGCTCACCTTGCACTTCGTGCATTGGTGAGCTAAAAATGCTGCAGATTTGCTGTATGTGATAAGGGTCTATACCATGACATACCTTTTCTGTACAATTTTCACTTCAATGTTTGGTATATAATCTATAGGACCTGTTATCATCCATCTCTCTCCACATTTTCTCTTTATCTTCTTTCCTGTTAGAAAAAAACAAAGTATGGTAGTATCTTAAGTTCTTAACCCTTTTCAACATACGAGAAATCTGCACCAGATGATTTTGAAAATATCTTATTCAAAATGTGAAAAAATCTCCATTAATGACAGTTTAATTATTAAATAAAGTTGAAAAGATTGTGGCAAATGGTGAAATTGCTCATCATGAGCTCATCATGAGCAATTTCATGTTTGCCACAATGTTTTCAAAAGTTGTCTGCTGCAGAGGCTCTTGAAAGCATCTATATGTGGGAAAGGGTTAACCTTTTCCCACATACAACAAATTAGCAGCAGATGACTTATCAAGAGTCTAGGCAAACATATGGAAAACATCTATAAACAAAAGTTGAATAATGTTGAAAACCCGCATGCTACAGAGGTGTCAGAAAGGGTCTGTATGTGTGAATGGGTTAACCTTTCTCTGATCAAGACATTTGATGTCACTGCAGCAAATGCAGCATTTTTGAAAAAGTATTTATTTGTTAATTATGAGACATTTCTCTTTTAATACTAAACAAGAGGCCCAAGAGGGCCAGTATCGCTCCACGGCCATAAGGCAAAAATCAAATCTCCAAACAGCCCTGCCCCCTAGTGGCCAAGCTTTTTACCAACCACCATGGCTTAAAGGAATCCTGTAGAGTGTCACCCAAGGAAAGTTTCTGTAAAATTATTTGAAAATCGGCCTGACACTTTTGGAGGAGAGGATATTTTAAGTTTTCACTATTGCCATATAAGGCAAAATAGCCCCACCCCCTGGCGGCCATATTTTTCAACCAATCAACATTGCTTAAAGGAATCTGATAGAGGGTCAGCCTAGGAACATTTCTACAAAATTGGTTGAATATCAGCCAGACACTTTCGGAGAAGAAGATTTTTTTAAGTTTACACTATAGCTATATAAGGCAAAATGCCCCACCCCCTGGTGGCCATGTCTTTCAACCAATCAACATTTCTTGAAGGAATCTAATAAAGGGTCGGCCATGGAACATTTGTACAAAATTATTTGAAAATCGGCCTGACACTTTCGGAGGAGAAGATTTTTTAAGTTTTCTCTTTAGCCATATAAGGCAAAATAGCCCCGCCCTCTGGCAGCTATGTTTTTTTACCAATCAACATGGCTTGAAGGAATCTGATAGAGGTCACCCAAGGAACATTTCTACAAAATTATTTGAAAATCTGCTCAACATTTTCGGAGAAGAAGATTTTTTAGGTTTTCACTATGGTCATATAAGGCAAAATAGCCTCGCCCTCTGGCGGCCATGTTTTTCGACCAATCAACATTTCTTGAAGGAATCTAATAAAGAGTCACCCAAGGAATATTTCTGCAAAATTATTTGAAAATCGACTTGACACTTTCTGAGATTTTTTAAGTTTTCACTATAGAATTATGGATGGATCAAAATAATTTGAAGGAATTTAAGAGAGGACATTGAGAGGATGCTTCCTATGAAGTTTCAACCAAATTGGCCAAGTGGTTAGGGAGTAGAAGTCGTTTAAAGGAAAAAGTTAACGTTCGCACGGACGCACAATGGACAATTCGCCATGACATAAGCCAGTGGAGCTAAAAATGAACTCATATTTCAAAATATGAAACCTTTCCTCAGATATCTTTAAACCATCTTACTTTTGAAAACATAGTTAGTTGCACAAGAAATTACCCATTTTCAGCAATTTCTCTTTTACTGCATATAAAAAAAATCCCAATTTCTAAAAAAAAAATTGTATTAACTCAAGATGTTTTTAAAAGCAAATTATCGAAAGCAGTTAATGAAAACAGATCACATCAGCTTAATGAGCAATAAGGATAATCAGTCTTACCATTGGGTCCAACAGCAACAAATTCATGCATGGCCACAAGAACAATGGCCTCATCATTTCCCAGGATGTGACTGTTTTGTATGCCTTTCTCTAGACTCTCTCCTGAAGAAAGTACATTTTAGTTTTATAAGTCATGGTATTGGTAGGTAACATAGATTACAGATATATACATACAATAAATCAATGCACTATCTGTAACAAAAAGCATTGTCTGTGTAATTTGAACTGTGTCAAGATATTACATAACAACACCAGTTTACTATTATAGTTAACCCTTTCCCTCATACGACAATTCTGCAGCAGACGACTTTGAACATATTTTGTCAAACAATAGAAAATCTCTATAATTGAATGAAATACATGCAACATATCTGCAGCTGCCACTCCGAAAACATAGCCAAGAAATTTGGAAACTCCCTTTTAATGAAAGTTCAATAATTGAATAGAGTTGAAAACATGGTGACAAAATGAGAAATTGCTTGTCAGAAAGTTATGACGGAAAGGGTTCAATGTAACCTTTGATAACAAGAAACTGTGACCGCGTTGCTACCGACTGAGTTACACTACAGGGGCTCAGCTAAAAATATTCCTCCCAGACTGGGCAAAATGTTTTCAACTCTATTCAATAACAATAATAACACTGTAAAGATTTACCATATCTTTGCAGAGGACTGGATAAGAATGAGTAAATAGGTCTTTCTTATATATATGATATCTCCCTAAGCCCTCATTAAAACATAATATTTATGTTGTGGGTACTCAAAAGAATTGTCTCATTGAGATGATTCTTTTCAGTACCAACAACATAGGTTTTGGAGATCAAATAAGGATTTAAGAGCATGAAAAATGCCCCTTATCTAGAGCTCTGTCTTTGACACGATGTTTTCAATGTTGTCTGCTGCAGATTTGTTGAAAGTTGGGAAGGATTAACCCTTTCCCTCATACGACAATTCTGCAGCAGACGACTTTGAACATATTTTGTCAAAAAGTAGAAAATCTCTATAATTTAATGGATAACCTATGACTAAAAGTGGAAAACATTGTGTCAAAAGGAGAAATTGCTCGTTTTGAGCAATTTCATATTTTGTCACTATGTTGACAAAAAGCCGTCGGCTGCAGAGGCTTCAGAAAGCGTCTATATGAGGGAAAGGGTTAAGGAAGAAATCAAAGAAGAAAGACTCAACCCTGGATGTAAAAAGAAGGAGCAACATCCAACTCGGAGTTCCCGTTTTCCCAGTTGCGGTTTAAACTCCTTATTGACAGGATCCAACACCACGCAATATTGTCCGCGTTTTAATACAGTTTTAGTCTCATTGGAAAGGACCTCCTGTATCAATAAAATATATATTTTACCCTTTCCCTCATATAGAAGCTTTCTGACGCCTCTGCAGCAGACGACTTTTTGAAAACATTGTGACATTAGAAGAAATTGCTCAAAGCGAGCAAATTATTTCTCCATTTGCCACAAATGTTTTCAACTTTTTTAAGTAAATATTCCCTCATTTATAGGGATTTTCTCTATTTTTGTCCACATGTTTCCAAAAACTTCTGCTGCAGATTTGTTGTATGTTGGAAAGTGTGAATTCATTATTAACCTCTTCCCACTTACAACACATTTGCAACAGACAACTTTGAAAACATCATGGCTAAAATATGAAATAAAATCTCCATAAATGCGAGTTTAATTATCAAATAGAGTTGAAAACATTGTAAGCAAATTCCACTTTTGCCAGAAAGATCAAATGTCGTCTGCTGTAGAGACGCCAGAAAACATAATTATGTGAGAAATAGTTAACTGGATGCAACACCATGCTTTTTTGTAAGGACAAGTGATACAGTACACTCGCTGTTTCGCAACTTATGTTTTATGAAGAAGATAATTTATATTATATTTACAAAAGATCAATCTTCAATAGTTGCTATTTAATATAAATAATGATATTTCTTCTATGATGACCAATAATGATAAAGGCTGAAGACAATTCAGCTGTATCAAGTAAAATGCAGGTGAAATGAAGTCTTAACCCTTACCCACATATAGACAGACGCTTTCCGACGCCTCTGCAGCAGACAACTTTTTGAAAACATTGTGACAAAAGAAGAAATTGCTAATTTTCACAATGTTTTCAGCTCTTTATAATTATCAAAATATCCCTTGTAGAGATTTTCCTTATTTTTACCTAGATGTTTTCAAAGCCGTCTGCCGCAGATTTGCTGTATGTGGGAAAGGGTTAATGATGAGGCACTGGCATGACATAAATTGTATATTAGCAGAAAAGTACATGCAGAGCTATATTACATAACTGTGAATAGTGATCAGACATACTTTAGACTTCACTATTCACAAATGTAATAAGATCTCTTTTTGCCAGCCATGGTTATGTATTTTGTCTCAACCCTTTCCCACATACAACAAATATGCAGCATAAAACCAGGAAACCATTCAGGCAAACATATGGAAAATCTCTACTTTAAACGAAAGCATAATCATTGAATGGTGTTAAAATCATTGGCAATAGTTGTTTACTTCAGATAATTTAGGTCTCTGAAAGTGTAACAAAACAAATAAGCACCAAATTAAAATGCTTCAGATCTAAGAATAGTCAACATATGGACTGTTAAGTATTCCCTATCCTCAAAGTGATGCTTCTGCAGCAGAAGACTTTTGAAAACATTGTGACAAAAGGAGAAATTGCTCATAATGATCAAACTCTCCTCTAACCAAAATACTTTCAACTCTATTCAATTAATATACTTTCTTTAAAAGAGATTTTTCGTATTTTGGCAAATATTTGTTCAATGTCATCTGATGCAGATTTGGTGTATGTGGGAGAAGGGTAAACGACAATTCTGCAGCAGACGACTGAACATATTTTGTCAAAGAAAAAAATCTCTATAATTGAATGGATAACCTATAACTAAAAGTGGTAAACATTGTGGCAAAAGAAGAAATTGCTCGTTTTGAGCAATTTCTTCTTTTGTCACTATGTTTTCAAAAAGCTGTCTGCTGCAGAGGCGTCAGAAGTGCCTATATGAGGGAAAGGATAAAATAGACCTACCTGACCGATGACTGGATAATATACATCTTGTGTTTGACCAGTCAGTAATTATTCTTCCCCCGCAAGTCTGAAACATTTAGACAAAACAGATAGTGTGATGCGACATTGTAAAGGCTCCTTATTTAAAACAAAGCTCCACGTAGATTTAAGCAGTGTATTTCAATACCTTGAAATTGTTAATATACTTTTAAACTCTAGTTTGTAGGTACTCAAAAGACTCATCTCTGTGAGAAGATACTGCCGCAGTTACATATTGTATGGGGCCCTTCGAGACTCTTGGGTCCGACAACAAATTTATAAATACAATGCTTAAGGCATTCCAATTGATATTTATTTGAATTTAACCATAAGCTACTAGCAGACACAATGTGATGCATCTGTAGCAGACAACTATTGAACTCCCTCATATAGACGCTTTCTGACGCCTCTGCTGCAGACGGCTATTTGAAAACCCAGTGACAAAAGAAATTAATCAAAACGAGCAATTTCATCTTTTGCCACAATGTTTTCCAATTTAAGTCATGGGTTATCCTTTCAATTATAGAAATTTCCTATTTTTTGACAAAATATGTTTAAAGTCGTCTGCTTCAAAATTGTCGTATGAGGGAAAGGGTTAACCTGTTGATAGAAGACTATAGACACTTGTCGTATAAACCTCTGTCAACCAATAGACAGAACTAATGACAAAACCTCAGGATTAAAATTGACAATATTTGGGTTGACAGCCCATTTCTGTTCTGACTGAACTAATTCACCTAGAATTAATAGATTTTAAAGTTGCTGAACTGTAGATGGTGATCAAAATATTAAAATAATGAAACTTCTGCAAATATTGCTAATAGTGACAACAAAGTAAGTAATTAGGTTAACCTTTAAAGGTGCTGAACTCCAGATTAAAGATATTATAGTCAAAGTTTTAAAACTGTTCAAAAGTTGTCTTGAAATATTAGAATCATAATTCTGGGATAATAAAAGTGGTATAATTTCATCTTCCAGTACCATAAACATCTAAATATTGATTGTTTATACTTCATTTTTACTGGATAGACATACTCAGTAAGCCAAATTGTGTACATGTTCATGACTTTCTATTGTAAGTTTTACAACATTTACTGCCAATATAGCTTTGAACTACTTATTACTTACTTTGTTGTCACTATAAACAATATTTTCAGAAGTTTCAACATTTCAAAATTTTGATCACCATCTGGAGTTCAGCACCTTTAATTCAAGACATGTTTTTATGATATCGACAGTAACTGATGTACCTTTTGACTCCCCGACTGTCCATATGTGTGGTAGTAGCTTTCAGTCTTATCCCAGAATCAGCAGTCAAAGTCCACGCCTTCTTCTCATCTTCTACCTGAAACAAAACAAAATGCACTGTGAAGTAAACAATACCACAACATATGCAACATTTGGAAAACAAGAAGATCAATAAAAATTAAGAATTAAAAACATTTAGGGAAAGGGAGATATAGATTGCTCTAAGCAAGTTTTATTAAGGCACCTGTTACAAAGGCACAGAAAGCGTTAAAGTCAGGGAAGTGAAAATCTAAATCTTCCATATTGAAAAGATTCTAATTGAAAACTATGAGCATTTTTTTCCTGTTTCCACTAATATTTTTTAAGATCTATCTGATGTAAAGAAAGACAAGGGTAACAATGATGTATATCAGTAAAACATGATGCTTTTTTGGAACACAAAATGCCACTGTATAGAATTAAATCACCATTTGGTTGATTGGGGTTTAATTCTGTTTTCAACAATTGTTCAGTCTGGATAACTAGTTCACCTTCCCATGTGTTTCCTGTCTTTCTCACATCAGTAATACACACAACAGACATTCCAAGCAACTTGCTGCTTTTTCTCAAAGACTATTAGCGTATTTGTAAAAGATAAATGGCACTTACCGCTTTGACTTTGGTCAACGGTCAGGCTTTAAACTCATTGACAGCCTGTGTTGCTACAGACTGAGTTACTGAGGCTAAGAAGCAATGAATTGATTGTCAAAGTGGTAATATTAAAAATGTTGGCATAGCTGTAAAGGAATGTGCATGCCTAATGTGAAAACCCTATCTCAGATATGTAAAGAGAGGTGGCCAATATAAAAGGTTTTATCATAGTTAGACGGTGAGGGGAAACATTATATGCTGTCTATTTTCAATTCCAGGGACAAAGAAAGAGCAGCTGTCAAGAGAACACTTACCTTTTCATACACAGCAGGTAAATAAGCACCAGGTGTGCTGAAATACCATTCCTCACCTGTAACTCGCTTCCTGAAAAAGATACAGACAGACAAAAATGTCAACATTATATCAGTTCAGATAAATTCAAGAGCAATATAATTATTATTATAAAAGTTCAATGTTTCTTGTTCTTAACCCTCTCCAACATACAACAAATCTGCATCAAAACACTTTCGAAATGAACCTATAGTTAGTCAATAGTTTTCAGCATAAAAGTGTTCTCTTGCAGAGGAATCAGAAAGTTACTGTATAAGGGAAAGGGTCAATTAAGAGTTTGTTTGCATGATAAGTCATTTATCAAGAAGTTTGCTTTGAAAGCAACTTAGTAATGAAACCGGAAAATAAGAAACATATTTCAGTTAGAGGGAGTTGAAAACATTGTGAACAAGAGGCCCAAGAGCCCAAGAGGGTCAGTATCGCTCCACTTCCATTGAGCAAAAATTAAATATCCAAACAGCCCTGGCCCCTTGTGGCCATGTGTTTATACCAACCAACATGGCTTGAAAGAATCTGACAGAGGGTCACCCTAGGAACATTTTCTACAAAATTATTTGAAAACACTTTTGGAAAGAATTTATTTTAAGTTTTCACTTTAGCCATATAAGGCAAAATAGCCCTGCCCCTGGCGGCCATGTTTTTTGACCAATCAACTTGGCTTGAAGGAATCTGATAGAAGGTCACCCAAGGAACATTTCTACAGAATTATTTGAAAATCAGACAAGAACTTTCGGAGGAGAAGATTTTTTAAGTTTTCATTATAGCCATATAAGGCAAAATAGCCCGCCCTCTGGCGGCCATTTTTCTCAACCAATCAACATGGCTTGAAGGAATCTGAAAGAGGGTCAGCATAGGAACATTTCTAAAAAATAATTTGAAAATCGGCCCAACACTTTTGGAGGAGAAGATTTTTTAAGTTTCACTATTTTTTTTGAGAGAATTGTGCATGGATCCAAAACATTTCAAGGAATTTAGGAGAGGACATTGAGAGGATGCTTCCTATGAAGTTACATCCCATATGGCCAAGTGGTTAGGGAGAAGAAGTTGTTTGAAACAAAAAAATACAGAATCACGCACGACGCTCGAATGGCTTTCAGCCAGTGGAGCTAAAAATAAATTAACTTTTCATTTGTGCCTTGTCGTATAAATTTTAAAAAGCTGTCTACTAGAAAGCTATCATAATTCATCTGTAGTTATGACCAAATTAACTGTGGAAAATAGACACCTTTTTGAAGATGTCATGGTTCTTTTTAACTTACTGGCCATTTTTGTCTGTAAATTCTTGCAAAGCTCTAAGTCGCAAACTTCTTCCAGGCTTGATCACAATTGGCTCAACTACATTTACAATATTCTGAAAAAATTTAGAAGTAAGAAATGTTGGTAAAAAGGAGCAATCTTTGCAGTCATAATAACCCTAGATACTTTCTGACTGCACAGCAGATGACATTTGAAAAATTTGTGGCAAAAGCACAAGTTCCTGAAGCTAGGCAAGTCCTCCTTTTACCACAATGTTTTAAACTCTTTCCAATAAATAATAATTTTTCTATTGTTTTGCCTACATGCTTTAAAAGTTGTCACCTGTAGATTTGATGCATGTAGGACGGGTTAAAGTAAAAAAAAATCCACAAAGGCTATCCCACATAGAAAACATCTGCAGCGGGTAACGTTTAAAATATCTAGGAACAAATATAGAAAATCTCTACAAATGAAAGTACTTTAACCCTTTCTCTCATATAGACGCTTTCTGATGCCTCTGCAGCAGACGGCTTTTTGAAAACATAGTGACAAATGCCACAATGATTTCCATTTTTAGTCATAGGTTATCCATTCAATTATAGAGATTTTCTATTTTTTGACAAAATATGTTCAAAGTTGTCTGCTGCAGAATTGTCGTATGAGGGAAAGGGTTAACCCTTTACAACCTGTATACACATGTTCATGCATCATCAGCAGACGACTTATGAAATCATTTGTGACGAAAGAAGACATTGCTCATGATGAGACATGTCTCCTATTGTCATTATGTATTCAACACTGTTTAACCCTTTTCCTCATACGACAATTCTGCAGCAGACAACTTTGAACATATTTTGTTAAAAAATAGAAAATCTCTATAATTAAATGGATAACCTATGACTTAAAGTGGAAAACATTTGTGTCAAAAGGAGAAATTGCTCGTTTTAAGCAATTTCTTCTTTTGATACTACGTTTTCAAAATGCCGTCTGCTGTAGAGGCGTCAGAAAGCGTCTATATGAGGAAAAGGGTTAATAATTAAACTCTTATTGGTGGGTATTTTTCACACTTTTTATCTACCATGTTTTCAAAGTCGTCTGCTGCAGACTTATTGTAAGTGGGAAAGGGCTAATATCCATTACCCAAACTCTTTGCTGTGGTACTCAAAACAATTGTTCCATTAATATAATTGTTTTGGTATTCTTATCTATAGATGCTTCTGTCAATACTTACAGCATTTGTGGACGGATAAAACAAGCATGGTCCCTCGACTTGCCACTCTTCTCCTGCGTTACGTTTTGTCCCGGTATCATCAGTATGATCTAGAGAGTCACGTAGTTTCAGCGCATGATTGGCCTGGATCAATGGCTGTGGCTTAATGGCACCACTGTAATCTTTTTTTTTTTTTACCAAAGCCCTCAGCACCCACCAGGGACTCCCCTGGGTATATACAAAATGGCTCCTGGAAGTGTATTGATTATAAAAGTGTTTGTTTATCAGAGGACTAGATAAGAGGGACTGATCAGGTATTTTCCTCACAATATTTCTCTTATTACTCAACAAAATACTATGTTGCGGGTACTCAAAAAGAATTGTCTCGCTGAGACGATTCTTTTGAGTACCCACACCATAGGGTTTGAATGTCAAATAAGGATTTTAGAACATGATAAATGCCCCTTATCTAGAGCTCTGTGTTTATTACAGTTGATTATTTGATTAGGATTTTATGTTGCTTTCAACAACTTTTCAGTCATATCATAGCGGCCAGTTAACCTACAAAATGTTTTTCCTGGATTTCTTACACTAGTACTCCACACATAAGTCAATTGGCTGCTTTTCTATGTAGACTGGTTAGCCCTTTGGTGGAATACAAATGACTGTTGGTGCATTGATTTTTGTCAAACAACAGAGAGAATATAAGCTGAGCTGGGTTTCAACCTCACAACCGCTGGATTGACAGCCTGCATTACTATCGACTGAGCTACCAGGGCTCGGCTTGACTCATTAGAGCATCGCCTGTAAGGAATAGACCAGTCATATTTTACTTATAAGACCATCCTATTTATTGTAACTTCCTGAATTTATTCCTTTTGGCAAGCATCAGACAAGAAGCCAAAATATGGAAAATTATTGAATTAAATTGAAAACATTGTGGCAATAGGGGTAATTGCTCATTATAAGCGATTTCTCTTTTTGAAACAATGTTTCCAAAACTGATCTGCTACAGAAGCATTAGAAAGCATCTGTATGTGGGAAATGGTTAATACAATGCTTCTACCAAAATTCAAACCTTTCACCTACTGCTCTAAAAGAGAATGCATGTACATCATTATGTTAGTGGGACCGCTACGTATTTGGTTTTTTAAAGGGTGATTTATACTGCTTTCAACAAGTGTTTAGTTATATCATAGCTTTCCTGGGTAAGTTACCAGTACAACTGGTCAATTGAGCCTGAAACCAGTGAATCAGTCGTTATGCTAAACCAAAAAGACTGAGTGTCAAGGCGGAGAAGCCATATGTACCATCTTTAAAGTCTTCGGTACCACTGACTAACACCATATTGAGTGAATTAAAAAAATAATTGTTTGAATGATTTGGGATTCTTATACATTGAACATATCTGGGGGAACTTTTTTCTAAATCCTGTTCAAGTTAATTGGTTTAATATATGATATCCACACTTGAACAGTTAAATTTTGGTCACTTAAACTTTTAAAGTAATTCTCCAAAGAGATGTCTAAAGTATGTTCTAACAGGGAAATGTTTTATAATTGTTGACCTTGACAGTGAAAGAGAGTACTAACCACACAAACAACACACTCATCATTAAACAATATTCCGCCATATTTTTCATGCTTTGATGTTAATTGATCCTCAACATTGTAACATTTACTAAAGACCACCTTTGAATAACAATTACCTGTCTATAGAGACCATCCTTTTACTTTCCCAATTACTCCATTTCTGCTTAAATGACCCTGTATTTAAAGACCACATGTAAAGAAAGACCAATTTGGTCTCTTTCCGTGGGTGGTCTTTAATCCTTTACCACATATAGACGCTTTCTGACGCCTCTGCAAAACATGCAATTTCTCCTTTTGCCACAATGTTTTCCACTTTTTGTCATAGGTTATCCATTCAATTATGGAGATTTTCTATGTTTTGACAAAATACGTTCAAAGTTGTATGCTGCAAAATTGTTGTATGAGGGAAAGCGTTAAACACAGGTTCCACAGTATCACAGCTGGTAAGCATGGTACTATATCTTAGTTAACATCTGGTATTGTAGGTTGTTTAATTGTCATACAGAATTGAAAACAATGAGGGCAATTGTGATATCTTAAACCCTTTCCCTCATATAGACACTTTCTGACGCCTCTGCAGCAGACGGCTTTTTGAAAACATAGCGACAAAAGAAGAAATTGCACAAAACATGTAATTTCTCCTTTTGCCACAATGTTTTCCACTTTTTGTCATAGACTATTCATTCAAATATGGAGATTTTCTATGTTTTGACAAAATATGTTCAAAGTCGTCTGCTGCAGAATTGTCGGATGAGGGAAAGGGTTATATCTTAAACCCTTTCCCAATTGTAGACACATTATGATGCCTAAGCAGCTGAAGCCTTTTGAAAACATTGTGGCAAAAGTGTAAATTGCTCATGATGATAAAAGTTTCATTTTATTTTATAAAGAGTTTCCATATTTTTGCATAGATATTTTCAAAGACGTCTGCTACAGATTTGATGTATGTGGGAAAGGGTTAACATTGAGAAATGTGTTTGTTTTTATGCAAGTTTTATGCAACTTTCAACAGTATTTCAATTATATCACAGGTTTCCATGGGTAATGTACCAGTACTATCAGTATTGGTCATCCTGAAACCATCCCCCTCATTCGTGTAGAGGTAGAAAGTTCTCCGCCGGTGTGGGAGATACTGGGTTCAATCCTCGGTTGGGTCTTACCAAAGACTTTAAACATGGAAGTAGTGGCTGCCCTCCTTTGCGCTCAGGGTTGTGGGGTTTGCATTACGACGGATTGGCCCGTTCAGGATAAATGAACCAGTAGTACTGGTATCTTACCCAGGAAATGTTGTGATATTACTAAAACATTGTTGAAAGCAGTGTAAAACATAAAACAATCAACAATCATCCAGAAACCAACGTATTAGTCATAATCCTCATTACTACCCTTTTTAAAGTCTTTGGTATGACTTGACCGGGTATCAAACTCTGATCTCCCGCTCCCAGGGTAAAAGTTCCAATCACTTCACATTTGAGACTTGTTTGAAACTTTGTACAATACTTACCGAATGGAATAAAACTTTTGCCTGACCAAGTTTAAGTTCACATACTTTGCCAGCTATATATTTCCTGTAATGCAAATTAAATTCATTTTTACTTGAATAACTATATTTACTGTAAAACAGGTTTTTTCGCCTAAGATTAATTTTCGCTAACATTCGTGAATTTATCTGCTTGTGATATCATAATCATTACGAATAATTGTCCGAGATGTTGAGATATCCGTCTGAAAATATGCTACTTAACCCTTTCCCTCATACGACAATTCTGCAGCAGACGACTTTGAACATATTTTGTAAAAAAGTAGAAAAAAAGAGTTTTTTAACAAAGAGCCTTAGTTCTGATCCAGGTAGTTTAAACAAACTAGCTTGTTAATTCCTGTACACATGTTTGAAAATATTTCGTTAATATTGTATCTATTTCACACCTAATGCCGGCAATTTATTATAGGTTTACAAGTATTACAAAGTACATTGAATGTGCGTTTAACAGTCTTGCATCTTTTCTGATTTCTGTCAAAGCTGATGTCGCATATTCATGAAGATGTAAATTTAAAAAAAAGATTTGCCCAAAAATCATGTATTTTTTACCTAGCGAAATCAAAGTGTTAACAAGAGTACCGCAAACGGTACATAATACGCCCGTCAGGAACTTCTTTGTAAGTTTTCTCTTTGTTTTGATATATTGTTTGTTTGTAAAAAGTTAATAAAGTCGTTCAGGAATAATGGGAAACTATGAAAAATGCATAACTCATGCAGAAATTGACAAATATTCTAAGTCCAAAAAGGGGCATAACTCATTCAAAAATTAACAAAATCCCAGGAAATGTAAACTTGATCTGTGACACATGATTACAAAGCCATATATAAAATTTCAGGTCAATAGCTCAAAGTATGTAGTGAAAAAGTGCGGAAAACCAATATTCTAAGTCCAAAAAGGGAATTAACTCATTTAAAAATTGACGAAATCCCAGAAAATGTAAACTTGATCTGTGACACATGATTACAAAACCATATACAAAATTTCAGGTCAATAGCTCAAAGTATGTATGAAAAAAGTGCGGAAAACCAATATTCTAAGTCCAAAAAGGGGCATAACTCATTAAAAAATTGACGAAATTCAAGGAAATGTGAACTTGATCTGTGACACATGATTACAAAACCATATACAAAATTTCAGCTCAATACATCAAAGCATGTAGAAAAAAACTGCGGAAAACAAATATTCTAAGTCCAAAAAGGGGCATAACTCATTAATAAATTGACGAAATTCAAGGAAATGTGAACTTGATCTGTGACACTTGATTACAAAGCCATATACATAATTTCAGCTCAATACATCAAAGCATGTAGAAAAAAAGTGCAGAAAACAAATATTCTAAGTCCAAAAAGGGGCATAACTCATTCAAAAATTGACGAAATCCCAAAAGATATGAACTTGATATGTGACACATCACTACAAAGCCTTATACACAATTTCAGCTTAATAGCTCAAAGTATGTAAGAAAAAAGTGCGGAAAACCCGAACGGACGGATGGACGGACGGAGGAACGGACGGACGGAGGGAGGGACATGACCATACCATAATACGTACCGTTTTAAGAAACGGTCGTATAAAAACAGAACATTTCAATATAGGCCTTCTGACATTTATCTTTTATGTAAATTAAAATCAGCAAATTACAGTCTTGTAATTCTCTTGACTATGAACGAAAATATGTTTAATGGTGAATTGACTAGTTGTCTTACATTGCAGATCCTGATCAAACTTTGCACATACACATGCAGATCTGAATCTAGACCGGGTTCTAATGTTTGAAACCCTCAGTTGTCCAGCATCAACATTCGTAATTTATAAATATTGTTAGATGCATTAAAACATGTCAGCAAGTGGGAAAGAGTTAAACATGTAATCAATCAGAGAAACTAAACTAAGTATCTTATCAAAGAATAACCCAAATTTCACATTCCACATTCAGTCATATCTTTAGGATCACATTGCCAAGGCATCCAGTATCCTGATAAAAGAGAATTCTCTGCAGGCTTCAGTAGGCTTTTAGGTGAACAGAAAATATATCTGATCAGACAGTAAACTGATCATTTGATACATTGATTGGAGCTAAATGCCATTTTCAATGGTATTTCAGTTATATAATGGCAGCAAGTTCACCTAACTTGGTTTTCCCGGCTTTCTTACACCAGTACTTCAAACAACATTCTTACCAGGCAACTTAGTAGGCTTTGTTTGATGCAAATACCGGTCATTTTCTCAAATATATTGTAAAATTATGTTAGTGATGTTTCCAGAAAGAGGTTTTGAGAAATGTAGTTCTAAGATTACTATGTTTTCGACTAGTTGGATTACAGTGCAGATTCAGATAATATTGTGCAGATGTTGATGAACTTGGTCAGAAATCTCTATAATTGAATGGATAACCTATGACAAAAAGTGGAAATCACTGTGGCAAAAGGAGAAATTGCACGTTTTGTGTAATTTCTTCTTTTGTCACTATGTTTTCAAAAAGCTGTCTGCTGCAGAGGTGTCAGAAAGCATCTATATGAGGAAAAGGGTTAAATCATATTGCAATAGTAACATCTGGCTTTTTATTGTCTACTCGTAAACAAATTGACATCTCTCTTCATCTTTGGTCTCGTAAGATACATGTATAAATTTTCCCTGCACAATGTAGTACAATTTGTAGCCAGGTTCAACATATCTTTATAACAGCAATCCATCCCATTAACCCTTTCCCTCATACGACAATTCTGCAGCAGACGACTTTGAACGTATTTTGTCAAAACATAGAAAATCTCCATAATTGAATGGATAACCTAAAAACATCGTGGCAAAAGGAGAAATTGCACATTTTGGGCAATTTCTTCTTTTGTCACAATGTTTTCAAAAAGCTGTCTGCTGCATAGGCATCCAAAAGCGTTTATATGAGGGAAAGGGTTAAACCTTTCCCACTTGTAGATGCATTTTGACGCATCTGCAGCAGACAACTTTTGAAAACATTGTGGCAAAAGAAGAAATTGCTCAAAACATGCAATTTGCCCTTTTGTCACAATGTTTTCAACTTTTTTCAGAAACTATATCTTCGATCATTTATAGAGATTTTCCGTATTTGTTAAATATGTTCACAACGTCATCTACTGCAGTGTTTCTGTATGTGGGAAAGGGTTAAATAATGGTTTTCCTGGAGTATGGCTCATGTATTACAATCAATGTAGTGGGTTCTCATGAGAACTATATTACCGAGACAATTCATTTGAGTATCCGCAACATTTTTTGAGTAATAAAAGAAATATATAGTGTGGGACCAAGAGCACTTTACTCGATAAGGTTCGTTTTGTATGTTCTAAAATCAGTATTTGACCCTCTAGCCCTATGTTGTAGGTACTTAAAAGAATCGTCTCATGGAGACGATTCTGTCACGTACCCACATCATAGTGTTTGGTTGGACAATAAGAAAGATATTGTGGTGAAAAGAGCCGTCTACTCGTCCTTATTTAGACCTCTGTTCCTCTTTACTTTTGTTAGGATAATAATATGATATACAGGGAACAAGACTTACGATACTGGATTCCTGATGATGCAGTAGTGTGCAGGTGGGATGACAATTTTTGGGTGGGGTCCTACAACTAGCCTTGCATTGGATTCTAATACAAGGCTCTTAGGTCCTTCTTCTATTCTTGTAATATTGGTATTCTGTGAAGAAATTGAATTAAACATCAAACATCAGAGGACTAGATAAAAGGGAGTGAACAGCTCTTTTCCCCACATTATTTCTCTTATTACTCAACCAAATCCCATGTTCAGGGTACTCAAAAGAAACGTCCCACAACATAGGGTTTGATTGTCAAACAAGGATTTTAGAACATGAATAATGCCCCTTATCTAGAGCTCTGTAAAAATCATTAATTACAATTGCTTAATTGTGCTTGTTTGAATGTCAATACATGTTTTTATCACATGACAATGCTTGTATCCGATGTAATATACCCATTACGTATTTTTTTATATACAACATGTTTAATATATGTATGACCTTATACTAGGAAAATGACGTCACGTCAGCATTTTGACGTCATACGTTAGTTACTATGGCGCCAAAACCCGATAATTTCAACCAGAAATATTGTAAACGTTAAGTACATTTTTAGCGAAATACGCATCATAAGTCACTTTATGTGATAGATATAACATCTCATGAGTGTTATTTATTATTACTTTTAATAAACTAAGCTGAATATGACCTCGGCATAATTATTTGTGGCATTGTTATACGTTTTACTGACGAAATTAAAATAGCCTTGGAAAACCCCATTTTCTTTGTGTGTTTCGTCATGTGAATAAAAGAATCTGACATTCGTTGTCATTTCATAAACAGTTTTATTAAACTCGTCCAAGATATTTGTTATTAAGTTGCCACAGGCTCGCTTAATAACAAAAAATCTTAAACTCATTTAATAAACTTCATATGAAATGACAACTCATGTCAGATCCTATATATATTATATTGTTAAGGGCTGGGTTGTTTAGTAGGTGATAATGTCTAAATTTTGACTATTTACAGCCAGGACAATAGAAGTATTATATACAGGAAAATGTTGGCATTTCTGAACAATGCAGGTTCAGATCAGCCTGTACATCATTCTGCTCCATCTAATTAGAATGTGAACAAGTTTACAGAAGCTTCTAAAAACATAAGAGATCTTGATGTCAGGACTAAATGAATCTTTCGACATTGGAAAATACATGTACCATAGTTAAACACTCCTCAGTTACTACAACTTATACAAAGAAACTCATGAAAGGTCAATAATGACGTCAGGAACTAATGGAAAACCTCAAAGTTTGGATGCTCTACGATAAAGCAATTGTTAAATGTTGGAATGCTCTACCATATATAACAATTGTGAGGATATCTGTCAAGCCCTTTTCTAGCATCAATGGCAAGTCTTTAGAATCATGCAGATTTCCCAATTTTGTCATGATCCCAAATTATAAGTCTCAATATATTGCCGTTACATATTGCATATAGTATCAATAGACAATGTACAGACAATAGTATCGTTTAAAGAACTGGATATATAATTAATCAATTTACAGGCTCCAGTGTCGTTTAACACTAAACAACTATCCATGGCAACCAGACACTAGTATCGTTTAAGAAACTGGATATATTATTTTCAATTTTCAGGCTCCAGTGTCGTTTAACACTAAACGACACTAGCAACCAGACAATAGTATCGTTTAAGGAACTGGATATATAATTCTCAATTTTCAGGCTCAGGTGTCGTTTAACACTAAACGAGACTGGCAAACAGACACTTGTATCGTTTAAGAAACTGGATATATCATTTTGAATTTTCAGGCTCCAGTGTCGTTTTAACACTAAACGACACTGGCAACCAGACAATAGTATCGTTTAAGGAACTGGATATATAATTTTTCAATTTTCAGGCTCTAGTGTCGTTTAACACTAAACGACACAGGCAACCAGACACTAGTATCGTATAAGGAACTGGATATATAATTAATAAATTATCAGGCTCCAGTGTCGTTTAACACTAAACTACACTGGCAACCAGACACTAGTGTCGTTTAAGAAACTGGATATATAATGTTCAATGTTCAGGCAACCAGACGCTTGTATCGTTTAAGGCACTGGATATATAATTAATCAACTTTCAGACTCCAGTGTCGTTTAACACTAAACGACTATTGCAACCAGACACTAGTATCGTTTAAGAAACTGGATATATTATTTTCAATTTTCAGGCTCCAGTGTCGTTTAACGCTAAACTACACTGGCAACCAGACATAAGTATCGTTTAAAGGAGCTGGATATGGGCAAGAATTCACTCTTTAATTTTGTGTGTCAATTTTATATACACACATAAGTAAACCAGGAAAAGGATTTGGTTTGATGAAGATGTTTACATTGGGAACGAGAGGAAAGTCGTTTTTTTTTGTAAAATTAAATCGAAATGAGGTAATTTTATTAATAAATTATACACGTCGTTTTGTAGTCAATTTCGACATAAAACGTCCCTATTTTTCAAAAGCGTATATATTTTAAATCCGTCGATAAATTGCTGAAGTTTTGTTACGACATGTTGAGCCGAACCACTTTTCCGCATCACGCTTATTTTTCGTAATGGCGGACATCGACGGGCAGGCGAGTGAGAGTGAAAGCAACGGTAAAGTTTACACTTAAAATGAAGTTACGCGCATGATTCTGCGTTTCTACCACGCATCTTTGTCTGTTATCTAATATCTGCTACACGAAAGAGTGTTATTAATAACCGGAGATCAATGACATGGCAATAATTCTTGATTTCGGCAAAGTTTGCCTTCTGTACGTAATTTTGACAACAAAGTCAAAAATAATTAAATGTGTCACAATTACGTACACTTAGTATTTTTATCATTTCTGAATTTAAATATATATTTTAAATTTTATAAAATCCCTTTTGTAAAATTTGACCAAACCAAGATCACATTTAAATGTCTGACTAGCATATCTAGTACAATAAGGGGAATTCAAAGTTCACGTGTATGCAACATGGACACAGAACATATTATGTCAACAGCTGATGTGTTACATGCTATTATGTATTACACTAATAATTTGTTAAGTAAATTCGTTGGGGGATTTCAAACAGAGAAAATGTAGATTGGTGTTTCTTTGTAAATAGGGAATATTTTCCAGTTGTACCTCAGGGACATAATTTATTTATACAAATGCATGTAACATTGACATGCCAATCTTTTGTTGTGATTGCTGAATTTCAACGTCAATATGTTATGTTACATGCACTTGTCAGGGCATTTAATTTACTAAATATTAAAGGTATAAATATCTGAAATGTCTTCAATTGTTTTAATAAGAAACATAAAACTTGTTGAAATGTTTCGTCTTTATTTTATTTACTTCTTCTGGAAATTCTACTTGTATGTAACGTTGACATCATACTGCCATTCGTTTTTATTGTCAATGTGACATGCAACAATTTGATAACTATAAGTTATAGTTTAAGTCTTAATGCAAGGTTAAATTGTGAGATAAATGCTTACTCATGAAAACAAACCTAGTTATCAGTATTAATTAAATCCGTATCATTGAAATATGTCTTAGTGATTGTATGTAACATTGACTCAAATGTTATTGTCCATTATAATTAGTTACATGCACATGCTAGGATTGATTTAATATTAATGTATGATACACATCTAGCCAAAGGTAATCCTATCTTTAACACTGAGAAAAATAAAAACTTATTTAAAGTCATTTGAACGACTGCTTTAGAAAATTTCTATGTAACATTGACACAAATCTTCTTTTTTTTTTGTCGTCAATGTTACATACAACAACAAAATGACTTGGATCAATAGAAAATGGGCAGGTTTTTGGTCAGGATCCAATTTCTTTGTGAGATAAATGTTAAATCATGAAAAACACTAGTTTTCAGTATTAATTAAATCCATATGATTATAAAATGTGTCTTAGTGATTGTATGTAACATTGACTCAAATTTTAATGTCAATATAATATGTTACATGAACTTTTCAGGACGGTTAGTCTTCTAACTATGCAAAGGTATAGATAACAAAAAGATCATTGTCTTTTAATAAAAATATCATAACAAATGTTTAAAGCCTTTCCTCCTCAATTAAATAACTGCTTTGGAAACTCTTGTGTGTGCGTAACGTTGACATAAATTTGATACATTTCGTTTTGTAAATGTTACATTTTTGTGTCGCCCTGCATAGTATGGTAGACATTTAGGGTTTACTTTTTTTGACCAGCATCTGTCTGTCTGTCCTTCACACTTTTTCGTCACAATTTCAAAGACCAGGTGACACAAATGCTGCATGGAGCACTCCATTCATGCTAATGTAATGTAACATAAGATTCATGTTTAAACTTTCAATAAATTGAATGCCTTTTTCTTCATACTATTTCAGATTATTCCTCAACTCGACAACTCTACGGAGGACCAACTTCACCATCATGTAGATGAAAACCCCAAAGAGTCTACCGATACAAGACTTCCTAGCTCCCCAGTCATTGGACCCCAGCAACAGTTAAATGGTTTTGACAGGTATATATATATTCAAAATATTGAACATAAAAAACAAAACAATTGAAGTCATAGTTGAAATAAACTATTTTATTGTATTAAAAATTGCTTTTAACAATGACTATTATACTATAGCATGAGCACAATACCCCCAGTTGAACTCTATCCGAACAAAACACAAACTTGGATATTCATCAAACACTACACTAATTAAAATACAGATGTTTTTTTGAAAACAATGACAAAAATATGTTTTCCTTTAAATTAAAGAGATCTTCTATTCTTTGACAAAATGCATTCAAAGTCGTCTCCTGCACAATTGTTGTATGAATGAAAGGGTTAAATAGGGAACAGAATACTTCTTCAAACAGTGATGACACTGGCTTGCCAGTGCATTCATAGTTTCAGCCCGAGTCTTCAATGTCAATCTACATGTAATCAGAGGGCATGTTTATCCTTTCTCACATACAACAGACAACTTTGTAAAACAAATTCACTCATTGTGTACAAATATATCTGTATATTTATATATATATAGCTTATCATTTCTTTGAACATTGAATATTAAGATGTTTGCTTTGGGCATTTAGAATTTCAGTTGGGACATATGTGTCCGTGCAACATGGGAAAGATGTGTTGCCTGCAGTAGTAAGTTCTTATCGTTCAACTGTTGAACCACTTGTCAAATTAGATTGTTGAGAATGTTATTTGCTTAAGTTGTTTTGTTGAAAGTTCATTTTTGTTTACACTTTTTCCTTTGATGTTTGTGTCTTGTTACCTAGATCAATTGGACACCTGAATATCTCATACTGTACAAGGGTGCCTTAATATTAACCCTTTACCTCATACGACAATTCTGAAACAAACGACTTTGAACATATTTTGTCTAAAAAATCTTTTCAATTAAATTGATAACATATATATATATATATATGACAACAAAAGTGGCAAACATTGTGGCAAATGAAAAAGTTGCACATGTTGTGCAATTTCTCCTTTTGTCACAATGTGATCAGAAAGCGTCTATATGAGGGAGGGTTAAGCTATCTAGGTTCCTTAAGTTGACAGAAAGCAATGTTCACATTGTAAATAATTCAGTAAGGATGAATTTAAAACTGATTAAACAAATGCCAAATGTTAACCTAGTCATATTCATCTTTAAACCAGGTGAAAATAAATTGAAAACAGCACTTTTGAAATAAAGAAATTGAATGTGTCTCATTTTCCTTGTTTTCTAAAAAGGTTTATGTTAACCCTTTCCCTCATACGACAATTCTGCAGCAGACGACTTTGAATATATTTTGTCAAAACATAGAAAATCTCTATAATTCAATGGATAACCTATGACAACAAGTGGAAAACATTGTGTCAAAAGGAGAAATTGCACGTTTTGTGCAATTTCTCCTTTTGTCACTATGTTTTCAGAAAGCGTCTATATGAGGGAAAGGGTTAAGGTGACGATAGGTTTTAACCAATGCCTTTGGGTTTTTTTCATTACAGATCACCAAACTCGAGGACGACTATTTTTGGATCCAGTATTATCGATCAATTAAAAAAGGAAAATACATACAACAACCAAAGCAATTCACAGCCTCTAAATCAGACCTCATATCCATCCTACAGCCACCATAATTGGTCCATGAAAGCCGTTCGAGAAGTTCATACCGTTTTAACGTATCATTTGAATAAAAGTTTTACTGAATTTATTGTATTATTTATTTGTTATACATCACTGAACTATAGAAACAGCTATTCCATGCTTTGGTCCAACCCTGTTGTTGAATATCTTGGTTTCTCACAGCATAAACTACTAAAAACAGTTCTTTGAAGCTTTTTGAAATTCTGGATATTTGTGTCCATGTTACATGCACTTACTTTTGGTTAAAAGATGAACTAGGAACATGGAAACAATTATATATATCTATTGAAATCAAATGCACCATTTGAAATAAATAACCAAGATCTTTCAGAGTAAAATAAGATAGAGATGTAATGTCCAAAGCTGAATGGGTGTATGTAATATTGACACTTAAGTATTATAAATGAAAAGTTCTATAAAATTTGGTAAATGATTTTACAAAAGTTTAACAGCAGATTATAAGTAGAGATAATGATTGAGTTGGCACATCAATAGAAAGTAATATTGAATCTTCCATAAAGAGAGAAAGTGTTAAAATAGAATGAGCTGTTGTGTCAATGTTACATGCACCTTTTATGTTGTTTTTTTTATGCTGAAAGCACAGAAGTTTATTCTTTAAACAGAAATCAATGTAGCCTGCAATCTAACACCTTGTACTACGTTGACACAAACTTTGGCGTAGATAATGTCACTTTTACTTTTTTTTGTCAATGTCACACTTTGTGTTGCATTAGTGAATTCTTGCCCATATATAATTAATCAATTTTAAGACTCCAGTGTCGTTTAACAATAAACGACACTGGCAACCAGACACTAGTGTCGTTTAAGGCGGATTTCTACCCGAGTCTGCCGAGTGTATTACGGGGAGCACTCCGAAGCTAGTCTGGGAAATGTGAGCCGGGGCCGCATACGCTATACGGTAGGTCCCGCAATCTACCCGTGCTTATGGCGAAGTGCTGGCCTTGTTTTACGCTAGCACTCTGCTTCTAGTAGGGGAAATGTTCGCTGTTGCCGCATATGCAGATCCCGCAGTCTACCCGCGTTTACGGCGAAGTGCTGAACCTTGTTTTAGGCGAGAACTCGGCTGCTAGTAGGAGAAATTTAAGCCAGGGCCGTATACGCTGTACGGTAGTTCCCGCATTCTACGCGCGCTTACGGCGAAATGCTGAGCCTTGTTTTACGCGAGCATCCGCTGCTAGTACGGGAAATGTGAGCCGGGGCCACATACGCTATACGGCAGGTCCCGTAGTCTACCCGCGCTTCAGGCGAAGTGCTGAGCCTTGTTTTATGCTAGCGCCCCATTGCTGGTAGGGGAAATGTGAGCCGTGGCCGCATATGCTATACGGCAGGTCCCGCAGTCTACCCGCGGTTACGAAGAAGTGCTGAGCCTTGTGTTAAGAGAGCATTCCCCTGCTAGAAGGGGAAATGTGAGCCATGGCCGCATATGCTAAACGGCATGTCCCGCAGTCTACCCGCGCTGCCGGCGAAGTGCTGGCCTTGTTTCGCGCTAGCACTCCGCTGCTGGTAGGGGAAATATGAGCCGGGGCCGCATGTGCTATAAGGCTGGCCCACAGTCTACCCGCGCTTACGAAGACGTGCTGAGCCTTGTGTTACGAGAGCATTCCCCTGCTAGAAAGAGAAATGTGAGCCATGACCGCATATGCTAAACGGCAGGTCCCGCAGTCTACCCGCGTTGCCGGCGAAGTGCTGGCCTTGTTTCGCGCTAGCACTCCGCTGCTAGTAGGGGAAATGTGCGCCAGGGCTGCATATGCTATACGGTAGGTCCCGCATTCTACCCGCGCTTACGGCGAAGTGCTGAGCCTTGATTTAGGCGAGCACTCGGCTGCTAGTAGGGGAAATGAACATTCAAAAATTGAATGTCATACTGGCACGACATTGGACATTCAAAAATGAATGTAGTGCTGGCACGACATTGGACATTGGTCATTCAAAAAGGACGGGAGTGAAACAACGGCGTGTTTTACGGGGAGCACTCCGCTGGTAGTCGGGGAAATTTGAGCCGGGGCCGCATACGCTATAAGGCAGGTCCCGCAGTCTACCCGCGCTTAAGGCGAAGTGCTGAGCCTTGTATTACGCGAGCACTCCGTTGCTAGTACGGGAAATGTGAGCCGGGTCCGCATACGCTATATGGCAGGTCCCGCAAGCTACTCGCGCTTACGACACTGGAGTCTGAAAATTGATTAATTATATATCTAGTTCCTTAAACGATACTAGCGTCTGGTTTGCCAGTGTCGTTTAGTGTTAAACGACACTGGAGTCTAAAAATTGAAAATGATACACCCAGATCCTTCAACGACACTAGTGTCTGGTTGCCAGCATCGTTTAGTGTTAAACGACACTGGAGTCAGAACATTGATTAATTATATATCCAGTTCCTTAAACGAAACTAGTGTCTGGTTGCCAGTGTCGACACTGGAGTCTGAACATTGAAAATTATATATCTAGTTTCTTAAAAGACACTAGTGTCTGTTGCCAGTGTCGTTTAGTGTTAAACGACACTGGAGCCTGAACATTCATTAATTATATATCCAGTTCCTTAAATGACACTATTGTCTGGTTGCCAGTGTCAACACTGGAGTCTGAACATTGAAAATTATATATCCAGATCCTTAAAAGACACTAGTGTATGTTTGCCAGTGTCGTTTAGTGTTAAACGACCCTGGAGTCTGAACATTCATTAATTATATATCCAGTTCCTTAAACGACACTAGTGTCTGGTTGCCAGTGTCGTTTAGTGTTAAACGACACTGAAGCCTGAAATTGAATAATTATGTATCCAGTTCCTTAAACGATACTAGTGTCTGGATGCCAGTGTCGTTTAGTGTTAAACGACAATGGAGCCTGAAAATCGATTACTCAATTATATATCCAGTTCCTTAAACGATACTAGTGTCTGGTTGCCAGTGTCGTTTAGTGTTAAACGACACTGGAGCCTGATAATTGAAAAGTATGTATTTAGTTCTTTAAACGACACTAGTGTCTGGTTGCCAGTGTCGTTAAGTGTTAAACGACACTGGAGTCTGAACATTGATTCTGGAATCTTTGTTGAAGAAATTTAAGTTAGATATCTAGTTCCTTAAACGTCACCAGTGTCTGGTTGCCAGTGTCTTTTAGTGTTAAGCGACACTGGAGTCTGAACATTTAAATTATATATCTAGTTCCTTAAACGACACCAGTGTCTGGTTGCCAGTGTCGTTTAGTGTTAAACGACGCTGGAGTCTGAACATTGAACATTATATATCTAGTTCCTTAAACGACACTAGTATCTGGTTGCCAGTGTCGTTTAGTTTTACACGGCACTGGAGTCTGAACATTGAAAATAATATATCTAGTTCCTTAAACGACACTAGTGTCTGGTTGCCATTATCGTTTAGTGTTAAACGACACTGGAGTCTGAACATTGATTAATTATATATCCATTTCCTTAAACAATACTAGTGTCTGGTTGCCAGTGTCGTTTAGTGTTAAACGACACTGGAGCCTGAAAATTGAAAAGTATATATCTAGTTCCTTAAACGACACTTGTGTGTGGTTGCCAGTGTCGTTTAGTGTAAAACGACACTGGAGTCTGAAAATTGATTCTGGAAACTATGTTGAAAAAATTAAGGTTATATATCTAGTTCCTTTAACGTCACTAGTGTCTGGTTGCCAGTGTCTTTTAGTGTTAAACGACACTGGAGTCTGAACATTTAAAATGATATATCTAGTTTCTTAAACGACACATGTGTCTGGTTGCCAGTGTCGTTTAGTGTTAAACGACTCTGGAGCCTGAAAATTGATTAATGATATATATCCAGTTCCTTAAACGATACTTGTGACTGGTTGCCAATATCGTTTAGTGTTAAACGACACTGAAGCCTGAATATTGAAAATTATATATCTAGTTCTTTAAACGACACTAGTGTCTGGTTGCCAGTTTCGTTTAGTGTTAAACGACACTGGAGTCTGAAAATTGATTCTGGAAACTATGTTGAAAAAATTAAAGTTAGATATCTACTAGTTCCTTAAACGACACTAGTGTCTGGTTGCCAGTATCGTTTATGATAAAGTATCGTTTATGATAAACGATACTAGATTCTGGTTGCCAGTATCGTTTATGATAAACGATACTTAATACTAGACACTAGACACCAACTTCACCATACCTATGGATCACAGATAGTACAGTTGTTTAGCGTAGTGTTGCAGTCTGGTGTTTTGGGTGTCGTCGATGAGAGGATTACAGTCGATGTTAATGTTGTCTAATTGATTATACAGATAGTGCATTGATTTATTGTATGTATATATCTGTAATCTATGTTACCTACCAATACCATGACTTATAAAACTAAAATGTACTTTCTTCAGGAGAGAGTCTAGAGAAAGGCATACAAAACAGTCACATCCTGGGTAATGATGAGGCCATTGTTCTTGTGGCCATGCATGAATTTGTTGCTGTTGGACCCAATGGTAAGACTGATTATCCTTATTGCTTATTAAGCTGATGTGATCTTTTTAGCTCACCTGTGCACGAGGTGAGTTATTGTGATCGCCCTATGTCCGGCGTCCGGCGTCCGTCGTCCGTCAACATTTTCTCCTCTGTAACCGGTGGGTCAACTGGGATGAAACTTCACAGAAAGCATCCTCTCAATGTCCTCACCAGAACTCCTTAAAAATATTGGGATCCATGCAGAATTCTGGTTTCCATGGCAACGAAATGAAAAAAACTTAGTGAAAACTTAAAAAATATTTTCCTCCGAAAGTGTCAGGCCGATTTTCAAATAATTTTGTAGAAATGTTCCTTGGGTGACCATCTATCAGATTCTTTTAAGTCATGTTGATTGGTCGAAAATCATGGCCGCCAGGGTGGCGGGGCTATTTTGCCTTATATAGCTATAGTGCAAACTTAAAAAATCTTCTCCTCCAAAAGTGTCTGGCCGATTTTCAAATAATTTTGTAGAAATGTTCCTTGGGTGATCCTCTATCAGATTCCTTCAAGCCATGTTGATTGATCAGAAAACATGACCGCCTGGGGGCGGGGCTATTTTGCCTTTTATGGCTATAGTGAAAACTTAAAAAATCTTCTCCTCCAAAAGTGTCAGGCCGATTTTCAAATAATTTTGTAGAAATGTTCCTAGGGTGACCTTCTATCAGATTCCTTCAAGCCACGTTGATTGGTTGGAAACTATGCCCGCCAGATGGCGGGGCCTATATAGCTAAAGTGAAAAAGAAATCAGGTGAGCGATTCCAGGGCCATCATGGTCCTCTTGTTTCATCACCTGCTTTAGATAATTTGCTTTTGAAAACATCTTGAGTTTATAATTTTTTTTTTTAGAAATTGGGATTTTTTTTATATGCAGAGTTGAAACATTGTGTAAAAGAGAAATTGCTGAAAATGGGTAATTTCTTGTGCAACTAACTATGTTTTCAAAAGTAAGACGGTTTAAAGATATCTGAGGAAAGGTTTCATATTTTGAAATATGAGTTCATTTTTAGCTCCACTGGCTGAAAGCCAGTCGAGCTTATGTCATTGCGAATTGTCCGTTGTGCGTCCGTGCATGTGTGCGTGCGTGCGTTAACTTTTTCCTTTAAACAACTTCTTCTCCCTAACCACTTGGCCAATTTGGTTGAAACTTCATAGGAAGCACCCTCTCAATGTCCTCTCTTAAATTCCTTCAATTTTGTTTGATCCATTCATAATTCTGTAGTGAAAACTTAAAAAATCTCAGAAAATGTCAGGCCGATTTTCAAATAATTTTGTAGAAATGTTCCTTGGGTGACCCTTTATTAGATTCCTTCAAGAAATGTTGATTGGTCGAAAACATGGCCGCCAGAGGGCGGGGCTATTTTGCCTTATATGACCATAGTGAAAACTTAAAAAATCTTCTTCTCCGAAAGTGTTGATCAGATTTTCAAATAATTTTGTAGAAATGTTCCTTGGGTGACCTTCTATCAGATTCCTTCAAGCCATGTTGATTGGTAAAAAAACATAGCCGCCAGAGGGCGGGGCTATTTTGCCTTATATGGCTAAAAAGAAAACTTAAAAAATCTTCTCCTCCGAAAGTGTCAGGCCGATTTTCAAATAATTTTGTACAAATGTTCCTTGGGCGACCCTTTATTAGATTCATTCAAGAAATGTTGATTGGTTGAAAAACACGGCCACGAGGGGGCGGGGCTATTTTGCCTTATATAGCTATAGTGTAAACTTAAAAACATCTTCTTCTCCGAAAGTGTCTGGCTGATATTCAAATAATTTTGTATAAATGTTCCTAGGCCGACCGTCTATCAGATTCCTTTAAGCTATGTTGATTGGTTGAAAAATATGGCCGCCAGAGGGCGGGGCTATTTTGCCTTATATGACCATAGTGAAAACTTAAAAAATCTTCTTCTCCGAAAGTGTTGATCAGATTTTCAAATAATTTTGTAGAAATGTTCCTTGGGTGACCCTCTATCAGATTCCTTCAAGCCATGTTGATTGGTAAAAAAACATAGCCGCCAGAGGGCGGGGCTATTTTGCCTTATATGGCTAAAAAGAAAACTTAAAAAATCTTCTCCTCCGAAAGTGTCAGGCCGATTTTCAAATAATTTTGTACAAATGTTCCTTGGGCGACCCTTTATTAGATTCATTCAAGAAATGTTGATTGGTTGAAAAACATGGCCACGAGGGGGCGGGGCTATTTTGCCTTATATAGCTATAGTGTAAACTTAAAAACATCTTCTTCTCCGAAAGTGTCTGGCTGATATTCAAATAATTTTGTATAAATGTTCCTAGGCCGACCGTCTATCAGATTCCTTTAAGCTATGTTGATTGGTTGAAAAATATGGTCGCCAGGGGGTGGGGCTATTTTGCCTTATATGGCTATAGTGAAAACTTAAAATATCCTCTCCTCCGAAAGTGTCAGGCCGATTTTCAAATAATTTTACAGAAACATTCCTTGGGTGACACTCTACAAGATTCCTTTAAGCCATGGTGGTTGGTAAAAAGCTTGGCCACTAGGGGGCAGGGCTGTTTGGAGATTTTATTTTTGCCTTATGGCCGTGGAGCGATACTGGCCCTCTTGGGCCTCTTGTTTAGTATTAAAAGAGAAATGTCTCATAATTAACAAATGAATACTTTTTCAAAAATGTTTTTTGAAAGTCATTTGCTGCAGTGACATCAAATGTCTTGATCAGAGAAAGGTTAACCCATTCACACATACAGACCCTTTCTGACACCTCTGTAGCATGCGGGTTTTCAACATTATTCAACTTTTGTTTATAGATGTTTTCCATATGTTTGCCTAGACTCTTGATATGTCATCTGCTGCTAATTTGTTGTATGTGGCAAAAGGTTAACCCTTTCCCACATATAGATGCTTTCAAGAGCCTCTGCAGCAGACGACTTTTGAAAACATTGTGGCAAACATGAAATTGCTCATGATGAGCTCATGATGAGCAATTTCACCATTTACCACAATGTTTTCAACTTTATTTAATAATTAAACTGTCATTACTGGAGATTTTTTTTACATTTTGAATAAGATATTTTCAAATTCATCTGCTGCAGATTTCTTGTATGTGGAAAAGGGTTAAGAACTTAAGATACTACCATACTTTGTTTTTTTCTAACAGGAAAGAAAATAAAGAGAACATGTGGAGAGAGATGGATGATAACAGGACCTATAGATTATATACCAAACATTGAAGTGAAAATTGTACAGAAAAGGTATGTCATGGTATAGACTCTTATCACATACAGCAAATCTGCAGCTCACCGTCCGTACATCGTCCGTCGTCGTCCGTTCACATTTTTCTACAAACGACTTCTCCTCCTACACCAATGAACCAAATTCAAAATAATTTTACAGGAATGTTCCTTGGGTGGATCTCTTTCAAACTGTTCAAATAATTCTATTACATGCAGAACTTTGGCTGCCACGGCAACAAAAAAGGGGAAATTAACCAAAACTTAAAAAATCTTCTTGTCTGAAAGTAGAAGGCCCATGCCTTTGATATTTGGTATGTAGCATCATCTAGTGAACCTCTACCAAGATTGTTCAAATTATAGCCCTGGGGTCAGAAATGACCCCTCCCGGGGGCCACTTGTTTTACATAGACTCATATAGGGGAAAAACTTTAAAAAATGTTCTTGTCTAAAAGTAGAGGCACCTGGCAGGCCTTTGATATTTGGTGTGTAGCATCATCTAGTAGACCTCTACCTAGATTGTTCAAATTTTAGCCCTGGGGTCAAAATTTACCCCTCCCCAAGGGTCACTTGTTTTACATAGACTCATATAGAGAAAAAACTTAAAAAGTCTTCTTGTCTAAAAGATATTTGGTATGTAGCATCATCTAGTGGACCTCTACCAAGATTGTTCAAATTATAGCCTTGAGGTCAAAAATGGGGAGGGGTCACTTGTTTTTCATAGACTGACTCATATAGGGGAAAGAACACTGAAAACTTTTTTTTAAGTTTGATTAAATCAGGTTAGCAATATAAGACCATCATGGTCCTCTTGTAATTTGAATACATCTGGACAAAAATATGGAAATTTTCTGCATATAAAAGTTAAGTTTTAGAATAGAGTTGAAAAGATTGTGGAAAACGTAAAAATGGCTCATATAAGCAGATGTTTTCTTTTTGACACAATTTTTCAAGAGCAAGCGTGTGTCAGTGAGTGTCTGTACATTGAAGATAGAAGCTTAGCTCTAATGTCAAATAGTTTGACCCTGACAAATTAAAACTGTACAGCATGTCTCTTGAACAGTGTTGACTGAAAATCTGGTTTATTGATGAATAATATGTACTATAATTTAAAAGTTTGGAAAATGCATACAGGTTTAATGTCAGGAGTTTCTTAACCCTTTCCCACAAATTGATGCTATCTGACGCCTCTGTAGCAGACAACGTTGATAAACATCGTGGCAAAATGAGGTATTGCTCAAAATTGACAAATTCTCCTGTTGCCATAATGTTTTATAACTATATTCTAGAATTAAACTTTTTAATTTAGTGATTTTCCATATTCCCCACAGATGTTTACAGAGTCTTCTGCAGCAGATTTGTTGTATGTGAAAAGAGGGTTAAGAAAATTGGTTTTGCTAGTAAAATTGTGGAAAAAAAGGGTGATATGATAATGTTATTTATCATATGACAATGCTTGTATCCGATCTAATGTACCCATTATGTATTTCTTTATATTTCACATCTGTAATATAACATGACCGAATCCCTATTTTTGCATTCATCCGCAAATGTTTACAAAATGGCTGAGAACGTGTTTCCAGTAAACACAAACGTCACGAAAGATGGACGAGGGAAATGGACCATTATCGGTCATAAACATATTTCTTTGTGTGATTAGTTACCAGTTTATTAAGTATTTTATGTTGGGACTATTTTCTGACAGCGAAAAACTGATTTTCTATTTGTGTTTCGTCATGTGATAAAAAGAAACTGACATTCGTTGTCATTTCATAATAAAGTTTTCTTTAACCCTTTCCCTCATACAACAATTCTGCAGCAGAAGACTTTAAACAAATTTTGTCAAAAAATAGAAAATCTCTATAATTGAATGATCGATAACCTATGACTTAAAGTGGAAAACATTGTGGCAAAATTAGAAATTGCTTGTTTTGAGCAATTTCTTCTTTTGTTACTATGTTTTCAAAAACTGTCTGCTGCAGAGGCGTCAGAAAGCGTCTATATGAGGGAAAGGGTTAACTTGTTTATTAAAACTTCATATGAAATGACAACTCATGTCAGATCCTATATGTATGTGAGGTTGAACTGCTTGTTAGTTTACACTACTTTATTGCAGAAAACAGATACCTTTAAGTAAGAATGAAGGAATATATGTACAAGACATACAGACTGGACAAGTAAGATTTTAGTGTTTATTTGACCGGTGCTCCATGGAAACTAACTTTAATGTAATAATCATATCCGTACAAAAAGACCTGTCCATGCTAAAGATCCAAAGTGATACCATTTTAAAGAAGTTTCTTGGAAACCTTCTTTGACTTCTTGGCAAACAGTGCATAGCCATATCAGATTACCTGGATGCACTAACTGATAAGCATCTACACTGATTGCATATTTTTGCAGAGTACTTCTCAATTTTTCCTTGCTGCCCAATTGTTAACCCTTTCCCAAATATAGACACATTTTGATGTGCATGCAGCAGACGACTTTTAAAATCATTGTGACAAAAGGAGAAATTGCTCAAAACAAGCATTTTTGCTACATGTAACATGTTTTTAAAGTCAACTGCTGCAGATGTGTTGTATGTGGGAAAGGGTTTATGTATAAAGTCTCTAATTAGCTGTATAAGTGTTTGTGTTGACAATTTCTTGTCAAGAGTTTAATCCTTTCCATAGTATAGAATAATTTAACCCTTTCCCAAATACAACAAGCCTGCAGCAGAGAACTTTGAAAATATCTCAACAATAATATGGAAAATCTCCCTAATATAAATGAAGACATATTTATTGAAAAATGTTGAAAACATTGTGTCAAAAGAAGAAATTGCTTGTTTTGAGCAATTCCTTCTTTTGTCACAAAGTTTTCAAAAGTCGTCTGCTGCAGAGGCATCAGAAAGCGTCAATAGGTGGGAAAAGGTTAATTGTATTCGCAAAATTTCCCTGATGCAAACAACGTTTGGTGTCTCTGTAGCAGAGAAGATCTTAAACATTGTGGGAAAGTTAGAAATAGCTGATAATGAGGAGCAATTTCACCATTTCCAAGAACTTCCCCAAAGTATTTTGTATTATTTTGATCACTTTTCTCCGATACAGCCAGCATTTGACTCATATGCTGCAGATGCTTTTAGAAACATAGTGGAAAAAAGAAAAATTATCCTAAATGAGTTGTTCCCCTTTCCCCAAAGTATTTTCAACCATGTATCAAAGTCAAACTTCTGTTTTTTTCATGTGTTCAGTACTGAATAGTCTTTTTCACTTAATTATTGTTTCCAATCAGATAACCCTTTCCCTCATTATAGATGCTTTCTGACACCTTTTTGAAAAGTTTTCAAAACGAGCAATTTCTTCTTTTGCCACAATGTTTTCCACTTTTAGTCATAGGTTATCAATTCAATTATAGAGATTTTTTTTATTTTTGACAAAATATGTTCCAAGTCGTCTGCTGCAGAATTGTCGTATGCGGGAAAGGGTTAAAATAGCCTTTCAGGGACAATGTTAAAATGGTTTCAGGTTCGAACAGTGATGGGTCCACAGTCTTACATGCTGAAAGCTAATGAAGAACAATAGCAAAAACAATTAACTCCACTTGTGGAAGAAATGCTGAGGTATGCTATCCTTTATTATTTAACCCTTTCCCACATACAGCAAATCTGCAGCAGACGACCTTGAAAACGTCTTGGAAAAAGCGCAGAAAATCCCTTTTAATGAAAGATCAATAATTGAATAGAGTTGAAAACATGGTGATAAAAGGAGAAATTGCTCGTTTTGAGCAATTTCTTCTTTTGTTGCTGTGTTTTCAAAAAGCTGTTTGCTGCAGAGGCGTCAAAAAATATCAATATGAGGCAAATATTAAAATTATAATTCTATGATATAATTAGAGTAATACATTTACTTTCAAATACCATAAACATCTAAATATTGATTGTTTTAGCTTTATTTTTACTGGGTAGACATACCCAGTAAGCCAAATTTTGTACATTTTCATGACCTTCAGTTGACATTTTTTTCATAATTTACTGCCAAAATAGTTTTGAACTATGTATTACTTACTTTGTTGTCACTATTAGCAATATTTCCAGAATTTTCAACATTTCAAAATTTGATCTCCATCTAGAGTTCAGCACTTTTTATTAAATCTAGTATTTGCAATAATATTATAATTACTGGTTTAAATACACACAAAATTTCACATAAAGAGGGCAATTCTGTAGCAATGTTTGTATTTTGTACCTTTAGCATTGAATTTATTTTCCAGACAAGGTGGAGGAACTGGTTCTGGAGACATCAGAAAGATGGCCTATTTTGAACAGTCTGTAGATCCCAAATTTGTTGAGGTGGGTAACACAAATCTATAGTTAAAAAGTATTGTTTTCTGCAGGGATATCTGTCACTCTTCCTTTGAACTGCTTGATTTTTAACCACATACAACAAACCTGCAGCAGACGACTTTGAAAATATCTTCTAAAAAATATGGAAAATCTATAATCTGTAGGTATGATTACTGAAAAAAGTTGAAAACATTGTGGCAAAAGGAGAAATTGCTCATTTTGAGCAATTTCTCATTTTGTCACGATGTTTTCAAAAGTTGTTTGCTGCAGATGTGTCAAAAAAATGATCAATATGGGGGGGGGGGGGTGGGGGGGGGGGTGGGGAAAGATTGAACCCTTTCCGACTTGGAGAAGGATTTTGATGCATCTGCAGCAGGTAGTTTTTAGACAAAATAGTGACAACTGTTTTCAATTATTGTACTTTCATTTATGGATATTTATTATAGTTTAGCCTTGATGTTTTCAAAGGTGTCTGGTGCAGATTTGATGTATGTGTTAAAGAGTTAAAAGAGTGTAGAAATGTCCTTTGTTATATTAATTGAAACAAAAAAATAATGCATGTTATGATTATGTTTTACTTGATTATCTCCAACGTACAGACTTGTTATACCTCTACAGTGAAGATGACTTTATAAAACATTGTGGAAAAAGGGAAGAATGTTCAATTGATCAATTTCTATTTTTTCTGCAATGTAACATTATTTCCCCCTTTAAAGTCAGTAAGGCAGACAATTCTGAAAAGAGCATAACAAGGAAGGAGCTGTTACATGTTTACTTACTAACATTCATAGTGAATCAAGTTGTATTATGCCAGATTTACCTTTTGCCACTAACAGACACTTGCTGATGCCACTGCATGCAGCAGATGACTTTACAACATTTTGGCAAAAGGAAATCCTATTGCCACAATGTTTAATCTTTATGCAATAAATTTTCTGTCATTTTTAGCTCGACTTTTGAAAAAGCGAGAGCTATTGTCATGACCCTGGCGTTGTCGTCCGATTAAGGTATTTTGTTCAGCTCAGCTTTTTTAGCTCACCTGAGCTTTGCTCAAGGTGAGTTATTGTGATCGCCTTTTGTCCGGCGTCCGTCGTCCATCGTGCGTCGTCCGTCGTGCGTCGTGCGTCAACTTCTTCTCCTCAGTAACCAGTGGGTCAATTGGGATGAAACTTCACAGAAAGCATCCTCTCAATGACCTCACCAGATTTCCTTCAAATTTTTGGGATCCATGCATAATTCTGGTTTCCATGGCAACGAAATAAAAAAAACTTAAAAATTCTTCTTCTCCCAAACTGGTTGGCAGATTTGCAAATAATTTTGTAGAAATGTTCCTTAAATGATCCTCTGTCAGATTCCTTCAAGCCATGTTGATTTGTTGAAAAACATGGCCGCCAGGGGGGCGGGGCTATTTTGCCTTATATGGCTATAGTGAAAACTTAAAAAATCTTCTTCTCCCAAACTGGTTGGCAGATTTTCAAATAATTTTGTAGAAATGCTCATTGGATGACCCTCTATCAGATTCCTTCAAGCCATGTTGATTAGTCAAAAAACATGGCCGCCAGGGGGCGGGGCTATTTTGCCTTATATGGCTATAGTGAAAACTTAAAAAATCTTCTCCTGCGAATGTGTCAGGCCGATTTTCAAATAATGTTGTAGAAATGTTCCTTGGATGACCCTCTATCAAATTCCTTCAAGCCATGTTGATTGGTAAAAAAACATGAACGCCAGGGGGGGCGGGTCTATTTTGCCTTATATGGCTATTGTGAAAACTTAAAAAAATCTTCTTCTCCAAAAGTGTCAGGCCGATTTTCAAATAATTTTGTAGGAATGTTCCTAGGGTGACCCTCTATCAGATTCATTCAAGCCAAGTTGATTGGTCGGAAACTATGGCCGCCAGAGGGCGGGGCTTATATAGCTAAAGTAAAAAAAAAAAAAACAGGTGAGCGATTCCAGGGCCATCATGGCCCTCTTGTTTCTGTTTTCTATCAGTCGAGCGTCTGTGCCGTATGCGGTGCTCTTGTTAGAATTATCTTTTTTTTTGCCAATATGTTTTCAAAGTCGTCTGCTGTAGGGTTGTTGTAAGTGGAAAGGGTTCACATGGACATTTTTAGAGATACATGACCCTTTCTGCCACCCCTGCAGCAGACGACTTTTGAAAACTTTTGGCCAAAATGAGAAATTGCTCAGACAATCAATTTCTCCTTTTGTTGCAATATTTTCATCATTTATTCCAGAAATAATACCTTAGTTTCTAAAATTATTCCATGTTTTGCCTAGATGTTTTCAAAGTATTCTGCTGCAGATTTGTTGTATGTGGAAAGGGTTCACATGCATTTTTTAGTGGATTATGGGCCCAAATGATAATTGCAAACATCCTGTTTTATAGGGCAGGGATAAATCCCTGGTCGTTCAGTACAGATGCCCAAGTAACACAGCCGTACAAGTGAATAACTGTGTGGATAAGACAGCGAGAGTTGTATTTGGACCAGACTTAGTGATATTGGGCCCACATGAAAATTTTCGTGTTCTCAATTTAAGTGGTTGGTATTATGTAAAAGCTTTGTTATTAATAGATATTTCTCTATGTTGTATTGCTAGACGTGGGATCGAACATTTAGGGATCACTTTTTGGCCATATATTTGTATTTGGGTCCATTGGATTTGGATTTACACACAATATAACTTCACAATAATGATTGATACCAAGCCTAGTTGTGCATATTGTCGACGTGTTGCACTGGAATTATTTTTAAATGAGTTATGGCCCCTTGAATTTCTCATACATATGTATATTGTCAGGCACCAGCTGGGGGTATTCATCACCTTCAGTGATATTTCTAGTTGTATATGAGAAAGGGTTGATAGTCTTTCATATATAATTTAGTAAACACAAAGCAGATACAGACAACACTGGTTACTTTTCGGTAAAATACTCAAAATATAGAAGAAACTAAGAAGAAAATATGATTCACTTTTCATTTATTGATGTCTTCCAACCATTTACTGACACAATTGTTATCACATCATAAGTTAAACTAGTTACATTGTTAAAACTACTTACATCAAACTAAAAGGGATGATATTAATCAATTGCTGTACAAACTTGATTATAGATGTCATTATCAGATAGAAGTCTTCTTACTGGAAATATAGAAGAGAGTAGGAAGAAAATAAGATTGGATTTCATTCATTGATGTACATGTATACCAAGCATTGTTGTGGCTACCAACATCAAATAAAAGTAGTAGTATCAATAACTTACTGTGCAGGCTTAGTTGCAGACGTTAATTAAGTAATTCAGAAATAGTTTTTTTAACATAACAGACATGGTTATATATTTCCTGCTCTAGAAATGTGACACTTATGGAGAATTTTTTACTGTCTGTCAGTCCTTCCATCACACTTTGACTGACTTGCTTATTGTAACTGGATACTTGCAGGCCAGACTTACATTAACACACCCATTCTATCTTGCTATATTTTCAGCTGGTAATCCTAAAAAAGCCGACGCTATGCAGTCATTGTGCCTTATGCTTGGACCAGACTTTATCACAGATAGTTTAGAGGTAAAGTCTTTGTTATAGTAATACCCTATGTTGTGCTACTATTAATGGACTCAGTGATTTTAGCATTGAAATAAATATTATCTAATGTATATTAAGAGCTCCCTATGCTTGAACCTTGATCACAGGTATTTTGGATGTACATACATGTCTGTATTAATTATTATTAGGGATGGGGGAACGAATATTCGAATATTCGAAAAAAAGGATGAATTTTCGAATACTGTTTTCGAATAAGAATATTTGTTTTTAGTTTACGATTTCTTTTAAAGAAATAAAAAAAAAAGTGACAAAAAATTATTAGTACAATTCTGACAGAGGTCGCGAGTTGGAGCTAATCATGATTAAGGGTGAAGTGATAAAGAGTGTGTATGTTTCGTTTGAGATGTTTTTACAACGTATGTCAAACCTTATGTATCAATTATAAAATCGATAATTGTCGCGTGTACGTTTACCCGAGTTTGTATCATGTGTAACCAGACATCACCTTGATGACCGGTTTGATCGATATGTTTTAAAAAAACACACATGTATAAACGGTGACAGTCTGCATATCATTACGCAAGTGAAACTCAAGTTTTGTAAAAACCTCCCAGCTTAACCTAAACCTAGTCGATGTTTACATCATAGACAGCTATTGCAACAATTGCATAAATCATATTTAATATAGCAGTACATCTCAAAAGTATGCAGTTTTCCTCTTTACATCTTTAAAATCGAATTCACATCAGCAAACAAATTGAATCGTCCGCAATTTTGTTTTCTTTCAATTCCCTCTCCTTTTGTATGAATAAAATATATCATTACTTTGTTAATTATTTGATTCGGTTAAATATTAAATTCGGTAACCAAGCGACACCTACATGAATATACGGATCAGAAAACGTTGCAATTCTGTTTATCGTTTCAAGTGGATATTTTTCTTGATATACCTCAACTTGAAATTCAAATATATCTGTTGAGAACAAAAAAGAGTGTAAGAACAGTTGAAAACATGCAATATATATATATCTGTATAATTACTGATAAGAGTGATTTTAGCAGTGAAATAAATATTATTAAAGACAATGAGGCAAAAGGAGAAATTGCTCATTTAAGCAGTTTCTCCTTTTATCATATTGTTTTCCAAAGTTGTATGCTTCATATGCTTCAAAACATGCGCCTGCAAGTGGGAAATGGGTAACCCTTTCCCTCATACAACAATTCTGCAGCAGACAACTTTGAACATATGTTGTCAAAAAATAGAAAATCTTTATAATTGAATGGATAACCTATGACTAAAAGGGGAAAACATTGTGGCAAAAGTAGAAATTGCTCGTTTTGAGCAATTTCTTCTTTTGTCACTATGTTTTCAAAAAGCCGTCTGCTGCAGAGGCGTCAGAAAGCGTCTACATGAGGGAAAGGGTTAAAGCGGATGAGATATTTAATGAACACTGTTATTACAAATCCTTCTATGCTAGTTCCATAAATTCTGTCGTCGACTGCATACATAAATATGAACTAATCTGAATTACTATCTTAGCCCTTTCCCACCTACAACAAATCTGCAGCAGACGACTTTAAACCGTCAAGGCAAAAGCACAGAAAATCCCTTTAAATGAAAGAAGAAGAATTGAATAGAGTTGAAAACATGGTGGCAAAAGGAGAAATTGCTCGTTTTGAGCAAAATCTTCTTTCGTCGCCATGTTTTCAAAAAGCCGTCTGCTGCAGAGGCATCAGAAAGGGTTAACAATAATGTTTAATTATCAAAAATTTGAAATTTTGCAGGTTGAAACTTGTGACCATGCAAGACTTCGCATACAAATAGCTTTTAACAACCATTTTGAGGTAAGATAGTAATGTGACTTTGTTTTACACATTGACTGGCCCTAACTACCTGTAAAACACACATAAAGAGCTGATTTGGGCACACAAAACGGCGTCATAAAGTCTTAACCCTTTCCTACCTAAAGACGCATTTTGACGCATCTGCAGCAGACGACTTTTGAAAACATTGTGACAAAAGAAGAAATAGCTTAAATCAAGCAATTTCTCCTTTTGTCCGAATGTTTTCAACTTTTTCCATTAATTATACCTACAATTATAGAGATTTTCCATGTTTTTGAGTAGACATTTTCAAAGTGGTCTGATGCAGATTTGCTGTATGTGGGAAAGGGTTAAACACTTTCACACATACAGCAAACCTGAAGCAGGAGACTTTGAAAAGATCTAGGCCAAAATATGACAAAGCTCTATAAACGAAAGTTAAATAATTGAATGGAGGTACAAAACATTGTGACAAAAAAGGGATATTGTTCAGTTTCTTCTTTTGTCACAATGTTTTCGAACATTGTCTACATCAGATGAGTCAGAATGCATCTGCAGGTTAGAAAAGGTTAAGGGGATGTTGATTCCTATGATGTAGAGTGTTTGTTTATTAAATATTACTTATTACTAAGAGATGTGCCTTATACATTTCACTTAACCCTTTCCCACATGCAGACGACTTTTGAAAACACTGTGACAAAAGGAGAAATTGCTCAAAACGAGCAATTTCTCCTTTTGTTACATTGTTTCCAACTTGATTCAGTTATTATACTATCATTTATAAAGAGGAATGTGTAAAATATTCCAAGTAACCATTGGACCAAATTTGGAAATCATTGAATAGGGTTAGCATTGCAACTGACTCACTTGTGTCAGGATAAATGGACCAGTAAAAAAACTAGGTCACAATGTAAAATTTAAGGCAAATCTTGTTAACACATTCTTATCTTCAGCAGCTTCAGACTTTGTCATGTGTTTCGCATTAGAGATCTCATTGCGTATCTAAGGCCATGATGACCCTCTTGTTTTTTTTAAAGTGGCGCTAGGCACCATACACCAAGACAAATCCTTTTCCCACAATATTGGCAAGAATTTGAGTGCTGCATTTGCATCAAACGTCTGTATTTGATAAAGCGTTAATTTTTGTGTAAAATATGTAATTATACATTCAATCATTAAATCCATGTTTATAATTTTAAATATTAATGTTTTACTTTTCGTACTTTTGAAGGTTGAAAAAGGAAATCCTGAGAGTGAAGCTAAAGTGTTTGCTGTTCCTGATTTTATTGGTTTTGCTTGTCGACAAATTGGTAATGTTTATAGTTTTACTGTGGAATAAAGCTTTTAGCCATATCATTTAAGAACCAAAGTTATTTCCTTAAGAAAGACTGACTGCATTTCCCATCCCATAATGATTTCAAAATGTGTGTACTACACTGTGTAGATAGATGTGTTTTGGTTAACTGTTTATCTGATCTGGTTTCTACAGTGCTTAAATAATACATGTATTTCATTTGATCTCATCATGCCAGCTGACTTACATGTGTGTTTCTTGTTTTACTCAAACCAGTTTGTCACACTACATTTTTCCTGGGCAACTGGCTACCTTTACTTATAGACTTTCCAGCCATTGGTTTAAGATGAATAACGCTGGTAGCAACAACTTTTTAAAGTAATGTTCGCTGTTAAAGGATTCTCACTTAATCATTGCCAGACTGAGTGTCGATGTTTAACAAGTGATTGAACATTGTCCTTCAATAATATTTTACAGGCAGTATGATAAGAGCTGCTGTTGCGCTAACACCTTTTGATGAATTTCATCGACACTCTGCCCAAGTCATACAATCTGCTGTGTTTGTTGATCAAGTGACGGGGGAAGTGATTCCACAACTGAAGTTTGATGTCAACAACTTGGTATGTGAATTCCTGCTGTTTCTCCAATAAACTTCTACCAAGTTAGATTAAAACTGCTTCAGTATTTTGTATGCCAACAGAAATAAAGATTTCCGCATGTATTGTGTTATCCATGTCTAGGACAAACCATTGGTCATATATTTGAACCTTAACAAAATACAGAAAACTTTATTACTGCCTGTGGTGTCTCACAAACATATGTGGTTAATACATGCTGCTAATTCTGTATTATTGTGTTACATTAAAGGAACCTTTTAATAATGCTTCAGACAAAAATTTAGTGTTTTTCAATTTGGCACTTATTCCATGTCTCATTTTGTTTGTCACAGTTAAGAACATCATGGAAATGTCAATCTGATAGGATCCTGAGCGCGATTGGTACAAAGTTGGAATGCTTTAAGAGTGAATTGGAATTTAGCACTCTGATTGAAAAAATTATAATGAACGAATCAATCCAATAATATGAGCGCTCAATTAGATGATATTGAACGGTTACAATAATTGACCAATATTTCTTATACAAAATTACTTTAGGACGTAATCGTTGAGAAGACTGATATATGTTTATACATGTAGATTCGATTCTAAGGGAAGAATTAAACATAGGTGGTATAGAAAGGGCCTATCAGTCCTAGACAATAGATAATCAAATACATGCTTTAACCCTTTCACACATGCAGATGCTTTTCGATGCCTCTGCAGCAGACGTGTTTTGAAAACAATGTAACAAAAGAAGAAATTGCTCAAAACGAGCAATTTCTCCTTTTGCCACAATGTTTTCAACTTGATTAAGTTGTACTATTTCATTATGGTACAAAATCAAATATCAGGGAACATTATTTTATTGAAATGGTTTTAACCCTTTCTCACATACAACAAATCTACAGCAGACCACTTTAACCCTTTCCCTCATACGTTTTGTGCAATTTCTTCTTTGGACACTATGTTTTCAAAAAGCTGTCTGCTGCAGAGGCGTCAGAAAGCGTCTATTAGAGGGAAAGGGTTAAAAACCTCTAGACAAAAATAGAAAAATCTTCAATTATGATATTATAAGTTAACCCTTTCCCTCATATAGACGCTTTCTGACGCCTCTGCAGCAGATGGCTTTTTGAAAACATAGTGACAAAAGAAGAAATTGCTCAAAACGAGCAATTTCTCCTTTTGCCACAATGTTTTCCCCTTTTAGTCATAGGTTATCCATTCCATTATAGAGATTTTCTATTTTTTTGATAAAATATGTTCAACGTCGTCTGCTGCAGAATTGTCGTATGAGGGTCATCTGCTGCAGCTTCGTCAAAAAGCAACTGCAAGTGGGAAAGAAGTAATAAAGACTTTTAGTTATCCTCTTACATTTTTGTTTTAGGTTGTTTCATCCATAGACATTCAGAGTATCGAGCCTGTTGATAAGAAAATGCTGGACAGTTTGACTAAATCAATACAAATGGCTATTGAAATATCTACTAAGTAAGTTTTTATACTCGAGTTTCAATGTTGGATTCAAATCTGTTTTTAGATCACCTAGAGCCAAAGGCTCAAGGTGAGCTATTCTGATCACTCTGTGTCCGTCGTCCGTCGTTAACTTTTAGCTTTAAACATCATCTCCTCCTGAACCGCAAGAACAATTTCCACCAAACATCACAGGAATGTTCCTTTGGTGGTCCTCTTTCAAAATTGTTCAAAGATTTAAATTCCATTGAGAACTTTGGTTGCTGCGGCATCAGACAGGGGACAAAATGTCCAAACTTTAAAAATCTTCTCCTCCGAATCTGCCTGTCAGATTCAAATATAATTTGGTAGAAATGTTCCTTGGGTGACCCTCTATAAAAATTGTTCAAGCCATACTGATTGGTCGAAAAACATGGCAGTCAGGCGGCATCAAAAAAGGGGCAAAATGACAATACTTTAATAAAGCATCCTTATAAAAGTGCTTGTCTGATTTAAAGATAGTTTTGTAGAAATGTTCTTTCATTGATCATCTACATACTTTGTCAAGCCATATTGATTTGTTGAAATGCATAGCAACCAAGCAGCATCAGAAAAGGAGTAATTAAACTTTTTGCTTCAAATGACATATGGTTATTAGATTTATGGTCTAAGGGAGGTAACACTTGGCAGAGTATTATGCAAGGGTTGTCTTCAACAGGAAGTGGAAAGTTAAAATCGCAACCTTTCTGGTCTCAACAGCAGATGGAAATAAAAGTTTGTTATTGAAAGTGAACAAGCAATTATGACATGATTTGTCATGGACATGAATGTTCTTTTGTTGATCCTCTTTCAAAATTGTGCAAAGACTTGCATTCTATGTAAAACTTTGGTTGCTGCAGCATCAGAACATGAGTAAAACGACCAAACTTTAAAATCCTTTTCCTCCATAATCTGCTTGTCAGACTCCAAGATAATTCAGTAGAAAGAATCCTTAAGTGACCCTCTAAAAAAACTGTTCAAGCCATATTGGTTTATATTAAAAACAGATCAAGAAAGGTGCAAAATGACAAAAACTTAATAATTCAATTCTAATTGAAGTTCTTGTTAGATTTCAAGATATAAATGACCTTTACTTATAAGCTGTTTCTTGTGAAGTGTTCACTCCTTGAAGTTCTAATTGCACTCCTTGATCTTTTTCCCAGATATTTCTACTAATTTACTATCAATCAGGTGATCGATTTAGGGTCATCTTGGCCCTCTTGTTCTATTTGCTTGTATCTAAGCAGGGCAGCTAGTATGAACAATGCATTTATGTATTCATGCTTAATTTTCACAATACAATACATCATCAAATGACCAGCAGGACAAGTCCCAAAACTCTATATCATATTTTAACACAATTATGCCCCTTTTAGGACTTAGACATTTTGGTAAAAGTTTTGCATGCAAGATACTATCATGGACATATTTCAGTAACCACTAATGTTATTGACTTTAAACTTCATTCATGTTTACAGCGGTGTCAGTAAGTCAAGTTAGATAACTCTTGAATGAATTTAGAACAAATTATGGCCCTTGTTTGACTTTGAAAATTTGGTTAATGTTTGGCATGCCAGGTTCTATCATGCACATATCTCATTAACCAATGTTTACTATAGAATCAAATGGTAAATAGTTGAGCATACTGTCTTATGGACAGCTCTTGTTTAACCCTTTCCCTCATATAGATGCTTTATGACTCCTCTGCAGCAGACAGCTTTTTGAAAACATAGTTACAAAAGAAGAAATTGCTCAAATCAAGCAAATTCTCCTTTTGTCACAATGTTTTCCACTTTTAGACATAGGTTATACATTTAATTATAGAGATTTTCTATTTTTTGACAAATTATGTTCAAATTTTCGTATGAGGGAAAGGGTTAACATCAAGGTTTCCCATCCTCTGATACAAACACCGTTGAATGGCTCTACAGCAATGTACTCTGAGACATCACATACAAACTAGTAACCCTTTTCCATATACTGACACTTTCTGACGCTTCTGCATCAGACGACTTTTAAAAACGTTGTGACAAAAGGAGAAATTGCTTGTGCTTTTGCCACAACATTTTCACCTTTTTTCAGTAATTATACATTAATTTATAGAGACTTTCTATATTTTAGCAGATATTTGTCTGCTGCAGATTTCTTGTTTGTGTGAAAGGGGTTAAATTAGTAAAACTGTAGATTTCCTCTTCAATTTCTATCATATCTATTTTTTACAGTTAGATTTATACTAGATTATATTGATTTGTTCTTAAATCTGTTTTGTATTTAAAATGGGCTGAAAATAGCATTTCATTTAATGGAGGATGAGAAAACTCATTCCTGAAAAGAACATTTCCACAGACCGACTCTTAACCCTTTCGCACATACAACAAATCTGCAGCAGACGATTTTGAAAACATAGTTTCGAAAACCTTAAAAATCTACATAAAAGATAGCTTAAAATATAAATTTTGTTAAATAAAGTTAAAAACATTGTGGCCGAAGGAGAAATTGCTCATCATGAGCAATTTCACCTTTGGCCACAAAGTTTTCAAAAGTCGTCTGCTGCTTTTGCATCAAAATGCGCCTGCAGGTGGGAAAGGGTTAATTGGCTCGAATTTATACATACATATGGTATAAGAACATATATTGCATGTGTATACATGTTTTAATTAATATGCATCTTTCTTCATAACAATTCCAACAGATAAATAAATATAACTATTTTTGTTTACAGTTCAATAGAAGCCGCTGCTAGACAGGAGGCTATGAGAAGGGAACAAGAGGCTAGAGGACACCTTGAACGCATGAAACTTGAGAACGAGAAACATTTCGAAAAAGAGCGTTGTAAACTACTCGAGTTACAAGCGATCACAGCCGCCGTAGAATCGACTGGTCAAGCTAAGGCTGAAGCCCAGGCTCAGGCTGACAAACTGATCATAGAATGTGAGAGTGAAATAGAAGGTAATTAATTCATATATTTTTGAGAATGTGAAAGTGAAAAAGAGTATAATGAATTCATTCATTTTTGAGAATGTGAAAGTAAAATAGAAGGTCATGGATTCATAGATTTCTGAGAAAATGAAATGAAAGGTAATGAATTCATAGATTTCTGTGAAAGTAAAATAAAAGGTCATTCATAAATAGATTTCTGTGAATGTGAAATAGAAGGAAATTAATTCATCGATTTCTGAGAATGTGAAAGTAAAATAGAAGGAAATATATTTATTTATTTATGAGAATGTGAAAGTCAAATAGAAGGTAATGAATTCATAGATTTCATAGATTTCTGTGAAAATGAAAAAAAGTTTGTTAATTTATAAATTTCTGAAAATGTGAAAGTAAAATGGAAGGTAATTAATTCATAGATTTCTGTGAAAGTGAAATAGAAGGTATTGAATTCATAGCCGTCTGAGAGAGTGAAATAGAAGGTAAGGTGGCATGACACAGTTGAAAGCTGATTTTCTGTTTCCTTGGGACACCCCAAACTTTTATTCTCTCAATATTTCTCATAATATCCATACTGGTTTGATAACAAGGGTTTTCCTGTATCAAGGAGTGCCGGAATTATAAGAAAATGACTGGAAGTCACACTCTCAGTCAATATTATGGAAAGAATAGGCCACACAAGTGGTCTGAAACAGGGTGAAAAAAGTAGGACAAAAATATCAATTCTACCCTTTATTCCAAAAATCATCCAACAAAAACGCAGGGGGTTAGTGTAAAATTGAAGAGCTGCTTAGACTCTCAAAACAATAGGCAATCTGTGGATTCAGTCAGAAATACCATGTTTCCAGCTCCTTTTCAAGCAATCTTAGATGCGAAAGCTGGTATTCAAATTTACCTCTAAATGCACGCCTAGTGTGCAACCAGTCTTGTCAAACCGGAAGGAGAAGTGGGTTCATTTGATGTCTGAGAATGTGAAAGTGAAAAGAAGGTATTGAATTCATAGATTTATGTTAAACTGAAATAGAATGTATAGGTTTCTGTTTTGAATGTGTAAGTAAAATAGAAGGTAATTAATTCATAGATTTCTGGAGTCAAATAGAGGGTTATAATTTTTCAGAATATTTTGAATATACCCACCAAGTGTCTGGCTACATAATCATGGCCACACAAAACTGACGTTTCCTGTATGCAGATGGCATTCATGCCTTAGCAGCAAATTGGTTTTGAAAAGACTATTTTCTCCTTTTCCACAATATTTTCATCTCCAACAACTTTAGGCATAAATCTATTGTATTAAGAGCGAACAGTGTTTTATTAACAATTCTATTTCAGGTGCAAAGTTGAAAGCCATGGCTTTAGATATTGAACACAATGCTAAACTAGAAACACAAAATATGGTTAGTTTGATTGAATATTGTTTTTCAGAAATTCTTTAAATAAGAGTTAACCATTTCCTTCATATAGACTCTTTTTGGCACCTGCAGCAAACAGCTTTTTGAAAACATAGTGACAAAAGAAGAAATTGCTCAAAACGAGCAATTTCTCTTTTTGACACAATGTTTTCCACTTTTCGTCATAGGTTATCCATTCAATTATAGAGATTTTCTATTTTTTGACAAATTATGTTCAAAGTCGTCTGCTGCAGAATTATTGTATGAGGGAAAGGGTTAAATAACGGAAACCTCAACTTTGAATTATTTCTTAATCAGCAATCACCACGGTAAACCAGGGAAATGCTTCTTTTCTAAAAACTCATTCTTAGACTGGGAATCTGCCGTGGCCAAATGGTTAGTGTCACAGATTTGGAACTGGGCGTCCCAGGTTTGATCTTTATCCGCAGGAGTGCCCTTGGGCAAGGCACATTTCCTAGCCTAGTTCTGGTTTGTTTACCCAGGATCATGAATAAGTGAACTGACACTTTGATATAACTGGAATAATGTTGAAAAGGGTGTAAACCAAGATAAAACAAACATTGTTAGACTAGTAACATCTAATGCTTATGACATGCGTTCAATATTACTCAAATACGTTGACAGTATCAGATGCTACTTTGCCATGGTAGCTAACATGTAAGACTTTATACAGAATGATGTTTCTTAATGAATCATTTCTTACTAACAGAGGCCTTTGGAATAAACAAAGTAGAAATTGCTCTATGTTTTCATTTACCTAAAAATTACATTCTTTACATTTCTTCTTAATTTGGAATTGTCCAACAATATAGGTAACAGGTAGACTGATCGTCCTTCCTATGTCTATCTTTTACTTGAACAGACGATTTTGCTAGTAAGCAATGGAAAAGTTGTTTTATCTTTTTATAAGATTTTAATTTTATTGTTTTAAATTTATGCGATGGTCAAGGTGGAGTGCCCTTGGGCAAGGCGCATTTCCTAGCCTAGTATATTTACCCAGGGAGTATGAATAAGTGAACTGTCTCCATGATATAACTGGAATAAACACGGAAATTATGTTACACCCCTATAAAACGAACTACACTTGTCACAAATAGGCCAAGGGATGTTCCTGAAATAAATATATAGGGGGGAGGAACGACCACCAATTTTTAGGGTATCAAATTTTAATTATTTTTTGGGCACTAATTTTAATTTTAATTTAAAAATATCCCCCACCCACGAAATAAAAATAGCTTGTAGTTCCTCCCCCCTAGACATTTTGTTCTGGAACAGCCCTAAGGTTTGTTTTCCTGGATCAGAGCTGTAATGTGTAATTAATTTATCTAATTAACAAGCTCCGACGGGGTGATCTGGATTACCAGAAGGGTCATATAGCTATTGAACTGGAGAAAGAAAGATCCATGACAGATGTTGAGGTGAAAAAGTTTGCTGCCATGGTGAAAGCTATTGGTGCTGATACCTTGGCTGCCATAGCAACGGCTGGACCAGACACGCAGGTGAATATGTTTGTGATTCAGTGGCCTAGGCTTTATAGATGTACATGAGAACAGTTGTCAGAAATATTAAAGTGTTCAATTACACAACAATCTAGTCCTTTTACTCATACAACAAATCTGCAGTATGCAACTTTTAAAATATCCATGCAAAGATTTAGAAATGAAAGTGCATGTATAAGTTTAGGATAGAGCTGAAAACTGTGTTGTAAATAGAGAAATTGCTTAAGACTAGTTATTTTTCCTTATGTCACAATGTTTTCAAAAGTCAGTCTGCTATGTAAATGGCATCTAGAAATTTGAAAATTCGTTTTTGAGTAAAATGTTGTTGAACACATAACAAATTCTCATTTTGAGCATTTTTTCCTTTGCAGACAAAGTTTTCGAATGAAATTTTCTATTTGAGATATATATTGATGTTTTGACTAAAGCATCTATGCTTGACACTGCAGGGTTCGCTCGTTTTATTTGATTTAACCCATTCCCACCTGCAGACGCATTTAGACGCAATGGCAGCAGACGACTTTTGAAAATATTCTGGCCAAAGGTGAAATTGCTCATGATGAGCAATTTCTCCTTTGGCCACAATGTTTTCAACTTTATTTTTCAATTAAGCTATCTTTTATAGATTTGATGCATGTGGGAAAGGGTTAAAATAAATCAAAAACACCAAATGACATTGAAAAGGCCATTTAATAAATAAATGACAAACAAATTAAGACTGCTGATTATATATATAAGACTGCTGATATATCAGTGTATAAAATCATGTAACTTAAACACGACAATTATGTTAAATACAAAAAAAATGCAATGTAACAGTTACAATGTCAAAGTAGAAATATGAATTCAAGATGCGGAAATAATATATAGGCCACATATTGCCAAGGCAATAAATGAGATAGATGGTGACATTCATTACCATGAGCTATATGATACACTAACAATGTACACACAAACAACATTTATGTAAGGTATGGAAGAGGATGGCCAAAAAGGTTTCAAAATAACTTTTACAAAAAATGCAAGAAGATACCTAAAGAATGTTGGTAGTCTCAAATGATGAAGGAAAAGGTAATGCAGTGAAATATCTGTGTGCCTGACCTCCATTAAATGTTATTTTATTGAGGTGAAACTTTTCTCAGAATTGGTGATACTATATACATGTATTCAGATATTACTTTGGGAAGTTATGGTGCTATATTTTAGGTAGAACCGTTGTCAACATTGGTGATACTATATTATTCAATTTTACTTTAGAAATTTATGATATAATTTTCAGGTAAATATGTTGTCAACAATAATCCTTTCCCATTTGTAGACGCATTTTGACGCATCTGCAGCAGACGACTTTTGAAAAAACTTTGGCAAATAAGAAATTGCTCAAAAGAGCAATTTCTCCTTTTGCCACAATGTTTTCAACTCTATAATCTATTTCATAGTTAAACTCTCATTAATTGAGATTTTTCATGTTTTTGTCAATAAATTTTCAAAGTCGTCTGCTGCAGGATTATTGTATGTGGGAATGGGTTTAAGGTACAGTACAGCTCAAGGGGGTTTTCCCAAAAACCCTCACCCCCGCGGGCTGATAAGACAGCCCACCGCGTTCCCGCTCACCTGTACGCAGGGTTTCCCCTACAATAACCCGGCGGTCCCGCGGGGTTTGATCATTCAACTATTAAGCCCGCGGAGGGAAATCCGATAACGATTTATGACGTCACGATGATTGACAGCTGTGATTAAGGCAGCCCCCCGGCGTTCCCGCTCATCTGTATGCGGGGTTTCCCCTACAATAACCCCGCAGTACCGCGGAATTTCATCATTTTTCAAACGGTAGTTAATATACAACATCACACTATTGGACTAAAATGTTTTTAAATCAAGAAGGATATCCTATTCAGTAACCCAGACGCGACATGTATTAACCCATCTGTAATGCGATCAAAGCAAGTGAACGTCAATTATTACTTTCAATTAATAGGTGTTAAAAACATGTCGACAATCTGAGTTGTTTGGTATTGTTATGTTATGGTTAATCACTTATGCTGTCGGCTTTATGAAGCATTCATGTATCATAAATTCACAAATCAATTCTACCACCCGGTGTCCTCCCCTATTAATATAGGCGAATCTTTGATTGCCGGATCTGTTTTCTGGCCGATAAGTCAGACAAGAAATAAAATGACAACTGGACGCTTGTTAATGAGAATCGAAATGTTTAATTCACAATACTCGCATTTGGTACGGTTTCGAATATGGAAACTTATACACAATATTGACTGGAAAGATGATGAAGTTCAATTATGTTGTCGTCTATATGTTTTCCCTTTTCCACTTGCAGACGCTTTCTGACGCAGCTACAAAAGAAGAATTTGGAAACATTGTGACATAATACAAAACTGTCTCAATGGTTTCAACCTTATTCAATAATAAGTGTACTTCCGTTTATAGTTTCCAAATGTTTACCTACAAGTTTTCAAATTGGCTACTGCTGATGTGTTGCATGTGGAAAATGGTTAATAAGATAGCCTTCCTCTCAGTGGCATAATACAACTTAGTTGTAAAGGATGTGCATGTAATGTAATTCAGAAAAAAATTATCACCATTCGCATACGCGCAATAAGATCATGATGTAACCGTCTTACTACATGCATCTAGGCTTACAAGCCTCACAAGAACGGTTATGACCAAACACTAACTATAAACGTACGTTTTTTATTGTAAATTCTATTTATGTCAATATATCCGAAGGTCCGGTTTTGGCGTGACGTGAAACATGTATTAACAAAACCCGTCTTGAGCAAGTTCTCCATTTGTCAAATGTTTTCATCTCTAGTCCATAATAGATCTTTAAGTTTTTGATATATGTTTCTGTATTATATGTAGACGTTTTGAATGTCGTCTACTGCGGATTTATCATATGTTGGAAAGGGGGGTTAAATAAAAAATAAAAAGATGAGCGCTTGTTAGCTGATCGTGTAATGATCTTATCAAGTTAACCCCTTTCCAACAAACACCAAGCAGACGACTTTTAAAACACTTTGTCAATCATTATTTTCAGCCCTGTATCCATTTGCCACAATGCTCTTTCTGACCCTTATGTTCCCGTCTGCCACTTGATTCAATAGTACATAGTGCTAAAGAGTGAAATTACACTTGTTTTTCCCCCTCTGGTCTTTTCTTAAAAGAACCTTCTTTGTCATCTTTTCGTCTTAGTCCCTCGTTTGTGCGGCTCACAATGGTGTCTTCTCAAACAAATGTTTTACCTGCAGCGGAGTAAAAGGCTTTGACATATCTTCTGATGATGTTTTCCTTACCGAGTCTAGTTCCTCCTTAATCTTCACTCCACCACCGAACCAACTACTCCCCCATCTTATATTTCCCGGACCGAATAACTCAGGAAAAAAAGTCGTGTTAAGGTTAGTCCAACATTCCCTATGCCGATGGAATCATCCCCTAGCTTCCGAAGTCACATTCTGTTTTGTATTAGCCTTTTTAAATAGGTTGTAAACAGTTAAGTAGCTAGGACCATGATGTGACCATTGTACAGGACAGTGATCTATGAATTGATTGATTGATTGATTGATTGGGGTTTAACGCCATTTTTAACAATTTCTCATTATATCACGGCGGCCAGTTCTCCTACTCATGCATTTCCTGGGTTTCTCACACCAGTACTCCACACAATAATCTTCCCAAGCAACTGGCTGCTTTTCCACATAGACTAAGCCCATTGGTGGAAGACGAATGACGCCATCTATGAATTGAAAATGAAATGTAAATATAGTTCAGAACGGCAGTTATTTTAAAAATCATTTATTTTAAGTCACTCTTTTACACGATGTTTAATGATGCACAGTTAATAAAAATGCGCTTGTTTTTCAGGAATTATCTTTATACATATAATATTGTCACGCTGATTAACTAACCTAATTTTGAGATATACCACTCTTTAATACGGATTAAGATAAAGTGGCTGTTTATTACAACACATGTCAACCCTTTACCCAGACTTTCTGTAGATGACTTTCAACTGTATTTCAGTTAGATCATGGTATTGTATTGTTAAGTTACCAATATTCACGATTTTATTTACCCTGACACGATAACATATATTTTACCGAATCTATTAGCGCGTAGGATGGCACCCATTAATACGTATTTTAAAGTGTTTGGTATTCCGGGAAACTATTTTGCCCTTTTACCACATACAGATGCTGTCGACGCCTCTACAGCAGATGACTTATGAAAACATTGTGACAAAATTTAAAATTTCTCATGTTTCAACTTTATTCAATATTGATTCATTCATTAGGGCTTAACGCGGTTTTCAAATATTGTTCAGTATATCACGCGTGCCGGTTCACGTACTTAAGCTACCAGTTCTACTTACAACATACATCAAAAGTAGCTGGCTGCTTTTCCAAATTGACTGTTAGCCCATTGATGAAACACGAGTGATTCGAACTCATAACCCTTGGATTTACAGCCTGTGTCGCTACCGACTGAGTTATCGGGGCTCAATAATTAAGCTTCTATTTATTGTAATATCACGAAGTTTTGCGTAGATATTTTATATGTCGTCTGCTGCATACATGTATATCAAGTATACATATTCATTGAGCGGGGCGGGGCGATCACGCACCGGTTTATGATGTAACTTGGATCTGTTTACGATAGTCGACGTATCAGATGGTAATTTTAAGATACACCAGCTTTTTCCATGATGTTTTATTTTACTGTATGCATATCTAAACGAAGTCCACTATGCACAGGTACAAAATATTACCTATAAATGAGGCGTGTTTTCATGAAAGCCGGCGGATCTGCATCTTCTGACCTGGCTCTATACTGTTAGCTGTTCAACTGGATATTTTATTTCATCCAAATTTTTCTAGATATTGATTTAACTTTTTGCAAAACTAGACAAGTCCATATTTAAACGATCAGTTATGGAAGGGGGTTAAATACTATAATATCAATATTTCAAGCAATGTGTCACAATGTTTGATATCAATCTAATTACAGTTTTAATTACTTTAATTACATCTGTAATGGTCTGATGGCACATCAAATTCAAGATATTGCGATAATGCAATCATTTAATATTTGCATCACTTGTTTTAATGTTGAAGTTCGGTTTCAGGCAATGAGTCGTGAACGTATAAACAGCCTACTGCAGTCAACCCTTTACATCGATGAGATCCTATATACCACGGCTAGCGATTCGGTCATTATACGTCATTAAACATAACTTATAATATTATAACAATACGTTAGCAACTATAAATCCCCAAATAAGAATGCTTGTCCTGTATATTAAGTACAAACGTTTGGGCACAAGCCAATCATGATTGCGAGGGATGAATGTATCTGTCGTTACAGCCAAACAAAAGCTACATTTTACAACAAATATATATGATAACAAGAGCGCGTTCAAAAATTGGACATTACTGAATAATAACCAGAGTTTTTTGACTTGTTATCGACATGCGTATTGTTCCTAAGAACACGTGTACACAGTTTCATTTGGAAATGGGGAACGGTTCTTGAGTTATGAGGTTATGTTAACGTTGCGTGACGACGCAGCCGACGACGCCGCCGCCGCCAAGGGTTGTGGAGATTGGACCCAGAAAGCACAATACGGCTGATAGCTGCTTCAAACTAAGGTTGACTCATTTTATTTATTTCTAAAATACAACGTGGTTTCATTTAATTGTTTTGTGCTTTACAATGTTTCACTTATATCACGGCGTTTCCTGGGTCAGTTACCAGTACTACTGATTATATTATCCTGGCATCAGCCAGTCAGTCGTAATGCTAACCCCGCGACCATGAGCGCAAATGAGAGCAGCCATTACTACCATTTTTAAAGTATTCGGTATGACCCGACCGTGGATCGAACACGCGACCTTTAGCACCCGAGGCGATCTGCTGCACATTATTCAGTCCGTAACGTCGATGGATATCTAACAATGGGTCAAATTTAAACATTGTGACTAGCAGCATTCGTCTTCCACCCATTAGCTTTAATTGTCTATTTACAAAGGAAGGTAGCCGGTTGCCTGGGAATAATGTAGTGAGGAGTACTGGTGCGAGAAAGCCATGAATCACAATGTCACCATGGTGTTCAATGTAACTGAACACATGTTACAGACTACGTTAAACTAAAACCAGTTAATCACTCGTACGTTTAATGAAATGCACCAATGATGATACAGCAGCATATATACGAGCCGTTCCACGAGAAAACCAACATTGTGCCCTCTGCGTAAAGTATCGACCCGGATCAGCCTAAGCATGCCGCGCAGGCTAATCCGGGCAGACACTTTTCGCCTCCTGTGGATTTTCTGTTTCAGGAATCATTACTCTATATCTCTATCCCGCTGACGGAATGTGTCGACCCGGATTAGCCTACGCGGACTGCACAGGCTTAACTTCGCAGAGTTCATAATGTTGTTCTTCTCGTAAAAGGGCTAATATAAAATATCAAAGTACTGATAGTACTGAAGGTAGAATTGCGATCGTTTTTTTAATAAACTTTTAATCAAAATGTGTGTCTCAGCGTTGTCTTCTTCAGCAATTTGACAGAAACAAAGCCTAAATCTGATATTGTATCAATGTGTTATTTGTCAACTCTGTCCAATAAGTTTTTCCTGTGATTTGATACTGCTAACTCTCATAAAAAAAAGAACGGAAAGGGACAACTATACTTTCCCAACTTTGATTAAATATATTTTCAATTAAATTTAAAAAAAATCTTTTTCTTGTTTTTTGAAAGTTTTGTCATTATTATTTTAGACGGACATTATATACTAGAATAATCAACTGACTATCATTTTAAAAAAGTGTTTCTTATTTAAACCTTTCCCATCTGCATACATACTTTTGAAAACATTGATGCAGAAGAAGAAATTGCTCATAACAAGCAATTTCTCCTTTTGCAACAATGTTTTCAACTATATTCAATGATTAGACTTCCAATTAATGTGATTTTCAGTATCTTTGCTCAGATTTTGTTTTAAATTCTTCTGCTGCAGAGTTTATATATTGTGGGGCTGGGTTGTGAGTTGTTAAAGGGCAAGCAGGATTGGGAATTGACCGTTGCACCACTCGCCTGCCTGTGCATGTTTCAGCTTAACTTAACGTTTTAATAATCTTTCCATCACTAACTCTTATGAACGAAATAATCGCGTCAAAATCTTGAATCGCGTCAAACTCATAACGAACAAACTATCAAAATCAAATGTTGAACAGTGTAATACAAATTTAGAATAAAAGGATGAATCAGTTATGTTGTAAAAACTAATATCGGCGGGTCATTTACCTGATTTTGGCCTAAAGAAATTATCGATTTTTCTCTTCTTCATTTTTGTAAGATTTCGTTCTGCCTATTATATTATAATCAAAGTATTCTAAACGCTTTATACACAAGTGTTTAGAACATTGACTCGCAATCGTTTTTGCAAGTCGTCGTAATTTAAAGTGCTCAAATGATTTGATGAAATCTCTTTCTTAGTAGAAGTCGGGAATATAAACGCGGACCTTGTCGAAAGCACCTATCCAAAATGCAAAGTCATCGTTAATCGTCAAATTTGTCAAAACGAAACGGCAATGATTCGCCGAGTGCGGTCCTTATCGAAAACCCTGAACATTTATTTTATTAAACCATGCAATATGAAAATAGTGTCGATTGTACTCATGTTTTTGCGGAAACCTGCTTGTGGTATAATTACCTATTAAAAACGAAGACATAACTAAAACGACTTCGATGGGCTTCGTTACTAGAAACGAGCACCTGTTGCCTCTATATGCAACTACACGGGTGCACTTGAAAGAGAAAGAAAAGAGTTAGCAATGCATACTATCATTATGAATAAGGACATGAACGAATATGTATGGACTAGCGCCTATAATTTCGTACTAGCCCGATCCTTCATTCCACTGGCTTATGCTAGCGGGCAATTAGATGTTTACATCTCTGCCGAGAGGGGAGAAAGGGTAATACTTTACAAAAGGTAATCGCGTGGTGCAGTGCTATATTGGCGTAGTGATATCTAAATAATAGTGTACACTTAAATATGATTTTTACACATTAAGAGACTTTGTAATTTGATTTGGATAAGTGGAATTTATTTTACTTATTTTACTTTTGCATATGTTTGCATTCGTAATTCAGTCTGATTTGTTTGCTCTATTTTTGTATGTATTCTAGGGCATTTACATCACGTGACTTCAAAATTTAACATGTAACAATGGTCTCGTTTGCGCATGCGCGCAAGTCTACCAATAAAACCACGCAAGGAAATGATGAAACTTTTCCCCGGGAAATTATCATTGTAATTTGGCTCTCGAATATAAAATGCCCGTTTTATTGAATATTGACATTATTTTGAATAACGTTTTGGATGGTTCATTTTTGCATATTGAAGAGTAGATTGATTGATTAGGGTTTAACGCCGTTTTCAACAATATTTCAGTCATATCGCGGCGGCCAGTTCACTTACTCATGTGTTTCCTGGCTTTCTCATACCAGTAAACCAAACAACAATCTTTCCAAGCAACTAGCTTTTCCACATACACTGTTAGCCCATGGAACAAAAATGACGCTTGTCACAATGACTTTTGTCAAACGACGGAAAGAATGCTGGCCTAGCTGGGGTACGAACTCACAACCCCAGGATTGACAACCTGCGTCGCTACCTACTGAGCTACCGGGGCTCGGCTTGAAGCGTAGATGTAACATTCTGAATAAAAGGTGATTTCTGTAAAGTAGCACTGTTTGATCAACAAAAAAGGTGTAATTGGTAATCATATCATATCCCATGATATAAATATTTAGTCGATACGATTGATGGTTTTACAGGGACCTGGCACGCTATTAAAGTGCATATTTTATGGGATATTGATATTATTTTGAATATAGTTTTGGATGGTTAATTGTTGGATGTAACATTCTGAATAATAGATGATTTCCATAAAGTAGCACTGTTTGATCAACAAAACAAGTTTTATGGTAATCATATCATATCCCATGATATACATATTAAGTCGATAAGATTGATGGTTTCACAGGGGCCTGATCTCATCGTACCCTTAGGCTTTAACGGGTTTACCAATTATAAAATGGGTGTCGTATGCAATTCATGCATCTTTACCACTCACCCGGGCCTCCTTCAGCTTTGGGTTTAACTTCTTTCTTTCTTTTCCATTATTTTCGGACAACATCTTTGTCTTTGAATTCGTGGAACTATACTACCATGACCTTATAAATCTTTTGAACCCATCATGTGAACTCTATCAAATTTCATTTGCTCCACTAAGTCGTTGGCTACTTTCATTTTTTCATGAATGAAAATCCTTAACGTTGCCTCTAAGAGTGTTTTTGTTTCTGATGCTTCTTCTTGTATGCCGGTAACAATTAAATTGTTTCGCATGGACTGTGATTGGAGGTACGCCAAATATATTTTTGAATTAACGTTTTCTTTCTGCAAAGTTACCACCTTGTCATTTAATTGTCCAACGGAAACGTGGATACTTTCCACCCTTTCATGAACACATATCTCATTCTTTCATCGTACCGTTTATCTCTATGGATATAATCTTTTCTCCATATTGCTGAATTTTTTATCCATATTTGTGATCTTTTCATCGATATTTTTCAAAAAGTGAAGAAGAAAGTCCAATATGGATTCATCCTTATCATTTTTAACGCCCTTTACATCTTTTTGATTTTGTTCACCCGTTTCACACTTGTTACACGTGACATATTTGGCCGCCATATTTAAAAGGTCACTTACATTACACTTTCCCGATCCCCTGACGAGACTCTTTGTTTGTACAACTTGTGGGTGGGGGCTTCCTCCATGCTGCTAATACTGCTGATGTTTTTCTTTCGTTTCTGCTGTTTACGTTTTCCCATAACGACACCCAATCACACCCCGGCTAATATACTGTGCCATGTTTTGATAATGGAAACAAAGGCATATTTAACTTAATTCCTTTGTTTGGATTTGCTCATAGAGAAAAAAGGAGATGTTTCTTAATATCCAAATTAAGATCGAAAGAATCAATTCATCAAACAGGACAACTTTATAATAATAATAATAATAATAATAATAATAATAATAATATTAGGGGATATTGATGCCAATTCGAACAGAATAGTGTATGTACACCAGCAACCTGTTGCAACCTGTTATACAGTCATAAATGGCAAAAACACAACATTAACAGAAAAGTTGATTCCTTTTTTAATGCAAAAATAACTTTGATGTCAAATCAACAATACCCAAAGTCACTAGACACTACTAAAGTTAAAAGTTGGCTTTTGTGCAAAGTTTAGATCCAGAACAGGGATGCACACAGCTCATATATAACTTACAAGATTGTTAGACGAAACTGTCAACTTTTATAGATTCTGATTAAACTGACCAGGTTCACAAGACAATCTGAACATACACTTAAAATAGCTTGTTCCTTTTCTCATACACTCGCTCTGAACTAGTGTGCAGCGGTTATTTTGTGCATGTTTTATTTGTTCTTGCCTGCGCAGGATTTAATTAATCGCATTACAGTAAGAAAAGCTTAACGCCGTTTGTACACTATTCAGTCATATCACGGCGGCCAGTTCAGATACTCATGTGTTTCTTAGCTTTCTTCGGGACAGGTCCTATATATGTTCGAGGCTTATGATACAGGCATATATTGGTAAACGTAAATAAATATAGACCAGAAACAGGACCTATATTTTGCTCCGATACAATTAGTTTAAACATGCAGACTATTGGAATATATTTGAAATCTCTACTCCGAATTAAATGATTTCATAAAAGTTTCCGTTTATTTTTAAAATGAGCATTTCATCATATGCTTTTAACAATGCTCAATGTTGATTAATTGGGATAAAACGTCGTTTTCAACAATTGTTCAGTAAAATTACTGCGGCCAATTCACATATCTCGACACTGCAAACAATCATGATTAAGGGCACCCAACGTTATGGCATTTGCTAAATGTATATATAGAGATCAGCACGCACATTCATGCTATCCAATGTTGTTGTACATAGCTCGAAGGAATTCCTAGATTTGCCTGCGTGAATACGCATAGTGGTTTCGATCTACACTTCACTGCCTACGCTAAAAACAAATTATATTACCTTTGATCATATATACTTTATGTTGTCGTTTTACATTGTTCTAATATCTTTTGTGTTTTTTAGGGGACATAGATAAATTTCTTTTACATATTTCTATTGAAAATAGCAAAATGCAAGTTTTAAGCCGAATCTTATAAAATGTATGTATATATGTATGAAATTTGCTTGCCAAAAAACGATGTTATTTAAACGACGAAACAAACTGTCAGATTACCAGCTGGTTAGTCGGGTCAATAAAAAGAATGCCCTGTGATCTATATGCACGTCACCGTCTTTCAATCAGCCTGACAACCAACACAAAATATATCACACGTTTTTCATCTGTCACGTGCTTTATAAAGTGCTACACCCTTTACACGCAAACATTAATATTTATATTGAAACGAAATCTGTTTTGCGATTCATTTGTCTTCAATGTAGTGTCGTATAAAAAGTGATTTTTGTTTGATTTGGTAAATGAATATAAATTTGTTAATGGATTTATCATAATCGTGTTGATCTTAATAGTTTGTGAATGTAAAAATAGGATTATCATTCTCAAAGGTAAGGCTTTATTTCTCAATTATGCTGTAGAACAATGAATTTGATTATAAATGTTTGCAATATGCACATGCATATTTCATCGCAATAGAGCTCAGACAACTCGATGTTCAAATTATTCAAGTAAGGTATTTTAGCGACTGTTCCAGTGTTTCTTTGTTTTGGTCTTAGTTTCAGCATATAAAACATACTCGTATATATACATGATGAGTCAAGTTTGCACATATATGCGCATACAAATCCAGGTCTACAGTGTACATGGTACATTTAGTAACAGTGATTTATCTGATCTGACTCAATTGTCATTATTTGATTTAGCCATTGGTTTGCTAATATCCGAGGAAACATGTAATGACCTGAAAATTAGCAGTATACATGTAGATTTGAGTAGGGGGGTCATATTTTAAGAGACGTAGAAGTCGCTCCCTTTTCAGTGTTCTCTCTTCCGTCCGTAATTACATCATAAATCGACTCCTGTAGATGCGTTTACAGACTTCTGGTTCGGAATAATGGAAATGGGTTACAATATGAAATATAGTAAATGAAATATAGTAACACAATTTAAAAGCCAATGAAAAGAGGGAACGTCATCTAAAACATTTAATCTCGAGGAGCTTGAGAAAGAACGTAACTATTATTGAAATTAAATTGTAATATATTGATTTTTTTTATTAACACTCGCCATGCAGAATAATCAATCTGGCGAGCGATTATTTTGAAAAGTAAACAATCGCTCGTGATGCATATGCCTGCAAAATTTACTATTTGGGAAGCAGAGTAAATAATATAGAATAGTTAACATAATGTATAATCGGAAAACAAATTAAAACACACCCACTCGCATTTTTCTGCGGGGGCTTCGGGAAAGAAATATAGGCCACTCCCATTTAACATTTTCTGCGGGGGGAACCCTGCAATCCACCTCAAGCAGGCATATCTCTGAAATACCTGTAAAACGCCGGGTTAAGCCGAGGGAGCGACTTAACGCCGGCGGTTTATCATTTTATCGATACCCCCCTCAACCCGGGGGTGAGGGTTTTTGGGAAAACCCCCTTGAGCTGTACTGTACCTATAAATGTTTCAATTCTACTTTTACATTTCATGTTTTTTTAGGTGAAAATGTTGACGGCATTAGGAATGGAGTCCACCTTAATTACAGATGGTAACAGTCCTATCAACCTGTTCCAAACGGCCTCCGGTTTGGTACCCAATCTACATTAATAACTCTGCAAAGTAATTTTAGATGTCAGGTTTTATTGACTTACTTTATGAATTTGAGCAGCGCTCTGGGAAAACAAACCTTACATCATTTGCAAAAACCAGTGAAGATCCACATCAGCCAGTCATGCAGCATGTTCTGGCTCTGCACCTTTTGCCAATAAGTCAAACCTCCTGACAATCAGTATCCACTTAGATCCTTTACCATGGACGCACCAGCAGATGTTTTTTATCTACACTTGTACTAGTTGTGATAAGGTTTGTTCTACTTGAGCAACGCTCAATTTAAGAGCTATATATCAACTGTTTACATTCAGATTCAGATTGAGGCTTTTTCACACATATCGATGCCATCTGAGGTCTCTGCCACTGAAAATGTTGTGACAAAAGGAGAAATTGCTCATAATGAGCAATATTTCTTTTGCCATCATGTTTTCAACTTTTTAGCTCACCAATGCACAAAGTGCAAGGTGAGCTATTGTGATCACATTTTGTCCGGCGTCCGTCCGTCGTGCGTCGTCAACATTTCAGCTTGTTAACACTCTACAGGCTACATTTTGCAGAACATTCATCTCCATCAAATCTTGTACAAGTTCGAAACTGGGCCATATGAGGTCAAAAACGAGGTCACTAGGTCAAATTGAAGCAAAATCTTGTTAACACTCTGGAGGCCACATTTTCAACTTGAGCATGTTGAAACTTTATCAGAATGTTTGTTTTGATGATATGTAGGTCAATTTCGAACATGGGTCATGCTGGGTCAAAAAGTAGGTCACTAGGTCAAATTGAAGGAAAATCTTGTTAACACTCCAGAGGTCGCAATTTTTGCTTCAGCAGTTTGAAATTTTGTCAGAATGTTTGTCTTTAAAATATCTAGGTCAAGTTCGAATATGGGTCATGCCGGGTCAAAAACTAGGTCACTAGGCTAAATTGAAGGGAAATCTTGTTAACACTGTAGAAGCTGCATTATTTGCTTCAGCAGCTTGAAATTTAGTCAGAATGTTGAGCTGAATGAAATCTAGGTCAAGTTTGAATACGGGTCATGCCGGGTCAAAAACTAGGTCACTAGGCCAAATTGAAGGGAAATCTCGTTTACACCGTAGAAGCTGTTTTTTTTGCTTCAGCAGCTTGAAATTTAGTCAGAATGTTGAGCTGAATGATATTTAGGTCAAGCTCGAATACGGGTCATGCCGGGTCAAAAACTAGGTCACTATACCAAATTAAAGGATAATCTTGTTAACACTCTAGAGGCCACATTTTCAACTTGACCATGTTGAAACTTTATCAGAATGTTTGTCTTGATGATATGTAGGTCAAGTTCGAATATGGGTCATGCTGGGTCAAAAACTAGGTCACTAGGCCAAACCTAAGGAAAATCTTGTTAACACTTTGGATGCCGCATTTTTTGCTTAAGCATCTTGAAATTTGGTCAGAATGTTTGTCTAAATGATATCTAGTTCAAGTTCGAATATGGGTCATATTGGAGTCAGAAACAAGGTCAATAAAGGAAAATATTGGACAAACTCCGGAGGCCGCATTTTTACTTTGAGCAAGTTGAAAATTTGTCAGAATGTTGTTTTGATGATATCTAGTCCATGTTGGAATATGGGTCATATCAGGAAAAAATAATTTATAGATCACTAGGCCAAATGAAGGAAAATCTTGTTAACACTGGATGTTGCATTCAGAATAATTGTCTTGATGTGTTTTGCATAACAGTACATTGTATAATTAAGGTGAGCGATCCAGGGCCATCATGGCCCTCTTGTTTAAGTTATTACACCTTCATTTATAGAGAGTGTGTATATTTTTGATTCGTTGTTTTCAAAGTGGTCTGCTACAGAATTGTAGTAGGTAGAAATGGTTAACCCTTTCCCTCATACGACAATTCTGCAGCAGACGACTTTGAACATATTTTGTCAAAAAATAGAAAAGCTCTATAATTGAATGGATAACCTATGACTTAAAGTGGAAAACATTGTGGTAAAAGGATAAATTGCTCGTTTTGAGCAATTTCTTCTTTTTAGCTCGACTATTCGAAGAATATGAGAGCTTTACTACTCGCCCCGGCGTCGGCGTCGGCGTCCGGTAAAAGTTTTAGGGCAAGTTGGCATTTTCATTCATAATTATTTGTGCTAGGGCTTTCATATTTGGAATATAGTTACATCTTATACCTTTCTTCACATTGAATGCTGAAGATGCTGAGTTTGACCTTCTTTTTGGGGTAAAAAACATGATTTTGTGTGGTTAAAGTTTTAGGGCAAGTTGGAATTTTATTTTAAATTTTATTTTTTCTCAATAAGTACTTGTGCTAGGGCTTTCATATTTGGAATATAATTACATATAATACCTTTCTTCACATTGAATGCTGAAGATGCTTAGTTTGACCTTCTTTTTGGGGTAAAAAACATGAATTTGGGTGGTTAAGGTTTTAGGGCAAGTTGGAATTTTATTTTAATTTTTATTTTTTCTCAATAAGTACTTGTGCTAGGGCTTTCATATTTTGAATATAATTACATATAATACCTTTTTTCACATTGAATGCTGAAGATGTTGAGTTTGACCTTCTTTTGGGGGTAAAAAACATGATTTTGGATGGTTAAAGTTTTAGGGCAAGTTGGAATTTTATTTTAATTTTTAATTTTTCTCAATAATTACTTGTGCTAGGGATTTCATATTTGGAATTTAATTACATATAATACCTTTTTTCACATTGAATGCTAAAGATGCTGAGTTTGACGTTCTTTTTGGGGTAAAAAACATGATTTTGGGTGGTTAAAGTTTTAGGGCAAGTTGGGATTTTATTTTAATTTTTAATTTTTCTCAATAAGTACTTGTGCTAGGGCTTTCATATTTGGAATTTAATTACATATAATACCTTTCTTCACATTGAAAGCTGAAGATGTTGAGTTTGACCTTCTTTTTGGGGTAAAAAACATGATTTTGGATGGTTAAAATTTTAGGGCAAGTTGGAATTTTATTTTAATTTTTAATTTTTCTCAATAAGTACTTGTGCTAGGGCTTTCATATTTGGAATTTAATTACATATAATACCTTTCTTCACATTGAATGCTGAAGATGCTGAGTATGACCTTTTTGGGGGGCTAAAAAACATGATTTTGGGTGGTTAAAGTTTTAGGGCAAGTTGGAATTTTATTTTAATTTTTAATTTTTCTCAATAAGTACTTTTGCTAGGGCTTTCATATTTGGAATATAATTACATCTAATACCTTTCATTCATGATTTTTAACTTTAATATGGAGTTATTGCCCTTGATTGACTTTTAAATGTATGTATCTATTCAGTTGCTTTTACATATAGAGTATATATAATTTAAAAGTACTTAAGTGCAATATAATGAAATAGTGCTTTATGTGAATAAGAGGCATATAGTCGAGCGCGCTGTCCTCCGACAGCTCTTGTTTCATTATGTTTTCAAAAAGTCATCTGCTGCAGAGGCGTCAGAAAGCGTCTATATGAGGGAAATGGTTAAAGAATCATATTAATTATTTCACTGACACCTATAATATATGAGGGTTCTGCCTCTGGGATTTTTCCACACAAACTGCGCGAGTACTGGTTAAGTATCCAGAAAGGAGACATCGAGCGTGATTAATATAAGCTTAAAGCTTATCGATTTAAACTAAATAAGTTTAAACTAATGTATGAGTAACCGCGGTAAATTTTATGAATTACCTCACAAAGACCGATTTCCTGTTGATATATACTCACCTATACTCAGGTATTATAAGGCGATAGGAAACCAGTCTAAACCTCGCAAACATAATGAAAATATATTGTGTAGATGGAAACTTCTTAATTTCCACAAAATTTTCCTTTCAACTCTTTTCCACATAGAACAAATCTGCAGCAGACAACTTTGAAAACATACCCGAAAAAATTGAAAACTCCCTTTAAATGAAAGTTCAATAATTGAATGGAGTTGAAAACATGGTGACAAAAGGGGAAATTGCTTGTATTGCTCGCCAAGTTTTCAAAAAGCTGTCTGCTGCATAAGCATCTGAAAGCGTCAATATAAGGGAAAGGGTTAAGATTTAAATATTTAAGCCACCAGGTCATGATATGAATAGCAAATTTTCCCTCACAAAATGCAATGAGTTCTTATTTTCTTTTCATGTAGTTGTTATGTAACAATATATATAAAATAGTAAGCACTTACAGACATACATCTGTGTTATATGTTATAATTTCAAACATTTCTTGTATCACAATATTTATAAAAGGTTTTATTCTTAGAAGTTAATATTCGTTCATTTTGGATGAAATATCCAGTATGATGATAACAATGTACCCTTAAATCATAAAATGTTATAGATCAGACCATAAAATGATTTCCAAAGTTAATATCAATTACTTTAGATCATATTTGTTTGTCCTGTAAAGAGGGCATTTATTTGTCTCGGTCTTATACAATATGTGTTTCTGATGCAATAATACTCTTGTTCGGGGAGATTTGTCCAGAAATCTAAATAAGACAATCTTTTATAATTATAGAACATTGTTTATTTTTACATATCAATTATGTTTCACCTCTATTATTGTATTGAACTATTTAAGATATTGATTACTGGTAGTACATTTTCTTGTAATCTTTACCTTAACACAGATGTCATGAAGTCTTAAACAAGGTACATTCCATGGGTCATCTTGAAATTAAAATATACAATTGTTTCTTATTTACAATGAGTTTTGCTCACCTGAGCACGTAGTGATGGATGAGCTATTGTGATCACTCATATGCATGTATATCTCTGTCTAAACTAATGGACCATTTTCAAAATAATTTCAGAGAAATTATCCTTGGGTTGTCACCTTTCAATATTGTTTAACATATTGAAGTCAATGGGAAAGTCTGTGACTTCTATTGGAGTTCTATTAATAAAGTGAGCGCTATAGGACCATTATTGTCTTCTTGTTATAGTACTGTTTACTGCTTTGTTGAACTAGTCAAGTCTTTTCTGTTTTATTGACGTCTTTTTAATATGACATATTAAACATCAAAGACATATAAAAAAAATGTATGTATATGTCTCAGTATCTATATTAGTCTAATAAAATGAATACTTCAAATTTTCTCTGAAAATTAAAATAACATATTTTATTTCAATGACCTTTTTAGCTCACCTGAGCTTTGCTCAAGGTGAGTTATTATGATCGCCTTTTGTCCGGCGCCCGGCGTGCGTCGTACGTCAACTTCTTCTCCTCAGTAACCACTAACCAGTGGGTCAATTGGGATGAAACTTCACAGAAAGCATCCTCTCAATGACCTCACCAGAATTCTTTAAATTTTTGGGGATCCATGCAGAATTCTGGTTTCCAAATTCTTCTTCTCCCAAACTGGTTGGCAGATTTTCAAATATCTTTTTTAGAAATGTTCCTTGGATGACCCTCTATCAGATTTCTTCAAACCAAGTTGATTGGTCGAAAAACATGGCCGCCAGGAGGCGGGGCTATTTTGCATTATATGGCTATAGTGAAAACTTAAAAAATCTTCTCCTTCAAAAATGTTTGGCCAATTTTCAAATAATTTTGTGGAAATGTTCCTTGGATGACCCTCTATTAGATTCCTTCAAGCCATGTTGATTGGTCGAAAACTATGGCCGCCAGGGGGCGGGGCTATTTTGCCTTATATGGCTAAAGTGAAAACTTAAAAAAAACTTCTCCATCGAACGTTTCGGGCTGATTTGCAAATAATTGTGTAGAAATGTTCCTAGGGTGACCCTCTATCAGATTCCTTCAAGCCATGTTGATTGGTCAAAAATATGGCCATCAGGGGGTGGGGCTGTTTGGAGATTTAATTTTTGCCTAATGGCCGTGGAGCGATACTGGCCCTCTTGGGCCTCTTGTTAGTAACTGTTCATCATGGAATACCATTAGCTAAATTGTAAGTGTACTGTAGTTGTGCAAATGACATTCAAAAGAAATAACCTTGGGATGTACATATATGCATTGTTCTTGAAATATCCTAAATTTGTTACTGGAACTCTATTTTTGTATTTGTTTCTATTGTGCTTTCTCTCTATATATCTCTACTATTTTCTGTGATAACGTTTCTTGTTATTCCTCTTTTTCAAACAATACGTTCGATTCATTTTTTGTAATTTATACGCATTTTATATAATGAAGAATGAAATATTGAATTGCTTTGTGATTTATTTATTTTAATCCTTCACCGAAGACTCAATATGTCTAGATATGAAAACAATAAATTCCGTTTATCATAACAGACACTTACGTGAGCTAGCAAGCAATGGGACCTTATTTGCATCGTTATGCCAGAATTAACATCTAGTGCCGTTGGTCAACACTATTTGCTGTGGAAAACCTTTATACACAGACCCGAACGAGATTACAGTGTTTATGTTATGGCCCCTTGAATTTCTCATACATATGTATATTGTCAGGCATCAGCTGGAGGTATTCATCACATTCAGTGATATTTTTCTAGTTCTACTGGATATAGTGAGATCGGGAAGTTGTAATCTCAAATCACAAAGTTTTTATAAGTATAAAAGAGGCGACATTGGCCTTCAGTTTTGATAAAGCTGCCTGCATAAAGTCTGATGTGCCCAACCGACCGTTAGCCCTAGCAATTACCACAGTTATTTAGTGTCCCTGATGCGACCAATTGACTATTTTAACATCGAGTCTTGAGTTTAATATTGGGCGCATGAGAAGAAAAGTCGTAGTCTGTGGGTCTATTCATGGTGAATATTCAACAAAGATGAGAAATTATACAAGTGATTTGTTTTATTATTCAAAGACTTGACCAGTCGCCAGATTTACTTACAATCAAGGACTCGCATTAAATATGGTGTTTCTGAACAAACTAGTTTGTCATATATGAGCATAAATATCTAAATATTGTAGATGTCGACAATAAGTACTTACAAACTATGCAATCTGACCCCAATTGTCATTAATATCATATGTTTGCTGCGAAGTTGCTCAATTGCATTTTGCAAACTATGGTATTGACAGCGGACAAGAGCATACTCCATTCGGATCAATGCACCGGGAAATGGGTACACGATGCGATACATTCGTGAATGTTCTAGGGCTGGTTTATTTACCGGTTCTTGTTTATTCATAAAAGTACAATGTATTTTGTCTGCCTACTTTCAAGTGCTGTGAGTCCGAAATGTGGGTTCACGTGTTCGCGTTTAATGATTTAAATTAAGTGTTCTAATCTGGACATCGAAATGTTTACAGAATAATTAATATCCATAACTTCTTATTTATTTTGCCCATTTGTATGCTCTCCGAACATTTCGGCGAAGCATACATCGACCGCGTTGACTGTTTGACCATATGCTCATGCGTCCGTCCATCTTTCTCGTGTCCAGTCTCTATACGAGTCGCTGCTGTATTGAAATCAATGAAAAGGTGTAGATAATCGACATGTTGTACTAAGTTTTTCACATTAATTTCGATATTATACAAAGCAGTACTGTCAATTATCGTGTGTGTACGGATTATCTGTTTAGGGACAAGAAAAACACAAAGAAATCAAGCAAAGCAGTAACTTACAGCATGATTGTTTTATATGAACTCAACGAACCAATGGCACCGTGGCAGGATCGACGTCTGTGTTCCAAAATGAATGTTGGTGAGTCGGGTTAATACTTCTTGTCTGGAAAAAACCCCAGATACATGTATATCAGAATACTAAACACTTTCAGTATAATAGAATAGAATAATGCTGATGATGAAAAAGACGAGGTCAGGGAGTGGAAAAATGGGAGACTGGAGAAACTGCAATAAGAATCAGATGATTGTAAATGATCTGAACCTGGCGTCCATAAATCAATTCCTATTCGCGGGGGTCATGGAGAAGTGCCCTATGACAATGCATAGAACTAGAACTGGTTTGTTTACTCGGTATCATGATTAAGTATTCTGTCGCCTTTTTATAACATTAATATTAAAAACGGCGTTAAAAATGGAATATGATAATTCAGTTTTGCATGTCACAAACATGTTGACTTTATTTGTACTGCTCTTAATGTACTTTCCATGTTGAGAAAAATGATACCACACTACCTAGCTTGAATTCATCCTTGCATGATACTAAGCTGTATGTTCCAAGTCAATTAGTAGCAGATAAATGGTATCCCTTGACAAGCGCAGTCTTTCAAGTAACTTGCATCTTTCTTACGACAAAAGGCGCACAATTTATTTTCGTATTGCAAACCTCTTATCATATTGCACTTATATTAGTTCCACATATCTCTAAGAGTGGAACTACATCACCAAACCTTAACGTTGCAAAGGGCTCCCCTTTTCAGCTGTTAACGAGCGTACACTGTTGTCAAACTAAATATGTGCTCATCGATTGGGTTTATGCAAGCAATAATTAATAATAGATGAAACAATAACATACTGTAGTAATGGTGGGATCTGTAACGTCTGTAATATACGCCATAATAACCGCTGAGGTAGCTTCGCATGGATCCGAAGCCTATGTAACCGCCCATAACCTCCATATCCACCCATACCTTAGCCTCCGTAACCGCCATAGCCACCCATACCATAGCCTCCGTAACCGCCATAGCCACCCATACCATAGCCTCCGTAACCACCGTAACCAACCATACTATAGCCTCCGTAACCGCCGTATCCACCCATACCATAGCCCCCGTAACCACCGTATCCACCCACACCATAGCCTCCGTAACCACCGTATCCACCCATACCATAGCCCCCGTAACCACCGTATCCACCCATACCATAGCCTCCGTAACCACCGTATCCACCCATACCATAGCCTCCGTAACCACCGTATCCACCCATACCATAGCCTCCGTAACCATCGTATCCACCCATACCATAGCCTCCGTAACCACCGTATCCACCCATACCATAGCCTCCGTAACCACCGTATCCACCCATACCATAGCCTCCGTAACCACCGTATCCACCCATACCATAGCCTCCGTAACCACCGTAGCCACCCATACCATAGCCTCCGTAACCACCGTATCCAGCCATACCATAGCCCCCGTAACCGCCGTATCCACCCATACCATAGCCCCCGTAACCACCGTATCCACCCATACCATAGCCTCCGTAACCACCGTATCCACCCATACCATAGCCCCCGTAACCACCGTATCCACCCATACCATAGCCTCCGTAACCATCGTAGCCACCCATACCATAGCCTCCGTAACCACCGTAGCCACCCATACCATAGCCTCCGTAACCATCGTAGCCACCCATACCATAGCCTCCGTAACCGCCGTAACCACCCACACCATAGCCTCCGTAACCACCGTATCCACCCATACCATAGCCTCCGTAACCACCGTATCCACCCATACCATAGCCGCCGTAACCACCGTATCCTCCGTGAAACGGGATTGCTATAGCAATTGCTGCGATCAGTGCAGCGAAGATAACTGCGACCCTCACCTAGAATCACAAAATTAAGGAAATGAAATTAAGAGCTCATGTAAAAATCTTTGTTTTATACTTTTTGTGGGTTAGCATCCAGTACATACCATTTTGAGTAATAACTTGAATACCATAGAAGCTAGGCTATTGATTAAAAAAATCTGACTAATGGTATTGTAACTTTCTTGTTCAATATCTTTTGAATGTGTATATTAACATGAAAAGTAATTTCAACAGACCATGTAGTTCTATTGTTAATATGAAGTCCCGTTAAATTCAAGTTAATTGTATTTTTATTTTGGAAATAATAGTAATCTAATAACACTTGTTGAGCTTTAGCTATACTATTGTTTTTTATTTGTGAAATGTAAATGAATCAAGTAGAAGTACTGTATATGTTTAGTTAGTGGCAGCTCTTTTCATGGGACTGTAGTGAGGAAATATGTTTGATCTAGACAGAGGTTACGATATCCTTATTAATACCATTTTTATTTCAGTTTCAGAGATATTTTGACATCAAATAACAATAACACTTTACATGCTGGCCTTCTATAAATAAATAAGTCGTCCTGCGAGAAAACCAACACTATGGACTCTGCGTAATTGATCCAGATCAGACAGCGCAGTCCGCGCACGATTTCACGTTTCGCCTTTCAACAACTCTTCTATTCCCACTAGGATTTGCAAAATAAGCTTTAGTAGTAGCTATATATATTGGGATCATTAGGCTTTAGAATCTAAGATTTGAATGTATGTACGGAAAGAGTTATGTTGTGTTGTCGATTAACATGTACAATTCACAGAACAGCAACACATAAACGGTTGGACTTAGTTCCCCTAGCCTAACATGCGTATGGTGTTGTTATATAAGTATGTGTTTAACGTAAGTATATAAATGATTTATGTTCGTTGGAAATTATTGAATAAGAATATTTGATTTACCAGATTTTGCAAAGACTCCTTTGAATAAGAAAATAACACAGTATCATCAGCAAATAGAAGTAAGAATATGTGTAAGTCATCAATACTGAATGTGTCAAAGTCATTATTCGTACACATGATTTCACACTGTTGTAGATTCCTTTCGGCATATTTACCATTTTTGAGGATCAGCCACACAATATTAGTTTGTACCAAATACCGTTTCTGTCTACAAGATCAAAGGCTTTTTTTAAAAATCAATGAATGCATAATAGTCATGTTTAATTACTTTATTTTTAATAGAATTCAGTACAAAAAAAATACAGTCAATTGTGCTTCTTCCTTGTCTAAAATCAAACTTAAAATCACTTAGTTAATTATTCAGTTCGGCCCATTTCCTCAGTCGACAAGCAAGGAGTGTTGAAAAGATTTTGGACAAAATATTTGTTAGAGTAATTCCCCTTTAATTATTAACATCCTCCAAGATACCCTTTTTTGACACCGGAACTATAATAACTCTTGTCCAGCTATCTGGATAACTACCAGTATTATATATAAAATATACAATTTGCACAACACTGAAGATAATATATCTTTTGCATATAAAAACATGTCAGGTGTTAGGAGATAAACACCAGCACTATTTCCACTTTTTAAAGTATTAATAGCTTCTACGAATTCTTGTTCTGTAAAGGCAACATCTAGTTCTTCAACATTGCTAGATTTTTAAAGTGTTGGAAATATTCTTCACTTGATAGCTTTGTTCCCTTAGGCTTTTTGCTTTTGATTTTATTTTTAATTTCAGACCAGAACTGATTTGGATCATTTTTTGATAATTTATTTAAATTATTTTTTTGTTGATTGTTAAGTTTGATTTTGGCTTTTTTCTTTTCACTATTATATTTCTTTTATTGGCAGAGCATTCTTTTCCTTTTTACCCTCATTTTTAGTTTGCATATAACGCCTGTTAGCTTTACGGAATTCCTTTCTTGCACATTCGCATTCTTCGTTGATCCAAGAGCTTTTATATTTACGTTCAACATAAGTCTTATGTCCCGTTTATCTGTAATGTCCATAAGTAGATAATGAGATAGTGTATAGAATATCAGATATGTTATTTACTCCATCAGTTATGTCCAGTGAACTACATATAATTGTGAATTGCCAGTAGGTGGCTTCCTGTAGGAATGCTTTGAAAGTTAGCACATGGAGATATATAGACCTGCCCGTGTGACCACATATCGGGATTTCTCGTTGTCTTTACTAAGTATATTAATTTAAGGTAAATTACTTTTGAAACATCCCTTTTACACTCTATATACTTGTGGGAGTTTTACAAATTAAAAAAAAGACAAAGGCCTTTATCTTATGTAAGTACATTTTAAGATAAGCGAAATTCATGCTGTATCTAATCTAAACAGTTAAATAGAGAACCATTCTTTTGAATTGGTTACCTGCCTTATACGCTTAATCATTTCAATAATATCTCAAAACGGGAACCAACAAATGTAGCTAAATGTAATCTGGTTCTTTACATCCTATGATATATTACGCAGTAGTAAGAGGAAGAAGCCAGGGCTCGTATTCACCAAACTTTTCAACTTAGATGTTTGACTAAATCTAAATCTAAATATTTAGTCCACTTTTTGGATTCCCGGCGTTTTTGATTTAGTCCGTATTCACAATCGCGTTTAAGGCCGCGCACCGACTATAGTTCCCGAATAAAGTTAAAAGCTAAAACAAAAGACAGTACCATTCATCTAAAGTCTATTTATAGATTTTCATTTTTATCTGTTTTCACATAAATCACATCTCAATTTTCAATCATCCTAACTATTCATTTGCATTACTTTCATGTTTAGTATAATATCTTCCTATTTTACTATGTTGCGTGACGAAAGCTTTGTCTGTCGGTCTTCTAATGGTTGTTTTTAGCTCACCTGCGCACGAAGTGCTCAAGGTGAGTTATTGTGATCGCCTTTTGTCCGGCGTCCGTCGTGCGTCGTGCGTGTAACACAATGAGGGTTGAGGTATAGAGTTATATACGTGAGATATTAGATCCATTGAGGGTATAACTATATACGGGATATCACGTGTATACGGCGCCAGCCCTGTAGTATATAAATGTATGTTTTTGAGGAAGCGAGAGAGACATGCAGAGATAGAGAGATATATATATATATATAGAGAGAGAGAGATAGAGAGGGAGGAGATGCATGGAGTCTGGAGAGAGTCGTGGGACTCTCCCTCTCGGGTTATCCTTCGAATTATATCTTCCCAATAAAGCTAACGAAAAGTACCACTATACGATTTAATTTATTTACCTGTGTTTCCCTCGCGGACAATTTGATGTAGCTGGTCAGAGTGCTACAGTGCGTCAGCTTCTTCTCCTCAGTAACCAGTGTGTCAATTGCATAAAACTTCACAGAAAGCATCCTCTCAATGACCTCACCAGAATTCCTTCAATTTTTGGGATCCTTGCAGAATTCATGGCAACGAAACGAAAACAAACTTCAAAATTCTTCTTCTCCCAAACTGGTTGGCAGATTTTCAAATAATTTGATAGAAATGTTTCTTGGATGACCCTCTATCAGATTCCTTCAAGCCATGTTGATTGGTCATAAAACATGGCAGCCAGGGGGCGGGGCTATTTTGCCTTATATGGCTATAGTGAAAACTTAAAAAATCTTCTCCTCCGAAAGTGTCAGACCGATTTTCAAATAATTTTATAGAAATGCTCCTTTGATGACCCTCTATCAGATTCCTTCAAGCCATGCTGATTGGTCAAAAAACATGGCAGCCAGGGGCGGGGCTATTTTGCTTCATATGGTTATAGTGAAAACTTAAAAAATCTTCTCCTCCGAAAGTGTCAGACCGATTTTCAAATAATTTTGTAGAAATATTCCTAGGATGACCTTCTATCAGATTCCTTCAAGCCATGTTGATTGGTCGGGAAACATGGCCGCCACAGGACGGGGCTATTTTGCCTTATATGGCTTTAGTGAAAACTTAAAAAATCGTCTCCTCCGAAAGTGTCAGACCGATTTTCAAATAATTTTATAGAAATATTTCTTGGATGACCCTCTATCAGATTCCTTCAAGTCATGCTGATTGGTAAAAAAACATGGCAGCCAGGGACGGGGTTATTTTGCTTAATATGGCTATAGTGTAAATTTAAAAAATCTTCTTCTCCGAAAGTGTCAGACCGATTTTCAAATAATTTTGTAGAAATGTTCCTTGGATGACCCTCTTTCAGATTTGTTCAAGCCATATTGATTGGTAATAAAACATGGCAGCCAGGGGGCGGGGCTATTTTGCTTTATATGACTATAGTGAAAACTTAAAAAATCTTCTCCTCCGAAAGTGTCAGACCGATTTTCAAATAATTTTATAGAAATGTTCCTCTGATGACCCTCTATCAGATTCCTTCAAGCCATGCTGATTGGTCAAAAAACATGGCAGCCAGGGGCGGGGCTATTTTGCTTTATATGGCTATAGTGAAAACTTAAAAAATCTTCTTCTCCGAAATTGTCAGCCCGAATTTCAAATAATTTTGTAGAAATGTTCACTGGATGACCCTCTATCAGATTCCTTCAAGCCATTTTGATTGGTAATAAAAGATGGCAGCCAGGTGGCGGGGCTATTTTGCTTTATATGGCTATAGTGAAAACTTAAATAATCTTCTCCTCCGAAAGTGTCAGACCGATTTTCAAATAATTTTGTAGAAATATTCCTAGGATGACCGTCTATCAGATTCCTTCAAGCCATGTTGATTGGTCGGGAAACATGGCCGCCACAGGACGGGGCTATTTTGCCTTATATGGCTTTAGTGAAAACTTAAAAAATCGTCTCCTCCGAAAGTGTCAGACCGATTTTCAAATAATTTTATAGAAATATTCCTTGAATGACCCTCTATCAGATTCCTTCAAGCCATGCTGATTGGTCAAAAAACATGGCAGCCAGGGACGGGGCTATTTTGCTTAATATGGCTATAGTGTAAACTTAAAAAATCTTCTTCTCCGAAAGTGTCAGACCGATTTTCAAATAATTTTGTAGTAATGTTCCTTGGATGACCCTCTATCAGATTTTTCCAAGCCATATTGATTGGTAATAAAACATGGCAGCCAGGGGGCGGGGCTATTTTGCTTTATATGACTATAGTGAAAACTTAAAAAATCTTCTTCTCCCAAACTGGTTGGCAGATTTTCAAATAATATTGTAGAAATGCTCCTTGGATGACCTTCTATCAGATTCCTTCAAGACATGTTGATTGGTCGAAAAACATGGCCGTCAGGGGGGGCGGGGCTATTTTCCCTTATATGGCTATAGTGAAAACTTAAAAAATCTTCTCCTTCGAAAGTGTCAAGCCGATTTTCAAATAAATTTGTAGAAATATTCCTAGGATGACCCTCTATCAGATTCCTTCAAGCCATGTTGATTGGTCGGGAAACATGGCCGCCACAGGACGGGGCTAATTTGCCTTATATGGCTTTAGTGAAAACTTAAAAAATCGTCTCCTCCGAAAGTGTTTGGCCTATTTTCAAATAATGTTGTAGAAATATTCCTAGGGGGACCCTCTATCAGATTCCTTCAAGCCATGCTGATTGGTCGAAAACTATGGTCGCTAGGTCGCGGGGCTTATATGGCTAAAGTGAAATAAAATAAAATCAGGTTGTTTGTCGTTTTAGATCATCTTTCATTTTCATTCATTTATGCATTTTTTTTTTCGCAAATATCACTGAATATTCATCTATGATTGGACATACTTGATTCAAAGTTAACTTTGAGTACAATTGTCATCGCAAAATACAGACTTGAAACAATTTAAACCACAGAAATATATATTTCAAGATAGTTGATTCGTTTTGTCATGAATATCGCGGTAAACATGATTTCGGTGTATTTTGCATAGCCGACAACATGTTTTATCACGTATGCGATGTGAACTTCAAGAAAACTTCAACGGATAACTTAAATGAAATGAAATATTCTGGTTCTTACAAACAAAGTGTGATCAGATTAATTGAGCTGTATTTCATACAGACACTTTCAGGCACCTCTGCAGCAAATATCTTTTGAAAACATTACGGCAAAAGTAGAATTGTTTTCAACTTCATTCACTTATAATTATGATTGTTCTTTCAATTATAGGGAGTGTTCTTATTTTTGAATACCGGTAAATGCTTTGAAAGACATTTGTTGCAGAAGTGTTGTATGTTGGAAAGGGTTAAACAAATAGTGTCTTAAAATGTACTATAAATGTTCTGTTAAATATATTTGCCTAACAAAAAATTTACCTTAAATTTTTGTAATATAAAAGTACTCTAAAGTCATGATTTTACAGTTTGAGAAATAGATACAAGATACAAAGTTTTATTTATTTAGAGGCCAACGGCCCATTACAACAAAATATAATAGTTCAACAAGTTTAACGACATTTATCGTAGTATTGTTATTAATAAAAGATCGTTCTATAGGCTGTAAAGCCTTAGAGCGTCATGCTTCAGCTGTCGACACGATATATTTAAATAATTTAAATGTTCCCTTTTCGTATTTATTCATGTGCAACGACATATTGCGGCTTCTCTTTGATGCTTTGCGTCAAACATCTGTAATAGCATTTATACTTTGAAAACATTAGGTGTAATTGTATCTCTAAATTCATCAATTATATCTGTATTCCATTTTAAGTAATTTACATATATCTGTCATTACTTGAAGACATGCGTTCTTCTTCATAGTGACAATGGTGGAGTGCCCTTAGGCAAGGCACATTTTCTAGCCTAGTACTGGTTTGTTTACCCAGGGATCATGAATAATTAAATTTAATTGCGAGCTAAATGACCTTAGCTGTCGATGCGCCATAAAACAATATACATTCATTCTTCATAGTGACAAGTTAAACATAATTGAATAGGAGTATGACTTGAACAAGTTTGAAAATCATGAACTATCAAATATTTTATAATTGGAAGTAAATTATGGTTACATAAAGCATAATAAGTTACACTTGAACCATTTGCAGACATGAATGTGAGTTTACCCCTTTCCAGCGTCTTTACCAATTGTTTCATTTATAATTGTGATGTCACTACTTAAACACAAATATAATAGGTATGTGAAGTTGGCACGAAGTTCGATATTCGGTAATCGATATTCAATACCGATATGAATGTAGAGCTGAAACGAATATAGAGCCAGCACCAGATTCGTGAATTCTGTTACGCATTGAAATATACGTTACCGTCATTGATTAGTATGACGAATACCGATTTGAATATCGATTTAAGTATGGAGCCAGATCGATATTTGAGAAAATGGTGCTTTTTTTTTCTGACTATGTAGTAGAGCGAATACCGATTTGAATATCGATTTGAATATAGAGCCAGGTCGATATTCGTGAAAACGGTGCTATCGTCTTCCTGATCATGTAGAAGGGCGAACCCAGATTTGAATATCGATTTGAAATTAGTGCCAGGTCGATATTCGGTAAAATGGTGCTATTGTGTTTCTGACCATGTAGTAGAGCGAATACCGATTTCAATATCGATTTGAATATGGAGCCAGATCGATATTCGAGAAAATGGTGCTATCTTTTTGCTGACTATGTAGTAGAGCGAATACCGATTTGAATATCGATTTGAATATAGAGCCAGGTCGATATTCGTGAAAATGGTACTATCGTCTTCCTGATCATGTAGAAGGGCGAACCCCGATTTGAATGTCGATTTGAATATAGAGCCAGGTCGATATTCGTGAAAATGGTACTATCGTCTTCCTCATCATGTAGAAGGGCGAACCCCGATTTGAATGTCGATTTGAATTTAGAGCCAGGTCGATATTCGTGAAAATGGTGCTATCGTTTTCCTGATCATGTAGAACGGCGAACCCCGATTTGAATATCGATTTGAATTTAGTGCCAGGTCGATATTCGGTAAAATGGTGCTATGGTCTTTCGGACCATGCAGTAAAGCGAATACCGATTTGAATACCGATTTGAATATGGAGCCAGATTGATATTCGAAAAAATAGTGCTATCTTTTTTATGAATATGTAGTTGAGCGAATACCGATTTGAATATCGATTTGAAATAGAGCTAGATCGATATTCGTGAAAAATAGTGCTATCGTCTTCATACTCATGTAGAAGGGCGAATACCGATTTGAATATCGATTTGAATATAGAGCCAGGTCGATATTCGTGAAAACGTTGCTATCGTCTTCCTGATCATGTAGAAGGGCGAACCCAGATTTGAATATCGATTTGAAATTAGTGCCAGGTCGATATTCGGTAAAATGGTGCTATTGTTTTTCTGACCATGTAGTAGAGCGAATACCGATTTCAATATCGATTTGAATATGGAGCCAGATCGATATTCGAGAAAATGGTGCTATCTTTTTGCTGACTATGTAGTAGAGCGAATACCGATTTGAATATCGATTTGAATATAGTGCCAGGTCGATATTCGTGAAAATGGTACTATCGCCTTCCTGATCATGTAGAAGGGCGAACCCCGATTTGAATGTCGATTTGAATATAGAGCCAGGTCGAAATTCGTGAAAATGGTACTATCGTCTTCCTCATCATGAAGAAGGGCGATCCCCGATTTGAATGTCGATTTGAAATTAGAGCCAGGTCGATATGCGGTAAAATGGTGCTATGGTCTTTCTGACAATGTAGAAGTTTGCGAATACCGATTTTAATATCGATTTGAATATGGAGCCAGATCGATATTCGAGAAAATGGTGCTATCTTTTTTATGAACATGTAGTAGAGCGAATACCGATTTGAATATCGATTTGAATATAGAGCCAGATCGATATTCGTGAAAATGGTGCTATCGTCTTCCTGATCATGTAGAAGGGCGGACCCCGATTTGAATATCGATTTGAATTTAGTGCCAGGTCGATATTCGGTAAAATGGTGCTATGGTCGTTCTGACCATGCAGTATAGCGAATACCGATTTGAATACCGATTTGAATACCGATTTGAATATGGAGCCAGATCGATATTCGAGAAAATAGTGCTATTTTTTTTATGAATATGTAGTAGAGCGAATACCGATTTGAATATCGATTTGAATATAGAGCCAGATCGATATTCGTGGAAATAGTGCTATCGTCTTCATAATCATGTAGAAGGGCGAACCTCGATTTGAATATCGATTTGAATTTAGTGCCAGGTCGATATTCGGTAAAATGGTGCTATTGTCTTTCTGACCATGAAGAAGTATCGATTTGAATATTGAGCCAGGTCAATATTCGTGAAAATGGTGATATCATCTTCGAGATATTGATACGTTCGAGTTATCGATTTGTTCGAGATATCGGTATGTTCGAGACTTATATATTCGAGTTATCAATTTATTCAAGTTATCAATTTATTCGAGTTATCAATATATTCGAGTTATCGAGATATGGAGATGTTCGAGTTACCGAAATGTTTGAGTTATTGAAATATTCGAGTTATCGAAATATTCGAGATATCAATATATTCGAGTTATCAAAATATTCGAGTCATCGAGATGTTTGAGATATGTGGATGTTCGAGTTATCGAAATATTCGAGTTATCAATATATTCGAGTTATCGAGATGTTCGTGTCATTGCAATATTCGAGATATCGAAATAATCGAGTTATCAAAATATTCGAGTTATGGAGATGTTCGAGTTATCGAAATATTCGAGTCATCGAAATATTAGAGTCATCGAAATATTCGAGTTATCGAGGTGTTCGAGATATGGAGATATTCGAATTATCGAAATGTTCAAAATATCGATGTGTTCGAGCTCGGTATTCCAGGTCATGATCAAAAAGACGAAATCACAATTTTCCCGAATACCGACCTGGATCTATATTTAAATCGATATTCAACTCGGTATTTACGCTTCTATGTGATTAACACGACGTTGAAAGTTTCTTCCCGAATATCGACCGTGGTCTATATTCAAATCGATATTAAAATCGGTATTCGCTCTACTACATGTTCTGAAAAAATATAGCACCATTTCCCCGAATAGTGACCTGGATCTATATTCAAATCGATATTCAAATCGGTATTCGCTCTACTATATGGTGAAAGACAATAGCACCATTTTACCGAATATCGACCTGGCACTAAATTCAAATCGATATTCAAATCGGTATTCGCTCTACTACATGGGCAGGAAGACGGTAGCACCGTTTACCGAATATCGATCTGGCTCTATATTCAAATCGATATTCAAATCGGTTTTCGCTCTACTACATGGGCAGGAAGACGGTAGCACCGTTTACCGAATATCGATCTGGCTCTATATTCAAATCGATATTCAAATCGGTATTCGCTCTTCTACATGGTCAGAAAGACCATAGCACCATTTTACCGAATATCGACCTGGCACTAAATTCAAATCGATATTCAAATCGGTTTTCGCTCTACTACATGGGCAGGAAGACGGTAGCACCGTTTACCGAATATCGATTTGGCTCTATATTCAAATCGATATTCAAATCGGTATTCGCTCTTCTACATGGTCAGAAAGACCATAGCACCATTTTACCGAATATCGACCTGGCACTAAATTCAAATCGATATTCAAATCGGGGTTCGCCCTTCTACATAACCAGGAAGACGATAGCACCCTTTTCACGAATATCGACCTGGCTCTATATTCAAATCGATATTCAAATCGGTATTCGCTCTACTACATGGTCAGAAAGACCATAGCACCATTTTACCGAATATCGACCTGGCACTAAATTCAAATCGATATTCAAATCGGAGTTCGCCCTTCTACATAACCAGGAAGACGATAGCACCATATTCACCGAATATCGACCTGGCTCTGTATTCAAATCGGTATTCGCTCTACTACATGGTCAGAAAAGAGATAGCACCATTTTCTCGAATATCGATCTGGCTCCATATTCAAATCGATATTCAAATCGGTATTCGCTCTTCTACATGGTCAGAAAGACCATAGAACCATTTTACCGAATATCGACCTGGACTAAATTCAAATCGATATTCAAATCGGGGTTCGCCCTTCTACATGATCAGGAAGACGATAGCACCATTTACCGAATATCGACCTGGCTCTATATTCCAATCGATATTCAAATCGGTATTCGCTCTACTACATGGTCAGAAAAGAGATTTGACCTGGCTCAACATTCAGATCTATATTCATATCGATATTCGTCATACTAAACAATGACGGTAACGTATATTTCAGTGCGTAACAGAATTCACGAATCTGGTGCTGGCTCTCTATTCGTTTCAGCTCTACATTCATATCGGTATTGAATATCGATTACCGAATACCGAACTTCGTGCCAACTTCACATACCTAAATGTAATAACTTATAATACAAAAAGTGTTAACAGTTTTATCCATAGAAAACCTATGTGGAATGTTATTACAACTGTCATATACGGTAACATTAACATCAGGAACAGGTACATATCGGCTAGATTCTAGATTGCTCTGTAGTATGTCAGGTCTATTGCCACAACGTGCATTCAGATAATAACTGATTCTGATATTTCAAAGAAACCAAATTCATGAAGTGTACAATATACTGAAATATGTGTCGGTATGTAAGCAAGGGCAGTAAATATATCATTCTATAGTGCAAACAATGTTTTACAAAATTATACCCATAAATACAATTTGTATCTATATCTTTTACAGAAATACCTGGTTTTAATTGTGATTTGAAGAAAAATGCTATACCACCATGACCTCTTTTCCCTTCTCTATAATGATTTAAGCTAGATGTTCTAGGTATAAGTACAGATTCAAACCCATCTATTTAAAATTCATCTACCCTCGTTTGCCAGGTTTCACTGAAAAATAGTATATCTTAAAAAGTCATAAAATGTACAAAGTCTTCATCATCCAAGCTAGATCTAAGCCCTTCAACATCCATGCTATCAAAGAGAGTTTATGTTTTTCCCCATCATTTCAGTCGGCATGTTTGCTGACTCCTGGAGTGAACAGTTGGTTATTTATATACAGTTTGTCACGGACTAGTACAGCTTTCTTACAACTTTTTCTAGCATCTATCATTGGTTGAGTTATCTCCTTTCTTCTTTGCTTCACTTCTGGGGGATATTGTTCTTTAACATTATAATTTGTCTTTCTAAGATCAACCTGCTTTAGTGCATATTTGACAGTTGATTTAGAGTGTATATCTTTGAATTTTGCCACAATTGGTCTTTCCTATTTCTCTGATACCTTCCAATGTTATGACCCCTATCTATGTGAATCGTTTTCTCAGGGTCTTGAATTTTAAGTACATTTCTGCAAAACTGCATGACTTTAACCTCACAGTTCTCATACTCGTGATCTTTTTTACTGGATATTTGAGTATGCTCTAAAGCAGAGCCTGAAAACGTCAACTTGTGTTTTTAGAGAGATCTTTGAAATCTAGGTAAATTAGCATAAATATAAGTCTTATTATATTTACATTATTAATGTTTATCTTGACCATATGTGTGTTATGCTTGGAAAGAGAAATGCTGTTTCTTGTCTGACTGAAACGTTTAGTATCATAACGACAAAAGGTGTTTTATTTCTAATACTCCTGTCACAAATATCCTTTTACCTGGAAGACTAGCACAGTGTCTAGGAAGAAAGGAAGAGATAAAGATTGTCTCGTTGTCTTGCTTAGTGTTTTTATTATAATTTTATTAACAAAATTATACGTGTTTTTTTCGACATCAAACAGATCCGTTTAAGTAAATCAAATTAACGCTATTTTAATTCATTTTACTGGTAAATTAGTGAATTTATTTACATTTAAGATATATCTTTTAATAGCGAAATATGCAAAGATATCGTCATCTGTCGGAACTAAGGAGACAGACAAATGAGAATGATGAACGTAGGGGCTATTTAGCAAACAAGTTGTAACTGCAACTGTTAACAAGATAAAGTTATCTCTATTTTGCATTAAATCAACGGCGAATAATGGTGAGTTGTGATGTCGTTATTTATCATCAATTTGATATTCTATTAAGGACTCGCTAGTCAGGCTTCACAAAGTGCTTTATCAATAATTTATATCGTACGTTATTGTAGAGGAAACAGCTAGTCTGATAAAGGGCGTCTAAAATACTTTATACACACACCATATATATATACACTGTATACCAATGATACAATTAGTGGTTTTAAATTAATCATTTTATTTGTAATGTAAAACAGCCATTGCATATCGTTGTGGGCATAACGATATTATACTCTTATTGCTAAAGTCTTTCCTTATGGATACGAGCTAACAGTTAACAGTACAACGGGTCCATTTATCCTGACACCAACCAGTCAGTCGTAATATTAACCACGCAACCCTGAGCGCCAAGGAGGGTAGCCTTTTTGTAAAGTCTTTGGTATGACCCGGCCGGGGATCGAACCCGCGACCTCCCACAACCGAGGCGGATGCTCTACAATTACACCACCGAGGCAGTTCTGGATACTAACAACTATGGGCCACATAATCCGAACACCGACCTTCTGTGGTTTTGACATACTAAAGTATTAACGAACGGAGTACATACCGAGGGCTTGGCGTGAAACAGTTGTAACTAAAAACCTATTTTTTAAAACCCTGGTTTAGGGGCAATTTTGACCCCTTTGTAAACAATGCAAATTTAGGTGCGCCATTGCTCAGAACGAACAATGGCAACTAAATGTCCATTGTTTATCAAGCAAAATGATTTAACGCTTAAAAAAACTTTATGGCGAGGTGATTAACCTTGGGAAAAAAAATACCAATTTTAGTTACAACCTGTTCACGCCAAGCCCTCGATACATTCATTTATAAACAGAAGACATTTCACTGTACGCTTCTTTAGGACCAGGTGTAGGTTAACCTGTGACCACATACAATACATTTGCAGAAGACAGTAAGCATCTACTTAAAATATGGAAAACAATCATCTCTTTAAATCGTTGAAAACAATGAAAACATGGTGGCAAAAGAAGAAATTACTTATTATGAGCAATTTCTCCTTTTGACGCAATGTTTTCAAATGATGTGGTCTGCTGCAGATGCGTTTAAATGCGTTTGTATGTGGAAAAGGGTTAATGCAAAACACTATACTAATAACAATGATAGTCTCTCGGGCGTTTTTACCTTAAAGTTGTTGTTGTTTTGATAACGTTACGGATATACAAAATGACATATATTTGCCTGATCCGCCTTCATTTGTTTGATTCGGATTTTTACGCAGGTTTCAATGTATTGTTTCAGTTATGTCACGGCCGGAGTTCACTTATTCATGATCCCTGCGTAAACTAAGGTCCATGCCAAAAAGGCATATGGTTTCTTTAAATTGTGAGCTCATAGATCTAAAGGCGATACATTTTGAAAGTAAGTCCTTTTCCGATTTTTCTTTTGCAGAGACTCGTGGTACAACTATGACAGTCACTATCTCTATTATTAACAATGACATTTGCAATGTGTAGCGCTTTTACAACATCAGTATTTGTAACTGCTGTTTTCCACATAATTGAGGTTCGAATCTCTCAGTGCACTGAACGAAATAGTTAGAAGTCTTGGTCGTTTTGTACTTTGTTTTGCCATTACTGTTCATAATGTAATTCATAATGTAATTCATAATGTTACTTAATTTACCGTTCACAATGAGTTCACATGATGATTTTGACGAAAAGTATTGCAGCAAATTATGTTTCACTAGAATATAATAGATATCTGGTATGAGCCCGGATTGGGGTTCTTTCGCTTTCGAACAAGAAACAGCTGTAATCTGTACTCGATTTATCTTTTTGACAGTAGATTTGTCGGCATATTGCATAAACTTTGGCAGAACATTAATTGTCTTTTTTCTACATGAAACATGGTCGGAATCCATCCTAACATGCTCAGCGCAATATCCGTTCTAGTCCTCGAAGGTAAATGTTGACAACATTTTGCAGCTAATCGTATGAATCGTTCAGTTTGTTCTGGTTATAGGTCTGTGTTGCCTATTTTAACTGTGCATTGTTGTTAAGATTTCTCTCCGAAGACAACAAATTTGCATTTCTGTTATTTTAATGAATATCCCCATTTGTTTGCATACTTCACAACTGTATTTATTTGACGTTGAAGGGAATGTCGATTAGAAGATATTAACGTTAAGTCGTATGTGAGTGTAGGCTTTCCCGAAGTAATCGAACCGATACAGGTTCCGTAAAGTGGACTCTTCGAGGTCAAGTAGTAACCTGTCTATAAACGATATGTAGAGCCATGTGGAAAGGACAACTCCCTGTCGAACGCACAACATCTTTGCCGTCCATTCGCCATTGAAAACATATTCTACCAAGGAAGTTATCTTAAAATTCATCTAACTTTGTGTAAAGTGCTTTGAGAAATATTAGTATTGATCATTAGTAGCTTTTAAAGATGTAAAGGAACCGTGACGACGCGTACTTAATAATTCAGATCCATTATGATAAATGCTGTGTTATAACCATAACAGTCGGTTGCTATTTACATTCAATAAGATTGGGTATTGCGTGTTTTGCATTATTTTAGTTATAGCAAGAATACAGAACACTTATCAATGATCCATGGGTAAACAAACAAGTACTAGTTTAGCACATTTGTCTTGCCACAGACGACTCTGTAAACACTTAAAAAGTACCAAAAGTATTTAGACTCTTCGTATTGGTAACATATTATTTGCTTTTTTAATTGTGATTGCTTTAAATGCTGGACCAAAACGTTACTAGGTGAAGAATTCTTTTCGCGTTGTTCGTGTGAAGCGGAAAATTTAAGCTAATAATAGCTTGCTACGCAAAATTTACCAATCAGAGCTATTATGCTACACAGTACATGCACATTTTACCCTTCGGGAGTCGTCTTTCGAAATTAGCATCCGAATCTTTATTGCACCAAATAGATACATGCTTCTGATTTATGTCAGATATTGATGTTTAACATACTTTACGTATGACAGTTTCTTATATTTTATTTTATGAAAGGTCATGTGCTTTATTATTTTACAAAACATGTACATATATATGATTGTACATGGATGAGAATTAAATAAAATATGTAATGTAATTGAGAAGGGTGTTTGGTCAGTTCTAGCTTGCACACCTTCGTAAACGTTCACAAGTTCAATTCTATCTTTTTTAGAAGTTTCACCATGGAACTGATCATGAGCGCCAAAGTGTTTAGACACTTCTTTAAGATAATATTATCTCGGTTTTTACCAATCTCATTAAAACCAGATCTTAACTCGCACACTCGTATATATACGTATATAGAATTTTTTTGGTCTGATTTTAATGAGATGTACGTCGCGTTCTTCAATGCTTTGTGGATCATAGAAAAATGTTGTACGATCCATTGTGCCCTAGGCTTTAACTGAACAGATTTTGAGATAATCATTCGGAAAATGTGATTTGACATTACAGTTTTAAAATAATTGTCTGTAGCACAAGCAGTGTTTTTCACAACATAAATCAATTTCAATACATATCATCTACAGACATAATTTTGAGCAATTTTGCAAATATCTAGTGGAAAATATAACCTTTACATTGTTATCAAAGTTTAAAAACTACATAGTATCTTTGAAAAAAAAAAACGCATGTCATTCCAATTTAAAAACAATTGGGGAAAACATACTTTTTGTGACCTTGATCTTTGATATACTGACTTAAAAAACGATAGGAATCATCTGTGTTATAAACTAGTAATGGAATGAATCTGTAGACTTTAACTGGTCATACGGATTTATAGTTATTGAACGGAAACAACTTTCTACGTACGGGTCAAGGTGACCCGACGCTAATCACTCGACCACAGTGGAAATACAAGAAATCTCATATTGAAAAATTTGAAAACAAACGGCAAAAATATGAATAATCTTTGTAACACCCATGTTAGTTTAGACTTATTTATTTAACATCGATTGCGAAACAAGCTTTCAGCTTATATAAATCGACCAGGTTACACACACGGTGCGAATAGTTTAATCTAGCCACGGATATAAACGCAGTAATCCGTATCGGTCCGTACCTGAGCCGTACCTCAACGTAGAAATCCGTATCAATCAGTACCAACACTTGGTCAAAAAGTATTCAAGACTTATCCCAAAGATTTATAATTTATAGTTTAATAGAGTTTAAAACATTGTGGCAAAAGGAAAAAGTTGATCATTATGAGCACTTTTCTCCTAATATCGCAATGTTTTCAAAAGTCGCTTAATGTGATGTAGAGGCGTGTAAGTGCGTATGTAGATGCAAAATGGTTTAATTGTAGCATACCAGTGTTTTATGTGGTTCAGTTTCACTCTGCTAACTTTTTGATATTTTGGTCAAAATTTTATTCTCACTTTTCCAACCAATTATTTTTGAACACCTCTATCTAACCTGTAATAACAAGTGTGGAAAATGTACGTCTCTGTCCACTTAGTATGCTAATATATGAGTTATTTGTATAAGAATAAAATGTAAAATGATAAAATTCATTTTTCTTTTTTTATTATCACATATATCATAAATATAACACATGTAATTTTGATTTAATACACGGTCTAACAGTTTTCTACTACGCATGCGCGAAATCGAGAGTACAGCTGGAGTTGTCCTTCCGGAATTACGAGTAAAAAGTAAACAAATGGCGTTGACCTGTGCAGTGCAGAGCTGTCCAAACGGCGCATATTGGCTAAACAAATGGAAAACTCAACTTTGTGAGTCTTGCGGTTGCCTGCATCGAGACAAGATATGCAAGTGTGACCCTCCTTTCAGGTAAATATTGATAATAATAAATTTTCTGCGCATTCAACCATTAAACTGACGCGTAAATAATGTAAACAAGTATCCAGTCACTACGAATATCGACGTCTTGTCAATGTTTTCAAGTGTGTGTGCGTGTGTTTTAACATAAAAAATGTTCACATATTTATAAATATTTCAATTATTATACAATTAACAAACACATTACAGTTTATTAAGGCTGAACACCCACCCCCATACGCCCACCTATGACATATTTCACAGGTCCCTGTTCTCGAACCGTACTTAATCTCGAACCTTTAGTTCAAGGACTGTTTATATATTTCCTAAAAAAACATTTTATGTAATAAATTTTATGTTAACCAGTGCTTTATTTACTTGTTACTTTAAAAAAATATTGAATTTATTCGTCATTATTGTTGCTTTCTGACATGATTTTATAAGGATTCCAAAGAGCGCTAGCCCTGATAAATATTAAGAGGTTCGAGAACCAGTGTTTCCATGCTAATATATTACCAGGGACGTATTAGTCGTCGCAAAACTGTAACAACTTAAATTTTTATTTATACTTGTTGATATATTTACTTTCAGACTGTTCACGTTTCCAACAGTGAAGAAACGTCCAGAACAACGAGAAAAATGGAAGCACCTTGTAGGTCGGAGACTTGGAAACAAGCTATGGTCACCCCCGAGAGACAGTAGGGTTTGTTCAAGGTAATATATAATTATTTCAAATGTTCAAATATTTCAAGAAATGCTCACATTGTTTACACACCAATTAATGTCACTTTAAATTATGTAGCTAGCCTGGAATTTCAACCCATGTTTCCACATTTTGCATTTGCAAAGAGTCGAGACTGAGAGACTTTAATTTATGTGGCCAGCCTGGAAATTCAACCCAGGTTTCCCCATTTTGCATTTGCAAAGAGCCAAGACTGAGAGACCTTATGGGGATAACTCCTCTGCTATGTACAAGTCATACCATTGCAATAATCTCATTACTATTGTTTATTTATAGGCATTTCGTAGATGCTGAGCCGACTCTCCAGAATCCCCTGCCAACCATGAAGCTTGGATATAATGAGGCATCCAAACGTGTAAAAAGGATGTTACAGTTTGAAGCCACCAAACACGTCATTCCAGAAAAGAAACGACGCACAGTGGCATTGGGTGTAATTTCCGAACCTGAATTCACAGCAACACGTATTGTTGAAGATCCAGACATTCCATTACTTTCAAAATCACCGGTGTCACTTCCTCCTCTTTTAATTTTGGTTGCATATATACTTGGGTTGTTTCAATTAGTAAGAACTCAATATCAAACAATTGTTAAACAACGTCAACAACTTCAAAAGCTTAAACAAACAATAAAGAATCTCAGAAACAACATGAACTCGGAACAGCTCCTACAATGTGACAAAGATGTCCTGTTTTATACTGGTTTTTCAACCAAATCTTTGTTTCATAATGTACATTCTTTTATAAGCCCTTTCATTAACAGGAGATGGACGGGTGTCACATCAATGATGAAGAATATAAGAAAGTTCAGGGGTGAAGCAAGATATGGCCCTGAGAGGAAATTAACCTCAAAATGCGAGTTTTTGTTAATGTTAATGAAACTTCGCTTGGGCCTTTTAAATGCAGACCTTGCAAAACGATTTGGCATTTCTGAATGCCTCGTTTCACGTATATTTCTTGCATCGTTACGTGCCTCTAGTACAACTCTAAAAGCATTTGTATATCTGCCTGATGAAGCACAATTGATATCCACCAAACCAGAGCGATTCCGAAAGCTTTCATCCCTGCACTCAATAATTGACTGCACTGAAATATTCATAGAGACTCCTAAAGACCTTTACCTTCAAAGTTCCACCTGGAGTGACTATAAACATCACAATACTTTAAAACTTCTTGTCGCATGTTCTCCAAACAGTGCAATTATTTTTGTTTCCAAAGTTTATCTTGGTAGAATTTCAGACAAAGCTATCACTCTGGATTCAAAGTATTTAGACCTCATTCCAATTTACAGTATGGTGATGGCTGACAAGGGATTTAATATTAAGGAAGAGTGTGCCTCAAGAAATCTGTCATTGTATGTGCCACCAGGAAGGAGGGGTATTTCACAGATGCCTAGTGACTGCGTGAGAAAGACTAAAAAAATTGCTAACCTCCGAATTCTCATCGAGCAAGTTATTAGACGTCTGAAAACCTTTCGAATACTGGCAAATGAAATACCCATATCCAGTGTTCCTCACATTGATGATATTGTTATTGTATGCAGTGCAATTTGCAACATGAAAGCGCCAATTTACAAGACATAAACTTTATTCAATAAGTGGATTAGATAAATGGGAGTGGCTCTGATACAATGACAGATTTCAGGTCTTTTTCCCACAATATTTCTCTTATTACTCATACAAATCCTATGTTGTAGGTTCTCAAAAGAATCGTCTCATATGATTATTTAAGTTATTTATTGGAGTTTTACGCCGCTTTCAGTTATATCACGGCGACAGTTCACTTATTCATGATCCCTGTATATAGAATGTTCACTATGGGTAAACAAACCAGTACTAGGCTAGAAAATGTGCCTTGCCCAAGGGCACTCCACCATGACCGTAGTGCCGCGACGGGGGATCGAACCCGGAACACCCGGTTTCGAAATCCCCGACGCTAACCACTTGACCACAGCGGATTCCGTGATTATTTAAGTACGCACAGCATAGGATATGAATGTCAAAAAGTGATTTTATAACGTGCAATAAACAATTAACCTCCATGATTTTTTGGCATTAGTTGGGAAATTATTAAAGACAATTTGTTGAAGTAGCACTGCTCTACTGTAGCATACAACTTTGTAATACATTTCAGCAAAAGGATAAATGGCTCATATAGAGCAATTTCTTCTTTTGCAACAATGTTTTCCTTTGTTTTATTAGTAAGATATGCAAATGTCAACTTGTACCAATGTCTTATACCAATATGCATGTGGCCTCCAAGGCAATCATATATCATTGCAGCTGAGCCCCGATTGGTCAGTTCACAAATCTAGGGGTTGTGTATTTAACCCAAATTCACAGGGGTAATACGATTTACAACAATGTCATGTGAAAATCTTCAACTTATCAAAAAAACAAAACAGATACATTTTAAAACATCAGAACTTTATTTTTTAACGAGAATGAAATATTTTAAAACAAGATTCATGGATAAATAACACTCAATGCACTTTAATACCCCTTTCCCTCATATAGACGCTTTCTGACGCCTCTGCAGCAGACAGCTTTTTGAAAACATAGTGACAAAAGAAGAAATTGCTCAAAATGAGCAATTTCTCCTTTTACCACAATGTTTTCCACTTTAAGTCATAGGTTATCCATTCAATTAAAGAGATTTTCCATTTTTTGACAAAATATATTCAAAGTCATCTGCTGCAAAATTGTCATATGAGGGAAAGGGTTAAATCTTTCCCATATATTAATGCTTTTTGATGATTCTCTGGCAACATACTTCTCCATAGGAAACACTCTACTGTTTTACTCTTTTCAATATGAGAACTGTTCATTTATGAAGATTTTTCATGTATACATAGCCAATATTTTCTCAGTCATCTACTACAGGTTTGTTGTATGTGGGAAAGGGACATTTTATACATACAACACATCTGCAGCAGACAACTTTGAAAACATCTTGGAAAAATTATGGAAAATTCTTATAAGGGTAATTTTATAAACTGGAAAGAATTAAAAAGATTGTAGCATCAGATGAAAATTATTCATTTTGAGCTCTTCCAATCTATAGAAAAGATCCATAACAGATATTATGATTATTAACCCTTTCCCTCATGCGACAATTCTGCAGAAGACAACTTGGAACATATTTTATCAAAAAATAGAAAATCTCTATAATTGAATGGATAACCTTTGACTAAAATTGGAAAACATTGTGGCAAAAGGAGAAATTGCATGTTTTGTGCAATTTCTTCTTTTGTCACTATGTTTTCAAAAAGCCATCTGCTGCAGGGGCATCAGAAGCATATATATGAGGGAAATGGTTAAATAAAGTAGGAATTATTGTGGTAAATAGAAAGTTGATTGTTTTTAGCCTTCATTTCTTTGGCCACAATGTTTTTAACTTTTTTTTTAACAATTTAGCTATCTTTTATGAATGCAGATTTTGCTTGTTTTGTCACTATGTTTTCAAAGTCCTCTGTTGTAGATTTGTTTTATGGGTAAATGGTAAACTATGTATAAATATGTATGTTTGTAAATATAACATGATTGTAATTTAAATTAAATGTGTTAAAAGTAAAGTTTATATGAGATAGTTGAAAAATAAAATTCAAGGCACTATAACACTTAACTACGGTGGCACAGAGGTGACATGTGTATGTTTTTATTTATCTCGTGCACACGACATACTAAGTCGTGCGCACAACTTAGTTACTCGTGCTCATGACATAGTAACTTGTGCGCACGACTTTACTATCTCATGCGCACAACTTAGTAACTTGTGCACACGACATAGTAACTCGTGCGCATGACATAGTATCTCGTGTGCACGACTTAGTATGTTGTGCGCACGACATAGTAACTTGTGTGCATGACTTAACTATCTCGTGCGCACGACATAGTAACTCGTGCTCACGACTTAACTATCTCGTGCGCACAACTTAGTAACTCGTGCGCACGACATAGTAACTCGTGCTCACGACATAGTAACTTGTGCGCACAACTTAGTAACTCATGCGCATGACATAGTAACTCGTGCGCATGACATAGTAACTCGTGCTCACGACTTAACTATCTCGTGCTCACGACTTAGTAACTTGTGCTCACGACTTAACTATCTCGTGCGCATGACTTAGTAACTCGTGCGCACGACATAGTATCTCGTGCGCACGAGATAAATAAAATCATACACATGTCACCTCTGTGCCACCGTACTTAACCCTTTCCCTCATATAGACGCTTTCTGATGCCTCTGCAGCAGACAGCTTTTTGAAAATATAGTGACAAAAGAAGAAATTTCTCCTTTTTCCACAATGTTTTCCACTTTAAGTCATAGGTTATCCATTCAATTATAGAGATTTTCTATTTTTTTACAAAATATGTTCAAAGTTGTCTGCTGCAGAATTGTTGTATGAGGGAAAGGGTTAACCATTTCCCACATACAAAAAATCTGCAGACTTTGAAATTATAAAGTCCAAACTATAGATTATCTCTTTAAATGATATTATGATTATTGAATAAAGTAGAAATCATTGTGGTAAATAGAGCAACTGCTTGTTTTAAAGCATTATTTTCTTTGGCCACTATGTTTTCAACTTCATTTGCTATCTTTTATGCAGAATTTGCATGTTTTTAAAGTTTGTTGTATTGGGGAAAGGATTAAATATGTAGAAATATGTATGTTTGTAAATATTACATGTTATTTAAGTAGTAAATGTGTTTAAACTAAAGTTTATATGAGATTGTTGTAAAAATGACACCCAAAGCACTAACACTTCACCCTTTTTCTATGTAGGACAAATCTGCAGCAGAAGACTTTTAAAGTATCAAGGTCAAAATATAGAAAATCTCTATAAAGGATATTATTATAGCTGAAATCATTGTGGCAAAAATAGAAATTTTGCTTGTTTTTACAAATTTCTCCATTATCCACAATAATTTCAAAGGTCATCTGCTAGTCTGCTACTGAGGCATCAGAAAGTGTATATATTATGTGGGAAATGGTTAATTATTTCCAAAATACAGATCTATGATTTATGATGCTACTGCAATAAACTTTATGAAACATTTTGACAAAATTTGTTTTTCTCTATTTAACATTTTCAGATATATACAATGTATATACTGGAGAATAAAAAAAATATGGAAAATCATACTGAATGAAATTTAAAACATTGAGACAAAAAGAGAAATTGCAATTTCTTTATTTATCACAATGTTTTTAAAACTCAGCTGCTGATGAAGCATGACGTTAAAAGATAATTTATTGACATATTTTACAAAACCATTTGTCAATGGCACTAAGTGATGAATCCGTCATCCCTGCACAAATGTAGTGAGTCCAAATACTACACTTTTCACACTGAAAAGACTGCTCATCATCACTTTGCGGATTGTCTAAGCAATCAAGGCCACACACACCACAAAGAAACACAAGTGCCTTGTAAACTGTATTATTAGTCTTTTTCCGCTTTGATGGCTGACTGCAGATTGGTATCAATGCACGTCGTACTGAGGAGGTAGATGTTGTGGCGACAGTTTGCTTGGCAGAGGCAGTGATTTTATTATTGTTTTGGTTGATGTTGGGAGTAATGTCTTGAAGTGGGGAATGGTTTTCAATCTGGTTGTGCTGCTCAGAAACAGAGCTACAAGTTTTCCTTTCACAAATAGCAGTGAACACTTGTTTTTTCCAAAATGAACTCAAATTAGTTTCCAATGTTGTCCAGAATTCCAAGCTAAAATCTACCCTGACTGTGAGGCTCCCATGGAGTGAAAAAATGTATAAATCACAATATTTCCTACCCAGAATTCCCATCTGTCCCTGTATCTGTGTATAGTAGGGGTGCTTTTGATCTAGGACAGCCTTTCCTTTTACTTCCACTATACATTTAACATTGTCCGCAGTTGGTTCCGTTTCTTTCAGTGTTTCTGGACATTTGATCTCGCAAAGACCTTCACCACAACAGTCACATTTAACAAGTAAGTCAGGACTTGCTCCCAGGTACGGATGTGTTGCATGTATTCTCAAACCACTCTCACTGGAGATAAACTTTCTATGTACCTTTTTCATGGATTTTGTGTACGACTTCTTTGCAACTGGCTCCAAAGACAGCCCATGTTTCATAGCAACTGTCATGATTGTTGCTTTGTTGCCTAACATTGTGTCCATAATTGAAGTTAAGTCTGTATTTTCATCTTTTTCCAAGGTTCGGGCTCTGCTTGCAACCCTATGGAATATACTTGCAGTAATGCGACCATGTCGTTGATTATGCCATATGTCAGAGGAGGCTTGTTCTAAGGTTGCACTGTTTATATTTGACAAATCTTGATTTGTAACAGGGAGTGCATTCAATACAGACTGCAAAGAAAATCCAGGCTTTTCCATTTCATTAAAAGTAATGTCAATGATTGATAGAGGAAGTTCCAACTGTTTGTTGATGTGTCTTTTCTTTTCCTGAAGTTGTCCAAAACACGAGTCAGACAAATCCTCTTTACAAAGGTTAAAAAGAGTTTTTCTAATGTAGTCCTCATTATTTACGATTTTACGATGTTCACTATTCAGGGGCGTGAAGTTTTGCCTATGCTTGTGTTTAAGCTCATCGCTACTTCTCTCTTTACCATAAGAAGATTTTGTCCAAGTTACATCAGCTGCTTTAATAGGCTTCATTATTGGTTTAGACTTTGGAACATTCCACGTTGAGAGTACACTTGTTTTAGATTTAGTATTACCTCGTTTCACAGCATCTTCAATACGAAAAAGAACTCCTGCAACGTGGTTACAACATCCCAACATGCCAGCTGTGCAGCTACAGTAAGAAGCTAACACCTCCCCCCCTATACCCTCTGGTCTATCTTTCTTAACTGCGACCCATGTGTCGTACGCTTTCTTGTTCAATGCTTGTGATGGTGTTACTTTTGACTTCAGTACACAAACGTTGCTGTTTTCACAGGTGCCATGAATGTGCACCTCTTTCACCCACCCGTTTTCAAAATATCGAAATGCTTTTCCTTCCTTGTACTCATTTAGCAGGCGATGTACAATTTCATTAGTTGTCATTTTATGTAGGAAATGCGAAATATCAGTAATGTAAATTGAAGGCCAGCTTGCCAAACCATTTTTCTCACCATTCCAGCCGGATTTTAAAGAGAAGGGGTCTGGGATGATCTGATCAGCGCAATCTTCAGCTTGGTTTTGTATTCATGCTGTAGGCACTGCTCTGCCAGCTCAGCATCGGCATCCACAGGCAGATTTTCCTCCCATGCACAAAAGGCCCTGAATAAAAAAGATAAGAAGAAGAGAAAATATAATTCATAAGACTCATTAACTCTTTCACACATCCAGATGCTTTCTGACGCCTGTAGCATATCACTTTTGAAACACTGAGGTAGAACTAAATGGAGATTAATATAATTTGAAGCCCATATAATATTATCAACTTGATTCAATGTTTGTTCTTTCATTTCAAATTGCTCTTTATGTTTTCAACTGACAGTTTTCTTATTTGTTTTACTTAATATGTGCATGATATAATATTAATAATGGCTTAATATTGTGGCTGCAATCCTAACCCTTGTTTTGTAATAAGTTTAACAGCAAGTAATCTTTAAGTTATCAAATATATATATGGACAGTTAATATAGAAGGAAATGTAATCAAGTTTGGTTAAATGGTTTGAACAATAAAAGTTCATATAAAGAGTCAAAAAATAACATTAATCTTCATTAAAAATTTGGAAGGCTTTACGATTATTGACACTGGGAGCTTGTTAGTCCGTGTCACTTTTTTAAACGATGAGTTCTGAACACAACTAGATATTTACACTTTACAGTGCACCAAAATAAATTAAAAAACATGTATAGTCGATGTTATTTCATTAACCGGAATAATGCAATAAATTTGAAATCACATTTAAGCATTAAACCAAAAGTAAAGCAACGAAAAAATCATAACATAAATATTCTGCTAACCTTGCTGACAGCTCGTCCAGGGTCCCATCAACTGGCTTTCTTCTTCTCGACAAATACACTTTTAGAGAATGAAGTGACCAAAGTCGAAACTTGTCAACTGTCATTTCACTAAGAACATCCATAATAAAATGAAAAATCACTTTTTTTCTGTTAAAAATCCATAGTGTAACCGTCAAATATGTTGCTGTCAGTAAAGAGGAATCAGAGCGTAGCAGAAATCATAACAAACAAAATGACGTAAAATGTGTGTGTACTCGTACATACGGGTACCTGCCAAAACCGGAAGTTGGCTTTCGAAAACTGTTAGACCGTGTATTGATTTAGCAGACAACTTTTGAAAACATTGTGACAAAATATAGAATTTCTTATTGTATAATATTTATACTATCTTTCAGATATTTTCTAGTTTTCTGCACATGTTAACATATATACAATGGTTTTTTCCACCTGTGCAACATAGTCCCTGTGAAACGTTTGCGGACACATTATTCTTTTCCTACAAAGTGTTCAAAAGTCTTGTTGTTAATGTATTTAATACTGAAAACAAAATTGTATATATACACACTTATACAAACAAGCAAGAATAATATCAACTCAATTTAATCAACTGCGAAGCTGCATCAACATATACGTATATATAAGTTAATATCCCTGATTCAAGCCTTTCTTTAGGAGTTGCTAAACGACTCTTTCTCTTTCTTGCATAATGACGTCCTCCGTTTGGAAACTGAAGCATCTACATTTCATTCATTTGTTGTACCTTATTGATAACTTCTAACAGCACATATATATTTGGATGAGACCGATTCACCTTGTTGTTTATCTTGTGGTGCCAACACTAAGTGTGATAGGATGTGCGTGGACCGCCATTGTCGTAGTCCTGTAATATGTTTTACGCCAGTTTCAACATTATTTCAGTTATATCACGGAAATATATATCAGTGTTTTATTTACAGATATATATATCTATATAAATGGGGTCTCGGATATCAGAAAATAATCCAGTCCAGCCTTTTAAATAGGGTTTCTCCTGAACCAAGTGTACTCTTTGCTTTCTAAATGATTTTCTCTCCAGCAATCAATTAGGTTTTGTTCAGATATCAGGTTTAACCCTTTGTCCCTTGCATTAGGGTTTTTCAAATTTGCATAGTTAAAAGAGTCGATTACTGGTTTAAGGGTTAAATTAAAATCACCTGCCATGATAACTAAACTATGTTCATACATTGAGAGTTATTTGTTTGTCAAATATTGAACAGTGTAATATTAGTAAGTTACCTTCATTATCACATTCAACAATTTTAATTTTACAATCAAAATTATTATTTATAAAATAGCCAGACCTCTTGACTGACGGTTATAATTGCTGAAATAACTTAATAAGATCGTTATAAAAACTAATACCATGAGTATAGGTGCTACCTATTTTGTGTAAACTAACACATCGGAATGGTGATGCCGGCTTTCATGATCTCATAGTCATTAGCCGTTAAAAGCTTTTTAGAAATCACATGAGAGGACAATTTGTTATAAGAAAAAAACAAATGGAAATGCCTCGAAAATATTTAGGTTGTGATTGTTTAAATCACTAAGTTATGAACATAAATTCATGTTTCCAAGGTTATAAGTTTGTGTTTGATTAACCTCGTATTTAATTTTTATTTCAAGCTATACGGGATTTTAGTTTGCGTCCCTGATTAGACATGCAGCAGAAATTAATGCTAAAATGTCATTACAATATCAGCATTATATAAAATAATTTACTCTGTATTAGTAGTTGTTCCACATTACTGGACGTTCTTTTAAAATTAAAAGATATTTCTTGATTTGTGTAGTTCGCATAAAACGTTATTGCATAAATCTTTTAAAGAGTAAAATAGTAAAATGTATGGACTGTTTCCTGTCTACTAATAACAAAAAGAGTGTGGTAGCAGCTTGCTCTCTGATTGGCCATGTTGCAATATATTAATAAGCCCAGTGCCGACCTCTGTCGGCTTGTTTTATTAGGGAAAAGTGATAATCTAAACATGCTCTGAATGGTATATCGTAACAGTTTACATATAATTTCTCTGTTAAGTTTGATTTACTTGGGAAGACTTTTTATTCAATAAAAACACTTAACTTATTGTATTTAACACAAAATATATTATCCACATGAAAGATGATATATAATGCGATTTTCTCTCGAATTCAATGGAATAAAACATGCACTATAGCTTTGCCTGTTTTTTTATTTAATTTCTTCGATGTCACGACGACTCGATCTTGACACGAAGGGAAAATGTCGAAAGATGCTCAAAAACCTAATATTACACACTAAAATGATTATATAAAGGTTATATAAAATGTTTATTTGGCTTGAAACAAATTAAGAAAGTTTAAACAATAATTATAGAAATAAAGAAAATCGGTTCTTTCGCACTCAATTAATTTCATACTTGCCACCTTTTTAATTGGCATAGTTTATGCAGCAATGATTTAAATAAACAATTTAACTGATCTGTTAATTAAAGTGTGGTCTACTTTTTAAACATATGAGGATACATTTTAACATAAGGAGAAAGTTCATGTCTTCAGCAATTTAACCGTTTTCTCAATGTTTTAAACATTTAGAGGTTTTCATTGTTGCTTTAAACATGGACATTGTTAAATAGCCTTTTATTGCATGTAGATCTAAACCCCAAACTGATTTTGTTGTGGTTTTATTGACAAATACAAACATTCCAAAACATTCAGCTAATAATGGCTTTTAATACACAATTGTCCAATCAGAGCTATTATGCTATACATATCATGCAGTTCAGAATGGTGTTTGGTCAGTTCTAGCGAGCACACCTTTTTTGTAAACGTTCACAATCTAAATTCTATCTGTTTTAGTAATATTGAATTGTTAAAGACACTTTTTTCATAACAAATTCTCTTGCGTTTAGCTCAACAGATCTTTGAGGAGAAAGGGTATTAATTGAACCTATTGACAGAAATGCAAGATCTGAAAGCAGAGATTGGTATTGATCGGTATCAGCTTTAAAAGAGGGAAAGAAACCGTAATGCGAACTAACTAATTTAGATCCATTATACATGACGACGGGTGGATAATCACAAACGCTGAGCTTGCGTATTTTGTGCTCAAGTAAGCTATTAAGGATTCTGAGTGTCCAAAAATAGATTTACAGGACGGTGAAAACATTGAGTGAAAGATTTCAGCAATACAAATAACAATCTAGCAAGACATGCATTTTATTTCAACTAGATTGCAGAACGAATATTTTCGGTCATATGTGTAAGCAAACCCTCATAGCGGCCGGTCTCAAATCGAATCGGTAAAACACCAAACCAAAAAAAACCTTAAAGCAGCCTTTAGTGTTCTACACAAAATGACGATTTAAATAAGATTTAATAGCGTAATTTAGTGCCAGCCTTCCTTGAAGAACCTACCTCACTAGTAACGGAATAGTTCCAGTATGAAAAGTATTTTGATTGCAAGACCGACGCTTTTACAATAAGCGTAGTTATAATAAAAGGAACATTGGTATCACAATAATGTGCTAGATCACAGTTAATTAATAGATCTGTTACGAAACCAACTGCCCATTGTGAAATTCGTTTGTTTGTTCTCTTATCTCTCATGTTTGCAAGGCTGGCCCAAATTAGAAAAAAAATCAGATTTCCATCGTCTTATATTCGGAGCATTCTATGCCATTTCTCAAGCGACCGCGGCATTTGGGGGTCTTACTTCCGACCCAAAGGAAAAAAGGCATTGCACTATTATGTACAGCGTTAATACATGTATAAGACGTGTGGCCCCAGATAGCGGACCCGTAGATTATGGTAGGCCAAACAACAGGCGAGTATAAACATTGTATGGCAAACCACCAATCGACTTACACTTTGCAATAACCAGACCCAGAGCACGACTTGCAGATTGGGCTACAAATGTAACGTTTACATATTAATCAAGATTTACATGTAGTACAACCCCTAAACACATATTTCTATCGACTACACTGATATTGTCACTTCCAATTTTAAAAGTCACAGAAGTCCTTTGAAAAGATCCGGGACGGAAGTGAAAAATCTGGCTCTTATCACAATTAATAGATATATCATTGGCACAACACCAGTCATTACGACCATTAAGCAAGATTTGCAAATCTGCTCCGTTGTCTGCAAGGTAAAACTTTTTGCATACATTACAATATAATGTTTTCTATCACCATATATTATACCAATATCCAATGACTTTAGGTATAAGACAAGTTCGTTGATAAATAAATTAAATTGGAGATAAACTATATCCTTGGAGAAATCCTGATATAATATCAAACAATATGTATTAAATGAATCAACCCGTACACATGAAGATACAAAGGAATATAACAAATTTATAGTTTTACCTCTTATACCAATGTTTAAAAGTTTATGCAAAAGTAAATTGAAATTTTTTATGTAATCATATTCATTTTTAAATTGAATACATGCACAAAATGTAGCATGCGTCGATATCTTTTTGGCCTCCTCGATGATATTAATCAAAGAGGACAAACTGTCAAGTGTGAACTTTAATTCAATAAAATAATTTCGGCGATGAAAATGTGTTTTAGACATACGGAAACTGTAAACCAAATATAATGTAAGATTAAGATATTTAGAAATACATTAAAGTAACAACAATAAAACATTTGATGCCTTTCTAAAAACAAAAAACAAAAAAAGACACCAATCTAAAAATACGTGTTTATATTCCCGCCGAATAACATGTACAACACTTCATGTGTTAAACAACTAGGTCAAATATGTTTTGTTATACAGCTAAGCCGAGTAAAAAGGAGGGAAATTAGTGTCAAGATAACTTCACATCACAAGAGAGCAACTTATGACGTTAATAGGAACAGTGCCAGTGTCGTTAAATATCATAAGAAATTACATTTGTTACACACCATATTTCACGCGTTTTGACAAACGGTTATTTAAGTAATGACTACTGAAGATGTTGATATGTAAAGTATGTAGATACAGGGGATGTATAACGTATGAAGATCCTGCTGTAATCAAGATATGCCTTCACGGTACTGACAATACTTAAAAATCTCAAAGAAATTTTATTTGTCAACCATTCATTCAAATGTGTAATTCATTCAAATGTGTATATAAGAGAAATATGGAATTTTTTCCTCAAAATGTTGATTCTTGTCGAAAAGACCAGTTACATTTGGACCAACCCTCGTATAGCTTTATGATCCCCAATTGTGAACATTTCACACATGAATACACGAGTACATTAGTATCACATTATTTCATACTTGGTTAGATCATCGGAGGAAGACATATGATTATTGGTAAAACTGTTATTAAATTGGAGTGCAGTTAAAATATCAAGTTTCATTAAGACAATCAGTGTTACATAATGAGGATTATCTTAGTAATAACGTGTATCTGCCTTACTTCAAAACAGATGTCTGTGATGTCCGTGATGCTTTCTGCAAAATCTGACCAATTTGCAAAGAATACAGAATTTTCTGGACAAACATGTGCAGTTGACGAGTCATCCTTTATGGAGCTTGGTGTCTGGAACAGGTTTGCGTGTGCCCAACTGTGTACACTGACAGAAGACTGCGCCAGTATATTCTACTCCAAGGATACCACCATATGTCATGGTTGTAAATTGGCCTACAAACACAATGCAAATTTAGCTTCTATCATGACAGGAAGTGAATACTTAGAACGTAAGTATGTAGGGCTAGCTCGATAAGGATATACATTTGATCGAATTCCGTACGAATTTCTTTATTTACTTACATTTCCCCCGCAATTTAAAATTAAGTTAACTCTTTCAGCGCCGAATCGTTAAAAACTATTCCATTTCAAAATCGGGAGTCTCCATTTCTCATGTAATAAGAACTTTGGGATATTTTGATAACTAAATGGTAAAGAATGCTGATTTCAGCTGAGACAACTGAAATACGAGCTGACTCCCCTGAATGTATATTGCTTGCAAAAATCTCAAATATTGCCATTGACGCTTGAACGAGTTAACACAATACAAGCGCCTCACTCAAATAACTTAATTATTGGATGGGAATACAGTTTTAATAGATTTCAATATTTGTCCGACATCGAGTTTCATAGCTTATAAAAGACTTATGCCAAGGAAAACCAACCCTAAGATACAAGAAACACATGTACTTGTTCCTCTTTGAAAACTTTGTTGTCGCCTTTCGACCGAATACACATGTATTTGTTATTCACTGTACATGTATGCCTCTCCATGTACACTGACAGGTGACTTAGAGGATGCGATCACATTAAATGGTTGTGCTTTGCTCTACAAAGGGTATCCGAACATATTTAGTTAGTTGATGGGATCTGAAAACATTGGTTTAAAAGTCTGAACCCAAGTTTACTTCGATCAAGGGTTGAATCATCTTCGCCAGCCAAGGGCGATAAGTCAATGATATTCAATATGTACCAATACTTATAAACGAAATAGCCTTGGCTAGCGAAGATTGGATTGAACATGTGGATGCCGCATGTGGATAACTAGCTAAAAAATGTTTAATTGAAATTTATAGAATAAGATGGAAATAAAAATAGAAGTTTACAAATTCATGTTTAACCACATCTAGAAGGGAGCTGAAAGGCATGTTTCATTTTGATAAATCTCAAATGTGAAGGTCATTCAGTTGTTCTGTCCAGACCGGTGATCGAATCCGCGACCACCGCATCTGAGACAGACGATATACCACTATACCAACGAGGCGGTCTGATGGTAATGTAACCATTCAAACAAATGATTTACCGATTACATTTTAGGTTAACTATTTCTGAACTTCTACTTTTGGGTTTCATCCTTCTCCGATTTGAAAATATTGACTCTGAATCACGGATTGATTGAAGTAAAAATATATGGTATGATATCAATTATGCACAGCAATAGTAGAATTTATCGAATCACTTGGAAAAGTACGAATTGTATTGCTAAATTATGTTTTCATTCCACCTAATTATATCATATGGTATACTCCTCAGATACATGTAGCATACTAGTTTGTGTTATAATAATATAAGCAGCGGCTGGCAATTTAGGGTTGTAATGACTCTCCGTAACGGGATCAGATAAAAGTGTATTAACGTACAACTAAGGGGTTACAGTTTTAGCATTTTGTAATTAAAGATGCAGCCACTACTAAATTACTTGTAGACGGTCTGTAAACGATCTGGTGAGACCGTGCGGATGCACAGGCTAGCATGTGTCTTCACTGTGCGCAGGTGCAAAACGATCCCAAATCGCTTGACGCATCTCATGAATAACAATGTTATGCCTCAAGAATGTTTTCATTCCACCTAATTAGTATACTCCTCAGATACATGTAGCATACTAGTTTGTGTTATTATAATATAAGCAGCGGCTGGCAATTTAGGGTCGTAATGACTCTCCGTAACGGGATCAGATAAAAGTTTATTAACGTACAACTAAGGGGTTACAGTTTTAGCATTTTGTAATTAAAGATGCAGCCACTACTAAATTACTTGTAGACGGTCTGTAAACGATCTGGTGAGACCGTGCGGATGCACAGGCTAGCATGTGTCTTCACTGTGCGCAGGTGCAAAACGATCCCAAATCGCTTGACGCGTCTCATGAATAACAATTATATGCCTCAAGATTATTGTACTCAACACACACACACACTGCAATTTGTAAAACCGAAGAATTTGATACAGATTTATGTTAACAGATCTTGCCAGGTTATAAAGTCAAAGAAGACAGCAAGTGTAAAAACCTCGAGACGAAAATACATTTCGTAATTGAGACAATTAATAAATTTCAAAACTAAAATGTTACAGATCAGAAATTTCTCGAACATGTCTTATCAGCACGTGTGTTGCTTGCTTGCTTATACATTGTACCAATGCTCCCCACGTTTAACATTATGCACGTATGTGTGTTTCTGTATTTCAGGAATTAAAACTGGATACAAATATATTGGGTGTTTCGGTGATTGCCATCACGTTGGCAACCGTTGCTCCGAACCAGACGGCCGAGTAATGCAACATTTGATGCAAAACCTTAGAATGACCTTAGAGCTGTGTTACGAGCACTGTTTGACGTTTGGTTTACCATACTACGGAATAGAGGTAAATTTGTCATGAAAAACAATTGTTAACCCTTTCAAAGATATAATAAATCTGCAGCAAGCGACTTTGAAAAACATCTAGCCACTAGTAGTTACCCTACATGTATAAAGGAAAGGAGTCCTACGTGCCATTATAGAAACATGTACGGAGGCCTTTTTGGCGCAATATGAAATGCTACATGACAAAAAATTCTATATGAGTCTGTCAATGAGACAAATTACAAGTCGGCAAAACTATGGAAATACATTACAGCCAACCCAAGAAAATACCAACAATTTGGAAAAAGTTGACATTTTCACTTCTTTGCATTTTGTGAATCTTAAATATTCTACCATTACAATGTTTTTTAAAGTAATGTGACATTTCTTATCGTGACATCGTTTATGAACGTCAACGACTTCGCTTTACTTACACGTATTCTTTGTTGAAAACTTTTTAAATAGCAAATATCATTTATACGCTATATGCATTTAGGAAGCTGTAAATACCTAACTGAAAAACATGTTAAATGACCATTACCTTTGCAGACTGTTTCATGTGAAAGAATTGTTCCACCCGCGCTATCGGCAATTCTTTTCTCTATAGAAATATTAAGGCGCTTTAATTTTACTCGCTTCTCTGTACACTTTATGTTTGCAGATACATGTAAAATAAAATCTGGCGTAAAAGGATCTTCCGCCATTGGATGACCATAGGATCCTCGTCCACTACCTCTTTGTGGCGAATTTCTTTCACGCCAACCATGTCTGTTTCTATTACCTGCATTTCAGTCCCTTCCCTGTTTAGCCCGACACGAGGTTTACATGACTTCTTTTCTAACAGGTTTCCATCCATCAGGTTCATAATCTGCTTAGTTCCATTTTAAATTTGTCATAGTGACTCAATTTGTCGCAGTGGTAAACAAACATGTGTTTTAAGTTTTAACTTAAACCAGTGTGCAAAACCTGTTTAACTACTTGAGTGTCAGTTCGACGAAGTCCATCGAGTTCAACAGCCTTGGCAAATGATTCTACATTCTCCTTCGGCTGTTGGTCGCATTTGAAGAACTTCCTCGTTGTGCTCTCTTTTGTTTCAACCGTACCATAAGCACTTTCAAACCTGGCGATAACTTCATCAACTTTTACAGCTGGTCCAAGACGTCTCACTTTATCCGCTACACTTCCCTTCAAAGCTCTCCTCATGCCGATTACAATCTGTTTATTGCTAAAACTGTTTTCTTTCAGGACAGCCAAATCTTCATAGCTTAAAGTTTTTCAATTAGCTTCACCTCTTCCATCTTCACCATAAAATATTGATAGCTTAGGATAATGGTGAACATTTTATCTAACAGTAGATATATCTAACTGTTGTTTGTCTGGAGCATAATCGTTAACACCACCTCTCAGTTGACCTAACATCTCTGTCAGTATGACGATATCATCTGCAGATCCAGCCTTTGGTTGAAAACCAAGTCTTCTTAGTTATCATCATCTGGAATTCAGCATCTAAAAATCCACCTGTTGCTACATTCACATTATCCATCTCATCCAAATCAAGTCTAAATTTTCTTCCTTCACCCTGTGAAGACATTCTTACAATATATAACACAAATAACACTGATTGGAAAGTTCAGTTCGCGAAAATCCATGTTTATTTCCAGATGTGAATTATTAAAAAGTGCAACAAACCCATTCCAGCCAATTACAACTTATTGCTATACAAAGTTCCCGTATCTAAGTTTAAATTTACTTTTTAAATCTAACTGACAGCTCAAATCTGCACGTATTTATATCACGTGATTAAGTTAACCAACGACTTGAATGATTAAAAACTAACGAAATAGAAATGAAATATTAAACAATGAAACAAGGCCTGGCTACATGTATGTGCGATTCATGTTTATATGATGCGAGTGTCACTTAATTATATTTTTCCCGAAACATCTCGTTTTGATGGATCCCATACCGTAGACCTGTAAGTAACATAATAAAACCCATACATGATTTATACCCGTCACTTCTTCTCCGATCCAGTGTTTCCTTAACTACCGGTGGTTGCCCGCTTGAGTTTAAACACATGTGTATTATTTGTAATTTATTATTATTTTTTTAATTTCGGTATAATTTGAAACACGAAATAAAGGGGAAATAATTTTTTGGCTTAATCTAGTTTGTTGTCGTCTATTAGATCGATACTTTACAAACCAAACATAAGAACATAAGGCGTTTACGATCATTAATATATGCACCTAAACTGTTAGCCAATTAGTTATAGCGGGTTTCAAGAAGCGCCTGTAAAGCAGTTTCAATAATTACGTTAAGTTGTTTTTTGCAGATGGCCACAAATTACCACCAGCCCACGCACGCACACGCAGATACACACAAACACACACACTCACCCCACACACTGTACTCTGCCCTACCATGTATGTGAAACAAATACATGTAAGAAAAAAGAACACTATCCATATTCGCTTGATGTTGGCTGAAAAATATTAGCGGTGCTACAAGAAAACCGAGTCTGCTACATAGGCGAGTCCAACAATTGAGCTAATATACCAACGTAATGAAAAGGGACTCAAGTGTTATCATCTATAACAAACATTCATGTTATTCAATATGTTCATTTCTAGTTATAGTTGCGTGCACTTCCTTTGTTATGTAGATATATAACAAAGTTTATGAATTCTAAGCGTTTGGTATTTCCTATTTACAGAGTGCTAATGAATGTTTTTGTGGTGACGAACACTTCGATAGGGATGGAGAAGTAACACGTTGTACACAGCCATGTGCAGGTAACAGTTCACAAGCGTGTGGAGGTCAAATCGCTCTCAGCGTATACAAGTTTACATATGGCAGTTAAAGTAGAAACAGAAAGAAGTAGTTGCGAGTAGGAACCAGCTCTAAAAAGGGATAATTCCCGACTTTTGCTTCAGAGAATGCTTTGTTTTCAAGCCATATGATTGTCGGAAATAAACAAATAAAGGCTTTATAAAATAATGCCTGTGTTGGAATATTAATTTAGATTACGGATGATTGGAATATTACGATTCAACAAGGATGCGAGTCCTTTAATCTGATAATAGATGATCACAAGCAACAAGCCTTTTTTTACAGTACAGAACAAGAATATGTTTGTATTGTTTTCAAAAGTTTAATCAATATTGATAATAAATTAATGAAATTGTTTGGAAAGCATGTTCTTTTCAAGTGTTCAAACTGTCAAAAAATCAGACAACATTTCCTTTTCACCTGGCATAAATTTGGTTCAATTGCGTCGTCAAGCTGTTGGAAGCGTTTTAGTTGTGTGGTCATTAGCGATCTGTAATTGTCATTGTCATTATTTATACAGGAAAACGAGCCCTATCACCTGGTGGCCCTTGGTTTACGGCGAAAAGCCATTTGGCGAGCTAATTCGAATTCTTTGATCGTTCAATACTTGTGTGTTATATAGTCACTCTAGATTATGCAGTTGGGTGTTGCTGAACTTGACTAACCGTAAGGTGTGGGTAATGTTTCCTGTAATTTCAAATATATTTTGCCAATATTGTTCAAAAGACGTAAGCTGTTGATTTGTTGTGAGGTCCTTTTGGGAGTAAAAAGCATGTTTTTGGTGTATTTTAAGTATTGGACTTACTTGTTTGTAGCTCCAAGCCAGTCGAGATCATATGTCATGACGAAGGGTCCGTCGTGTGTCAGATCAGTAAAGTGATACTAGTCCTTACATGTCTCTTATTGTCAATTTCCGGTAGTAAAAAGCGTACTTCAAATGAAAAATAAATCATTTGACCAGTTGACTAGCAATATTACTAGGGATATCTCTGTCAGGCTAAATGTCAAAACTATAACCTAATTATTAGGTGTGTTTTTTTCCATTGAGAGAAAAAATATTCAAGATCAAGTTTAACCATCTTAGGATTAGAATATGTATATGTTTAAATGTTCTCAAACCTCTTAACATTTATCAGGGCTCATGGGAATAATTATAAATTCATGTCAAAAACCAACAATACTGATACACAAATTCAACAATTTATGTGAAAGTAAACAAAGCACCGGTTCACCTAAAATTTATTACCTATAATGCGTTTTGGGAAATATATAAACAGTCCTTGAACTTAAGGTTCGGAAATACGTATGGTTCGAGAATAGGGACCTGTACGATATATGACTAAAATATCACACCCTGTATAGTGTCCATGAATGATTTTCTCACATCAACACTGTATTGAACTGTTCTACTTTAGAATATTCTGAACAAACGGCATGTTAACTATTTTCTATTAAAGATAGTTTGACATGATTCAGTTTTTGTTTTATTTGAATTCGAAATTAATGGGACTCTAGGACGCTATACATACATGTATTTTATTGTACATTTTAGTTTGCCCTTTTCTCAGTGCAAGCAACGCATATTCTTCTAGCGATGCATCTTTTTAAATTAACGTAAGCTCGTAGTAACAATTATGACGTTGTAGTAATTACGACGTACATACACACCGGTTTCTATGTAATATTCGATTGTATCGTTACAGCCCTAGTCAGAATATATCACCTTGAGCCTTTGGCTCGGGTGATCTAAAAACTGAGAAATAGATACAGATCATTTTTGTCTAAGTAGGACATATAAACATTTCAATTTTGTTAAGAAAATCAGTATGATTTTGGTGGGAGTGTAAATGTCAGTGAGTATAGGGCTGTAACGATACATTCGAATATTCGATATAACCGAATACAGGTCTGTACGATACGTATTCGTTATTCGCTTCATCCAGAACCGAATATTTACGAATATAATCAAAGGCTGTATGATTGAAACTAAAATCAATGTCATTTTTTGTCACACTTGCAAACCTCTTTAGTTTCATAGCGCATTCGGCGCTATATTTATATAGTACCCACTCACAACAGCTGACCACTAATTTTGCGACACATTTTGTTTCCATTTTCTCAAAACATATTTGATATTGTGTTCGCTACGATTTATTTTGACATACGTGTGTGTGTTTAAAAAGTGTTTTGAATGTATTTTGAATTATAATTCGCTTGAAAATAGAGAATTCCCATTTAATGACAACCAAAACCCGTCAACAAAAATTGGCGAACCACACGGAAATTTAAATTGTGGAATCTACGGCCAAATAAACGTCACTTGTTTGTAAACATTTCGGATTTCCGAAATGACTCAAGGAAGACATTCCATCTCACACTATGACATCGGGTAAAACTAGTCAAACGGTACATGAAATTCATAATTGGCTCCCTTGCTTATGCCTGTTATAAAATCAATGTAATGAAATAATTTAAGTTAATATTCTTTTGAGGATCACAATCATGTCGACTATGGACAATGGACAAAGACTCGAAAACGTTATTATCTTTTATACTGTTCTAGTTGGATTTTATTTGTCACAAGAGTGACAAGACTTACTAGTCAATTATTATACTTTTTCTAATCATTTGAAATCTGAGTTTGTTTGTGTTTACATGTTGTTATTTGTGAATAAATATTTGTATTTGTTACCCTGTATTCGTGATACATATCGTATTCGCCACCTAGTGTATTCGTTACAGCCCTATCAGTGAACTAATGCATTTAAATGATGGACAAAGGGAGATAATTAGTGTTGCATTTGCTTTATGTTTGGACAAGTTTAGCTCCATTGTTCCTCATGTTTTATGACAATTTTCAGAGTTTCAATTTATTGCCATTCTTTTTGTTCTATGAATGATGGGAAAGGACTCAAAATGTAAAGTTATATATGTAATTTGAAGCATATACCTTTGGACGTTTTGATAATATGTGTTCATGTCGATTGGATTTGTGAACTTGTTAGATGCAATGTTCCGCACTTTAAACGCTAGCGCCTTGCGCATGCTCAGTAGACTTTTGCGTTGTAAGAAAAAGAAAAGAAACCAAAAGAACGGTGGAAATGTCTTTAGCGTTTTGGGAAAGGGAAAACTGGGTCACTGGACCGACCGACATATATGTGCAAAGCAATGTACCCCTCTTCTTCGAAGGTGGCATAAAAATGTATGAACATTGATATCAGTTTTCGCGACCAAAATTGTAATTTTCATTACTAAATGCACACACATTTTACGATAAATGTTTAAAGCATCAAGTGTAAAGAACAAACATTATTCAGATGTAAGTGAAGATGACAACAAATTTCCTAAGTCAATCAAGGGCCATAACTCCATATTTAGGATACAGTGGAGTTATCTAACCTAATCGTATGATGGTCCTGAACAAATGTGTAAAGTATGAAGTGATTTGAATGAAGGGAATTGGAGTTATAAATGAAATGACAGCTTGCGCTTGAACATTAACCGGGCGCCGACACCAGAGCGAGAAGTAAAGCCCTCTTTATTCTTCGTATAGTCGAGCTTAAAACGAAACTTTAACGTTGAGCTAAACGCAAATGTAAATCTGACTGAGCCCAAAAATAATAGCAAAACCTTAAAAATGGTTTTCCAAATGAATGACACCAAAACCCGTTTGATATGTTGAAGAACTATAATTGATAAATGAATGATCCAATTAGAGAGGAATGTAACACAACATTATGAATTCATTTCAAATTTTCAAAGTCAACCAAAAATCTTTTTTTTACCACAAAAAGAAGGTCACTCAGCATTTTCACCATACAATGTGAAGAAGGGTATTAAATGTAATAATATTCCAAATATGAAAGCCCTAACACAAGTACTTATTGAGAAAAAAGTTAAAAGATAAATGCCAACTTGCCCTAAAACTTTAACCCCCCAAAAATCATGTTTTTTCCCCACAAAAGAATGTCACACTCAGCACCTTCAGCATTCAATGTGGAGAAAGGTACAAGCTATAATTATATTCCAAATATGAAAGCACTAACACAAGTATTTATTGATAAAAAGTAAAATAAGAAAAATGAAAATGCCAACTTGCCCTTAAATTTTAACCACCCACAATCCTTTTTTTTTTCCCAAAAAGATCCCACTCAGCATCATCTAATATACCTAGCACAAGTACTTATTGAATAAATAAAAATAAAAATAAATGCTAACTTTAAACTTTAACCACCCAAAATCATGTTTTTTACTCCAAAAAGAAGGTCACACTCAGCATCTTCAGCATTCGATGTGAAGAAAGGTATTAGATGTAACCATAGTCCAAATATGAAAGCCCTAGCACAAGTACTTATGGAGGAAAAATGCCGACTTGCCCTACAACTTTAACCGGACGCCGGTCGAGTAGTAAAGCTCTCATTATTCTTCGAATAGTGGAGTTAATAATATCAAATAATTTTCCAAAATAAAGGGCCAAACTCTTCTTCCAAAATGTCACATTAAACCAAACAAATTCCTTCTTTATTTGTATGAAAATCGACCTGTTTCAGCCCTCAATTGTCACACTTTTTAATTGTTTCTGGTAGAAAAGATTTAAAACAATTAAAAGAAAATTGGAGGGCATGCATTTATTTATGCAAGAAAGAATTCCACCATTCTTTACCAAAACTGGCCCGAACAAGAGCAATTTTTCATATTCTCTACTTTCGTTATCAAACGAAGTCAAGATACTTAAAAGTATCAAATCAATCATTTCCAGTGCATCCTATACTAATTTACAATGAATTTAAACTTAATGGCATATATATGCAATGCATTATGGTGATTAAGTTGTTTTCGTTTGGTTGCCATGGCAACCAGAAATGTGCATGGATCCCAAAAATTTGAAGGAATATCTGTGAAGTTTCATCATAATTAACCCACTGGTTACAGAGGACTAGATGTTGACGAACAACGCACCACGGAAGCCGGACAAAAGGCTATCACAATAACTCACCTTGAGGACTCAGGTGAGCTAAAAAGTAAGTAATACAGAACAATAATGAATTAACAATTAAGTTATAACTAGCGGTATGGTACGGTCCATGTTTATATTCGAAGTAAAGTTTGAAGTTATACAACAATTTCAATGAAAACTAATTGTTTAGCTGATTTTGCATTAAGGGTCGGCTACTTTGTAAACATTTTGGGATAAATTTTAACATAGATCTGGGAAATTAATATGCGTATAAGTGCGACCTTTTCTGGGTAAACAAATAAATCAGGATGGTGATGCCAGTTATCATGATCTCATAGAGTTAACCATTCCATGTAAATAAACGACAAATCATCATCTTTAATATTGGCAATATATTAAATCCATGAAATAATGATAACAGCTGCAAAAAATAATCGACTTCCCCTTCATACTTCCAATGAAAACAAGAGCGCTAACTGTCATAAAATACGCCCGTCCTGTTTGTTGAGACCAAGTATAGTGATTATTGGATGTACGTCAGGCAAATGTAGAGAGCGAACAATGTTAATACAGTTTTGGCCATTTCGAGTGACTAAGATAACGTGGTTAGTTATCGAACCTGACCAAGATATTCTGCTCATCAACATATTGTCTAAATTTGGTAATCATCAAATACAATGTATTCGAGTTACAACACGGACAACATAAACTTTATGTAATTTAAGTAAAACAAGGGCCATAACTCTAGAGAGACTTCTAAAGTTATTGAGCGATTTTAGGTAATTTCTGTCATTAAAGGGCAATAACTCTAGAGTGACTCACGCAATATGGCTGGTTGTAGAACTTGTCGGAGATATTATGCCCACACACTCTGCCTAAATTTGGTAATGATTGGATAAAGGCTTTAACAGTTATTTATCGGATAATACCGATTTGAGGTAATTTCTATAATTAAAGGGAAATAACTCTCGAGTGAATACAGGGATATGGCTGGTTATCGAACTTGTCCGAGATATTATGCCAATACACATTTTGACAAAATTTGGTGGTATCTAAAGTTATTGAGCAAACAAGACCAATTTTAGGTAATTTATATAATTAAAGAGAGATAACTCTCGAGTGACTGGAGTGATATGGCTAGCTATTGACCTCTGGGCCATCAATTTGTTTACCCTTATTCAGCGCCTTTCCACCTACTATATAAGAGGCCGATCTTTGGCTATTTCACAATTTGAAAAGGCCATATTTGTTCACAATGCTGCGAAGAAAAATCACAAATGAAAGACTGAATTCAAATAACAAACAAATGAAATGTACGCTTGCATTATTATTGCAGGTACTTTCTGTTTCCGTAACTTGAACAATCGTAACTTTTCTAACACTCCCTCCCCTGTTTCAGTTTTAGTCGGTATGCGTCATATGAATCATTCACTCTCTTTTAAAGCTCGATTCTGATTGGATTAAATTTTAATTACAGCCAATCATTATAGCTGCTTTATGCAATGATTTCGGCTCGTGTTAAAATCAACTTCCCGGATATTAATATTCAAAACAAACTAGGCCTATGTCGCGTAATGGAAAATACTACGTTAAGTGATTGAAAAAGGCAAAAAACAATTCACAGATTTTTTTTTTTTAAAACGAAAAATGTTCCTACTTAACAGTTATTAATACTGAGACAACGTTTGACCTTGGCAACGCCGATGATCGACAGAGATCGACAGAGCAAACTTTGTCTGAATCGGACCCTGTTAACGAGATGGATCATCAGATTTCTACAAGTTTCCAATATTTCTTTGGATCATGCCGAGACAAAGTCGACAGAACCAATGGAAGTTTCAACACCAGCCAAGACCCATTTCCAACATCAAACTGTTTTGATTTTAATTCTGAAACCATGCAAATCTAAAGATCACATACTATGTCATTTCCATGATCCATCTTAAAAGTTTAAAATAAATTTTGAAAAATACAAACATTTAAAAAATATGCTGATGTTTTCTTGTGAATGTGAACCACAACACCATGTATGATTGGCGTCTTATAGCCCCGCAATCCCCCTTTTTGGCCAAATAAAAAAAAGTGTGGTTCCGGTTACCCGACCTACCCAAATCTTTGCCTGACACTTTTGGAGGAGAAGAAGTTTTCACTATAGCCATATTAGGCAAAATAGCCACGCCCCTTGGCGGCCTTGTTATTCGACCAATCAACATGGCTTGAATTGTTTGAAAATCATTTTAGAAGAAGAATATTTTAAAGTTTGTTTTCGTTTCGTTGCCATGGAAACCAAAATCCTGCATAGATTCCAAGAATTTGAAGGAATTCTGGTGAAGTCATTGAGAGGATGCTTTTTGTGAAGTTTCATCCCAATTGACCCACTTTACTATATTTCAATATGTTACGTTATATTGCCCGTTAAAAAAATGTTTTTTTTTTGTTTGGAACAAACAAATTTAGTAGCTGCAATTCTGAAGCCGTTCGTCTTATTTAAAATTCCATGAATTTCATACGCGTGAAAGTAGTACTCAATACTTGCTCTTACTTTTCAAATGTATCACGATTTTTGAAATAATGATATATTTATATCGTCTTTGTTTTCTTATGTGGTTCTTATATTCAAAGAGAATTACGAAATAAAATGAAACATTGTATTTTAAAACATGAATGCGGAGAGATTTATAAATCTCAATGAGTGAACTGCTACAGGGAGAACTATTTCCGATTTAAGCTCCAGATACGGTATTTGAATTTTCAATCACGCATTGAAAATGTAGATAAAAACAGAATTGAAAATATTTTCTTTGTGCCTTGTCGGCCATATAAATATAGTATAAAGAATTAAAAAAACAAATATGTGCGTCATAAAATGCATTTAAAATGAGAGTAACACATTTGCAGAGAAATCGTGATCGTCGAATTCTATTTATAAATACAACGGTATGGGGGGAGGGTCTAAAGTGCGGACGCGATCTGCGGACAAATACATTATAGAGGGAAAATGCGGACAAATGCAATATAGAGGGAAAATGCCGACGCAATAGAATATAGAACAAATCTGCGGACGCTATGATTTGTTGTAAAAAATGTTTAATTAAAGATGGGCAACTGTGTATAATTTGTTACATATGATCATATCCGGGGTTTTCTTTGTAAATATATAATGTGTTTGATTGCTTTTATCAGTGATATAGAATAAACCAAAAATCGAGATCATGCTGAAATGGAATCTCTTTGTAAAGTGTTTTAACGACTTTCCTGTTTATATCATATCTATAGATATCAATAAAGAGAATTGATGGATTGATTTTCCGACAAGTAAATGTCTTTTGACGCATCTGCAGCGGACGAAATTTGAAAACATTGCAAGAATAGAATAGGTTGCTAGTAACTAGCCATAGGTTTTGCTTCAATTATATCCTCTCCTTTACACTCGATTGAAGGGTCATGAGTTCTAGTTATTGTTGGGCCTCTTCATTTTCTACTTTGTAACTTTCAACAGTTTTCCATGTGCCATACTACGAGGCAAATGATCCATGCAACATTCTATTCTGTAGGGTACTTGGAAGGGGCAGAACAATTTAAATAACAAATAAACAATAAGTATATATATATATATATACAACACTTTAAATCTTAATTTATTTCTAGTAATTATATATATATGCAACTATAATACTAATCTATAACAAATAAGTTAAATGTTTTTTTCTTGCTGTGTAAACAGTAAAAAGCAACATATATTGAAAACATTGTGGGAAAAGGAAAATTTGCTTATTTAAACAATTTCTTAATTCCAATAACCTTTCTTTACCGTCGTATAAACCAAATTTGTATTTGAAGGCTGTTATAAGTAAAAAACTTAAATGTTGCCAATTTAATCACATATCTTATCATTATAATAGCCAAATAATTAACAAAAGTTACAATTAAAGTCCGCATCTGTTGTCGAAATATCCACAGGTGCATTAACACAAGATTTGTGAAACCAATTTGTGCATATATCACATTGTACCATGACGGTATCGACACATCCCGGCAAGTTACAAATACATACATGTATATGATAGGTTTATTGGGAAAAGGGGTTACATTTATAATTTGTTTGGAATGACACTCGTAAACAATGGTAATTAACAGTGTATGGTCACGCATCCTTAATTGATTTGGCAAGCTTAAACACCCTTTAAAGGAAACAGCGGCCAGCTTAGGTGTATACTGTAGAGTAAAATTCGGACGGCACAGGTATTGGTTTTCTCTGGAGCATTTAATCCTTTTATAATGCATGATTTCAATTACTCTTTCATTTGGATAGATGTTTCTTTTTTAGCTCACCTGAGCACGAAGTAAATAACCAACGCTAAATGTCGCAAAATCTTCTAACGTTATATGTCGCATCTGTAACGCCAAATGTCGCACTCTTTTATAAGCACTCTTTTGTAGTATTACTGTTTCACAATGTACATATTACAATGTTTCATCTGACTCTGTCCCTTCTTTTTTTAGTTATGGCTCCAGAGGTAGTCATTTTTTGCGACAATTAGCGTCAGCTTTGCGACATATAACGTCAAGTGCGACATATAGTCAAAATATATATGCACTCTCGTACTATCGATATGGATTCGCACTCTTACGATAAGGACTCTCACACAAGCGATATGCACTCTTGTACTACTGATATGGATTCGCTCACTTACGATATTGATTTATACACTAACGATATGGACTCTCACAAAAACTATATGCACTCTCGTTCTAACGATAATGACTCGCACACTAACGATATGGACTCTAGTAATAGTGGTTCATTAGAATAACAGATTGTGAGAAATGATACATTTAAAACGGAAACCGAAACACGTTCATCAAAAGCACCATGTAGAACTACCACAGTTGATTTGGTATATTATTGTTAACCTTGGTTCGAAACAAAATCCTTCGTCGCGATACTCCCTTCAACGGGTGAATAGATTGTTCAAAGACATTGTGAGCAAGACACAACCGCCTCGATTGTATCTCAACCCTTGCCGGTTCTGTGATATATCTGTGTCGCCTTTTAGTGTTAGAAGAATTATATGAATAGCAGGACCTGGCTGTTGGTTAGTGCAGGCAATCCGTGATGTGTTAACACATTCCTCGCGGGCCAATGCCTGGCTCTACTCTATCTGCGGATAGCCACATTTGGTGGCTAGTATACAATAGATGGAATATGGTATAAACGTTCAAGGTATCAGTTACGGGATGTTAAAGTGCTACATTTATAAACTTTTTTATAAGTAGGTTAAGGAATGGCAACAAAAAGCATGTTACTTATTCCGTGTCAGTTTTTATTCCAGTATTAGCTTATACAGTTTGTGACAAGAGAGACAATTGTATACCAGTTACAATATGTGGCTATCCATAGAACGCATTAACATTTTGAAAACACATGTACACGGACATACACTGTTACATTACGTTATAACATGTACAATTTTCTTTAATTTTACAGTTTTAAAAAACTTAAGAAAATTGTACATGTTATAACGTTATGTCACAGTGTATGTCCGTGTACATGTGTTTACAAAAAAAATGTCTTGGACGTTTATACCATATTCCATCTATTGTATACCAGCCACAAAATGTGGCTATCCGCAGAAAGAGCCAGTCATTGGCCCGCAAGGAATGTATAAACACAAAGCGCAATCTGTTATTCTGATGAACCACTATTACTAGAGTCCATATCGTTAGTGTGCGAGTCATTATCGTTAGTACGAGAGTGCATACAGCTTTTGTGAGAGTCTATATCGTAAGTGTATGAATCAATATCGTTAGTGAGCGAATCCATATCGTTAGTACAAGAGTGCATATCGCTTGTGTGAGAGTCCTTATCGTAAGTGTGCGAATCCATATCGATAGTACGAGAGTGCATATATATCTTGTATATATGTCGTACTTGACGTTATATGTCGCAAGGCTGACGCTAAATGTCGCAAAAAAATGACTACTTCAGGAGCTATAACTAAAAAAAGAAGGGACAGAGTGAGATGAAACATTGTAATTTGTACATTGTGAAACAGTAATACTACAAAAGAGTGCTTATAAAGGAGTGAGACATTTAGCGTTGATGTTGCGACATATAGCGGCAGTACCTTGTTTTGCGACATTTGGCGTTACAGATGCGACATATAATGTCAGAAGGTTTTGCGACATTTAGCGTTGGTTGCGATGTTTAGCGTCAGCCTTGTGACATAAAACGTCAAGTGTGACATTTAGCGTTGGTGCGACATTTAACGTTGCTACAGTGTTCCTTGGCCGCCAGGGAGCGGGGCTTTTTTGCCTTATATGGCTATAGTGTAAACTCAAAAAAATCTTCTCCTCCAAAAGTGTCAGGCCGATTTTCAAATAATTTTGTAGAAATGTTCCTAGGGTGACCCTCTATCAGATTCCTTCCAGCCAAGTTGATTGGTCGAAAAACATGGCCGCCAGCGGTCGGGGCTTTTTTGCCTAATATGGCTATAGTAAAAACTTGAAAAATCTTCTCATCCGAAAGTTTTTGGCCAATTTTCAATTCTTTTTGTAGAAATGTTCATTAGGAGACCATCTATCAGATTCCTCCAAGCCATGTTGGTTGGTCGAAAAACATGGCCGCCAGGGGGGCAGGGCTATTTGGCCATATATGGCTATTGTGAAAACTTGAAAAATCTCTTGTTAAGCAGGAAGCTTTTGAGTAAGATTTTAGAAAACCCTTGGTCAATGGTGATTTTTTTTGTAACAAAAATTATTAAATACTTAGATGAGTGAGTCGGGGCCATAATGGTTATCCATTTGTTTTACATGTCTTTTGAAACTTGGACATTAAATATAATATTCACATGTATGTCTCATGATTTATTTTTATAGACAACTAAAATGGCATTTAATTTTAACGGATGCGTCATTTATTCTTTTACCCGAAGTTGTAATATTTATAAACAATGCATAGTTTATAAATCACACATCTATGCAAAGGCAAATGTTTGAACAGTTTTATGTACCCAAACAAATTCAGTGCCTTCAGCGCTTTGATTGTTTATGTTGCCTATTTTGAAACTGCAAAGTTCCCAAATAATGACATAACGAAATTAGGATAACAATTTAGGCTTCGGACTAGTTGTACACATGTGTAATCAAGATTACTTTTGGCTCGACTATTCAAAAAATATGAGACCTATTACAGTCACTTGTGCGTCGGCGTTGCAACTTTGGTTAAAGTTTCGCATGCAAGGCTTTTTCTCAATCAAAGCACTGAAAGTGCTCACAGCAAGGGGCTAACTGCAGATAACATTTGGATATGGATTTACCGATCCCAAAAGTCTAACTTGAACACTTTACACTAGTAATTTGTTAGTTAGCACTTTATATCCATATATTAAATGATAAAGGAGTAAAGCAAAACACTGTAAACACAGTATGATGGTCTAGCGATATACTAAAAGTTGGCATACACATGCGCATCTGCTATCTGGATAGTTTCTGCTTAGCACACCTCCTGGTTTACGATGGATTTTTAGCCGTGTCTTTTTTTAATGCAATTAACACATATACATTTTATATCAAAATCACAATAACCTAACAATTATAATTATATTGAGAGTCCAATTTTACTTTCAAAGCAGAAATAAAATCCTGTGTTATCTACATTTTCTTCAGCGTGCAATGACTGAAATATTGTTAAAAGCGACGTAAAACATCATACACACGATTTAATCATTTCTTAGTGTTTCACAGTTTTAAATGCATTGCTTTTGAATTCATTTTAAATCCCAACATTTTGAAAGAGTTTATTGCAGCGGTGTTAAATGACAATTGCACCACTGATATCGGCAATTTATAAGACAAAAAATATTAAATTTTTCTTATTAAAAAAAAATATATCTGCCCGGAGCGGGAATCGAACTCGAGTATCCCGCTTCACGGCGGAGTTACGCGGCCACTTCGATAAATTTCATTTATAACATAATTATAAACCAATATACGAGTTAGCGAAATATTTAGTATTGAAACGTTTTATCTTAATAAAAAACAAATGTCATTTAAATCATATGTTTTATAACTGGGACTTGACTATCTTTTTCCGTCTGCTGGGGTTGTTCAGGTTAATTTTGGTTGAGAATTTGATGTATTTACCTAGGAATCTAAAATGAAATACTCTAATATTTCTGATTATCGTTCCGCTGATAATACATTTTATTCGAAAGGATTTTTGGAAATTACGACGCCTAGGCTCACTTGCACATTTATCGAATATATGTTATATTTTGTCAACTGTTTATTTTATTATCATTTAAATAATTTGAATGTTTGAGTATATATGTTATCATTGAAACTCATTTATCTTAATTTGTTTTTGAGTCGGAATCGAAAAGTTGCCTTTACTCCATTCGATTTACAATATTTAGGAATTACCAATGAACTTTACGCGCGATCAAGTATGTTGAAAGCTTAGAAATACATTTTAATTATTAATCATGTAATTCATATATTTTAACATAAAATTTCTTTCGAGTTATTCCTTTTGGGTTAGTGATGTCGAATTAAATCAATTTTCGGCTTCATATGTCAACAAGTTACCGCATTTTGATTTTTTGACAGGAACTATTGGCGGTACAAGATGACCAACATGGAAATTAGCTGGCAACAGTCATTTCATTTTTAACAAAATATTCCACAAATCATCCACTTCCATTGACATTATGTACGATCTGCAACCACCAATACATCTATATGAAGTCGAGATGGTGTTCAGAAACGGAGAGCTGATGTAGAAAGACAGATGTGAAGTAATTCAATGCCGATATCGTAAAACGCCGGTCTAGATTCCAGTCTCAAAATGATTCGTCGTTTCGAAAATTAGCTACTATAGCAATTGGCTCTAACGAGCCCCTTGCTAAAAACCAGATGCTATTGCGTTGAATCTTCACACACTTATTGGACATCATCAAATTACCGTGCAGGACAAGTCCCATAACTCTATATCAGATTTTGACACAACTATGCCCCTTTTTTTACTTAGAAATTCTGGATAAAGTTCTACACTAAGAGTCCATATCTCTGTATTTACTTGATGCATTGCATTGACATTTTAAACAACCCTTCCCAACCATCCCACCTATGTAGATTATTAAGTTAGATAACATTATCCTGCATTTACTGCAAGTTATAGCCCTTTTTTTACTAAGACATTATGGTTAAAGTTTTGCGTGCAACAACATTAAGAGTCCATATCCTAGTAACCACTTGATGCATTGCATTGAAACCTTTTACAACCCTTCCCAAACATCACACCTATATAAACAATCAAGTTATATAACTCTTTCCAACATAATGCAAATTATGGCCCTTCTTTTACTAAGAAATTCTGGTTTTGCTTGCAAGGTACTTTCATGGATATACATCTCAGTAACCACTAAAGATATTGACTTAAAACTTCATTCATGTCTTCAGGGGTGTCAAACAGTCAAGTTAGATTACTCTTGTATGAATTTAGTACAAATAATGGCCATTGTTTGACTTTGAAAATTTGGTATAAGTTTTGCATGCATGGTACTATCATGTTGTTTTTTTTAATAAATTATTAGTTTTCAAAGGATTTATTGTTCGAAAGTTGAAGGAAATAAATAAATCACTCAGGTAAGACATGAAATTTCGTATCATTCACTAAGCTTTCTGCATGTTAAGTCTTTGAATGCTTAAACTCACGAACTTCGAATGCTCGAGGATATTTGTAATTTCACAAGTGTGATTGATAAAAAATAACTTAATGCAGTCTTTGCCGGCGACATTGATGTTGGGCAACAATTTTCTCTTGTATACATTTTGAAACATATTGTCAAAATGCTTACCAAATCAAAACTAAGGATGGGAAAATCTCCAAAACACGACAACGTGCTTACTAAACAAATGGCGGAGTTTTTGATGAGGTCAAAGGGAAGTAAATCGGATAAACTTGCCAGGCAGGACAATTTTGTCCGGAAAATTTCAGATTAAGACTGAGGTTGTCTCCAATCGGACAATTATGATTTTGTTGAAAGTTGAAAGTGATTTTTATAAAGTTGAATAACCTCTGACTGATTTATAACCAAAATAGTGTTTGCTTTTAGCTATATTGACACTCTAATAGCCATTTTTAAAACATGCTGTATTTTCTAAAATTGAAAGTAAAATTCAGTGCGGGATAATGAATTTTAATTTGATACAGGTCAAATAACGCTAAATACATCCACTGTTATACTGATCTACACAGGTATATGTGCTAAGTTATTTGATATTAATGAACCATAACCCATAATGCTATAATGGTCGCCTATGGAAAATGGATTCCTTCCCTTTGACCAAGGGAGGGTAACTCCTCAAAATATCTGGGGAAAGTTTCGACTAGGGATTTTACGTTTCAATGTATTTTCATACCAACGCATTTACTTACTATTTTGGATTTTTCCACTTCTAGAACGGGTTTTCATCTTAAGCAGAAAGGTGGAAGTGTTTGAATAACTTGGTAGAGGGTAGACAACAATGATACATTTAATAATAAAAAATATATATTATAACTTGTTTCAGTACAATTTAACTTAACTTATGTCATTGATAACGGTAAATATTTATTACAATGCAGACAATGCAAACTTACCTTGTAAATTCGTTACTGATTCCGTCTAAATTTGAATATATCCCATTCATTAGAGATTACCCTTTGACTTTGTACATTTCTTTCATTGAATAAAAAGTTATCTGATCGAAGATGAAATGCATGATTGTGACAAATATTATTATTGCATTTGATGTTTGAAATGTGATAATCCAAAATAACTCGCATGCGCCAATAAATCAATTAAAGTTTGTATTGTTTTCTATTAACAGTTTTAAAACAACATTAATAAATTGTCGGAATGTCTAGCTATCTGTAAAAAATGCGTTTTTCCCTTTATTAGATGTGCCGCATAATTGTAATTAATCAATTATTATTATTATTATCATCATGTACAATACCACTAAAATTCATGAAATACATTTTGTAACCATATATTATATAATTCAAATTTTCTGTATCTTACAGACGGTTACAAAATCCAGAGACATTTAAACATGTTTTTATATGTCTCTGCAAAATCTGACGCATGGTTACGAAATAACTTACATAAGGTAACGAAATCGAAGATATTTCTTATAAAGCTCTGGCTGGCATTCTGTGCAAATGAGTGGATCATTCTGATGGATTGTATATAGAAGTCAACTTAATATTCCAAATAATTATAAAAGGTAATACAATTGAAACTCGTGATGATGTGGTTGTTCTAACCTAAATAGGGTCCATTTTCTCGGCTTCTAAAATAACCACCAGATATGCCCTAGAATGCACCACAGACGTTGCCCAGTTCGAAATATTTCGACTGCTCATCTCAACCTGTGTATGTTGATAATTACTAGAATTGGTTATGGACCTTCCTAAATACAAAGCCTGACAAGTCTACAGTTAATAAAAGAACAGTCAGTTTTGAAAGGTTTAAAGATAGTGAAGTGAAGAGGATACGCTGTGATTACGTAAGATTGGTTTTATTTTATTAAAATCTATACCAAAGACTTTAACAATGGTAGTAATGGCTGTCCTCCTTGTCGCTCAGGGTTGTGGGCTTAGCATTCCGATTGACTGACTGGTGGCAGGATAAATGGACCAGTAGTACTGGTAACTTGCCCAGGAAACTCCGTAAAATAACTGAAAATGGTTGAAAGCGGCGTTAAACACCAAACAATCAACGTATTGAATTCTCAGGGGAAATATGCTTACACACCGTACCCACAGTATTGTTGTTACGGGATAGCTTTGAATAAAACAACCGATCAATCATCGTAACCCTTAGCAATGACTCCAACGTAGACGAGTTGTACATGTGCGGGTTGGTGCGGATTCGACCCCGTTAGCGACTGTCGTGAGGTAGTGTTCGAATATAGGTAATTTCAGGTCACTATGCCAAATTAAAGTAAAATCTAGTTAACACTCTGGAAGTTGCATTTTTTACTTGAGCATGTTGAAACTTTGTCAGAATATTTGGTTGTATGATATCTAGGTAAAAAATTAAGTCACTTGGTCAAATTGAAGGAAAATCTTGTTAATGTTCTGGAAGCCATGTTTTTAAATTTAGCATGTTGAAACTTTACCAGAATGTAACGAAAGTACCTGCAATAAAAATGCAAGCGTACATTTCATTTGTTTGTTATTTAAATTCAGCCTTTCATTTGTGATTTTATTTTCGCAGCATTATGAAAAAATATGGCCTTTTCAAATTGTGAAGTAGCCGAAGATCGGCCTCTAATATAGTAGGTGGAAATGCGCTCAATAAGGGTAAACAAATTGATGGCCCGGAGGTAATGTGTATGAACTTTGCTATACCATAAAACAGATTATTTTGCGTAGTCATGATATTCCTAAGTGTTGATTGGAGCGAAGGTAAATTTCAAAACAAAAACTACTTCTAGAGGAAATAATTAAATAAGATAATACCTACTCGATAAAGAAAGGAATAACTTGCTTGTTAATACTCTTGTTTTCCATTTTTAAATGAGTTCAAATAAAAACTGATAAGGGTTAACCAGATGTCAACAAATCCCAATTTCGTTTCTATTATTGAAACGCAAATGATGAGAAAATACCCAAATGGAAAACAACAGAAATGGTAGGAAAGGATAGTTTGACTCGTCAAAAATGTATTTCCGTTTTTTACCTCCGATTTTTTAAAACGGGACGTATTACAGTTTTACCTGCGGCGTATCTGCAAATGCCCAGATTCAATGTGTATTGGCATAGCATCTTGGGCAAGTTCAATAGCTAGCCATATCACTCCAGTCACTCGAGAGTTATCTCCCTTTAATTATATAAATAACCTAAAATTGGTATTGTCTGCTCAATAACTTTAGATACGACCAAATTTGGTAAAAATGTGTTTTGGGATAATATCTCGGACAAGTTTGATAACCAGCCATATCCCTGTATTCACTCGAGATGTATTGCCCTTTAATTATAGAAATTACCTCAAATCGGTCTTGTCCGATAAATAACTTTCAAAGCCTTTATCCAATCATTACCAAATATAGTCAGAATGTGTGGCCGGCCGGGCATAATATCTCCGACATGTTCTATAACCAGCCATATTCCTTGATTCACTCTAGAGTTATTGCCCTTTAATGACAGAAATTACCTAAAATCGCTCAATAACTTTAGAAGTCACTCTAGAGTTATGGCCCTTGTTTTACTTAAATAACATGAAGTTTATGTTGTCCGTGTTGTAACTCGAATACATTGTATTTGATCATCACCAAATGTAGAAAATATGTTGATGGGCAGAATAATCTTGGTCAGGTTCGATAACTAACCACGTTATCTTAGTCACCCCACACTTATGTCCCTCGAAATGGCAAAAACTGTATTAACAGTGTCCGCTCTCTAAATTTGCCTGACGTACATCCAATAATCACTATTCTTGGTCTCAAAAAAACCAGGACGGGCGTATTTTATGACATCCAATAATCACTATACTTGGTCTCAAAAAAACAGGACGGCCGTATTTTATGACAGTTAGCGCTTTTTTGTTTTCATTGGAAGTCGATTATTTGTTGCAGCTGTTATCATTATTTCATGGATTTAATATCTTGCCAATATTAAAGATGATGATTTGTCGTTTATTTACATGGAATGGTTAACTCTATGAGATCATAATAACTGGCATAACCATCCTGATTGATTTGTTTACTCAGAATATGTCGCACTAAAAGGCATAGTAATTTCCCAGATCAATGTTAAAATTTATCCCAAAATGTTTACAAAGTAGACGACCCTTAATGCAATATCCGCTAAACAATTAGTTTTCATTGCAATTGTTGTATAACTTCAAACTTTACTTCGAATATAAACATGAACCGTACCATATCGCTAGTAATAACTTGTTAATTCATTATTGTTCTGTATTATTGTTTAGCTCACCTGAGCATGAAATCCTCAAGGTGAGTTATTGTGATAGCCTTTTGTCCGGCTTCCGTGGTGCGTTGTTCGTCAACATCTACTCCTCTGTAACCAGTGGGTTAATTATGATGAAACTTCACAGAAATTCCTTCACATTTTTGGGATCCATGCACATTTCTGGTTTTCATGGCGAACAAACGAAAACAACTTAATCACCATAATGCATTGCATATATATGCCATTAAGTTTAAATTCATTGTAAATTAGTATAGGATGCACTGGAAATGATTGATTAGATACTTTTTAGTATCTTTACCTCGTTTGATAACGAAAGTAGAGAATATGAAAAATTGGTCTTGTTCGGGCGAGTTTTGGTCAAAAATGGTGGAATTCTTTCTTGCATAAATCAATGCATGCCCTCCCATTTTCTTTTGATTGTTTTAAATCTTTTCTACCAGAAACAATTAAAAAGTGTGACAATTGAGGGCTGAAACAGGCCGATTTTCATAGAAATGAAGAAGGAGTTTGTTTGGTGTACAATTAAAAAGTGTAACAATTGAGGGCTGAAACAGGCCGATTTTCAAAGAAATAAAGAAGGAGTTTGTTTGGTGTAATGTGACATTTTGGAACAAGAGTTTGGCCCTTTATTCTGGAAAATTAATTGCTATTATTAACTCGACTATTTGAAGAATAATGACAGCTTTACTACTCGCCCCGGCGTCCGGTTAAAGTTTTAGGGCAATTTGGCATTTTTCTTCCATAAGTACTTGGGATTTCATATTTGCACTATGGTTACATCTAATACCTATCTTCACATCGAATGCTGAAGATGCTGAGTGTGACCTTCTTTTTGGAGTAAAAAGCATGATTTTGGGAGATTAAAATTTAAGGGCAAGTTGGCATTTTCATTTTTCTTATTTTACTTTGTATCAATAAATACTTGTGTTAGGACTATTAGATGATGCTGAGTGGTATATTTTTGGGGTAAAAAACAGGATTTTGGGTGGTTACAATTTAAGGGCAAGTTGGCATTTTCATTTTTCTTATTTTACTTTTTATCAATAAATACTTGTGTTAGGGCTTTCATATTTGGAATTAATATAGCTTGGACCTTTCTCCACATTGAATGCTGAAGATGCTGAGTGTGACATTCTAGTTTGGAAAAAAAACATGATTCTTGGGGGTTAAAGTTTTAGGGCAAGTTGGCATTTTCATTTATCTTTTTACTTTATCTCAATAAGTACTTGTGTTAGGGCTTTCATATTTGGAATATAATTACATCTAATACCTTTTTTAACATTTATGGTAAAAATGCTGTGTGTGACCTTCTTTTTGGGGTAAAAAATTGATTTTTGGATGACTTTGAAAATTTGAAATAAATTCTTATTTTTGTGTTACATTCCTCTCTAATTCTGATCATTTATTTATCAATTATTGTTCTTCAACATATCACACGGGTTTTGGTGTCAAACATTTGGAAAACCATTTTTAAGGTTTTGCTTTTATTTTTGGGCTCAGTCAGATTTACATTTGTGTTTAGCTCAACGTTAAAGTTTCGTTTTAAGCTTGACTATACGAAGAATAAGGAGGGCTTTACTACTCGCTCCGGTATAGGCGCCCAGTTAATGTTCAAGGGCAAGCTGTCATTTTCATTTATAACTCAAATGCCCTTCATTCAAATCACTTCATACTTTACACATTTGTTCAGGACCATCACACGATTAGGTTAGATAACTCCATTGTATCCTAAATATGGAGTTATGGCCCTTGATTGACTTAGGAAATTTGTTGTCGTCTTCAATTACATCTGAATAATGTTTGTTCTTTACACTTGATGGTTTTAATAGTTATCTAAAATGTGTGTGCATTTAGTAATGAAAAATACAATTTTGGTCGCGAAAACTGATATCAATGTTCATACATTTTTATGCCCCCTTCGAAGAAGAGGGTATAATGCTTTGCACATGTATGTCGGTCGGTCGCTTGTCCGAGTGATAACTCAACAATGCCTGGACCTATGGTCCAAAAAATTGACTCGAAGGTTGGGCCTGACCAGGAGATGAACCGTATATATTTTGAAATCATCAAATCCAAGGTCAAGGTCACAGTGACCCAGTTTTTCCTTTCCCAATGCGCTAAAGACATTTCCACCGTTCTTTTGGTTTCTTTTCTTTTTCTTACAACGCAAAAGTCTACTGAGCATGCGCAAGGCGCTAGAGTTTAAAGTGCGGAACATTGCATCTAACAAGTTCACAAATCCAATCGACATGCACACATATTATCAAAACATCCAAAGGTATTTGCTTCAAATTACATGTATAACTTTACATTTTGAGTCCTTTCCCATCATTCATAGAACAAAAAGATTGGCAATAAATTGAAACTCTGAAAAATGTCATAAAACATGAGGAACAGTGGAGCTAAACTTGTCCAGACATAAAGCAAATGCAACAAAAATTATCACCTGAGCCAAAGGCTCAAGGTGATATATATTCTTACTAGGGCTGTAACGATACATTCGACTATTACATAGAAACCGGTGTGTACGTACGTCGTAATTACTACAACGTCATAATTGTTACTACGAGCTTACGTAAATTTAAAAAGATGTATCGCTAGAAGAATATGCGTTGCTTGCACTGAGCAAAGGACAAACTAAAATGTACAATAAAATACATTGTATGTATAGCGTCCTTGAGTCCCATTAATTTCGAATTCAAATAAAACAGAAACTGAATCATGTCAAACTATCTTTAATAGAAAATAGTTAACATGCCGTTTGTTCAGAATATTCTAAAGTAGAACAGTTCAATACAGTGTTGATGTGAGAAAATCATTCATGGACACTATAAAGGATGTGATATTTTAGTCATATATCGTACAGGTCCCTATTCTCGAACCATGCATATTTTCGAACCTTTAGTTCAAGGACTGTTTATATATTTCCCAAAACGCATTATAGGTAATAAATTTTAGGTGAACCGGTGCTTTGTTTACTTTCACATAAATTGTTGAATTTGTGTATCAGTATTGTTGGTTTTTGACATGAATTTATAATTATTTCCATGAGCCCTGATAAATGTTAAGAGGTTCGAGGACCGGTGTTTCCATGCTAAATGAAATCATTTAGTGTTTATTTCCCTCTCTCATATACTACAACAATATCCTGATGATGTCATACTTTATTTTTATAGGAACGTGTCAACATGCGTTTGTCAATAATACACATTTCGGTTCACTAAAGTGTGGAAAAGAGAAAATCATCCATGAACCCTTCACCTGATAGGTATGTTTTAGTGATATGAATGGAAATATTCATTGTTTATTTCCCACTCTCATAGACTATAACATTATACTATGTTTTATATAGGAAAGTAGTGCTAACATGCTTATGTCCGGAACATTCTAAACATTTCCAATGCACTCCAGTATGAAAATGTGAAAGTCATTCGGAACATTCTAAACATTTCCAATGCACTCCAGTATGAAAATGTGAAAGTCATTCGGAACATTCTAAACTTTTCCAATGCACTTCAGTATGAAAATATGAAAGTCATTTATATGGCCATAGCCCGTAGTGATACTCTTCGTCAAAACACATGTGTAAATATTCATACTGCGATGTGTATGTAAAAAGGGATACTTATACTGCATTGCTTCTCAGCTCACTTTAGTATCAACATGGTAGAAATTTCTACTTTGGACCTCGGAGTCAGGTCAAGTTAGATTTAAGTAGTGTTAAGAAGTCATATAAGAATTGGGCTACATGCAAATCAGTTATCTGGGGGAAGAATTTTAAAGATTAGAGTAAGAACGCTCCAGATAAGGGGCCTATTTGATGTTCTGAAATCCTTATATTTATTTTTCTCTTTAACCTTTAGTGTGAGTATTCAGAAGAAACTTCTCAGTCAGAACCCAGAACTAATGGTTAGCTTATTAATAATAGATATATTGAGGGAAAAGATCAATTTTCCTCTAGCCAAGTATTATATATTGGCCAGGTTATTCATACAATGGCATACAGAGCATTGCGACAAAGAAAGGTCCAGATTAGAAGTGCCGCCGTACACTCAGATCTGGATCTTTTCTGTTCACAATCAAATCATGCAAGCACCCTTGAACACTCCCGAGAACGTTAATGATATTATTTGATCATTAACCCTTTTTTATGTCAAAACCTCCTAATGTCAGTCTTCGCATAGCATGACTCATATACTAACAGGATCTTTATTATGTTATGCAGAATATGAAGCAAGTTTGAGCCGTCCCGTGAGAAAACCAACATTGTGGACTCTGCTTAAAGTATCGACCCGGATCAGCCTAAGCATGCTGGGCAGGCTAACCTGGACAGCTACTTTTTTGCTTCCTGTGGATGTTCTGTTTCAGGAAGTATTACTCTATACCTCTTTCCCCCCGAGACGGAATGTGTCGGCATCGATTAGCCTTCTCGGACTGCGCAGGCGGCTGATCTGGAGCGATACATTACGGAGACACCATAATGTTGGTTTCCACGTGGAACGGCTCATATTAATTTGTTCTCTTTAACCTTTGGTGTGAGTATTCAGAAGAAACCTCTTAGTCAGAACCCAGAACTAATGGTTAGCTTATTAATAATAGATATATTGAGGGAAGAGATAAATTTTCCACTAGCTAGGTATTATATATGGACTAGGTTACACATACAATGGCATACAGAGCATTGCGACAAAGAAATGTCCAGATCAGAAGAGCCTCCCCTCCGTGCACTCAGATCTGGATGTTCTCTGTTCGCAATCAAATCATGCAAGTACCCTTGAACACTCCCGAGAACGTTTATGACAGAACACTGACTAGATATTATGTGATCGTTAACACTATTTATGTCAAAAACTCCTAGTGTCAGTCTTTGCGTAGCATGACCTATATAATAAAAAGATCTTTATTATAATATGCATAATATGAAGCAAATTGGTAGAGTTTTGGCCTTAAGATCAAAAGTCTCATTCCAAAGAACAAGCCAGGTCGGAACTGTGAAGACTGTTGCATGCTTATAACATTTAAACATATACATATTCTAATCTTAAGATGGTTAAGTTGATCTTATGGAGGCTAATATTTTTTCTCTCAATGGAAAAAAAGAACCTAATAATTAGGTCACAGTTTTGACAGTTAGCCTGACAAGAGATATCCCTAGTAATATTGCTAGTCAACTGGTCAAATGATTTGTTTTCCATTTTAAGTACGCGTTTTACTACCGGAAATTGACAATAAGAGACATGTAAGGACCAGTATCACTTTACTGAGCTGACACACGACGGACTCGTCGTCATGACATATGATCTCGACTGGCTTGGAGCTACAAACAAGTAAGTCCAATACTTAAAATACACCAAAAACATGCTTTTACTCCCAAAAGGACCATACACAACAAATCAATAGCTTACGTCTTTTAAAGAATATTGGCAAAATATATTTGAAATTACAGGAAACATTACCCACACCTTACGGTTGGTCAAGTTCAGCAACACCCAACTGCATAATCTAGAGTGACTATGTAACACACAAATATTGAACGATCAAAGACTGGAGCGAATGATGAATCGATGACTATATATATTGTTTACAAGAGTACCGCAAACGGTACATAATACGCCCGTCAGGAACTTCTTTGTAAGTTTCCTCTTTGTTTTGATATATTGTTTGTTTGTAAAAAGTTAATAAAGTCGTTCAGGAATAAGTTGTTAAAGAATAATGGGAAACTATGAAAAATGCATAACTCATGCGAAATCCGAGGAAATGTGAACTTGATCTGTGACACTTGATTACAAAGCCATATACATAATTTCAGCTCAATACATCAAAGCATGTAGAAAAAAAGTGCGGAAAACAAATATTCTAAGTCCAAAAAGGGGCATAACTCATTCAAGAATTGACAAAATCCCAGGAAATATGAACTTGATCTGTGACATATCACTACAAAGCCTAATACACAATTTCAGGTCAATAGCTCAAAGTATGTAAGAAAAAAGTGCGGAAAACCAATATTCTAAGTCCAAAAAGGGGCATAACTCATTCAAAAATTGACGAAATCCGAGGAAATGTGAACTTGATCTGTAACTCATGATTACAAAGCTATATACATAATTTCAGCTCAATAGATCAAAGCATGTAGAAAAAAAAAGCGGAAAACAAATATTCTAACAAATATTCTTTCTAACAAATATTCTAAGTCCAAAAAGGGGCATAACTCATTCAAAAATTGACGAAATCCCAGGAAATATCAACTTGATCTGTGACATATCACTACAAAGCCTAATACACAATTTCAGGTCAATAGCTCAAAGTATGTAAGAAAAAAGTGCGGAAAACCAATATTCTAAGTCCAAAAAGGGTCATAACTCATTCAAAAATTGACGAAATCCGAGGAAATGTGAACTTGATCTGTAACTCATGATTACAAAGCCATATACATAATTTCAGCTCAATAGATCAAAGCATGTAGAAAAAAAGTGCGAAAAACAAATATTCTAACAAATATTCTAAGTCCAAAAAGGGGCATAACTCATTCAAAAATTGACGAAATCCCAGGAAATATGAACTTGATCTGTGACACATCACTACAAAGCCTTATACAAAATTTCAGGTCAATAGCTCAAAGTATGTAAGAAAAAAGTGCGGAAAACCCGAACGGACGGACGGACGGACGGACGGAGGGACATGACCATACCATAATACGGACCGTTTTTAAAAAACGGTCGTATAATAAAAATGAGTTAAATACTATTTATTAATTATACTTTGATTTAAATAGATTATCTATATTTTCGAAGTCTTCTGCTGCAAATTTTTATAAATCGGAAAGGGATAAACCATTTTGCAGGGATACTTACGTAACAAATTCTGTCATTAAACCTTCAAGTGCTTTCATATCCAAGTCTTTTGCTAGAAAGCGGTCTTGTAATGCCTTACTGCATTTCTTTGCTGCCATATTTGACACCCAGCTTGATACATGAACTACTCTGAAATTTGCAAGAAAATAAATAGATTTTACATAATTTTAATTTTAAATGAACCTGTCTTTTCATGTAGAAACAACTTAAGTGTACATTCATTGAAAATATATATTGATCGTACATTGAGACAAACAATCATCCTCCAAATATGTTCATGTACAGTGGATTCAGCTAAGTTGAAAATAACTATTTGTTAAAAAAAAAAGAAAGCCTTCATTCTACATTAAAATTAGTGAACTCTTAAATTAAACTATAAAAGGCTTGATCATCCATGTTTTGCAATTATAAGTTTAAATTTTCAGCCCTCTTTCCAAGTAAATGGACTGCCTCAGTGTTGTAGTGGTAGAGTGTCAGCCTTGGATGTGGGAGGTTGCAGGTTGATCCCCGGTCGGGTCATACCAAACACTTTAAAAATGGTAGTAATGGCTGCCCTCCTTGGTGCTCAGGGTTGCGGGGTTAGCATTATGACTGACTGGCTGCATTTGACCAGTAGTTCTGGAAACTTACCTAGGAAATGCTGTGATATAATTGCAAAATTGTTGAAAGCATTGTTAAACATCAATCAATCAATCAATCCAAGTAAATGCTTTTCCACCATTAAAAGGAAATGGCATATTGTAGGCACATTTACTCTGTTCACAATTACATAAATAGGTTATTGTATATATAATGTGTACCTTGCATGGGGTTTCAGTAGCGGGAAGAGGGCATTACAAACATTCAGTGTACCCCAGAAATTCGTCTTAACTGACACTTCAGCTTGCTCTGCAAAAGATTCAGTGGCTGCAGCCTAAAACAAAACATTAATGTATATATGGTCAAGATAACCGTTTTCCACATACAATAAATCTGCAACAGATGACTTTGAAAACAAACCCCAAAGAAATTGGCAACTCCCTTTAAATGAAAGTACAATAACTTAACAGAGTTGAAAACATGGTGACAAAAGAAGAAATTGCTCGTTTTAAGCAATTTCTCTTTTAGTCACCATGTTTTAAAAAAGCTGTCTGCTGCAGAGGCCTCAGAAACGGTCTATATAGGGGAAAATTATTAACTGACATGTCAGCCCAGGCTTGATAGGTTTCTGTGTATGTAGGTTCTTGGGATAGGTTTTATGAAGGCAATATAATTACGACTCGTGATCAATCATGTATGTTTATGAATTTCAGAGGTCTAGATGAAGATGAGTAAAAAGTCAATTGTCCGGAATTATCTCACTTAAAACTCAATTAAACCCTATGCTGTGGGATCTCAAAAGAATTTGCTGTGGGTTCTCAAAAGAATTCTTTATGCATGCATTATAACAACTATGTAAAAACCTGTCTCACCCAAAACAAGATACAAAGAACCATTTGAAGCCCTACCCTGACATGCAATATGCAACCCTATTGGCTAAAAGTGAAATTTCTTGTTTTGTCACAACGTTTTCAAAAGTTTTCTGCTGCAGATGCATCAGAATGCGTCTACAAGTGGGAAAGGGTAAGTAAATCTAGAATAGTTTTCAATGTTCTTACTTCATATATATAAGGAAAACTATATCCCTGCCCCTTGTTTTTTTTTAAATGGATCAGAACAATCTTGGTAGAGGGTCACCCAAAGAACATTTGTTAAATATTATTTCAAAAAAAGAAATCACTGTACTTCAACCCTTTCCCTCATATATATGCTTTCTGACGCCTCTGCAACAGACGGCTTTTTGAAAACATAGTGACAAAAGAAGAAATTGCTCAAAACAAGTAATTTCTCCTTTTGCCACAATGTTTTCCACTTTTAGTCATAGGTTATTCATTCAATTATAGAGATTTTTGACAAAATATGTTCAAAGTCGTCTGCTGCAGAATTGTCGTATGAGGGAAAGAGTTAAGTTTTTAATATTCAAATGTAAGGGAAACAATCTTGGTAGATCATTAACCAAGAAGCAATAATTGTGACAAATTATTTTCATATCAGACTAGTGCTTTTGTACAAGAAAATTTATAAATTGTACACCGTTTATTCATTTAAGGAAAACAGGCCCTGTCACTTGCCCACCACTATTTTAAATAGATCTAAATTATTTGAACAATCTTGGAAGTGGGTCACCCATTTTTTCCAAATTTATAAATCTGGCCAGTCCTTTTGGTTAAGAAGATTTTATAAATGTTTGCATTTTCCCCTCTTCATATGTTGCTGCAACCAAAGTTATTCATAGAAATATATTCTTTGAATAACTTTAAAAGAGGACTACTTCAAAATTATTTTGAAATTGGTCCATTGGTTTAGAAGAGGAAAAAATGTTTGCAGGTATATGTCAATGAACGGACGAACAAATGATGATGGACAGTGTGGGATCACAATTGCTCATCCTACACTTCGTGCTCAGGTGAGCTTACTATTCTTAAATGAGCAAATTATTCATTTCAATTAATATGACCAATTCTTGATCAAAATAAACCAATCATTTTATTCAAGATGAAAATTTGTTTGTACATGTACTCAAATGACCATGCTTTCAAAGCTAACAACTATAAATATACCAATAATAAATATGGACAATGCAAACAAAAATTACACCTTAATGGTGTAGTGGTTACAACATCCTTCTTTCGGGTTGACCGGAGTTAGGTCATACCAAGGACCAAAAATTGTCACCTGCCAAAGTATGTTTTGAATGGTGATTTACGCCATTTTTAATCCTTTCCCACATACAAAAATTCCGATAAAAGTTTGATAACACATTTACAAACATCTGAAAAATCTCAATAAATTAGGGTTCAACTATTAAATAGGGGTTGAAAACATTGTGGCAAAGGAAGAAATTGCTCGTGTTGAGCAATATATCCTTTTGTCACAGTGTTTTCAAAATAAATTTGTATGCAGCAGAGGCGTCAGAAAGCGTCCACCATAGTTATCAAAGGACTTTTTCTCATGACCAACACTATTTACATTTTACAAACGACTTCATTATCCCAAAAATGTGTTTTAATCCTTTCCCACTTATAGACGCGTTTGAACGCATTTGCAGCAGAGAACATGTTTTTGCTTATTTAATAATCATACTTTTATCTATAGAGATATTCAATAGTTTTGTCTTGATGATTTTAAAGTCATCTTCTGCTGATTAGTTGTTTGTGGGAAAGGGTTAAAAAAACAACTTTATTTGTCTGCGGACGACATTGACTCACCTTTCCAGACGACTTGATGCCCCGTAACAAACACAGCACGACCACAACCCACGCACCAAACAGACACAGCAGTAGCTGCCATTTAACCGCGCCCATCTCTTCTATACCTGACGACCGTTCTAAAACTTCGTTGCTGATTAAAGTAGAAAAATTATAAATGGTGAGTGAACATGGACAATGCGTGGATGATGATTAAGAGTTAATATCAAGGTTGTCCCCATAAAAAACATGATATTCACATCAGAGCCTCGCCTAGACATGGCAAATAAAAAGGAATATACAGTGAAACCTGTGAATAAAGACCAACCATTGGGAAATAACAATCAAGTTTTTGTGCACAAGCGGCCTTTATTTTCAGTGTAATTTACGCAGATAATGAGTAATTAGGAAATTAAAAGTATGGTGCTAAAGACAGAGAATTGCTATTTTAAGGTGGGTTTTAGCACAGGGTTGACTGTACATCGATGTTAAAAGGGACTGTTGGTTGGTTTGTTAAATTTGGCTCGACGGCGTGATTTCCCCCCGCTAAGATCCTAACCAGTTCTTAACTCTTTAAGCACCGAGTTGTAGACTATCCTTGTTCAAAATCGGGCGTCTCCATTTCTCTTGTAATGAGATTTTGGAATATATTTATTATTAAAAGGCAAACAATGCTAATTTCAGGTGAGGCAGCTCCGAGTCGTTACAAGCTGATTCACGTGAATCTGTACTGTTTGCAAAAACCTCAAAAATTGCCTTTGGCGCCGAATAAGTTAATGGTAAGAACCGTAATGGGATAAAAAACAATTGGACTGCCACGGATCGAGGTATGTGTTTAAAGCCTCACATACAACCAATCTGCATCATATTATGTGCAATTTCGCCTTTTGCAACAATGTGTTCCAAAGTCGTCTGTGATGGTGTGCGACTGCGTCTGTGTGTCGAAAAGGGTAAACGACATTAATGCTCCTCGTTATCAAAACGAATTTAAAAAAAAAAATGAATGAACTTACTCCCAAAATTCTTCAGAAGCAGTCTTCCTGGAAATATTCAAAACAAGCGACGAAACGTTCCTGTCAAATCCCGTGTAATTTACCAACCCTGCGTTGTTTATACCAGTATACAAACTTGTGTTCACACGCCCCGTGCTATTGTACGTTTGGACCCCACTGCTATCGGTTTCAAGTCTAAGATAGCAGGCGTCTGTGTTCCATGGGTTGTCACACGAACTCCATGGTAACGATTTGCTGAAAGACGCCACGAAGTACCGGACGGTCCAGGCTATAATAACGTTGTAATAAATGGCCACTATAACGACCGTCGCTACCATTCCTGTACCGATACCTGTTCGGTGTAAATGTATAGTGGGGGTCATGCAATATGCAAGAAAGAATTCAACCAGCGAAAATGGTTCCCGTCAGTTTTTAAAAAATCGGGCCCGGACAAAACCGATTTATTCACATTCTCTACGTTCACTTAAAACAAGGACAAAATACTAAAAATGATCAAATAATTCATTTCCAGTGCTACAATGAATTTAAACTCAATGTCATGTATTCACTTAGTACTCGACAATGTAGTTTATTGTAATGCTTATGATCACGTACTTATGATACCCTTAGCTATGAGCCGTTCCACGAGAAAACCAACATTGTGGACTCTGCGTAATGTATCGACTCGGATTAGACTAAGCATGCCGCGCAGGCTAATCTGGGCCGACACATTCCGTGTCTGGGAGTTACAGGTAAATAGTAATGATTCCTGAGACAGAAGGAGGCGAAAAATGTATGTCCTCTTTAGCTTACGTGGCATGCTAAGGCTGATACGGGTCGATAATTTACGCAGAGTCCATAATGTTGGATTTCTCGTGGGACGGCTCATATATAAACATAACTCAAAGTATGATTATCCTGTATTATGTCTATTTATATACTGTATAATTTTCAATAAAATACTTATCCGGGAAGAAATAAATTAAAATATCCGTTTTAAGTAGGGAGTAGACTTCATGATACCATAAAATTGATGTTAAGCTGGATAAAAACAAGAAAAATAACCGCACTTACCTCGTAGAAGTGGCACACATATCCACGCTTTAGCAGGTCCTAGGTTCGAGAACTGACAATAGGACATTTGCAGAAAGGTTATAGGAACCCCACCAAGAAACAGGAACAACACGTACGGTATGAGAAAAGTACCTGTGAAAACGAAGAAACTCCAATAAAGGTATGAAAGCTAGACCGCTTCGGTGGTGTAGTGGTATAGCGTCCGCATTGGGTGAGAGAGGTCGCGGGTTCGATCCCGGAATCCGTCGTGGCCGAGTGGTAAGCGTCGGGAATTTGGAACCGGGCGTCCCGGGTTCGATCTCCAGTCGTGTCGCGACGGTCATGGTGGAGTGCCCATGGGCAAGGCGCATTTCCTAGCCTAGTACTGGTTTGTTTACCCAGGGATCATGAATTAATTGAACTGTCGCCGTGTTATAACTGAAATGATATTGAAAACGGCGTAAAACCGCAAATAAAACAAAAAGAAATCTATCCCCGGCCGAGTCATGCTAAAGACTTTCAAAAAGAAAGTAATGGTTGCCCTCCTTGGCACTCAGGGTTGTAGGTTGTCTGTGGTGTCGGGATATATGGACCAGTAGTACTGGTAACTTACCCAGGAAACGCCGTGAGATAACGGAACAAACATGTTGAAAGCAGCGTAAATCACCAAGCAATCAATTATAAAAGCTAAGAATACATCCTCTGTGTCCAGAAATGCCATTTTCTTGCAACACAATTATACATCCTATTTTCTAAGTTTGTGGATTTATTTACGTTCCAATCGCATTCGTCTGTAGACGGTATTGGATTGTATTCGTACCTTATAGGCTTCCAGAGTATACGACTACGATAACGAATTAGCAAGATCTCAGAGCGCAAGGTGTCAAGTTTTTAGGCAAATCCACCTGTCAAGTGACAGTTGTTTAACCCTATTTACCTATATGCTAACAACATGTTTACATAAATGTAATTAAAGTACTTAGGGGTGCTGAAAGTCTGTTTCACATGAAAACGCCAAAGATTAAATAAATTCAAAAATGTTGAAAGTACAAAGAAAACATGGATACGAGTGTGTGAAGGGTTATGATAAATTATAAGGATCAATATTCTGTTAATTGTGTTTCATTTACACACTTACTGAATACACAATAAAAAAGAAACTATTTCTAATGTATAGGAATGTATATTCATATGACTATGTGTTTGAGTGCCTGCATAAATGTAAGAGTACACGAATTTGTCCTCCATCAACTATTTGTGTGAACTATCCCTTGAAAGTTTACTTTATAAAACAGAAATTGTTTCCCTTGTAATTATAAGGTTACAATACACCAAAAAAATCCTTCTTTGTTTCCATGTAAATCGACCAGTTTCAGTCCTCGATTGACAAACTGTCTAAGCGTTTCTCATGTAGAACACCATTCATCATTGAAAAGAGTTACCTCCTAGCTTTAAAACAATCCAAAGAAAATGTGGGGTCATGCATTATGCAAGAAAGAACTCAACAGGTGAATTTTGGACCAAATCGGGCCCGGACAAAACCGGTGTTTAGCATTCTCTACTTTCACTTTCAAACAAGGTCAAAATACTAAAAGTGATCAAATCAATAATTTCCAGTGCATCCTATACACATTCACAATGCATTTAAACTCAATGTCAAACATTCAATACATTCTGGTGAAGGTATACACACGTTTCTACTCAAACAAAGGTTTTTTTAGGGACTATATATAATGCGAAATAAAGAACAAACTGAAAGCGTGGACCCTCCACAACTAAGATTTATTCTGAAACGGTAAACATCATTAACAATAAATGTAACTCATATTCTTTTGTAAAAAAAAACATATTGGATATTTTTCGGCGGGCTATTTATTCATCCAAGAGGGAAGGCGAAAAAAAGGCTTGACATCCGACCCATCCGCCAATACTGGGCATGATTACATGTATGTGACTCGGGTGCCTCCGGTCATCTCACGGAAGAAACCGAATTTCGTTTAACATGCGAAACTATCTACTGAATCAAAACCAATACTATATGTGTTTCAAGGGGCATGTCTTCAACAGTTACTGCGTAATAAGCCTTTTTTGAGTATTCATTAAGACTTGGTGAACTATTTTACAGTACGCACACTTTTTGCTTTTGAGACTGTACGGTCAATATCCGTTATAATCGTTTCGATTGCAATTGTCTTGTTAAATTGCTTCGAAATTGAACGCGACTAAAATAAACCTGGCCCCAGAAATTACTACACGAAAGAACTATACTTAAACCAGCCTTTCTCACTCATTGACACATGATGAGGCACTTGCAACAGACCACTTTTAAAAACATTGTTGCAAGAGGGGAACACAATGCTCATCAATTCAATATCAATTTTATCCAGGTGTTTTCAAATTCATCTCGAGGGCTTGGCGTGAAACAGTTGTAACTTAAACCTATTTTGAAAACCCTGGTTTAGGGGCAATTTTTACCCTTTTGTAAACAATGCAAATTTAGGTGCCATTGCTCAGAACGAGCAATGGCACCTAAATTTCCATTGTTTACCAAGAAAAATTATTTAACGCTTATAAAGACTTTATGGCGAGGTGATTAAACTTGGTAAAAAATTACCAATTTTAGTTACAACCGTTTCACGCCAAGCCCTCGATCTGCTGTATATTTGTTATAATCACGTGGGAAATGTTTAAATATAAATCTACTCAGCTAAGCATGTTGATAATGTCTCAAACTATGGTTTTGAATATTAGCAATTGCCTAACATATTAAGTTCGAAATGGTATAGTTAAATGTTGGGCTTTCCCTCAATTTGTGTAAGTAATGTTACCATAGTTACACTACTTAGTAAGGGAATGAAGATGAGCACGTTATTTTGTGTGCTCAACCCATTTCCTTGTTTAGGCCTAATGTGAGAAATTAAGGCAACGCAATTGTGTTAAGAAAAATAAGTGAATTGAAAACGATACATCATATTGATTATCTGTTTAACTCAACTAAAAAAAAGTCGGCACTAGATGTGCCATTGGCCATACAAAATACATACACAATGAATGAACAAGCAAAAATATGACTACAATATATAAATAATGTATGATTTAACAATTAATATATACATGCTATTGTGTTATGGTTCTTATTCAAACAGCAGATATTGATATGATATCCGTCCTTCCTGTAGGACATTAGAGACTTTCTATATAATGTTGCTGTAATACTCGATTAATATGATATCTATATCTCAGTAATACTTTACGTGATTTAAAAACGTTATCGCCCTTGACTAACCTTTGAATTTCGCCATTTACTTTTTTTTACGTTTTCGAGACGGTATGGTTGCCTTTTTAGATCACCTGAGCCGAAGACTCGAGGTGATCTAATCTGGTCACTCTCTGTCCGTCGTCCGTCCGTCCGTACGCCCGTCCGTCCGTAAACAATTTTTTGTTAACACGATACAGTCTTCACTTTTGATTGTATATCAACCAAACTTATACAGTAGTTATATATCCATGAGAGCTCGGTTCCTTTCGAAAACCAGATCCGCCCATGCATGACTGGATTATGGCCCTTGAAATGGTCAAAATTGCTATAAAAGAGTTTGTTAACAAGATACAGCCCTTACGTTTGATTGTATCTCAACCAAACTTATACAGTAGTTAGATATCTATAAGAGCTCGGTTCCTTTCGAAAACCAGCCAGATCCGCCCATGCATGACTGGATTATGGCCCTTGAAATGGTCAAAATTGCTATAAAAGAGCTTGTTAACACGATACAGTCTTCACTTTTGATTGTATCTCAAACAAGCTTATACAGTAGTTAGATATCCATGAGACTCCGGTTCCTTTTGAAAACCACATATCTGCCCATGCATGACTGGATTATGGCCCTTGAAATTGTCAAAATTGCTATAATAGGGCTTGTTAACATGATACAGTCCTTATGTTTGATTTTATCTCGATCAAACTTATACAGTAGTTAGATATCATGAAAGTTTGGTTCATTTCTAAAAACCAGCCAGATCCGCCCATGCATGACTGGATTATGGCCCTTGAAATGGTCAAAATTGCTATAATACAGCTTGTGAACACAATAGAGCTTCCATTTACTATCTGATCTTCACCAAACTTAGATGGTATTTGAATACTGATGACATATTGGTTCCTTTTGCAACAAGCCAGTTCAATGCCAGTAGAGCATAGGCCCTCATGGGCCTCTTGTTTATTGTATCTCAATCAAACTTATACAGTAGTTAGATTTCCATGAGAGCTTGATTCCTTTCAAAAACAAGCCAGATCCATCCCATGCATGACTGAATTATGGCCCTTGAAATTGTCAAAATTGCTATAATAGGGCTTGTTAACATGATACAGTCCTTATTTGTGATTGTATCTCAATCAAACTTATACAGTAGTTAGATATCTATGAGAGTTTGGTTCATTTCCAGATCTACCCATGCATGGCTGGATTATGGCCCTTGAATTTGTCAAAGTTGCTATAATACAGCTTGTGAATACAATAGAGCTTCCATTTACTATCTGATCTTCACAAAACTTAGATGGTATTTGAATATTGATGACATATTGGTTCCTTTTGAAACAAGCCAGATCAATGCCAGTAGAGCATAGGCCCTCATGGGCCTCTTGTTGACAAAATATGTTCAAAGTCGTTTGCAGGAAAGGGTTAAAATGTTAAAATGGTTTCAGGTTCGAACAGTGATGGGTCCGCAGTCCTATATGCTGAAGGCTAATGAATAACAATGGCAAAAACAATTAGCTCCACTTGTGGAAGAAATGTTGAGGTATGCTATCCTTTATTATTTAACCCTTTCCCACATACAGCAAATCTGAACAGATAACTTTGAAAACTTCTAGGAAAAAGCACAGAAAATCCCTTCTAAGGAAAGAACAATAATTGAATAAAGTTGAAAACATGGTGACAAAAGGAGAAATTGCTCGATTTGAGCAATTTCTTTATTTGTTGCCATGTTTTTAAAAAGCTGTCTGCTGCAGAGGCGTCAAAAAGCATCAATATGAGGGAAATATTAGAATCATACTTCTTGGATATAATTAGAGTAATAAAAGTTGAAAACATGGTGACAAAAGGAGAAATTGCTCGTTTTGAGCATTTTCTTCATTTGTTGCCATGTTTTTAAAAAGCTGTCTGCTGCAGAGGCGTCAAAGAGCATCAATGTGAGGGAAATATTAGAATCATAATTCTTGGATATAATTAGAGTAATAAATTTCACTTTCCAATACCATAAACATCTAAATATTGATTGTTTATGCTTTATTTTTACTGGGTAGACATACCATGCAGTAAGCCAAATTTTGTTCATTTTCATGACTTTCAATTGCAATTTTTTTTCAAAATTTACTGACAAAATAGTTTTGAACTACATATTACTTACTTTGTTTTCACTATTAGTAATATTTCCAGAATTTTCAACATTTCAAAAATCTCGATCTGGAGTTCAGCACCTTTAATCAAATCTAGTATTTGCAATAATGTTATAATTACTGGTTTAAATACCTTCCTTTGGGATTGGGAATCCTTTTGAACAATCAAATCAAGTAAATTTCACATAAAGAGGGCAATTCTGTAGCAATGTTTGTACTTTGTACCTTTAACATTGAATAAATTTTCCAGACAAGGTGAGGGAACTGGTTCTGGAGACATCAGAAAGATGGCCTATTTTGAACAGTCTGTAGATACCAAATTTGTTGAGGTGGGTAAGACAAATCTATAGTTAAAAAGTACTGTTTTCTGCAGGGATGTCTGTCACTCTTCCTTTGAACTGCTTGATGTATAACCACAAACAACAAACCTTCAGCAGACGACTTTGAAAATGTCTACTAAAAAATATGAAAAATCTATAATCTGTAGGTATGATTACTGAAAAAAGTTGAAAACATTGTGGCAAAAGGAGAAATTGCTCGTTTTGAGCAATTTCTCATTTTGTCACGATGTTTTCAAAAGTCGTCTGCTGCAGATGTGTCAACACGCATCAATAGGGGGGGGGGGGGGGGGGGGGGGGGGGGGAAGATTGAACCCTTTCCGACTTGAAGAAGGATTTTGATGCATCTGCAGCAGGTAGTTTTTAGACAAAATAGTGACAACTGTTTTCAATAATTGTACTTTCATTTATGGATATTTATTATAGTTTAGCCTTGATGTTTTCAAAGGTGTGTGGTGCAGATTTGATGTATGTGTTAACCATTTCCCTCATATGACAGTTCTGCAGCAGACGACTTTGAACATAGTTTGTCAAACAATAGAATATCTCTATAATTGAATGGACAACCTATGACTAAAAGTGGAAAACATTGTGGCAAAAGGAGAAATTGTTCGTTTTGAGCAATTTCTTCTTTTGTCACTATGTTTTCAAAAAGGTATCTGCTGCAGAGGCGTCAGAAAGCGTCTATATGAGGAAAAGGGTTAAAGAGTTAAAAAGTGTAGAAATGTCTTTTATTATATTAATTGAAACAAAAAAATAATGCATGTTATGATTATGTTTTATTTGAATATCTCCAATGTACAGACCTGTTATACTACGAAAGCCTATTAGGACCATCTGAGAAAAAAAATATATCGTCAAGTCGTAATAACGCGAAAAAAGGCGTTATAATGCGAAAAAAGGCGAAATAACGCGAAACAAGGCATAATAACGCAAAGAAAATGCGAAATAATGCGAAGTAAGGCGTAGTAACGCGAATAAAGGCATTAAAACGCGAAACAAAAGGCGTAATAACGCGAAATTAAAGGCGTATTCACGCTAATAAAAAAGCGTTATAACGCGAAATAAAGGCGTAATAACGCGAAAATAAACACGTAATAACGCGAAATAAAGGCGTAATAACGCTAATAAAAAGCGTTATAACGCGAAGTAAAGGCGTAGTAACGCGAAAATAAACGCGTAATAACGCGAAATAAAGGCGTAATAACGCTAAACAAAGGCGTATTAATGCTAATAAAAGGGCGTTATAACGCGGAAAAAAGGCGTAATAACGCGAAATAATGGCGTTATAACGCCTTTTAGCTATATATATATAAATCGATTACTGCTTTGAAGACTCTTTTCAACCATGGATCTACGACCCAGATCAACCAATTCTCTATGTTTTTTCATTGGCTGAGCTACGATTTACGATCCAGATCAACCAACTCGCTATGTCTTTAGTGGTTCAGCTACGATCTACGACCCAGATCAACCAATACGCCATGTTTTTCTCAGTGGCTGAGCTACGATCGACGACCCAGATCGACCAACTCGCTATGTTTTTATATTGGCTAACCTACGATCTAAACCCAGATCAACTAATTCGAATTTTTAATTCAGTGGCTGAGCTACTATCTAACTCCCAGATCAAACAATTTTCTAATTTTTTCAGTGGCTGAGCTACGATCTACGACCAAGATCAACCAATTAGCTATGTGTTTTGAGTGGTTGAACTACGATCTATGACCCGTATCAACCAATTCGCTATGTTTTTGCATTGACTTAGCTACGATCTACGACCCAGGGGCCCGTTTTATCAAAAAAGTCGGATCTTAGCTACGACCTGACGTAAGTTTTGAAGTTACGATCGGTCTTAAGACCGTTTTATCAACGAGGTCGTAACTTCAAAGTCGCAGCTAAGATTTTAAAAGTCGTAAGTCTATTTATAACTGCGAGCCAGTCTAAATATCAGCTTCCGGTTTTGCGACAACAACAATAAAAGCTGTCTGCAATCACCTCGAAAACGTAAACATGCCTCAAATTTCGATACGAAGTCTACACAGACATCAACGATTGATGTTTAATGATGACAAATAGTTCATACGGACAGTACACGATTAAAATATTTTGTATCGCCTGCTGATTCATAAAATCTGAGGTTGAACGCTTCGTATTGTGAAACTGAAAATGTAATCGGCTTAATTTTTCACTGCTGTTCTTCCTTGTCTTTAGTACATTGGTATTGATAATTTTAGTTCATTGGGGCTATACTATTTACTACTGAGAACAAAATTCTGATCCTAAAATGTCGAAGGTTAAATTTACAAGGACGTAGGACGTAGAGTCTAGTAGAGAACAAAATACTTACAGCATTTTACTTTGGTCTTACCAGGGATGTTTCTGGTGTAACCAGAGACATTTGCAAATGTTTTGTGTCTTTCCTGTCGTGATATAGTGACACTTCTATGTAGTCTGAGTATTGACAAGTGAAATATATTTATTAACTTTCTTACGTGCAATTAATAAGCTTATTTCCTACAGTTTTTCGTGTATAAAACTCATACTGTCAATTTAATTATTTCAGGGTCACGTGGTTCCCAATAAGCAGCAGAAGTGTGCACTGTATCAAGTATGATGGCCCAGGAAAAACAATGGTGAAGATTCAAACAAATGTACTTAGAAGCTCTATAAAATGTCAATATTGCTTTCATACACTATTTTGAAGTGTCTCTTATACTTTTGACAACTCTGAATAAATTTGTTTTCAATAATCCTGGAAATTACTCAAACAATCAGTTTCTCATTTGCTATCAATGTTTTCTACACTGCTTTCATATTAGAAAAGCTATCTAGAATTTCAGTTTCTGTTGAATTTTCTGTTACTTCATTTTGAAAGATTTTCTGAAATATATATTTCTCCATGGTTTGTGGTAGGTTTCTATGTTTTAATTCCATTATACATTTTGTTTTATTTATTACATGTATTCTTTGATTTTCAGTGTGCATATATTCTCATTCAATTTCATCATGGTAGCTCAGTCGATAGCGACGCGGGCCGTCAAGCCAGGGGTTGTGAGTTTGAATCCCAGCTCGGCCAACATTCTCTCCGACGTTTGAGAAGTCATTGTGTCATGCGTCATTCGTCTTTCACCAATGGGCTTACAGTCTATGTGGATTAACAGCTATTTGCTTGGAAAGTATGTTGTGTTGAGTACTGGTATAAGAAAGCTACGAATAGAGTGAGAAGGTGAACTGGCTGTCGATATATGACTGAACAATTATTGAAAACGGCGTTAACGTTTAAACCCCAATCAATCAATCAATCTTTCATCACTCACAAAATGTATATGGAATTTTTTCCACATTCAGTAAATCTGCAGCAGAACACAAATATAGCAATCTTTTATTTATGAAAGTTGAATTATTGAATAGAGGACAAAACATTGCCGCAAAAGGAGACATTACTCATTATGAGCATTTTTTCCCATTTCCCGCCTAGTTTTTCAAAATTAGTCCGTTGCAATGGCGTCTTATGTCGTCTGTATCAGGGTGAGGGTTAATTATGTCCCCTATATAATTTGTCCGGAAATTGTTAAATTGTCAAATGCATTCATATATGTATGCTGATGGATTGTACATATTTTTTGCTAAAATAAATATATATACATATATTGATTCTGAAACAGACATCTTCTAGTAGGTAAATATAGGAAATATCTCTTAATAACAGTGCATTTTTAGAATAAATTCGGAAACATTGTTTGAAAAAGAGAAATTGCTCTGTCTGTCTCATAACCCTTTCCCACTTGCAGACGCATTTCGATGCATCTGCAGAAAATGACTTTTGAAAACAATGTGGAAAATGGAAAAATTGCTCATAATGAACAATTTCTCCATTTGCCACAATATTTTCAACTGTATTCAATAATGACATCATCATTTGTATATATTTTCCATACTTTTGCCTAGCTGTTTTCAAAGTCATCTGCTGCAGATTTCCTGTATGTGGGAAAAGGATAATGAGCAATTTCTTCTTTTACTACACCACAGTGGTTAGCATGTCAGACTCATGAATGGGAGACCACGGTTCAATCACCGATTTGTTCATACAAAAAACTTTAAAAATGATAGAATTCGCTTCCCTCTTTGGTGATCATGTTTGAGGAGATAACATTACAACTGATGCACTATTGTCAGGAAAAGCCCCAGATCAACCAACTAAGTATATTTTTTCATTGGCTGAGCTAAGATCTACGAGCCAGATCAGCCAATCCGCTATGTGATTTGAGTGGCTGACCTACAACCCAGACCAACCAATTCGCTATGTGTTTTGAGTGGTTGAGCTACGATTTACGACCCAGATCAGCCAATACGCCATGTGTTTTCATTAGCTGAGCTACGATCTACGACCCAGAACAACCAATTCGCTATGGGTTTTCAGTGGCTGAGCTACGATCTACGATCCAGATAACCAATTCGCTATGTTTTTACAATGGCTGAGCTACGATCTACGACCGAAATCAACCAATTCGCAATGATTTTTTATTGGTTGAGCTACGATCTACGACCCAGATAAGCCACTTTTGTATGTTTTGTCAGTGACTAAGCTACGATCTACGACCGAGATCAACCAATTAGCTTAATATGTGTTTTGCGTGGTTGAACTACGATCTACGATCCAGATCAACCAATACGCCATGTTTCTTCAATGGCTGAGCTACGATCTACGAACATTGTGAATTGGTTGATTTCGGTCGTAGATCGTAGCTCAGCAATTGTAAAAAACATAGCGAATTGGTTGATCTGGGTCGTAGATCGTAGGTGAGCCAAAATAAAAACATAGCGAGTTGGTCGATCTGGGTCGTCGATCGTAGCTCAGCCACTGAAAAAAACATGGCGTATTGGGTGATCTGGGTCGTAGATCGTAGCTGAACCACTCAAAAGACATATCGAGTTGGTTAATCTGGGTCGTAAATCGTAGCTCAGCCAATGAAAAAACATAGCGAATTGGTTGATCTGGGTCGTAGATCCATGGTTGAAAAAGAGTCTTCAAAGCAGTAATCGATTTATATATATAACTAAAAAGGCGTTATTACGACTTTATTTCGCGTTATTACGCCTTTTTTTCGCGTTATAACGCCCTTTTTCCGATTTATTACGACTTTATTTTCGCGTAACTTCGCCTTTATTTCGCGTTATAACGCCTTTTATTAGCATTAATACGCCTTTGTTTAGCGTTATTACGCGTTTATTTCGCGTTATTACGCGTTTATTTTCGCGTTATTACGCCTTTATTTCGCGTTATAACGCTTTTTATTAGCGTTAATACGCCTTTAATTTCGCGTTATTACGCCTTTTTTGTTCGCGTTATAATACCTTTATTCGCGTTACTACGCCTTACTTCGCATTATTACGCCTTTATTTTGCGTTATTATGCCTTGTTTCGCGTTACTTCGCCTTGTTTCGCGTTACTTCGCCTTTTTGTGCATTATAACGCCTTTTTTCGCGTTATTACGACTTTACGATATTTTTTTTTTCTCAGATGGTCCTAATAGGCTTTCGTATTATACCTCTACAGTGAAGATGACTTTATAAAACATTGTGGAAAAAGGGAAGAATCTTCAATGGAACAATTTCTAATTTTTCTGCAATGTAACATTATTTCCCCTTTAAAGTCAGCAAGGCAGACAGGCAGACAATTCTAAAAAGAGCATAACAAGGAAGGAGCTGTTACATATTTACTTACTAACATTGATAGTGAATCAAGTTGTTTTATGCCAGATTTACATTTTGCCGCTTACAGATACTTGTTGATGCCACCGCAGCTTTGAAAACATTTTGGAAAAAGGCAATCCTATTGCCACAATGTTTAAAGGACAACGCTCGGCTGAAAACAACCCGCTTTGATATGAAAGATATCGATCTCAACTAAATTTATTTTAGATGCATTTCATTAACAAACACCTTATAATCAAGAAATTGCAATTTTAAGACGACTAAAAGTGCTTTTCGGTTCCGGTAATGGGCGCGGCCATTGTTTGCTTATCAGTCGATCGCGAGACATTCTGATAAGAATCGTGACGTCATAACCCCTCATCGGTTCATTTATCACACAGTAAAGTATACACATAGCCGGTGGTCGAAATTAAAAATTAAACATCGTAACTATAAAAAGAATTTACAATAGTTTGTGAAATACTTTAACGTAAAATTACTTGCTCAAATAAGAGTTCTTGGTGCATATATTTGTTTCTGTAGTGTACTAAATCGACTAAATCATGACCCCTTCGTGAAGGATATTGTGGGTGGGGTAGTGTTACGAAAACCATACAGTTTTGTTACTGGAATTTGTACAAGCGAATGAACAATGCCTCAGTGCCAGGCAATTCACTGCACAAACAGACAGGGAAATGGCAAGAAAAGCTTCTTTCGGTTTCCGAAACCTGAAAAGGGAATTAAAGAGAGAAAATTGTGCAAAAAATGGATTGACAATTTGAAAAATGGAAAACTTCGGATTGAAACATTTCGTGACTATAAACATATGGTAGTGTGTGAAGATCATTTAGCATAAATTAAAATATAATTCTTTATAATCTACAGCATATGACTTTGAAATTATAAAATCCAAAATACAGAAACTCTCAATAAAGGATATTTTTATCAATAAATATTAATCCATTATATGGACAGTTTCAGTTAAGAAACACTGTTTTACTGGAATAGAGAATCACTATTATTTATAAATCATTTGTTTTCTTCAAAATTATAAAAATTGTCAAATCAAAATCATCATCATCAAGTAACTTACAAGCTGATAAGATTACATCAAAGTGTCATAAAACACACTAGTGTGCCTGTACATCACAGCCAGATGGTCACACAGCAGGGGACCAACCATAAAGTACTGTCAATCAATGATAGTATTCTTTTGTTATGCAAGGGTCAGTCCAAGCACACACCCTTTGCACAGCATGGGTCATAATTTTTTGTAGTTTTTTTTGTAATTAAAAGAAATGCCATTTATAAGCAAGAAAATTTATTAAAAATAAATCAGTTGATAATAACAATAAATGTTATATTTTACTTTCTCCTGATTTTCATTCTTTTTTACAGTCATATAAATATCAAAATCATTCATGCATATCCCCATTTTAATTCAATGAGACCACTTTGAAAACATCTAAGCAAATTTTGGGTAAACCTGTAATAACCTTTTTCCTCATACTACAATTCTGCAGCAGACGACTTTGAACAGATTGTGTAATATTTTGTAAAAAAATGGAAAATCTTTATAATTAAATGTATAACCTATGACTAAAAGTGGAAAATATTGTGGCAAAAGGAGTAATTGCATGTTTGTCCTTTGATTAAAGTTCAATAAATTGTACATTATGATTATCATAAAAAAACCTTTCGAAATATTATGATAATTCACGGGGTAATATTATTACTACTACAAGCATATCTATAATACGTTTATATTATGCATGCAGTAGTTATAAATTTATACAACATTATATGATTCACACACAGATATGGACTGAAAAAAGGAATGATATAATAATATATCGGCCACACATATAAAGTTTACACCTACGTGTTCGACAGTTGATCTGGTGCTCGTGCATTGCTTCTCCTAAAGGCCATAATCTGAATGAAGGCAACCTCTAGAACGTATCTGTTCAAGACAACAGGCTGAATGTTAGGCATCTCTGTTATGCAAAGATGATCATCAATACTCCCGATGGTTAAATTGCTCTCCTTGCAACATACATTTTCGTCTGGTAACGGCATTACGATGCAATTATAGCATGAACAAAACTCCTCCTTAGAAGTCGGGACTTGTGCGATCTCCACTTCTTGATACACATTATTCCTTTCCATTTCCAAAAGTTCGATGTCTGAATACTCTGGTTCAAAATTATATGCGATAATCTCGTCTACTTCGTACTCCATAATTATAAGAGGGTGACGGTCAAAACGTCGAGTTAAGAAACAAGAACAAAATGGGAGTCAAAACGTCGAAAATGAGAATATATATAGTCAAAAGGAAAATATATTGTCTTTATACTATGCCGTAAAATAAACAGTTTGTAGTTAATTGTGATAGATCTATTCAATAAGAGTTGTGTAAATAAATAAAAAGAATAAAGCGATGGCATAATGAATTTGTTTGTTGCAGTTTTAAAAAATAAATTGCTGTGGCAATTATGAATATTATATGTGTAATAAGTGCATGGTTCTTTATATTGTCGTACCGATTATTAAAAATGTGTAATGTTTGTTGCAGCTTTGAAAATATTAAGAAGGCGTCATTACTTTAATCGGCTTTATAACTAAAATTAAAAGTTAATCATTCATTGATGTGTTCTTGTTTATTCCTTTTATTTAATTTCTCCTTTATAATTGCATTGACAGAAAAGTTTCGAAAATGTACGTTTCGTATATGACTAAAGATATTTTATTTAATTGTAGTATTGTCTTATCACATTGTGCGGTAACACTTTATAAAACAGCATATATAAGAATTATTCTATACATTTTCCCTTTCGACGTTTTGACTCCCGTTTTTTCTTGTTTATCAATTCGACGTTTTGACTGTTTAAAAGATAAGATGGCGATCTGAAAATTTTCTAATCTGTACCTATAGTGAAAAACGAATGAGGGGTTATGACGTCACAGTAAGCTATAAATAGACCAATATGGCGGCGCCCATAGCTGATCGACACGACGTGAAAACACAAACTTTAAAAGCATATATCTTGGTAGTTACAGCATATAAAACAAAATTAATTACATCAAAATGATGCATTACTGTAGGGCTATTAAGGGATATAGTTTAGACTCAGCCAAGCGTATTCCTTTAAGCTTTATGCAATAAATCTTCTTTAATATTTAGATTTTTTTTGTTTTTGTTGCCTAGATGTTTTCAAGGTCGTCTGCTGTAGGGTTGTTGTATGTGGTTCACATGGAAATTTTAAAAGATACATGACCCTTTCTGCCTCCCTTGCAGCAGGCAACTTTTGGAAACTTTTGGCTAAAATAAGAAATTGCTCAGAACGATCAATTTCTCCTTTTGTCGCAATGTTTTCATCTTTTATTCCAGAAATAATACCTTAGTTTCTAGAATTATTCCATGTTTTGCCTAGATGTTTTCAAAGTATTCTGCTGCAGATTTGTTGTATGTGGAAAGGGTTCACATGCATATTTTAGTAGATTATGGGCCCAGATGATAATTGCCAATTTCCTGTTTTATAGGGCAGGGATAAATCCCTGGTCGTTCAGTACAGATGCCCAAGTAACACAGCCGTACAAGTGAATAACTATGTGGATAAGACAGTGAGAGTTGTGTTTGGACCAGATTTAGTGATATTGGGCCCACATGAACATTTGAGTGTTCTCAATTTAAGTGGTTGGTATTACGTAAAAGCTTTGTTATTAATTGATATTTCTCAATGTTGTATTGCTAGACGTGGGAGCGGAAATTTAGGGATCACTTTGATGCCATATATTTGTATTTGGGTCCATTGGATTTGGATTTACACACAAATGTGTTCCATCAAATACTCTAATGAAGTACACACACAGAAGAAAGTTTGTCTACACAAAGAGTAAATCTTTTTAAATGGAGGAAGATGCTTAACCCTTGTCCACATACAGATGCTTTTTTAGGCCTCTGCGCAGCAGAAGACTTTTGACATAATTATGGCAAAAGCAGAAATTGCTCATAATGATCAATCTCTTCATTTGCCACAATTATTTCAACTCTGTTCAATACTCATACTTTCATTTATAGAGTTTTTCTAAATTTTGGACTTGATATTTTCAAAGTCATTTGCTGCAGATTTATTGTATGTGGGAAAGTGTTAGTAACATTTATATAGTATTCAGTAAACACAAAGTAGATACAGAGAACACTGTTTACTATTCTTTTTAAAATTCTGGAAATATAGAAGAAAGTAAGGAGAAAATATGATTCACTTTCATTCATTGATGTCTTTCAACCATTTACTGACACAATTGCTATCTCATCATAAGTTAAACTAGTTACATTTTGGAAACTTACTTATATCAAACTGAAAGGTGTAATATTAATCAATTGCTGAACACACTTGATTACAGACGCTAATAGCTTACCAACCCTCCAGATTCAATCGTGAGTCTCACGATTTGAAGGGCGTAACCTCACCCTCACGATCGTGAGGGAGAAACTCACGATTTTCGATTTTTTTTTTTTTAAATCATGAGGATAAATGTACTGAAAATTACTTCAATCAGTTTCTAACATCAACTTCTTAACATATTGTCACTGATTAAAGGCCCTTTCTTTCAACAAGTTCAAAACAATGTGTGAAGCTCAACTAAATGATTACATGTACGTATATTTCTTCTCCCTGTGTCTTTATTCCATTGGTACCCGGGTTTTTCATTCAAAAGTATATCCATAAATTAAAATGTTGTTAATATTTTTATTTTCTTGGATGTAATATGGAAGTCTTTGACATAACAGACAATTTGCATGATTTTCTAGTTAACCACAGTTAAAACATTTCTTAATATCAAAGCACAGATTTGATGGAAAATATGCCAAAATAATACTTAATTGTAACTGGATACTTGCCAGACTTACATTAATACACTCATGCTATCTTGCTATATTTATACCCCCGATAAACGAAGTTTAGAGGGGGTATATTGGAGTCACCCTGTGGTTGGTCGGTCGGTCGGTCGGTCGGTCGGTCGGTCGGTTGGTCTGTTGCGATTTTCCTTGTCCGGAGCATAACTTTAAAACTAATTGTTGAAATTTAATAAAACTTCATAGGATGATACAACACATTGAGAGGAAGTGCGGTGTACAGGAACCATAACTCTATTTGTATTAAATACAGAGTTATTGCCCTTTGTTACTTTTTCTTGTAATAACTAACAGATGGAATCTAATAAAACTACATACAATGGTAGAGCATAATGAGAGGAAGTGCAGTGTACAAGAACCATAACTCTTATTTACATAATTACAACACATTGAGAGGAAGTGCGGTGTACAGGAACCATAACTCTATTTTACCTAAATACAGAGTTATTGCCCTTTGTTACTTTTTCTTGTAATAACTAACAGATGGAATCTAATAAAACTACATACAATGGTAGAGCATAATGAGAGGAAGTGCAGTGTACAAGAACCATAACTCTAATTTACATAATTACGAAGTTATTGCCCTTTGTTACTTTTTCTTATTCGTAGAGTCTTGTCCGGAGCATAACTTTTAAAACTTTCTATATTTTAGCAGATGTTTGTTCAAATTCATCTGCTGCAGATTTCTTGTTTGTGTGAAAGGGGTTAAATTAGTAAAACTGTAGATTTCCTTTTCAATTTCTATCATATCTATTTTTTACAGTTAGATTTATACTAGATTATATTGATTTGTCCTTAAATCTGTTTTGAATTTAAATTAGGCTGAAAATAGCATTTCATTTAATGGAGGATGAGAAAACTCATTCCTGTAAAGAACAATTCCACTGACAGACTCTTAATTGGCTCGAATTTATACATACATATAGATATAAGAGCATATATCACATGTATATATATACATGTAGTAATTAATATGCATCTTTCTTCATAACAATTCCAAATAAATATAACTATTTTTGTTTACAGTTCAATAGAAGCTGCTGCTAGACAAGAGGCTATGAGAAGGGAACAAGAGGCTAGAGGACACCTTGAACGCCAGAAACTTGAGAACGAGAAACATTCCGAAAAAGAGCGTTGTAAACTATTCGAGTTACAAGCAATTACGGCCGCCGTAGAATCGACTGGTCAAGCTAAGGCTGAAGCCCAGGCTCAGACTGACAAACTGATCATAAAGTGTGAGAGTGAAATAGAAGGTAATTAATTCATATATTTCTGAGAATGTGAAAGTGAATTAGAATATAATGAATTGTTACATTTTTGAGAATGTGAAAGTAAAATAGAAGGTAATGAATTCATAGATTTCTGAAAAAGTAAAATAGAAGGTAATTCATTCAAAGTTTTCTGTGAATGTGAAATAAAAGGTAATTCATTCATAGATTTCTGAGAATGTGAAAGTAAAAAAAAGAAGGTAATTCATTCATAGATTTCTGTGAATGTGAAATAGAAGGGAATTAATTCATATATTTCTGAGAATGTGAAAGTAAAATAGAAGGAAATGTATTCATATATTTATGAGAATGTGAAACTCAAATAGAAGGTAATGAATTTATAGATTTCTGTGAAAATGAAATAAAGGGTAATTAATTTATAGATTTCTGTGAATGCTAAATAGAAGGAAACGGATTCATACATTTCTGAGAATGTGAAATTAAAATGGAAGGTAATGAATTCATAGGTTTCTGTGAAAGTGAAATACAAGGTATTGAGAATCATAGATTTCTGGAGTCAAATAGAGGCATATAGTTTTTAAAAATATTTTTGAAGATACTCACCTAGTTTCTGGATACATAATTATGGCTACACAAAACTGATGTTTCCTATATGCAGATGGCATTTATGCCTCAACAGCAGATTGGTATCGAAAAGGTCACTTTTCTCCTTTTCGACGATATTTTTTTCCAACAATTTTAAGCATTAATCTTTTGTATTAACCCTTTCCCTCATATAGACGCTTTCTGACACCTCTGTAGCAGACATCTTTTTGAAAACATAGTGACAAAAGAAGAAATTGCTCAAAACGAGCAATTTCTCCTTTTCTCACAATGTTTTCCACTTTCAGTCATAGGTTATCCATTCAATTATAGAGATTTTATATTTTTTGACAAAATATGTTCAAAGTCGTCTGCTGCAGAATTGTCGTATGAGGGAAAGGGTTAAGAGAGAACAATGTTTTGTTAACAATGCCAAATTACCATTTTCTATTTCAGGTGCAAAGTTGAAAGCAATGGCTTTAGATATTGACCACAATGCTAAACTAGAAACACAAAATATGGTTAGTTTGATTGAACATTGTTTTTCAGAAATTCTTTAAATTAGAGTTAACCCTTTCCCTCATATAGATGCTTTCTGACGCCTCTGCAGCAGACAGATGTTTGAAAACATAGTGACAAAAGAAGAAATTGACCAAAACGAGCATAGTCATACACTTTTAGTCATAGGTTATCCATTCAATTATAGAGATTTTCTATTTTTTGACAAATTATGTTCAAGGTCGTCTGCTGCAGAATTGTTGTATGAGGGAAAGGGTTAAATAAAGGAAACCTCAACTTTGAATTATTTCTTAACGGCAATCATCAAGGTAAACCAAGGAAATGCTTCTTTTCTGAAAACTCATTCTTAGACTGGGAATCTGCCCTGGCTAAATGGTTAGTGTCACAGTTTTGGAACTGGGCGTCCCAGGTTTGATCTTTATATGCAGAAGTGCTCTTGGGCAAGGCACATTTCCTAGCCTAGTTCTGGTTTGTTTACCCAGGGATCATGAATAAGTGAACTGACACCTTGATATAACTGAAATAACTTTGAAAAGGGTGTAAACCAAGATAAAACAAACAACATCTAATGCTTATGACATGCGTTCAAAATTACAGTGAACTCGGCAGTTCCGGGTCAGTAACCAAATTAACGAATCTTGTCTCTTTGAAAAGAAAGTTGAGAGAAACAAAACTACATAAAATGTTAAATAAATACTTCCTCCCCACGATGTTATAATTCAACAATCATACAAATTTGTTAAAATGTTTCTTTAGTGTCTGCAATTGCAAGCTGTAAATTTGACAGTTTCGGGTCGAACTTGCCATTTCCGGGTTACATGACAAATGTTTATTTCTGTTATCAGGGGTAACCTCAAACAGCTGTTTTTTAATATCAAGATATTCATTTAACATTTTTATTAAAATAATATGAAACAAAAGCACTAAAATATATCACTTGCAATTACCTATTGCCGCGAAAAACAGAACAGTGATGGGGCAAAATTAACAGTACACACTTTCATGCACGAAAACTGAGGAATTTTTCAACCAACTAATAAGTCATATTTGACAAAAATTATAAATTTTAATAACAAATTATTAACATTTATTTATCACCATAAGCTTTAAATTATTCTTAAAAAGTTCCCAAAATAGTTTTACTAATAAATTGATGGGTTAAACGCCATTTCAATAATTTGTCAGTCATCATATCATGATTGCCACTTCACCTACTCATGTGTTTTCTAAATAAGTGTTATACATGCAGAAATGTTGTTGCCTTGAAACACAAATGAAAATATTTTCAAATATTTTCCCTTTAAAGCAAACGTCAGAACTAAACAAAAAACTCGTACAAATGATATTCTCGTGACATTCACTAAAATAGCTAAAATGAAGATTATCTTTAAAAGTGAAGCCCCCTGGGTAGTTTTTATGTGTTTGATTTAAACTGTGACAGGTAAATAAAAATATTGATATTTTGCTTTCGCGGGAATCGATGCAGTCCTGTGTTTCGAGATTACGACATCCGTTCTTGAAATAACAACGTCCTAAATCGAAGTGAAACTAGCCAAGCTAATGGGAAATATGACTTGATAATCAAATTGTCAAAATACTGTATCATTCTCGAAAACTAAACATTTTTTCCCCAAATTTGACCCGGAATTGTCGATGACCCGGAACTGTCGAGTTCACTGTACTCTAATACGTTGACAGTATCATATGCTACTTTGCCATGGTAGCTTACATGTAAGACATTATACAGAATGATGTTTCTTAATGTATCATTTCTTGCTAACAGAGGCTTTTGGAAAAGTTGTTTTAACTTTTTATAAGATTTTAATTTTATTGTTTTACATTGATGCTTTCATTTCTGACCCCCACCCCCATTTGGAAGAGTCAAATTATTAATTATAGGTTATGGATAATGAATAAAGAAAGACCAACATAAAACATTTGCAATCTTTTGTGGATTCAAAACATTATATGCGAATCTGAACTTGCATATATAGATCTGATTGATTGCCTAATTAGGGTTAACCCTTTCCCTCATATAGACACTTTCTGACGACTCTGCAGCAGATGGCTTTTTGAAAACATTGTGACGAAAGAAGAAATTGCTCAAAACGAGCAATTTCTCCTTTTGCCACAATGTTTTCCACTGTTTGTCATAGGTTATCCATTCAATTATAGAGATTTTTCTATTTTTTGAGAAAACATGTTTAAAGTCGTTTGCTGCAAAATTGTCGTATCAGGGAAAGGGTTAAACGCCATTTCAATAATTTGTCAGTCATCATATCATGATTGCCACTTCACCTACTCATGTGTTTTCTGGCTTTCTCACACCATTACTGGAGACAACAGACATTCCAATGAACGGGCTGTATTTCCAAATAGACTGTTAACCCGATGGTGGAAGATGACCCTCAGCACAGTGACTTGTCAAACATCGGAAGAATGTTGGCATAGCTGGGGTTCAAACTCACAGCCCCTAATTTGACAACTGCATTGCTACTGACTATGCTACCGGGGCTTTGCGATATATGGTTCTGCGTGCCTTGAATCAGAAAGCTTAGTTGTGCATTCATATCTTTCAACACTTGTCCGAGCGTCGGGAATTTGGAACCGATCATCCCGGGGTCTGATCTCAAATCGCGGCAGGCTGGGCAAGGTACATTGCCTAGCCTAGTACTAGTATGTTTAACCAGAGAGTATGAATACATAAACTGTCTCCATGATATAACTAATAAACTTGGAAATGACGTTAAACCCCTATAAAACTACAAACTACACTCGTCACAAATAGGCTAAAGGTTGTTCTAGGAAAAAATATCTAGGGGGAAGGAACAACCACCAATTTTAATGGTACCACCTATCAAATGTTAATTATTTTTTGTAACCGTTACATTGCATTTTTGTATTTGCCATAATTGTCGTGTTTAAGTTACATGATTTTATACATTGTTTTTATACACTTATATAATCAGCAGTATTAATTTGTCTGTCATTTATTTTTATTAAATGGCCTTTTTAATGTCATTTTGTGGTAATGATTTATTTTAACCTATTCCCACATGCATCAAATCTATAAAAGATAGCTTAATTGATAAATAAAGTTGAAAACATTGTGGCCAAAGGCGAAATTGCAGTGTCAAGCATAGATGCTTTAGTCAAAACATCAATTTATATCTCAAATAGAAAATTTCATTTGAAAACTTTGTCTGCAGAGGAAAAAATGCTCAAAATGAGAATGTATGTTTCAACATTTTACTCTATATCAAAAACAAATTTTCAAATTTCTAGATGCCATTTACATTTGCAGCAGACTCACTTTTGAAAACTTTGTGACAAAAGGAGAAAAAGCTCATCATGAGCAATTTTTCTTTTTACAACACAGATTTCATCACTATCCAAAACCTATAGATGTACTTTCATTTCTAAATCTTTGCATGGATATTTAAAAAAAAAAAAAGAGTTCCATACTGCATATTTGATGTATGAGTAAAAGGACTACACAAATATCATATCAGATAAACAATGGATGACATTTATGAACAGATTGTTGCGTTTTTGAACACTTTAACCCTTTCCCTCATACGACAATTCTGCAGCAGACGACTTTGAACTTATTTTGTCAAAACATAGAAAATCTCCATAGTTGAATGGATAACCTATGACAAAAAGTGGGAAACATTGTGGCAAAAGGAGAAATTGCACGTTTTGTGACTATGAGCTATTTTTATTTCATGGGTGGGGGATATTTTTTAATTAAAATTAAAATTAGTGCCCAAAAAATAATTAACATTTGATAGGTGGTACCATTAAAATTGGTGGTTGTTCCTTCCCCCTAGATATTTTTTCCTAGAACAACCTTTAGCCTATTTGTGACGAGTGTAGTTTATAGTTGTATAGGGGTTTAACGTCATTTTCAAGTTTATTAGTTATATCATGGAGACAGTTTATGTATTCATACTCTCTGGTTAAACATACTAGTACTAGGCTAGGCAATGTACCTTGCCCAGCCTGCCGCGATTTGAGATCAGACCCCGGGATGATCGGTTCCAAATTCCCGACGCTCGGACAAGTGTTGATTTACTATAGTACGCCGGGTACCAGACTCAACCGCGGTTATATTCTTAAGATCAAAGTGCCAAGAGGCATTACTCTTCAATATTGACATGGAACCTTACTTTTTGTCAGATTTGTAAATCCTTGTGAAGTCTTGCAACATTTAAAGTAACATTGACTTGAAACTTGTGGCGCTATACTTATCAAAAGTTGCATATGGGACTATATTTTATGTAGAGGGACCTTGCAGGCTGTGGTGAGACTGTGCGGCTGTACAGGCTCGTCCGAATCTTCACTGTTCGCACAGACTACAAGAGCAACGCAGCTCAAAAACACTAAACAGCGTTTTTAATCGAACAAAGAAATATAGCATTGTTTCCATTGTCAGCTATATTATACTCTGATAGATATTTTGTCTATGTCTGCCATTATCATTTTACTTCATCATCATCAGCAGCAGCATTATTTGTGTTTAGATTTAGTTATTGATTGTTCGGTGATTTACATCGCTTCTAGCACTGTTTCGTTTATATCACGACGTGTGGGTAAGTAACCAATACTACTGGTCCATTTATCCTGACACCAGCCAGTTAGTCGTTATGCTAACCCCGCAACCCTGAGCGCCAAGGAGGGAAGCCATTAACACCAGTGTTAAATTATTTGGTATGACCTGACCGGGGGATCAAACTCGCGACCAAGGCGGACGCTCTACCACTTCACCAGAAGGCACCGCTGAAATAAGATGGTTTATAATTTTTGTTTTAGTATATTGAGGTATTGGATAAGTAAGAATCTTTCTTTAAATAAATATATCAAAACATATATAGAGGATATTTCACGAATGCTTATTTATTATCACTTTTATTAAACGAGTTCACGAAGATGATATGCCGCGAGCCTTGGCGAATGTCATACTCAGCTTAGTTAACGAGTTTATTAATAGGGATTATAAATGAACACGCATGAGATATTCTATTTATCACATTACTTGGCTTATGAGGCGTATTTCGAAAAAAATGAAAATAACGTTTACCATATTTCTACATGCAATTTACCGGTTTTGACGCCAAAGTGACTACGTTATGACGTCATCATATCGTTTGGTTTTCGCTTTGTAACAAAGACTTGAAAGTAAGACTGGAAACCAAACAAGTAGTGTCTTATGATATTTGTGTAGTGTCATATATTTATGTAATGGCTTTATGTGATAAAATCATTTTTATTATTAGTATTATTATTTCGCTAATATAATACTAATAATAAAAATGATCTGTACTGAGCAAAGTTTATTCGTAAATAAGTTACAAACAGCTGTCTGTTAACACAGGTCCCGGGATAGCGTTTGTTGTTTACCCAGAAGCCCTGTCTCAGTTACCGTTGCCACAGCTATGGTCCGTCATATTCTTTCTTATGTTAATATTTGTTGGACTGGATAGTCAGGTAAGTCACGGGCAACTACATTTGCATTAATAAATATGTTACTTACATGTAAGTCTTAATATAGACATACTAATAAACACATCCAAACAAAGTTAGGAACATTTATTTTTCGAGTTTGATTGCGTCGTCGAAATACATTATTTAAAACCTCTGCGACGACTGATCACGGGAAAAACAAGATCCAACCTATTTATTAGATGTTTCAAATCGAAGAAGGGGTACACAATACCGTTCCGTGTATTTTGTTAATTAGTATATTCAGAGTGCGGGCTTTACTATTGTACTATATTTAGTAACGTTATTATGAATGGAAATTTAGACGCCTGTAGCATTACCGTAATCAATCTAAATACGACACCTGTTAGGAACAACGCTAAAGGTTTCTCATTCAACACAATGTAATCATAAAGCAGAAAACACTTTTTCTTTCTCCTTAACATATTACTTTGGTAATGCATTACTATGTAACGTACTTTCGATCCAACAATTAGAAATGAAGTTGTGGTTAACATATGTACCTAAACGATCGTTAATCTTAGATTCACACACCGTCCGTCAACAATTATTCAAACTGCATCTCCTCATTAACCACTGGGCTAGTTCCATTTAAGAGTTACATAAATGATCATGACATGGTCCTCTTCTAAAATAACTTAAATAAGTGTTATACATGCAGAAATGTTGTTGCCTTGAAACACAAATGAAAATATTTTCAAATATTTTCCCTTTAAAGCAAACGTCAGAACTAAACAAAAAACTCGTACAAATGATATTCTCGTGACATTCACTAAAATAGCTAAAATGAAGATTATCTTTAAAAGTGAAGCCCCCTGGGTAGTTTTTATGTGTTTGATTTAAATATTCTCCTCTTAAAGCAAATGCCGGATTTTGAAGTTAGTGGTACAAATGATCAGTTGGTGACCCTTCATATGAAAAGCTAAAATGACGACTGTTCTTCAACATATTTTGAGCGATATAGGGCCATCATCGCTCTATTGTTAAGGTTGACAAATTCTGTAACAATGACTATCATTTCATCTTCCTTCGAAATTTACATATGTATATGGAAAATAAATGCCGTTTAATTCATGATTTATGTTACAGATTGTCCACATACAAGTCATAGTAACAACCCTGACGGACCATTTCCCGGGGTTATTCAGTAAACGTCGCATAGCACTGACGGCTGTCACGTGTTTCCTGTTGTTCTTACTCGGAATCCCCTGTGTCATGCAGGTAAACCCCGTGGCCATTTATCAGTCGCATTTTGACACTCCTACAGCAGACGAGTTTTAAAATGATGAAATTGCTCAAAATGAAAAGTTTCTCCTTTTGCCACATCGTTCCTGTCTAAATTCAATTTTTATTCTACCATTTATAGAGTTTTCATATTTCTACCAAGATGATTTCAAAGTCGTCTGCTGCAGATAAGATGTATGTGGGAAAGGATTAATTTGTTGTTCTCATTAGACGCTGATCCTGAAGCAGAAGACATTATTAGAAATACATGTCATTCTTAAATATTTCCATGAAGCAGACGAGTTCATTTTGAAACTTCTGCATTTAGCGACGTTTTAGGGGGTAATGGGGAATCGCTTTTAAAGTTTGAGCAGTTTTTCCTTTTCCAACATCATCAGAAAATTACATTTTCTTTCTGCTAATCAGGAGATTAAAAATAAAGTTCGAGTCTTACATAACATTTTACTGATATCTAGGGTTTAACGATTGATTGGATTTTACATTGGTTTATTTATATTTACTTTTTTTAATTTTTCTAAATTTTTCAAAAGCAGTTCAAACTGAATATATATAACCAGAGCTTTAGATAAGGGGAATTAAAGATTTTATATTTGATATTCAAACCCTATGTCGCGGGTACTCAAAATAATCGTGTTAGTGATACTATTCATCATTCGAGTACCCACAGCATAGGGTTTAGTTGAGTTAAAAGAGAGTTATTTAGAGTAAAATACCAGTTAATCCCCTTCCCCCCCCCCCCCCCCCCCCTTACCTTGTATCTGTATAACAATAGAAGCACTCTTTGATTCGATATTGCGGCAATGAACCTTTGCCAGGATTTCACAAAGATTTCTATACGGGCATAAGTTTGTCAACTACGGCACTGAACCTTTATGAGAATTTCACAAAGATATCTACAGGCATTAGTGTGTCAACTGCCGCACTGAACCTTCATCAGGATTTTACAAAGATCTCTACATGCATTGGTGTGTCAACTGAGGCACTGGGCCTTTATCAGGTTTTCACAAAGATCTATACATGCTATCTACATGCTATAGGTTGTTAATTGCTGCACTGGGCCTTCGTTAGGATTTCACCCATATCTCTAAAGGCATTGGTATGTCAGCTTCGGCACTGAACCTTTATCAGGATATCATCAGGATCGCTACAGGCTATGGTGTGTCAACTGCGACACTGAACCTTTATAAGGAGTTCACAAAGATATCTACAGTCATTGGTGTGTCAACTGCGGCACGGAACCTTTATCAGGATTTCACAAAGATCTGTATAGCCATTGTTGTGTCAACTGCGGCACTGAACCTTATCAAGATATCACAAAGATCTCAACATGTATTGGTGTGTCAACTGCGGCACTGAATCTTTATCAGCATTTCACAAAGATCTCTACATGCATTGGTGTGTCATTGCGGCACTCGGCATTTATCAGGATTTCACAAAGATATCAACAGGCATTGGTGTGTCAAATGCGGCACTGAACCTTTATCAGCATTTCACAAAGATCTATACAGGCATTGGTGAGTCACTGAACCTTTATCAGCATTTCACAAAGACCTCTACAGTCATTGGTGTGTCAACTGCGGCACTGGGCCTTTATCAGGATTTCACAAATATCTCTACAGGTATTAGTGTGTCTACTGCGGTACTGAACCTTTAACAGCATTTCACAAAGATCTCTACAGGAATTGGTGTGTCAACTGCTGCACTGGGCCTTTATCAGGTTTTCACAATGACCTCTACAGGCATTAGTGTGTCTACTGCGGTACTGAACCTTTAACAGCATTTCACAAAGATCTCTACAGGAATTGGTGTGTCAACTGCTGCACTGGGCCTTTATCAGGTTTTCACAATGACCTCTATAGGCATTGGTGTGTCAACTGCGGCACCGAACATTTATCAAGATATCATATAGATCACTCACTACAGGCTATGGTGTGTCTACTGTGGCACTGATCCTTTATTAGGATTTCACAAATATCTCTACAGGTATTAGTGTGTCTACTGTGGTACTGAACCTTTAACAGCATTTCACATAGATCTCTACAGGCATTGGTGTGTCAACTGCGGTACTGAACCTTCATCAGAATTTCACATAGATCTCTACAGGCATTGGTGTGTCAACTGCGGTACTGAACCTTCATCAGGATTTCACAAAGATCTCTACAGGCATTGGTGTGTCAACTGCGGCACTGGGCCTTTATCAGGATTTCACATAGATCTCTACAGGCATTGGTGTGTCAACTGCGGCACTGGGCCTTTACCAAGTTTTTACAAAGCTCTCTACATGCATTTATGTGTCGACTGCGGCACTGAACCTTCATGAGGATTTCACAAAGATCTTTACAGGCTGTTGTGTGTGAACTGCGGCACTGGGTCTTTACCAGGTTTTCATAAAGATCACTACAGTCTATTTTGTGTAAACTGCGGCACCTTCATCATGATATCACAAAGATCTCTACAGGCTGTGATGTGTCAAGTTCGGCCGACACATTCCGTCTCAGGGGGATAGGGGTATATAGTAATAATTACCTAAACAGAAATTCCACAGGAGGCCTGTGCGGCATGCTAAGGCTGATCCGGGTCGATACTTAACGCAGAGTCCATAATGATGGTTTTCTCGAGAAATGGCTCATATCTATAGTTCTGTTATTTCTCTATGCTTTACAGGGAGGTGTGTACGTTTTTCAAATAATGGATTGGTACTTGTCCGTCATAGCTGCAGTGTTAATTCCTTTGTTCGAAATGATAGGACTGAGCTGGTTTTATGGTATTGTAAACATTCTTTCTTTTCTACAGTAACTTTCTATGTATATTTCTTGAATATTTAGAGGTAACATTATACCCCTGACACGACAAATGCTAACATTACGTCGAGCTTAAGAACAAGAGATTATTTTACACCCTTTCTTTACCCACACACATAATGTTTGATGCATCTGTTGCATACGACTTTAGAAAACATTGTTAAAAAAGGGAGAGATTGCTAATAATGAGCAATTTCCTTTCCCTACATACAACATATAATCAGCAGACGAATTTAAAAACGCTTAGACAAAAATATTGAAAATCACATTAGATGGGGGAAAAATAATAATTGAATAAAGTTGAAAACATTGTGGCAAAATAAGAAATTGCTCATTATGATGCTTTTTAAAATGGATCATGTTGCAGAGGCGTCAGGAAGCGTCTGTATGTGAGAAAGGAAGAATACGCAAAAGAAAATCCAGAAACACATTATTACGTAAATAAGTTTTATTTTGATACAGAAAAGCATAATTGATTGCAAAGTAAGAGAATAACATGTTCGGTGTAGGACTTAGTAGTAAACGTACGTACCATTAATGTTATTTGACATGCGAGGTAAATTTCTGTAACTGGCATACCGACACACGTTACAAATAGTTTTTTGGAATTCCGTTGTTCTTGTTGTAGGGGTGGACCGATTGTGCCATGACATATCATTGATGATTGGATACGAGATTTCAAATTTGTGGAAAATCTGCTGGAAATTCATAACACCATTAAGTATACTGGTAATGTATCGCTCAGTCCGTTAGTCATTTCATGTGTTCTTGTTTGATAGCCTTTTAGACTTATGTTAGAACAACTGTATTATTTAGACGCGCCTAAATATCTTAAACAATGGTTGTAATGGCAGTCCCTGTTATGTGCTAAGGAGTATGGGGGTATAATTACTACCGACTCGCTAGTGCCAGGATAAAATTTACCAATAATATATGTGACTTGTCCATGATACGCCGAGAAATAACTGAACACAAGTGTTAAAGGGGCGTAAAACAGGTTACAAACAACCGGCTTGTAACTAAGAAGTTGGTGTCTCCATGCCTCGCCGTCTGAATAACTTGCACAGGAAACGCTGTAATCATAAATGAAACATGTCGTTGAAAGCTGCGTAAAATACCTTATAAACAATTGGCAGGTGTCTTACGATTTGGTACCTTAAGCTGCGTAAAATTACCGTACAAACAATCGGCCAGTGTCTAAAGATTTGATGACTTAAGCTGCGTAAAATACATTACAAACAATCGGCAGGTCTCTAACGATTTGGTGCCTTAAGCTGCGTAAAATTACCGTACAAACAATCGGCAGGTATCTAACGAGTTGGTGCCTTAAGCTGTGTAAAATACCTTACAAACAATCGGCAGGTCTCTAACGGGTTGGTGCCTTAAGTTGCGTAAAATACATTACAAACAATCGGCCAGTGTCTTACGATTTGGTGCCTTAAGGCCTTGCTGTGGCCGGATTACATTAACCCTTTCTCACATACAACAAATATGCAGCAGACGACTTTAAACAATATAGTGACAAAAACCTGAAAAATCTCCATAAAATATAGCTTTATTGTTAAATAAAGTTGAAAACATCGTGGCCAAAGGGAAAATTGCTCATCATGGGCAATTTCACCTTTGGTCACAATGTTTTCAAAAGTCAAGTTGGCGTAAAACTAAAAGGGCTACAGTTCTATTTGTTTTCAAAATATGTATCTTGAAATCAATTACGTTTAGACGGACAGGTGAGACTGTGCGGTTGCGCAGACCAGACTGTTTTTTCATACCTCGTGTTTTTAATCTTTCAGATGATATGGGTGTTGTTTGGCCACATTAAAGGCAATTAGCTACGGTAGTATACCGTTTCCGGGCTGGGCCGTCGGACTGGGTTTGGCTATAGGAACTATTCCAGTAACGGTGGCCATTCTCCCGTCTTTCTTTGTGATCAGAAGAGCAAAAGGCGACACTCTACTGCAGGTAAATATCTTTTTTTCGGTTGGGACATTCCAGCTTTCCCCCCAACACTACCCTATATGCTACTGACGACATGTTGTGCGTATGCAGCAGACGATTTTTGAAAACAATGTAGGAAAAGGTGAAATTTCCCAAGGCGAGTATTTTCTCATGTTTCGTTTATCAGGATAGGAATCAAAGTACTCAGGAGTACTGAAAGTCGGGTTCACATGAAAACTCCAAAGATTAAATCATTACAAAGATGTTGATAGTACACGGAAACCATGCATAGTGGATTATGAAGGGTTACGAAACATGATAAGGTTCAATATTCTGTTAATTTTGTTTCGTTTACACACTTACTGCATACAAAAAAAAAAAAAAATGCTCGGCCAATCAGATTACATCTTTGGTCTGGCTAGATGGACCCGTAATGGTGGTACTAAAGAGATACAGTTTGTTGAAGACAGTCACTCGAGGGAAGTGCGTCGCCATCCTGATCCGAAGGTTTCGGGTTCGTTTCCGTGTAAAAGGAGCAACACGTTGGAACCTCCGAACAATGCCAGATAGGAGTTAAACCCTTTCCCACATACAACAAATATGCAGCAGACGACTTTGAAAACATCTAGGCACAAATAAAGAAATTCTCTGTAAAATAAAGTAAAACTGTTAAAAGAAGTTGAAAACATTGTTTTCAAAAGTCGTCTGCTGCAGAGGCATCAGAAAGCGTATGTATGTTGGAAAGAGTTTAATCATATCACACGAAACCAACATTCAGGATTTGGCGATCAGTGAAACTCCAGGTTAGCCTGCGCATCAGCGTAGCCTGACCTGGATCTTTCCCATTCGCCAATAAGAAGTCCGAACATGCAGGGAGCCTTTAGAGAACGATCATATCAAAAGCTGACTGCAAGCATGTATTGTGATCGTAAAATAATCTTTTTACAACGTACATACATTTTCTGACGCCTCTGCAGATGATAATTTCTGAAAACATATATGACAAAAGGAGGAATTGCTCATAATGAGCAATTTCTCCTGTTGCAACAAAAACATTTCAATTCTTACCAATTATTCATTTATCATTTAACGAGATTTTCTCTTGTTTTCCTTTGTTTTCAAGTCGTCTGCTGCAGATACGTATATGCGGGAAAATGTTAAGAAAAACACGACGTCGGTTTTTATGTGACCTGGGCTGAAACAATATCTCAATTATGATCCATTCCAGAAAATACGATCCTCCATGAAACCGCATAAGGAGTGGGGACCAGCAGACGAGACTATTCGCGCAATGTATAAATCACGTGACATACCGGAACTAGTGGCATTGAATGAAAACCAATAGGAATGTACATACTCATAGATATTACTAGACATATATCGTGCACGCTTCATGGTGGTGCCATAATCTGGTTTTCGTGCACGCACGACATAAATGTATTTACCTTTCCATGCACGCATGAATGAAATATAATGATACATATATGTAAACATACTCATACACAGTTAATTATGGTATCATAACACGTTTTCATGCAAGCGTGAAAAAACCATAATGATACATATAGTTTAAACATATTTTATTGTCAAATAAATCACATGGTATAACAACATTAGAGATTACATATAAAGCAAAAGGGTCGAGCCACAAGTTCTCAAACTTAATTACGGCTCTCCCCGTAAATTAAACAAGAACAACATGATATTAAGAACATCATAGTGAACAATTGATTTGAAATAAATATGTTTAATTGCAGTTTTATATTACAATAACTTTGATACATAATGATACATATATCTACATATATAATCATACTCCGTTAATTATGGTATCATAACTCTTTTTCGTGCACGCATGAAAACACATCATAATGTAAATGGTTCTTCAAACCTATAAACAGAAGAATACCCCAACGCAACCTCAAAAGCAGGACATGGGAGCATACTCAACCAAATACTGTACGTGTTGGGGAGGATTTTCCATAACGAGTAAGGCAATTGCGTGCTTTGTTGTTTCCTTTTATGAAGGAATCGGTTACAGCGGGAAGAAAGGCGTACCTTAAATACAACAAACTGTGTGTTGACGGTCAACTATTCGGGTATAACGAATCTGACAAGAAACTAGTAGCCTTTCCTCTGAATCATCTTATTACGTATATAACAAAGAGCATTTTCTGAAAATTGATATATGTAATTTGAATATTGAAGGATTGTATTAATATACTAACGATATCAATTTTCAAAACTTCAGTTCGAAAATCAATGTTTTAGGTTATGCGAAACATGAGGTGACGCAAACAGTGCTTTAAAACTATTTTGCCTCGTTACTCTAGTTTTGACTATGCACGACATAAGAATAAAACAGCAAAAAGAGGGTCTGGCGGTGTTTCCATTTTTATAAAAGATGAACTTTTGAATACTTGTAAATTCAAGTTTAGTTGAAAACTTCCACAAATGTTTGGTATTGTATTGCAGATGTTAAGATTTATTTGAAATTGAAAAGGGATATTTTTTTCGTCTTTACATATGTTTCTCCGGAATACTCACAGTGTATGCTATTAATGACAATAATGGCAAAGAGTTACTGCACGACAAATTAAATCGTATAACAAGTGCATACGCTAATGCCAGTATATTTTAAGCAGGAGATTTAAATGTTCGTATTAAAGATCTCAACGACTTCATGTTGATTGATGAAATTAAGCATGTTTTTAATGATGATGTCAAGTATCCATCTGACCATTTTAGCAATCCTCGACAGTCGATGGTTACTGAATATAATCGTTTTGGATTATCTCTAGTAGAACTTTACTGTACATATGATAAACATATATTAAATGCCCGTTTTCCTGGCGACACATTGGGTCATTACACCTGTTTAGCTAATGACGGCGCAACTTGACCAAGTGTTGTGGATTATATTATTTGTTCGTCTAGTTTATTCGGGAATATATCCGATTTTTCTGTTTTAAAAAAATGATATTTCTGTACATTTTACCATACATTGCATATAAATGTTATATTATGGAAACAGTTTGATACCAGTTTCTATTTCTAATACTGATTCTGATACCTATATCACTTCTTGGAAACGATACAAATGGAAACCTGAGTATATTGATGACGTTTATACTACGTTTTCCCAGCTGCTTAACACTTTCATGTCTAGTATGTATGACACGGAATCTTCTGTTTTGCCTCACTTGAAGGACTTTATAGATATATACAAGTCCTCTGCTGATAAAATGTGCAGCAGCAATAGAAGGTTGGAACATAAACATCCCGATTGGTGGGATAATGAATGCATGGCGGCAAAGCGTTATAAAAAACAAAGCGCTGAGTGTATTTAGAGTAACAGGCTATACATGTGATTTGGTCACTTATAAGATACATCGTAATAGGTTTGAGTCACTATGTAAATATAAAATGGCTTTATTAGGAAAGAGAAGGAGGAACGAACTTCTTAATTGTCGTAATGATGCAAAAGAGTTCTGGTCTCTTCTTAAAATGTATAATGTTTCTGCATCGAAGTTCAATTGCACATGTAATTTTTTATTCACATTTAAAAGCATTACTTAATCCAGATTTAACCACACAATCCTCAGACTCTTCGTTATAAGAAGATATTAGGCATACTTTCAATTGTGAGGAACGAATCATACCAATTACCCGAAATGAAATAATCAGAACTGTAATGTCATTGAATATTAATAAAACTCCTGGTCCTGAAAACAAATACACTTCAAATGATATTTTACGCTTTTCGCAAAAGCTTTCCAATGAAGTTTTGGATAGCGGTTGCTTTCCTGAAGAATGGAGCTAAATTATTATAACTCCACTGCATAACAAGGTGTGCATAACGGATTCCAACACTTATCGAGGAATGTCCTTGATTGACTCTATATGTAGGATTGACTAGTTGAATATTCAAGTGGTGTGACGATTTTAACATTATTGACGAATCGCAAGCAGGCTTTCGCAAACATTATTCTACATTGGATAATATATTTGTTTTAATGTCTTTGGTACAAAGGTATTCATATAAAAAGCGTGGTAGATCTTATTGCATTTTTATTGACTTTTCTAAGGCATTCGATAGGATACGTCACGATATATTGTTGGAAGCTCCGCAGCGCGATGGTATAAATGGCAAATGCTTAGAAGTTCATAAATCAATGTATAGTAAATTCAAGTCTTGCGTTAACATTTGTTATACTTTGACGCAGTACGTCGATTGTACAATCAGAAGCAGACAAGGCTGTGTGGGAAGTCCTAAAATGTTCTCTCTATTTGTAAATGACTACGTGATATCAATGAGTTGAGCGTTTTAATGTTTGCTGACACTCTAGGGGTTTATTTTACAAGCAAATTATCATGGTCAAAGACGCATCATATGTTACAAACTAAAAAGGCAATTAATTATATTTTAAGATTACGCAAAAATTTAGGATTCATTGAGTTAAAAGACATGTTTAAAATATTTAATGCTACTGCTACGCCTATATTATGCTACGGTTCACATATTTGAGGCTATCAGTATGATGAGAAAATTGAAAAAGTTCAATTACAGTTTTGTAAAAAAATCTCTGTTACCTTTCATACAATAAATGCGATTTTCTGGCTTTGAGAGCATGTGGAAGATTACCACTATGAACTGGCTGAACATCATTCGTATGAATAACACTAGATGCCCTTGTTGTGTGTAGGCTTATTGTTACACACAACATTATTGTTGCCATGAGGTTAGCTGGGTTTAAGTAAAGAAAACAGTATTCTTTAAGATGTAATTGATTGAGTCTTGGTATTTGAATACGTACTTTTGGATGTTGTTGTAAAACAAAAGGAACAGTTGATTAATTAAAGCAAAGTGCTCATATACAGATATTGCAGCTTACATCGGATGGTTTAAAATGTGATTTGGATATTATTGTGAACAATATGGACACTGATAAGACGTTTTATAGATTAAGAGTTTAACAGGTATTTGTCATTGATATGTGAAACTGTGGAATTGTAATCCTTTAATAAATATGTTAAGGTTTGACATTTAGTTGCTGAGTTCATCAATATCTACTTGCGTAATAATAATTATTACGTAATTATTTATGTTACTTTGAGCCGTAACGAACTTGTTACTCATATACCCCTAGGCGTCGTAACACCCTAAACAATGTTACGTTATGTTGCTGTAATTAGATGAATCGGGTAAACGCACCTGGCTTACTAATATAAAGGATATACTTTTTAAGCATGGGTTCGGATACGTGTGGGTGTTTCATGACGTTGGTAATGTAAATACTTTTTTAAAGCTGTTTTCAAAGAGGAATAAGGATTGTTATACCCAAAGATGGCATGCTTATATTGATGAGTCGTCTAAAGCAATCCATTATAAGTATTTCAAGTCGTTATTAACGCCTGAGTTATATCTTAATAAAGATTTATCTTATTTATTAAAAACAACTTTGTGTAACTTTAGATGTTCGTCACATGACCTGATGATAGTAAAGGGCAGACATTTATCGGTAGACAGAGAACATAGGTATTGCCAACTTTGTATACAACGTAATCTTTACGCCATCGAAGACAAACATCACTTTTAATAGCTATGAATTATTACGGGTAGAGTATTCTGATAATTCATGGCTCAAGAACAAAAATCTTCACCCTTTTCATTTTATTTTAGATTGTAATGCCAGAGAAACTGTTTACAAACTTTCGAAATACATTGTAAAAGCTTTTGAACTACGAAGGTATATGGTACAAGAATTAAGTTAAGCGTTAAGTTTGTGATATTCTTGAAATTTTCCAAATCTAGTTTACATAAAAACTTTACTTATTATCTCACTGTTTTTGTAAATTGTAAATTATCCTCTCTGTCACATGTGAACTTGACATGTAAATCAGTTGTCTGCTAAATTTGTAGTAGAACTGTTTTATTAAGCCAAAGAAAACCTGTTTCGGGTGAACCCCATTAACCCCCCCCCCCCCCCCCCCCCCTTTTTCAGTGTTGTTTGTCTACTGCAAATAATTCAACCAATGCATTTGTTGATCTGTATTAATGTTATTTAACATATTTTAGCGAACAGTTTTCTTTTCTATGTTTTCAAACTCAATTGTCTGCTGCAAATGATTTAAAAGTCATCTGTATCTGGAAAAGGTTACATTCAAAATGGAAAAAATGAAAAAATAAGTATACATATGCGTGTGTGAGTGTGTGTGTGTGTGTGTGTGTGTGTGTGTGTGTACAGCTATCATTCCGAGGACCTGTGTGTTAACAATATTTTGCTTCAATTTGGCCTAGTGACCTAGTTTTTGAAAAGCCATGACCAAAATTCGAACTTGGTCTACATATTATCAAGACAAACATCTGATAAAGTTTCAACATGCTCAAGTTAAAAATGCAGCATCCAAAGTGAAAACAAGATGTTCCCTCAATTTGGCCTAGTGACCTAGTTTCCAGCCCAATATCTCCCATATTCAAACTTGATCTAGATATCAAACTGCTGAGGCAAGAATTGCGGCCTCTATAGTGTTAACAAGAGTTTCCTTCAATTAGACCCGACATGACCCAAATTTGAACTTGCATATCACCAAGACAAACATTCTGATAAAGTTTCAACATGCTCAAGTTAAAAATGCAGTATCCAAAGCGTAAACAAGATTTTCCATCATATGGCCTAGTGACCATTTTCTTTTTTACCTGATATGACCCACATTTAAACATGGACTAGATATCATCAAGACGTGCATTCTGACAAAGTTTCAACATGCTCAAGTTAAAAATGCAGCATCAAAAGTGTAAACAAGATTTTCCCTCAATTTGGCCTAGTGACCTAGTTTCCGGCCCAATATCTCCTATATTCAAACTTGACCTAGATATCATTAAGCCAAACATTCTGACATTATTTCAAACTGCTGAAACAAGAATTGCGGCCTCTATAGTGTTAACAAGATTTTCCTTCAATAAGACCCGAAATGACCCATATTTGAACTTGCATATCACCAAGACAAACATTCTGATAAAGTTTAAACATGAATAAGTTAAAAATGCAGTATTCAAAGTGTAAACAAGATTTTCCATCATTTGGCCTAGCGACCATTTTCTTTTTTACCTGATATGACCCATATTTGAACATGGACTAGATATCATCAAGACGTGCATTCTGACAAAGTTTCAACATGCTCAAGTTAAAAATGCAGTATCCAAAGTGTAAACAAGAATTTCCTTCCAGTTGGCCTAGTGACCTAGTTTCACACCCAATATCTCCCATATTCAAACTTGACCTAGATATCATTAAGAAAAACATTCTGCCAAAATGTCAAACTGCTGAAATATGACTTGCGGCCTCTAGTGTTAACAAGATTTTCATTCAATTTGACCTAATGACCTACATTTTGACCCGACATGACCCATATTTGAACTTACATATCACCAAGACAAACATTCTGATAAAGTTTCACCATGCTCACGTTAAAAATGTGGCCTCCAGTGTGTTAACAATATTCCCCTTCAATTTGACCTAGTTTTTGACCTCATATGGCCCAGTTTCGAACCTGTTCAAGGTTTGATGGAGATGAATGTTCTGATAAACTTTCTGAAGAAAGGATACTAAATGTAGTCTGTAGAATGTTAACAAGGCAATTGTTGACGACGCACGGCGGAAGGACGCCCGACAAAATGTAATCACAATAGCTGAAATTGAGCACTTTGTGCACAGGTGACAAAATGTAATCACAATAGCTGAAATTGAGCACTTCGTGCACAGGTGAATTAATAAGTGAACAGAAATGGTTGAATAATAATAAAGTGATTATAAGTTTGTTATTTTTTATTATTTTCATTAATCTTCAAAGCATATCAGCTTCAACAACTCAGTATATATTTATTTCGAAAATTAAAATAAGTAAAACCTGATCCAAGACTTAACCCTTTTCTATTTGCAGGCATATTTTAAAAACATTGTGGCAAATGGTAAAATTGTTCACAGCAATTTCTCCTTTTGCTATAATGTACCCATTTTCATTTATTTATGATACTTAAATTGATCAATAGAGATTTTCTTTCATTTTGCCAAAATGTTTTTAATTGAAATCCTTTCTCATAGACGCTCTCTGGAGCCAAATACTTTTAAAAACATAGTGGAAAAATGAGAAATTGCTCACAATGCATTAGCACAATCTGCTTTTTCCACAATGTTTTAACTTCATTTACAAATTTAACCTTCATTGATAGAGATTTACTATAGTTTTGCCTAAATATGTTTTATTGAAATGTAATCCTTTCCTACATACGCTTAATGAAGGACACAACTTTTGAAATCATTGTGGAAAAGGAGAAATTGCTCACAATTAGCAATTAACTGCTTTCGCAACAATGTTTTCAACGTTATTCACAAATTGACTTTTCATTGATAGACGTTTCATTATATGTTACTAATTGGTTACAAGGTCGTCTGTTGCAGGTTTGTTGTTTGTAGGAAAGGGTTGACGCTATGTCAATGGTAATTCAGTTATATCACAGCTACCAGTTCACCTAGTGTTTCCTAGATGTCTCGCACCAGTACTCCGCATAATTTTTTTAACATTCTCCCAGGCAACTGGATACCTTCCTACATCGACAATCAAGCCCATTGATTGAAGTCGAATGCACTAGACACAATCGCATGTAAAAATGAATTCAAAATTCGACCAGCTCGACGAAATTAAAACAAAGATGAACACCAGACTTGACTCAATGAACATGAAAATGGGCCATTTAGAAACGAGTCAGAATTTCATTAGCAAACAATATGACAGTGTATCAACTCACGTCAAGGAAACAACATATAGCGTTAAAAAGCTTGAAATCAAAGTCTCAAAGATGGAGATCGAAAAGTCTGAAGTATCTCAGGAAAAGGAGTTCATAAAAGAAGATATTATTGATTTAAAGTACAGATCTATGAGGGATAATTTAATTTTTCTTTGGTATACCCGAGCCAAGCGGAATAACGGTGAGAGGCAGTGACTCAACTAGCTCCTATACAGTTTTTTTAAAACATCTTGAAAATTGAGAATCCTAAAAGTTGCATTGATATAGATAGAGCGCATAGAAAGGGGGACGGGTCACCGATAAAGTCCGAACAATTGTAGTTAAATTTAAGGATACCAAGTCCAAAATGAATGTTAAATATAGTTTGAAAGATATCGACCTACGTCGCACGGCCTATGGAGTTTCGGAACAATTTCCCGCGGAGATAAAAGAAAGGAGAAAGATTTTATTTCCAATTATGAAAGAGGCGCGGGACAAAGGGAAAATGACAGTTTTGGTGCGGTTATATATAAACTGCAAACTTTATTCTCCGTCAGTGCCTGGTGACCAATCCGATTAATTCAACAGAGAAAAGTATGAACTAAGTGTTGTTTCCTGGAATATTGAGGGTTTTCGGAACTGTATAGGTGACTCTGATTTTCTCAATGTTATTCATGATAACGATATTGTTTGTCTCAGTAAAACATGGCAATAACATAACGATGTATTCTGTTTAGAGGGTTTCGAACATGTTCTTATACCAAGACAGGACAGTTTATCTACAAGTGTTAAGCGAGTTAATGGTGTTGGTCATTACTACAAGAACTCGTTAAAAGATGGAATGAACATTGAGGAAAAAATGATTACGGGCTAGTTGTAGGCAAAGTCTGTCATATTTATTCTAACTTTGATAAATATTTGTATTTATGCTTTGTTCCCCCGAGCAATTCACGTTATTTTAATTTACATGATCACGATATTTTCGATTTATTGGAAGATATGATATCTAAATACTCTGCGAAGCGTGATTTTTGTATTATTGGAGACCTTAACGCTCGTTCTGGGACAAGAAAAGATTATTTGGAAAACCATTTTGTATTAGATCATCAGTTTTGATGATATTAAATATTAATTTATATTCTGGCATTGATAAATTGTCGACGATTCTCACTGGTTTCGGTAGAAAGCTACCCTCAGGCCCTTGTATAAGCAAAACTGAGCGTAACGTTTAACGGTGAATGTAAGAAAGCCCGTCGTGAACTGAGATTATCGAATCGGGCTTATAAAAAGTGCAGAACCCTACAGAATAGGGAGTTCTTGATTTCAAACCAGAACAAATATCGTTTGGCCCAAAAGCGTGCGAAGTTCAAGAATAGAGACGATCAGAAACAAACCTTTCGTAATTTGTCATGTGAAAGTCCTCATAAGTACGAACATTTAGAACAAAACGTAAACAGTGTAAAATAGATAGTACAAAACGCTCTTTTCGTCCGATAATGTTTTCACCACTGAGGAAACAGTCCTTTTTGAACGATGGTAATTTTAATACGATGAACTTGGTCTGCTATTAATTGTCTTAAACGCGGGAAAGGTGGAGGTGTTGACAATTTATTGCCATAAATTATTTTAGAATGTAAAACTATATTAAGTCATAACTTGTGCAAATTGTTCAATTACATGTACAATAACAGTTGATATCCAGATAGCTGGACTAAAGGGATACTCGTTCCAATTTCAAAAAAAGAAACTGATTCATCTGATGTAAACAATTATAGAGGAATAACGTTAACCAGTATTTTATCCAAGATATTTTCCATTATGTTAGATAACCGATTGCGCAAATGGGCCGAAAGTCATAATGTGCTTAACGATTGTCAATATCGTTTCCGAAAAAAAGCGCAGTACCACAAACTGCATTTTTATTCTTAGCTCGATAGTTAATAAAGTTATTAAGCACGAGAAGAACAAGTAATATTACGCTTTTGTTGATTTTAAAAAGGCGTTCGACCTTGTTTATAGAAACGGTGATGTAGATTTGGCGCGACGTTATGTAACTTCGCGTGTCGCGCCATTTTGATTGACGTTAGTGACGTCATTCTATATAAACAATAAAAGATTGAACCTAAACAGACGTTGTTAATTTACTAACATTGTACATCTCGATACTTATGGTGCCGTGACCAAACCTACATTAAAAGTGCATCGTACCAAACATTGCAATTAATGAGACAGGGCAAGATTGCTCTCAATGCGGAACAGATCAAGGCATAAGAAGAGGCGAAGCAAGAAAATCAAATGGACGACGTCATAGACCACCTCAGCATGGTGGAAGACGCCGCGCTTTCACTGACAAGCATCGATGAGGAAATCATATCTAAGATCGACGCAGAAAGTACAGTTACCGAGGTGACGGAGACCGGGTCGTATAATTTCCACCTGACACCCAAACTAAAGAAATATTAGAGATTTTGCGAGCAAACGAAACCAGCAGAGTCGTCGCGAAACATTAATCAGTCATCACGAACTTCGGACGAGAATGTAATTCATTTTAACCAGCAAAGCGAAACTAGTATTCCACAGTTGTCTGCATCGTACCACAAATTGCCGAAACTTTCGCTTCCGACATTCAATGGCGATTTGCTTTCATACCAGACGTTTTGGGACTCATTCGGAGCGACAGTTTATAACAATCCCGTATTATCCGACGTACAGAAATTCGGGTACTTAAAATCATTACTTGAGGGCGACGCTGCTAGAACAATTGACGGATTTTCATTGACAAATGCAAACTACAAGCAAGCTTTGGATTTATTGAAAGAGCGGTACGGGCAGAAACAGAAGATCACCTCCGCATACATGCAGACACTTCTGCAGCTACCAACGCCCGCTAATAACATTCATGAACTCAGACATTTACACGATAAACTGGAGACAAATATACGAGAATTGGAATCGTTGGGAGAAGTACAAGAGACATACGGTAGTCTTCTTATCCCGATAGTATTTGAGTCAGATCATTCCAGACGACATTTGGCAAGGGACCATGTTACCGGAAGATGGGTTCTTCCTGATCTTCGAAAGGCGTTGAGCCGTGAACTTGCAATCATGGAGGCCGGAGAGTCACATAACGCTCAACAGACAGAATACAGACCTACAGCGTCTTTCTACACTGGAGCTCGAAAGGAAGACAACCACAGGACGCCAAACACAGATATATCTAGGAGGAGTTGCGTTTTCTGCGAAGAAGTTCACAACGGTGATTGTCAGAAAGTAAGTGATATTCAATCTGGTATCTCCATCGTAAAGACTAAGCATTTATGTTTTAATTGCCTTAGTAAGAATCACAAATGTTACCAAATGTCCCTCCCAGTTCCGTTGTCGCCATTGCAGAAGTAAACATCACACCAGTACGTGCAGTCAGTTACAGACGACGATTCCTCAGAGACCCCCACCCAAGAACGTTCCTGTTCCAGTACAACCCGCCCCCTTCCCGTCACAGCCTTTTCCCGGAAGTCATGCAGTAAAGCATCCCGATGTAACCAGAAGTTGTGGAAATTGGAATCCACGTTATGGAAACGGCGGAGCTGCTATTTTGCATTCGTCTTCAAAGACCACCCATTCAGATACTGTGTTGAAAATTGCTATAGCCCCGTATATACAGACGGTAAATATGCAGAAGCCAACATTGTGATGGATGAAGGAGCCCGGAGATCTTTTATTTCCCAGAATTTAGCAGCACGCTCCAACTTAAGATAGACGGAACTGATGTTATCCATTTGTCATCGTTTGGAGACCCAGCCCACAGCGTCCAGCACCGTAAATGTAGTAGCAGATGATGGTACGATGATTCCGATACGAGTCCTTATTATTCCCGCGATTGCCAAGCCCAGTAGTAGCAGGTACCACAACTCCATCAACAACTTCACGTATCTCAGAGGTTTGAAACTGGCGCATCCCGTTACCATGGACTTTTACTGGCAGATCGTCGGCGACAAGATCATCAGAGGATATGGACCCACTGCTGTGAGCTCGCGCATCGGCTACTTCCTGTCCGGTTTATTTTCCACTGTTATGGATGTCATAGCAACCCACGTATCAGAGGCTACAGATCTCACGCGATTTGGGGAGATGGAATCTATGGGGATTTCTACAGACGACAGTGAAGAAACAGACGCTACGTCCTATCTACAGCATTATCAAGATACCCGTGTACCTACTCAGACGGGAAGTATACAGCCATTTTACCATGGAAACAGAATCACCCTCCCTACTAACTATAATATAACGAAGAAGCGAACCGAGAGTACCATTATCTGCCTATTTACCTGTGCCAGAACTCGTGCAGTCCATCTCGAAATCGTTACAGACCTTACAGAAGAATCGTTCATGCTTGCCTTCAGATTTATTAGCAGACGATCATTAACCAGGTTGATGTTATCAGACAACGCTACCAAGCTGCAGCCAATCAGATCCGACGACTTTGTGGTTCGCAGAATCTACAGACTGCCCTTACTCAAATAGGTACCTAGTGGCAGTTTATTCCGAAGAGAGCACCATGGTACGGAGGCATGTGGGAACGACTTATCGGCGATGCCAAAACAACGATGAAGACGATTCTCGGTAGAGCCTCCATTGATCTACAGACATTGCAGACGGTGATAACGGAAGTAGAGGCAATTATGAATGACCGTCCATTAACGTACGTGTCATCTTCCAGAGATGATCCCAAGCCTCTCACGCCTTCACACTTGCTACACGGGCGTAGACTGACGACTCTACCATTATCCGATGCACCGGTAACCAGCTTTACAACAGGTAACCATAACAACCGAGACGAGATGAGACGACGTGCGAGACGACATGAGCAGTTGATCGACCACTACTAGCACCGCTGGAAAGATATTACACCCAGACTTAAGTGGAACCTCGTTGTATTAGACGAGCTCGTTACCGGGAACGATGGCTTTTCGAGGGCCGCGAGGATACGGACGTCCACAGGGGTTACCACACGTCCAATCGTAAAACTCTACCCGTTGGAAGTCGTGCATGAAGAGAAATTGTGAAAAGACATTTTTGTGCATTGAGTTTTCATATCGATCAGTGATATTTGTGCAGAGACAATAGAGACATATAACTTTTAAAGTGCAATTAGTAAAACATAGACTTTGTGATTTCAATGTAGATATTTTATTGAGATAGCGCGTATCAGTATGTGTTAATATGATTAATTTAAGTAATTCATGGCCCGAAGTATGTTGTAGATTTGGCGCGACGTTATGTAACGTCGCGTTTCGCGCCACTTTGATTGACGTCATTCTATATACACAATAAAGGATTGAACCTGAACAGACGTTGTTAATTTACTAACATTGTACATCTCGACATGTATGTATATGATTTTTCGTTTAAAAGACAAAGATCTTGTTGAAAAATAAAATCTCCTAACTTTCGACCATTTATATTGGTGTCGTTACATTCCCACAATGTACTGTGGCAATTGAAATCCCCCATTAAAATGAATGGTTTGGGGAGTTGAGAGATAAGGTTGTTTAGTTTATCTATATCTAGCGGCAACTTGGTGGGAGAAATGATAACAGAAGTTGCCTGCAATGTTGTATCAAGATTTATTAGCTTATGAGGGACTGAGTTGTTAACAACTACAGCAACTCCACCACAAGCACGGTCACCACCCCGAGAGACTGTGTGGTAACAAGAGTGATACTTAAGTGTAAATTTGTCAGAATATTTCAGGATAATTTCTTGTAAGCAAAGCGCTACTGACCTATTTTCATCGATAAGTAAGGATAATTCTTTAAAATTAGAATTTAAACCTCGACAATTCCATTGTAAAATAGTATTACTCATTATCATTGTATATATTCATGAGTAAGAAAGAACACAGAGTAGGAAGTATGGATTTAATCATTTTGTAAAGGTCATCTTATAATTTTACCTTGCTTATTATTATCTGCAAAAGTATCCTCTGCTTCTATGTCTTCATTTAAACACTGGTAGCGGTTATGGTTTTTAATTGGGCCATCGGATCCTTTGGGAATACGATCCGACGCAACCAATTTATTTGAACTTTTATTGGATTTCGGACTCTTTTGAGTTTGTTTTGAGCTATAAGTTGATGTTTTGTGGCTAGATTTTTTGTTTTCTATGGGATCAATTTGAATTGGTGCAATATCTTTAATTGGTTTAATGACTTTAATAGGTTCTATAATTCTAATCGGTTCGGTTTGAACAGCTACATATGTCTGCGTTACAGTATCTTTCTTTTCGACGGGCATAGAAATATTGGTTTTAGAAGCAGTAGCATATGAAGTGGTCAAATTAAAACGGGCTTCAATAATTGTCTTTGCCTCTGGAAAGGAAAGGCCTTCTTTATATTTGTTGGTGACAATTTCCTTCTCCCGTTTCCAAAATTAGCAGGAGAGGAAGGTGGAATAATGTTCACCATCACAGTTCAAACATTTAAGTAGATATTTGCAGTCAGTAACATCAGTATCATGATCTGAATGTAATTTAGTGCAACGACGTCACACTTTTTCTTCATTGCTTTTTCTACATTTACTTTCGTGGTGCCCAAATTTATAACAGTTGTAATGTAAGCACTAGGGTATTTGTCGGTTTTTTAATGTTTTCCCTGTAGGAAGTCATTCTCCTGACCTGGACGACCAGTTGGTCGGCCAGTTCAGTAGCAATTTCTTTCCTCCTCGGTCATGGTGGAGTGCCCTTGGGCAAGGCACATTTCCTAGCCTAGTACTGGTTTGTTTACCCAGGGATCATGAATAAGTGAACTGTCGCCGTGATATAACTGAAATAATGTTGCAAGCGACGTAAAACCCCAATAAATAAATACCTTCAAGATCTAGGCATCTTATAAGACCTTTTGATGTATTAAGTGTATTGTGAGCAGAACATTTGGCAGATATATTGAAAAAAGTCTTTAATTTTAATAGGTTGTCTGCGTGTGCTTTCTTCTCAACTTTAATGAGAACGGCACCAGATTTCAGTTTTTTAACAGACTTTGGTGAGCCTGCAATTGAGACTAAGCATTTTTCAATGACAAAATGTGAACTTGAAGAGATAGGCGGTTCAGGTAAATTTGATTCAATCAATAGAATGCGTGGAAATGAAGAGTTTGATGTGTTGCCTTTCGGTTTGTCGATATCGGAGTCCGAGTCCATTTGAGTGCGTGTGCGTTTTTTTGTTTTGAGGATCCATGTTTTAGTTTTTTTATTTCGTCAACCGCGGACCGCATCCGCCACGGAGTCCGACATGGGAACACGATACATGGAGCGGAAATCCAGCTCCTCGTGTCAGGGGTACACAGATGGTATACTTAGATACCATGAATAAGTTAGTGCGACAAGGAAGAACATGGATGTGTCCCCCATATCGGGGATTCGCCATGCAAGTCAGTGCCACCACCAAAATATTCGCGCTACCAAATTAGCCAATTAGCCTATAAAAGACCAGGCACGATAACTTTATGCAAATTAAATATGATACATATAATATAGATTGGTGTATATGTAATGAATGAAACGAGCAGATGGAATTATCTCAAGTGAAAAAGAACAAAAATCATACGTAGATACATGCACAGATATTTATTATGAAATGTTAACACCATTAAAGTTAACATACATGTATTGTTAACAAAAATGTGTGCCGAAATATAATATATGACCAGCCGATTGCACTAGACCAGGGCCCGTATTCACCAACCGATCTCAAGTTCGATTTTCGGACTTGAGACTAAATTATCGGACTCAAGTACGTTTTCGAGATTTAGTCCGTATTCACCAACCCGACTAAATTGAGAATCGAACTAAATCTTAGGATTTCGGACTCAGGATCGCAGTTCACTATGAGGCGTGCTAAATTATCGGACTAAATTAGAAAAAAGATGGCGTCAGCTCAAAGCTACCGCTTCGATATTTCAGTTGGACTTTTAATCATTGTAAACTTAGAGATTTGGATGAAAAATAGGTGGAAATATACTTTTTGGCGATTATCTCCCATTGTTAGCGAACAAATTTGTAAATTTCCGGTTGGAATAGAAAATTAAATTTTGATGCAGTAATCGGTGGTTGTCGATGTTTTCGCGGGTGAAAGTGATAGTTAACATGTTAATACAGCAATAGGAAGTTTTATAATTTGGACAATTATCAACGATATCGAAAAAGAAAGTTTCCGGATTACAAACGGACAATCCCGAGTGCAGTGAACGAGTGACCAACATTCAGAAATTCACAGATCTTATTTCAGTACTCGCTCAATCCAAAAGACAGACAAGAAATACATATTTGACACAGGGACGTGTCTAGAATAATCCTTCAGTCAATATTCATCCTGAACGGTGTCGATATATGTCGCTGGTAAGTTGTTTTCAATGAAAATGGGATTATTTTAAGTGGGTGGGGTAATTTAATAACAGTCGCTCTCACGGTTGTGCACTGACAAGATATATACATACACAGCATGGTATTTCATTTGAAGTCAATCAATATAAAGCTGTTCAAATCGGAGAGTGTATGTGTGATGTTTTGGTTACTTTTTAAATATAAATGTACATATAATAAATTAGATTCTACAAATCGCATATGCATCATGACTAGCATGCATGTGATCAATGTATTGAGTGTAAAAGAGACATATCATGTAATGGTATGTGTTAATGACACTCCACTTTTGGCATCAGTTAAATTTATATTTATAGTTACTTTGTCATGTAACTAGCGGGAATACATTTATTTCCATTTCTTGTCAACAGTTGCATCTAGCACAAAACTGGTAAGTTCCACAAAACTACATGAAGATGGTCAGTGAGAAAAGCTGCAGAGACTGCATATGCACAGGCTCAGCTGTGTCGTTACTGAACCCGGATACATTGTGAATCAAATATCACAAACAGATCTCAATGATTGCAAATGTTCTTGTTTTATACATTACATTTCTAACAATCCATCTTTATTAATTTTAAACAATCTGATAAAGAGATTGTGTGATACTGTTAGTAAAATGAAATGCCTAAGAAAAACAGAAGTTTAACTGTCATGGCATTTCCTTGATCATTTAGATTAGGAACACAGGGAAATATATACTTGTGTTGATTTAATCAGTCAATTTAAGCATACATTTCATTGTGAAAGCATGACATTGATGTTTTCTTTTCTTATTCTATCATTCACCATATTATTTCAACATGATAATTTATGATCCTTGTATTTTTATTTTCATTTCAGTGTTGATTGGTGACAGAAATTATACAGAGTTCCTGAATTCAAGGAGATGGGATAACTGCCAGCCATAAACAGGCCTATACTCTGTGAATGCATGTGGACCAGAAAAAAACCTGTGATGCAATCATGCATATTATATATATATATATAAAACACATGTTTTTTACAACATCAGTTGAAAACTCTTATCAATTTTAAGCAGAGATATATATATACATGTATTATTTAACCCTTTCCCTCATATAGACGCTTTCTGACGCCTTTGCCGCAGACAGCTTTTTGAAAACATAGTGACAAAAGAAGAAATTGCTCAAAACAAGCAATTTTGCCTTTTTCCACATTTTGTTTCCACTTTTAGTCATAGTTTATCTATCTTCTGCTGTAGAATTGTCATATAACGGAAATGGTTAAGATTATGACTGTAGGAAAAGATTAATGAAAATGATATAAACAAATGTTGTCATTTTACATCATTTCAGTGAAATTTATTCTTACCCTTGCCAATACATGTAAATGATAAATTTGAAGAGTCTCTTTGAATAGGAATTTAATTATTGATTAAAGCTGATAACAATGTGACAAAAGACAGAATTGCTTGTTCGGAGCAGTTTCTCCTCTTGACATATTGTTATTTAAAGCCATCTGCACAGGACTGCTGGAGCTTGTCTTTATGTAGAATAAGGTAGCTGTTATCTCACAGTAACACTTAATAATAAGAAATGGCTATGCTAAGGACTGTATTGTGTGAAAACAAGTGCATGTAATAATATATTGAGAAAAAAATATGTCATATAAGTGGAAATGTTGTGTGAAATATAGATTTGCTAGGTTTTTAAAAACCTAGAAAATTGTTATTTCACACAAGTTTTTCTACTTTTGCTACATTGCTTTCAACATTATTATAAAGCTGAACTCTAACATAGTAAACTTATAGAGTGGTTCCATATTTTTCTCCAAATTATTTCAAATTCTTCTGCTTCTGATTATTTTGTAGGGAAACATATTCTACTTTTTTCTATGTATTTTAATTATGTTACAACAGAGGAGTGACAGTAAGGAAAGGCCAGGAAATATGGAATATTTTTACTAATTATTGGTCAGTTTTATATACCTTAAAATTTATTAGGATACTATTACATAGTATAATCTGTTATAGACCATTTATAGTACATTTTAAAACACTTTTTTGTTAATCCTTTTAACAGATGACTTTCAAAGCATTTGCTGGTATTAAAAAAAGGAACCTCTCTATAATTAAGTAACAATAATAATTATAATAGAGTCAAGTTGAAAACAATTTATCTTTTTCAAAAATAATTTTCTGCAGAGGTGTCAGACAGTGTCTGTTTTAGAAAAAATGGTTTAACTAAGAACTAGTTTCAGTTTGTGCATTTTAATGTTAAATATAAAATTTGGTTAGCTCCAAGTTCAGTTGAATAATAGACTTGTAAAATTAAATTAAATAAATTGTTATTTAGAAGTTTTATTACCACAATATACATCCTAAGCCTTTTCCACCTGGCATTCAAGTTGCATCTAAACCAAAAATGTTGAAAATAGTGTGACAAAGGGAGCAATTGCTCAATATGAGCAATTTCTCATTTTGCTACAAATATTTTTCAAGACAATTCAATAATTAAGTCATCATTTAATGAGATTTTTTTTTAAAAAGTTCATGAATTACTAACTATATAACAATTTGCCTGAAAGCTTATTTTAAAGATGCCTGCTTCCAAAAAATGGGGGAAATGTGTTATCTTCAGAAATCTGCATCAATAAAGGATGTTTTCATGCACTTCAAATGTAATTTTATTTTAGAATAAAAACTGGTTCTGACAGTACTTATTTTATAATATTATTTTAGTGTAGTTTCCACACATGTTACATTGAAGAATTGAATGACCTTAACCATTTCCCTCATATAGACGATTTCTGATGCCTTTGCAGCAGACAGCTTTTTTGAAAACAAAGTGACAAAAGAAGAAATTGCACAAAACGTGCAATTTCTCCTTTTGTCACAATGTTTTCCACCTTTTGTCATAGGTTATCTATCTGATAAAAGAGATTTTCTATTTTTTGACCAAATATGTTCAAAGTCTTCTGCTGCAGAATTGTCCTATGAGGGAAAGGGTTAAACATGTGCTATTTAGATATTTTTTCACAAAACAAAGATTTAATTGATTATTATTATGTAGACACAGTAAACGGTTTATCTCTGTTAATTTATAGTTTGATGCATAAAGAATTTATATAGAATGAAAATAATCTTGACTTATCATTTACCCTTGGTCCCTTTCCCTTAAAGATGTCACAAATTTAAGATATTAAGCACTCAAATATGTAGTATATTCTTTGAAAACATCTTTTATAAACAACGGAAAATCTTTATAAATATAAGAATATATATATTTGAATAACAGTTTAAAACAAATTGTAGTGAAAGAAAAAAAGCTCATGATAGAGAATTTTTCCTTTACTACATGTTTTAATGCATCTGCTGTTAACTCATCAACATGTGTCTGCAAGTTGGAAAGGCTTAATAATATGTTAATATTCTATGGAGCAATATAGTCAATAGTTACTGTTAAGATATTGAATTCTTGGAAAAACCAATTTTAGTTATTGGGAGCTGTTGAATATATATGTTGACACATTTGTACTGTGTAAACAAGTTTTGGTTTTGACACAGTTTAATAACATGAGACAATCCAGTTAATATTGACAGTGAAATACAGTTTAGTTCACAGTGTGTAAGAACCAAAAGGTTTCATTGCATTTAAGTTTTCAAAAATCGTTTCCGTGATAAACATGTTGTCGTCTAGGAAAAAACCACCGAAATCTTGTTTACCGCGACAATCGTGAGTCTTTATGCAGTAGCGAAAAAGACGACGAAATATATCATGCAACAGATATTTCCAAAATGATTGTGATCAGTGAAATAAAAAGTAAATCACAGGTCACAGTTTGTCTGTAAGAACAAAAGGCATTTTCTGTCAATTTAAATCACAACATTGATAAAACATGTTGTCTAGGAAAAGTACACTGAAATCGTGTTTACCGCGATAATCGTGAACGAGATTATGCGTAGCGAAAAAGAACAAATCAATCTTGACATGGATATTTTTGTGATTTGATTCTTTGCAAGTTTGCATTTTATGCTGATATGAAGGCCGATTATTAAAACAAAGCAAATAAATGGTAACGTGAAATTATCGATTGAGATGCCAGCTTTGTTTAAAAAAAATGCGACAAAAACATAAATTCTAAAAATAGACAATAAAAGACTGGTTCCGTCTTTTATTTTAGCTCTATTGCAGATAAGAGAACCAGAGTCGGTGCGCGGCCGCTTACGACATTTACAAACTGGACTAAATTGAGACCGTTTTAAAATGCGTTGGTGAATACGACTTCGGCTTAATCTTGGGGAATCCAAAAAACGAACTTGGGATTTGGATTTAGTCTCAAGTCCAAAATAAAAAGTTTGGTGAATTCGGGCCCGGGCCCATCTAAGCTCCCGTTTACACCGAAGCAGAGGCCAAAGCAGTGTGTTGGAAAGCCTGAGATCCCCGAGCTTCCCTCAATTGCCAGGGGTTAGAATTTATGTTTTAGTAATAAGACATATATACAGAACAATTGATTAAATTAATTTTACATTAATGGCGGAGAAAATAAAAACTCGAGCGTGTGTAATTTGTACACTGTCATCGTGTTGTTTTTCACAGCTGGTGTAACAAGTGTCCTTTAATCTCCCATAACAATCGGTAATAGGATAAACTAAGGCTGTTGATTAAAGATATATGGGACACACGTGACAGTGTTTAACAATTTGACCGATAGGCTTGCATTGCAAACCATAATATTCAGAGAATAATTATAATTGTCAATCTAAACAATGAAACATAAGCGCATTACACGTTACGATCAAGAACGTTTGAAAACCAGTTTGATCATTCAGACGCTTTCATATATTGCAATAATTACAAAAAAAAGCGTTTATAATATTGATATTAAGAAACAATCGATTACCAGTCTTTCGAGCCATTTATAGGACATTTTGGAATTTCCGTATGAAGTATTTCGACATAGATTAAGCGAACAAAAACAATACCAATATTTTTGTTAGTTTTAATTGATTAATGCATGCATCTCACTTATCCTTTCCAAATAGATTTGACCGCCAAATTCATTAAGAATCCGTCAACAACGCAAGGCTGAAGCAGACAACTTTAACAACGAAATAAGTACTGACATGATTGTAAACCTCGTATGTCTTTTCAAAAATTACGAAAGTAGTTTAGGGGCCTTTTTTGTTTGACGAGGTGTTTTGAGTATCACGAGAGTACTTTGCATAGCAGATAAAAAGCGCGATGATATTTATTATCTGCCCAAACATGAAGATTGCATATATTTACATCTTTTAACACAATGTAAATCGTAAGCTCGATAAATTTCAAATCTTAGCATCAATCCGGTACCAAAATAGCAATTGTAATTGGCGGTTTCTTTTTAAAGGTTATTTGGTTTGCAGTATTGCATAATAATCCAACAGGCTGTCCAACCTTCCGTATGTAACATTTGTAGTTGTTGTTGCTGGTAGTATTGTGGCGATTTCCAAACCAATCGCCACAAAACAAACTGTTCAAATATTATTTTGTTTACCCTTTTTGCCACACAGCGGCCATTTAATATAAGAATTACATAATGATCTTTCTGTTCAAACATATTATATAATTGTGCATATGGCTTAGACTCGATGACAGTTTCTTTTCAAAGGAGAACCAAAGTAATATATGAATGAAGAAAATCTTTGAGTTTATCAAAGTATTAAAGAGGGTAATTTAACAAGTAAGTTCATTGAATTGTGATTCCCAGCCATTTTCTTTTTTAAAAGAATGCTTGGATCACCAAACAATCTATTTTAAAATGTGTGGACTATGTGGACCTGTACAGTGTTCCATTAGACCGATCAACCTAGTTTATTCAGAAAAAGTAAAATTCAGCAAGTAAATCTAAGTCTTCGACAAAATAGTTTTAACTTGGAGACCTGGATAGAGACAAAACTTGATGAGGACAGGAAATTACATACAGTTAAGAATTAATGATATCATTTGCTTTTTTTCAGCATTGATGCAACTTGGACCGAAGGACATACGTGCCAGTATGTAAATGATGGCAAATGAATGCAGTCATGAAATTAAAGAAATTCAGTACATTTAATAGACCAAGGCTATGTTCATATGCGATTAAAGACATCAATGAGGGTGAAGAAATTTTGGTATAATTATGGTGACGAAACAAACAAATTGTGGTGAAGAAAGGAGGTAAGAGTCTTTCATGTTCATATGAATCATTCTAGTGTGGTTGTTCTTTTTCATCCGTTTTACATTCACAATTATAGACAAGAATTGACAGTTATATGAGTATGAATATCGTGTTATCATGAATATCAAGGTAAAGAAGAAAACAAGAGGCCCAAGAGGGCCAGTATCGCTCCACGGCCATAAGGCAAAAATAAAATCTCCAAACAGCCCTGCCCCGTGGTGGCTATTTTTTTTACCAACCACCATGGCTTAAAGGAATCTTGTAGAGTGTCACCAAAGGAATGTTTCTGCAAAATTATTTGAAAATATTCCTGACACTTTCGGAGGAGAAGATTTTTTAAGTTTTCACTATGGTCATATAAGTCAAAATAGCCCCGCCCTCTGGCGGCCATGTTTTTCGACCAATCAACATGGCTTGAAGGAATCTGATAGAGGGTCACCCAATGAACATTTCTACAAAATTATTTGAAAATCGGCTGAACACTTTCGGAGAAGAAGATGTTTTAAGTTTTCACTATAGCTATATAACGCAAAAAAGCCCCGCCCCCTGGCGGCCATGTTTTTCGCCCAATCAACATTTCTTGAAGGAATCTAATTAAGGTTCACACAAGGAACATTTCTACAAAATTATTTGAAAATCGGCCTGACACTTTTGGAGGAGAAGATTTTTTAAGTTTGCTCTTTAGCCATATAGGCAAAATAGCCCCGCCCTGTGACGGCCATGTTTTTTTACCAATCAACATGGCTTGAAGGAATCTGATAGAGGGTCACCCATGGAACATTTCTACATAATTATTTGAAAATCTGCTGAACACTTTTTGAGAAGAAGATTATTTAAGTTTTCAATATAGCTATATAAGGCAAAAAAGCCCCGCCCCCTGGCGGCCATGTTTTTCGCCCAATCAAAATTTCTTGAATGAATCTAATAAAGGGTCACCCAAGGAACATTTCTACAAAATTATTTGAAAATCGGCCTGACACTTTCGGAGAAGAAGATTTTTTAAGTTCTCACTATTTTTTTCTTTCGGTTGCCATGGAAACCAGAATTTTGAATGGATCAAAAAAAATTGAAGGAATTTAGTAGAGGACATTGAGAGGATGCTTCCCATGAAGTTTCAACCAAATTGGCCAAGTGGTTAGGGAGAAGAAGTCGTTTAAAGGAAAAAGTTAACGCACGCACGCACGCACGCACGCACGGACGCACGACGGACAATTCGCCATGACATAAGCTCGACTGGCTTTCAGCCAGTGGAGCTAAAAACCGATATTTGAAATATAATTGAATCTGTGCATTAAAATTTAATGAGTAAGTTTTTTCCTTACATCTTGATGGGATTATTTTTTTCAATTTAGGATGTAGATGTACACTCTGGAATCACACTAATCATACATATTAATGTCCTGATACATTTGGCAATGATGGTGATTGTTTGCAACTAACACTTTAGTTCATTCAGCTTATAAATACTTATTAAAATGCTGTTAGCTGTTGAGCTATTTCACCTGAACATGATTGGGGACGACAGGGTTATAAGCAAGCATTTACTTCGGTATTATGCTTCACCCGTATTTATGTCCTGATACTCTTGGCAATGATGGTGAACGTTTTGCAGCTTACACTTCCTGAATTTCATTCAGCTAACAAATATATATTAAAGTGCTGTTAGCTGTTGAGCTATCACCTGTTAATGATTTGGGACGACTGGGCTCTAAGCAAGCATTTTTTCTGAGATTCTGCTTCACCCGTGTATGTCCTGATACTCTTGGCAATGATGGTGAACGTTTTGCAGCTAACACTTCATAAATTTCAATCAGCTTATAGATCTATTTTAAAGTGCTGCTAACAAAACAATCATTTTAAAAAAAAGTTTCCATATACAACACATCTGTATCAGACTACTTTAAATAAAAATAGACAAACATAATTTGGTAAATCTCTCAAATGAAAGAATATTTATTAAAAACAATTATTAACAATATCTCCAAAAGTTGTCTGCAGCATATGCATATGGAAAGGGGTGAATCTTAAATTTGTAAAGAAGGGTTTGGGATCGAATTTATCAATTTGATAAAAAATTGTTTATTACTTAATTTTCTTCATCAAATGATGTCTTTTTGTAGAAAATGTGAATTTCTGCATATATATCTTCATTTATGCTAAAAACTGATTGTAAAATTTAGTGAATTTCCCATTGAAATCAGTCCTATATAAAAAGAGAGCCGGTTGCTATGGCATCCAAAGTATGTAGCAAAGTTTTTTTTGCCATTTTACATTTCTTTTATCAAGTTGAGAAAATGTGGGAAGTTTGAACAAAATCAGTGACGATGCGTGCCGCATTCCCTATATGGGAGTGCAAATGCTTACAGAGAATGGCTATATACTTATGTTGGGAATCAGACTACATGTTAGTATTTATTGTTGGGGATTTGTAACTGTACCTGAATTATGATTAATCAACACACAATTTCATGCATGTACAAACACTAAATACAAAAAGCCGTGAAATGGTTAGCATACAATGTATCTAACTCTGGATCAGGGGGTCTATCGGGAATGCTATTCATCCAATTGACTTCATACTTCACACATTTTTTTACGGCCATCCAACAATGAGGTTAGACATCTTCATATGATTATAAAGTCAAATTATGGCCCCTGATTGACTTATGAACTTGGGTTAAAGTTTTAGGGCAAGCTGTGTCAGGTTAAAGTTTTTGGGCAGATGGTGAATTTTACTTATATCTTCAATACTATTAAGCCAATTGACTTTATACTTCACACAGTTGTTCACGGCAATCACAAAATGAAGTTAGACAACTCCACATGATCCTAAATACAAATTATGGCCCTTGATCGAATTAGAAAGTTTGGTAAATGAAATTAGCACATTGAGATTTTAACTCTGATCTTCAATATACAGCTCAATCAATTGATACTTCACACAGTTGTTCACTGCCATCACACAATTAGGTTTCACAACTCCATATGATCCTAAATACAAATTATGGCCCTTTATCAACTTTGAAAGTTTGGTTAAAGTTTAATGGCAATATGGGATTTTAACTCTGATCTCCAATACCGTTCATTCAATTGACTTCATACTTCAAAACGTTGTTCATGGCAATCACACAATTAGGTTTTACAACTCCATATGATCCTTAATACAAATTATGTTCCTTGATCGACTTAGAAAGTTTGGTTAAAGTGTTCGGGCAACTTGGGATATTTGATCTCCAATACAATATGTATGTTATACAGTCACACACGCTGAGGGACAAATATCTACATGCAGTTTAGTCAATTTACGTAATACTTGTTAGATATGATTTTGCTTGGCACTTATATAAATTACATCAATAATTGCATTTAACTCTAAAACAAAGCGGCGATAGTCAAGCATTTGCGTTCGCTCGCGGCGCTCTTGTTGTGCCTACATGTCCCTCGCAATGTGAAATGAAAGTTGATTTCACAATCATTTGTATACTATTTGTTAAATTGATCCATATTATTACAATATTTTTTAGCCAAGGAGAAATACTTCAAAAGTAAAGAAACAGGTGGTGGTCCAGCCGAGCAATTTTCAGCCTGTGAAAATATGCTGTTGGAAAAACTGAAGGACGCCAATGTCCTGTCCGGCATAGATTAAGGTGTGGAGAGTGGGCTTGTCAGTCACTGTGACTCCATTGAAAACGGTATAAAATTTAATAGTATGCACTGCAGAAATTAGATATATAAGCAATGCATTCAACTCTAAGACAAGTGACTTAAAGTTGAGTGTCCTCCAACAGCTCTTGTTGATTAGTTTGTTAATTTTTTTACCGTTAAGTGTGATTATTGGAGCGACATTGTCCTTCATATCATTGTTTTAAGCAATCGCATTATTTCCTATTGATACTTCAAGGAACATTATAATCCCTGTTTTTATTATTGTTTGCATTGTTTGCAGACAAAAAAACCTCTAAAGCAGACAGTGATATTTTGGTGACATATACATAAGGAATTAATCACTTCATATAAGCTAACTATTTGAATTTTGTACATATAATAACAATCATTTATTTCTACACAATCCTCTTGTTTTCTTTTTAAGTTCTTGACCAAGAGTGCTCTCAAACCCAACCTGCTGGTGTTGCTGTTATTCAACATTTCACAAGTAAGTCATATTCAAGATTGGTCATTTGTGTGGATGATGCCTGTCACTCGTGAATTCATATATAACCAACACTTACAATATACCAGTTTTAAGGGCATAAACACACACAAAATGTGATCAATCCTTAATTGGCTTGTCTGATCTAAACATCTACCTTACATCAATGCATATTTTAATTAAATTCACACTTTTTTGTTATCGTCATATTGAAATCAATTATTTTTAACAATATTCTTTAATAAAACATTGCCACGATTTTGATAGCTATTAGTTCACCATGTTGGCATTACCCTGTGAAATATTTAAGATGGAATTATTTACTGTTTCTTTAAGTCATTCCTATATATCAAACTTTTTTTTACAATTTATGTTAAAAGGTAGCAGTCCTGCACTCTTGCCGCCTTCATCTGTTATATACCATTAAATAAAATCCTTCTATACTCTATACACACTTGACAATGTTTGGTTTCAAATTTCACCATGACAGAGTGTTTCAATACCCTTATGACCATACATTGCTAAAAAGCTTGAATTATAAGCTTCAAAAGATGAGCATTGGAATAAAACGTCTGTGTTGTAACTAAAGATATTCGCCTTAAACATACATACTAATTTTTTGCGTAGGAAAGTAGCTTTCAAAGTATATAGCCTATAGTAATTTAGACACAAAATAGTGCAAAAAACTGTCAATTTTCTTATTATTGACACTGTAACCTTCCAGTGGGTGCACAATCACATCATTTTACATACATTTGACAAATCTAAGGCCTTTCATAGAGAAGCATTATAGTTAGTGTAAATATCTAACTTACAGCATGTAACCCTGAGTACTCTTTAAAAAATACCAAGAAAGATAACTCCGTCATTTTAGTCATTTTTAGTCAATGCAGTTATTTTTCCCTTACACCACACCAATGAATTAAACATAAAATGTGATAATAATCAAATTATGACTTTGTTACACAAGAACCATACCTCTGCATGCAGTGTATTTTAGTTATTGCCCTTTTGTGATTTCCATACTGAATTATTTTCCAGGGCATAACTCCAAAAGTATTTGAGGTATTGACTTCAAACTTCATATACAGATAGATTGTATGGAGGAAATAATGCATTACCCTGTGAAATATCTTTACAGATGGATTAAACTATATCATACTGTTTCTTTAAGTCATTCCTATATATATAAAACCTTTTTCAACAATTTATGTTAAAAGGTAGCAGTCCTGCAGTCATGTCGTCAAGGGCCCCAATGCTGCCTCCATCTGTAGTCACAACGATGTCATCCTCATCCTCAAGTATGTGATGTCAACCTTAAAATTGTCTTTTTTAAGCATATTTATAGTCGCCGCTATGTCAATCTTTCCGTCCGTCACACTCTTGTCTGGAGCAGAACAAAAGTCTTTGAGGTATGTACCTTAAACTTCACATACACATATAATATATATATATATATATATATATATATATATATATATATATATCGTTGAGGTGAAGTGCAGTGTGCAAGAACCGTATCTCTGCCTGTAGTATTTCTAGAGTTATTGCCCTTTGTTGATTCTCATACTTAATTTGTTATCATGTGTTACTTGTCCGTACTAAAACTAAACAACCTATGATAAGATGTCAATGACACTTAGAAGATAGATCGATATCAGTGAGAAGAATGCAATGAACATGAACCCTAAACCTATCAAAAGTCATTGCTGAATAATCTCCCTTAAACCATATGTTTTACAAAGTGATATAATTGAAGTTAAACTGAGTGAAATTCAAACTACATGACTGAAAAGTTAGGCACTTTCATAACCTTGCTTTCTTTTTTATTTTAAACCCTGTTAGTGAGCATACAACTTTTCCAGCAATATCCTTTTTATAATTAACATGAACTTTAAGTTATTGTCTTAATAACTGTAAGATAAAGCTCATGTGTCTGCTGTGATCATTTTGATGAGTTAAATATGTTACATTTCATACGTGGCAGTTGTGATAGCCTTGTCTGTAGTGTCGGTGATATGAAAAGAATGTTAACTTTGGGCTATTAATCGGAAAAAGACGAGATATTCACATAAAGCTAGGTGCAAAATCATTAATAAGGACACTAAGCACAAGTGCTAACAGACACATACCACATGCTTAAATAGTTATTGACTTAATGCTAAGTAAGAAAATGTTTCAGCTTTTAAGTACATTTGGAATATGATTTCTTTTGCAGGTGCCAGTCAGTCTGCCTATGTAGAAACTGTTCGAGGGAAGTGTAAGATACTTGTTTAAACTAAACCGGCAAAATAGCTTTATGTAATGGCAAAGTCCCTCATGTTTGCATACATTGAGGCAACCTGTGTCTAGTGGTAAATAAAAATCCACGGGTCGAACCTGGTCCCACCATAAATGTTTTATATAGTAAAATTTAAAATGTCTCTTGAACTGCAATAGCTCAAGCTGTTTAATGTATAACATTATGGAATGCATTTTTCTTTAAATTATGTTCATGTCGTTGCCGTAGGGTCATACTGGCAACATCATAGGAAATACTTTCTATAAAGCCATTCAAGTGTCAGACTCTCTCGAGCCTCTGGTTAATGTTTTGATTACATTTGATAGCAATGAATATTCCCTAGTTATTCTTATATATGTATTATTATTGTGTCTCTCCTTCGACTGAAGGGAGACATACTGTTAATGTCATTATCCTTCTTATTATTACTAAAACAACATGTCAAGTTTTGATGTCTTTGCAGCAAGAAAACGGTCGAATGAGATGGCGGTCGACGAATTATACGAGTTGGAGAAGAAGCGGGCAGAGATAGATCTCCAGTTGGCGAAAAATGTCTTTGCAGCAAGAAAACGGTCAAATGAGATGGCGGTCGACGAATTATACGAGTTGGAGAAAAAGCGGACAGAGATAGATCTCCAGTTGGCGAAAAATAGACTTGCCCATGAGGACACAATATTCGAATTGAAACATGCCATTCTGCAAAAAACCTTAGAGCAGATTATTGGACATAATTCAGCATCCCTTTCAATGAATTGTAACTGGTAAAATTATAACTAATCCCCTTTAAAGGGACTCGGTCACGGATTGGCACCAAAAATAAGTCTTAAGACTGCACTCTCACAGATTAACAGTTTCGACAATTTATTATTGTTTTGTCTAAGAATCAGCTGATTTTGGCATCAATGCCTTCAAAACAGTCACATAAGATAACTCGCAGTAGAACAAATATAATTGAAAAATTGCCGAAAATTTTATTTTTCTTAAAGCGTTAGCCATAAAGCTTTAGCCATAAAACATCAATTTTTGTATGTAAATAAGAAAAACTGCGATCTGATATTTTTTCAGCAGTCTAATGTCACTGGTTTCCAGGCATTTATGCCAAAAATGCCTCATTCCAAGACAAGAACAAAATGTTAGAACAGTCAATCTGTGATAGTGCAGCTTTAAAACACTTATTGTTTCATAAGCTACAAAACTAGTAAGAAAAAGTGTATGTGAAGTTTATGTTCAAACCCACGCCTGTATTCAAGAAAACTATATGCAAAATTTGACACTACCAAATGAACTAGCCCGGAACACACTAGTCTATTGTAAGCTTTAAAACTATATAGGTAAACTGGTAGTAACAGCTGATAACTTGGATTAACCAATGGTTGGATATATTATAGAATCATATTTTTCAACCAATACCGTGTCAAAGCAAAGACAATATTTGAATATATTTAAACACTTTTTGAAGTGTTCCAGCTGTCAGTATCTAAGTTTTAACCCTTTTTACGTTTTGCCACACTTTTTTTTGGAATATATAATGACAAACAATCTGAAAAGGTGCAATTAACAATTCGTGAACGAGTCCCTTTTAGTCACTCTTAGAATTATCTCCAAAAATCTGCTTTAGGCATTATAATGTTAACTAGAAATATCACTGAAGGTGAAGAATACCCCCAGCTGGTAAATATACATATGTATGAGAAATTCAAGGGACCATAACTCATTTAAAAATAATTCCATTGCAACACACCGACAAGATGCACAACTAGGCTTGGTATCAATCATTCTTGTGAAGTTATATTGAATTCTGACTAAGGGTTGCTGAGAAATAGTGTTCACAAGAAATGTCTATATAGCAGTTACACCCAATTTATTTTAACATTTATGATAAGTATAACAATGTCTTATGAGGCCTGGCCCAGGGGTTCCAGAGTTATGCCCCTTTTATGAATTTCTTATATACCCTTGTGTACTAAGTTTGCAACGCAAACTTTATCCTCAGTTTGCAAGTTATCATAATGAAACGTGGAACACATGATCCCTATGAAGTGTAGATGTGCAAGAAATCTTTCATGATGCCCAGCATAGGGGTTCTAGAGTTATGGCCCTTTTATGAAATTCTTATAGACCCTTAAATACTGTTTGTAGTGCCTTTTCAATCCATCTTTTATATATATATATATATATATATATATATATATATAAAAACTGTATAGGAATGTTGTTCAGCATGAAATGTTATGCACATACTATATTTGTCATATTCCACTTAGCTTTACAAAAGTTATGGCCCTTATTTCCTATGTCACATTCCATATTGTCTTATCTGAATTATGGCCCTTTTTTATGTATGTTGTTCATTTGAATGTCATATTCCACTTGGACTTACCAGAATAATGGCCATGACTGGTGACATTTTACCATTCCTGTGTCTAAGCAGCGTATGGGGGTATTCATCACTCGTGTGATAGCTCTAATTTTATGAGGACCTTTTATACAGATATTTATCATTATTGCAATAAATAAGCATCAATACATTTTCATTAACTAGAGATTTGAGATGTACAACTTCCATTTAGAAAAGTAAAGTGATAGATTTCACTTAGATACGGTGAACAAAATTAATTTGTGATAAATTGGTAATGAGTCATATGATTATGCTAAATTATTGTGCTTATCTGTGATATATTTTTGTGATAAGTAATATGTTTTGATGTGTCGGATGTATATATGCAAAGTAAAACACTGTCGCTGTCTGCTTGAGATTGTCCATTGATAGTTTTAATAAGTACAACACAGACGCTTCTTGATTGAGTCTTTTCATTTATAGTTTTGATATGTTTTAACAATTATATTTACTAAAGTATTTAAGTTTGACGACAAACATCCTATCCTTTCGCATAGCGCAATGGACTTCTGTGTGGTATGGAATAAAACAAACACAGTGTATAATACAGAGATTTTGTCCGGTGTCCATTTCTATGTTAAAACCATGCAGTATTTGAAACATAGATTTGATTGAGAATTAGAATTAGTGAGTTGTCTTGTAACAGTGAATGGCATTTTAATAGGTGTTATATTTGTTTTGGTTCTTAACTAATATGCTTGTATTGACAACATGAACAAAATAAAAAATATCATATTCACATTATTGTCATTTGTTTTAATATATATTAAGTGACACAAAGAGAACTTTTCTTTCGCGAACAACCTTCTAGAGGCATACATCTATCGCTGTCTGTACATCTCAGTCACTTAGCTTATTTCAAACTGTCCCACTATGAAAAATAAGTGGCACAGACGTAGTCCCGGTAGGCGTTTCCCGCGACATCCATAGGCTGGTTGGGGGCTTCGCCAGGATGGTTGTCTGCGTCCACAACAAATCGACCAAATGAGTCACCCTGCCGAATCCAAATGTTATGTAGGATGGCGCAAGCCATTGTCATCTGGAATGCCTTCCCTGGCGACGTTCTGATGCCATACGAGAGGACGGCAAACCTTCTCTTAAGGATTCCGAACGTTTGCTCGATGAGCACCCTCGTCTTACATAGGCAGTTGTTGAATATGAAAACATATAAACATGCATGTATCATAATAATAATAACTGTTTATAAATCACGTATTTATAAAAGTAAACTTCAATTAAAATGATTAAATTTGGACTGTTTGTGTTCAACAGGTTGAGATAATCGGTCCCTTTTTTTTTACAGAGAGAATAACTTTCATATGTTCCCAATAAATAGATATACCTATAAAGCTTACAGTAAGAGTTACATAAACGATTAAAATGTATACTTAGTGGTAGGTCTTAATGTTCAAATTGTATGCCGAAAGTATTTTATATTCAAATTTAAAATACAGCTTTACGAGTTTGTATAAACATGATGAGACTTGTCCAACATGTACCTGTCCTGTGCTTGCGTCTGGGGGTTCAGGTAGGGCGTAAGAAGATATTTCTTACAGGCATATCTACTGTCGCCCAGCAACACTCCTGCAAATAATTGTGTTTGATCAAATTTACACCAACCGTTTCACCTCGATTTGTCACAAAAGTCGACAACTTATATAATCACTATTTGGCCCGTTTCCTGGGTAATAACCAATGTACTAGTGTCCATTTTATGACTTCACTGGAAATCCCCTTGTGGATCGAACACAGAACATGGGTCACAAAGATGCGACTATTCTCAAAAAGTTGTTACCATTTTACATTCAAATGAAATTAACTATACGTTTTGCACTTTGAAATAGACCCATTGATGCATGCTAAGTTTATGCTGTATGCATGCATTGGTCGAGTCTGGTTAAACTTCATTGCTTAAACATTAATTTGATACATTCTACAACACGCATTGATTACCATTCTCCAGATCAGCACACAGACTGCTCTCCTTAAAGATGCGACTGTCGTAGACGCTCCCTGGCCACTTCGCAACGACATCAAGGATGATGAACTGGGCATCGCAAACCATCTAAAAAAATCAATACAACTATCTAAAAGTAAATTCAGTTATCGAAATATGCAACATTCCTAGAGAAATACATCGCCTATCGACATATTATACCACACCCTCGATGTATGCAACACCCCTTAGAAAAGGCAACACCCCTTGTCCTAGATTTATACAATACGCATCGACTTATGCCTCACCCCTCGACATATGCAACAATTCTCAACGTATTCAACACACTTGGCATATGCAACATCCCTCGACATATGCAATAAACCTCGGCAAATGCAACATTCTTGACATATGCAACACCCTTTGGGGGAGGGGGGGAAGTGCCAGTGAATTCGTAACGTATAGAGGGGGGGGGGGGGGGGGGGGGGCGCAGCTGATATGTGTTCCATTAATTTCATATCAATCGCCGTTTGCATTTATCTAAATACCTATCATACTTAATAACTCAACAATCTTAATAATATCATACTTAATAACTCAACAATCTTAATAATAAACATATACTTAACATTATTTTACGGAACATTTATGGCGTGAAACCCCTTTCTGTTCACAAAATCCGCTTCATTCACCGAGGGGGCCCTAATCCTAATCTGCGTGCCATCGACACATCCAAAAACGTTTGGGAATTCTGAAAGTAACAAAGCATAATAGTCACAAAACACAAATACAATTTAAAGTAAGCGGTTGATTACATTGTACTGTATGTTTTGAAGATTTACCAACAAATAATTACGTTTCAAACAACAATGATTATGTATTCAGGGGATGTAACTGTCGTACATATTTTGCAGAATGGACATAGTGTAAGTTAACCTATCTCCGAAAGTATTATATTATTTACATTAGCAACCAATCAAATACAGGTTCAAATTAAAGTTCAATACCCGCGATGCTGTAAAACTGTCGTTTCTTCGCTCGTTTCTCTGCATCGTCCCTCGACATGTATATGTGGGTCCCCATCAACCCACAAAGAGCATATGTCACCCTGTCTATCGCCCGACCAACAGACGGACTAGAGATTCCGTGGATTTCAGCAATAAGAAGGTGGTGCGCTCCCGTTGCGAAAAACTGCAGCGTCAAAAGAAGACACAGCAGTGGCGGCAGGGTCATACTTCTTCCTGTCGGCGTATCAAGGGCAGGAAATACTGATGCTACGATCATTACAATCGTTTCCGGAAAAAAACGATACCTTTCCCGAATTTCCACTCTGGACAACATCTCCAAAGGATTCGCCCTATCTCTAAACAGGCGGGGCACCCGCTGCTGGCGAAACCTGTAAAAACGTTGCAGACGCTGCAAACGCTCAATATAGTTGTCGGCCATCTTGAGTTTGAGACAAAATTTGAGACTGCTATATAGCAATCTCATTTTCTGAACTCAACTCATTGAGTTTGAGACTGATTTTGAGATTGAGATTTTTTGTGAACACCAACATGAAATATGAGTCTCAATTTGAGTTCAATATTTGAGTTTGAGACTGTGATTTGACTTAAGTTAGTTCGTGATACTGGGGCCAGATGTAGAAAGACAGATGTGAAGTAATTCAATGCCGATATCGTAAAACGCCTGTCTATATTCCAGTTTCAAAATGAGATTTGACTTAAGTTAGTTCGTGATACTGGGGCCAGATGTAGAAAGACAGATGTGAAGTAATTCAATGCCGATATCGTAAAACGCCTGTCTATATTCCAGTTTCAAAATGATGCGTCGTTTCGAAAATCAGCTACTATAGCAATCGACTCTAACGAGCCCATTGCTAATCAAAGCGCTGAAGGCACAGAATTTGTTTGGTACAAGTTTTAACACAATTTTCCTTTAATTTGGCCTAGTGACCTAGTGTTTAGATTTCCCATCAATTTGGCCTAGTGACCTATTTCTTACCCAATATGATCCATATTAAAACTATACTTAGATATCATTCAGACAAACATTCTGTCAACATTAAAAGCTGCTGAAGCTAAAAATGCGGCCTCCAGACTGTTAACAATATTTGGCATAGTGACCTTGTTTTCGACCTGGCATGACCTATATACAAACTTGGGCTAGATATCATTAAGATATACATTATGACCAAATGTTAAGCTACTGAGGCAAAATATGCGGCTTTTACAGTGTTAAGAAAAGTTCCTTCCAATTTGGCCAAGTGACCTAATTTCTGACCCAATATGACCCATATTCAAACTTGACCTAGATATTATAAAGACAATCATTCTGACAAAATTTCATACTGCCGGGGGAACAAATGTGACATTTAGTGTTAACAAGATTGTCCTTCAATTTGACCTAGTGACATACTTTTTGATCCGACATGACCCATATTCGAACTTGCATATCATTTAGACAAACAATCTGATAGAGTTTGAACATGCTCAAAGTTAAAAATGTTCCTTCAATTTGACCTAGTAACCTAGTTGTTGACATCATGTGGCCCAGTTTCGATCTTGTCCAAGATTTGATGGAGATGAATGTTCTAATTAACTTTCATGAAGATCGGATGCAAAATGTAGCCTATAGAGTGTTTATAAGGTAATTGTTGGCGACTCACAACGCGGACGCCGGACAAAATGTGATCACAATAGCCTATCTTGAGCACTTCGTGCACAGGTGAGCTAAACAACTTTAAAATTCTTCTTTTCTCAAACTGGTTGGACGCTTTTCAAATTATTTTGTAGAAGTGTTCCTTGGGTGACCCTCTATCAGATGCCTTCAAGCCTTGTTGATTGGTTAAAAGACAAGGGTACGGTGCTTTTTTCCGTTATATGGCTATAGCGGAAACTTAAACAACAGGGCCATAATGGCCCTAGATCGCTTACCTGAATACTGAAATGTGATTCTAATGCAAAACACATCAAAATAATTATTCCATCAAAGATTTAAAATGATATACCTAAAGACAAACATTCAGATAAAGTTTCAACTTACTCAGAAACAAAATGCGGCCTTAGAAGTTTGTACAATATTGTCCTTCAAATTGGCATAAAGACCTTGTGTCTGGCCCAATATGACCCATATTCGAACTTGACCTAGATATCATTGAGACAAACATTCTGACTACTGAAGCAAAAATTGCGGCCTCTAGGCTCTAGTGTTAACAATAATTTCCTTCATTTTGACCTAATTACCTACTTGTTTAACCCACACGACCCATATTCAAATGTGACCTACATATCATAAAGACATACATTCTGATAAAGTTTCAACATGCTGAAGTTAAAATTGTGTTAACAAACTTTTCCTTCAATGTGACCTAGTTTTTGGCATCATATGGCCAAGTTTCTAACTTGTCCAAGATTTGATGGAGATTAATGTTCTAATAAACTTTCATGAAGATCGGATGCAAAATGTAGCCTGTAGAGAGTTAACAAAGGCAATTGTTGACGATGCACAACAGACGGATGCCGGACAAAATGTGATCACAATAGCTCATCTTGAACGCTTTTGTGCATAGGTGAACTAAAAATCTTGTCCTCCGAAATAAATATTGTGAAAAAACAAGGCCGCCGGTCTATTTTGCCTTATATGGCTTAAGTCAAAACTTAAAAAACCTTTCTAAAAGCCATGTTGATTGGTCAAAAATCCAAGGTCATCATTGCCATCTTGTTTTATACTACACCTGGTTGCTGTGTTTAGGGAACCATTTCATAATGATTGAACAGATTATATAGAGGCCCACTAAAGGAACATTCTGCTAAACTATCTTGAAATCCCACAAGTATCATCATTTGTCATTTTGTTTATTTTTTATGACATCCTGCAGCCATGTTTTTCAAGAAATCAATATAATTTGAATAAATTGTTGAAAGGGCCTCTAAAGGAACCTTTTATCTTAGAATCAGACAAGCTAATTCACAGGAATTTTCTTTTTCTGATGCCATAGCAACCAATGTTCAGCTTTGAATTTTACATCTTTAAACAATTCTGAAAGAGGACTACAAAAGGAAGATTCCCGTTAAGATTGGTTGAAATTTGTCATTTCGTTAACAAAGAGATTCCATTGAAAGTAAATTTGGACAACAGACAGACAACAGTCAGGGAGTGATTATAATAAATCAACTTGAGCCGTATGCTCAGGTGATTTAAAAAAATGTAACAGCAAAAGCATACAAATGATAATATACATTTTTATCTATATTTAGTAAACATGTATTCTTCCAATTTTCTGTATCAAAATAAACAATTATTAAAGCAGAAAAATAGTGACTTCACTTGATATTCTATTCATTGATTGCTATTAGTATTATTCAGTAAATATCAAAGCCGCAAATACCCCTCAAAATGTGATACTTTGTTGTCCCGAACCAGTACTCAACATACAACTATTTATTTATTAAAAAGATGTTAAGGCATCTGCATTGTATTTTCATATAAATTAAGATTTCTTCTATTATAAGAACCATATAATAATGAGAGTATCTTAAGTAGCACCATCTGTTGAAAAATGCAACAGCTATCAAAATGAATGAGTAATTGAAATCATGTAGATAATATTGAGGAAAAAGGGAAAATGTATTTATATGAGCACTTTCTCCTTTTTATCTGATTTATAAAAGTCACCTACTCGCTGCCTGCTGCAGTGGCATCCAAAGTCATTTTCATACGAGAAATATTCAAATGTTTCAGAGAGACATGAACATCAATTTTAAACTGTAACTTAGGAATATTTTAGTCATATTGTTCAAAAACATCATGAAAAAAATGTGAAATCGCTCAAGAAGGAGTTTTCATGATAAAAGGAGAAAATAAAGAGTTTATTTCTCCAATATATTCCAATTTAATGTGTTCTTAAATCTAGTTAAGAAGGCTGATTGTGGTATTTTCCTGTATGCTGCTTGTCCGTTTTGTTACACCATGTTTGTGTTGGTAATCATCTATTCACCATGTTCTTTGAACTTTATATCCATACAAAACAACTGTTAGTTTTCAATAAAACTGACAAAAACGTTCCCTGTCCAATACTCCATATGTCTTAAACATCTAAATTTAAATTTAAATCACAATTGATGCCAAAACATATGCCAAAACATATCAAACACTTTTTCATAGAGCCTATTTTCCTTTAAATTCCTTATCAAAAGATTCTTGCTCAAGACTTAACACTTGTTTATGGTAAGTAATTATTGCTGTGCTTGAGTGCCAGCCAAACTTCTGTAGGATTGTGTCACTCAACATTTGACATACCGGTACATGTTTCCTGAAAGGACAAACAAGAGAGCCAAATAAGAAAATATCATAAAATACACCAGTGAGGGAAGCATAACTCTGGAACGTCTATCTATAAACATTCATATCAAGTTTGATGCAAATTAGATAAGAACTGCTGAAGTTTAAGACCAGACAAGGTCTATGGCTAATTTCAAAAGACGCATTGATTTATTTGGCTGATTATCAAACTAGGCCCAGAAATTATGGTCACAAACATGTTCACCAAGTTTGGTGTAGATCGGAAGAAAACTGTTTGACGAAGAGAGCAGACAAGGCTATTTTGGATAATTGAAGGCAATGCTATTAAAGTGCCTTAGGTAATTTGACTGATTGATCATACATTATGGCAACACACATTGACATCAAGTTTTGAAAAGACGAAATGACAAATGTTCAATTAAAGAGAGCAGACTTGGCTAATTTGAACAATTTTGGAGATATTTGACCTAGAGGCCTTCCATAGATTATCCCGATATACAGCCTTATGGGTGAATAACAAGGGTTGTTCTGAGTAACAAATTAACCCTTACCAACATACAGACACTTTCTGATGCCTCTGATTTGACCCGATTACTTTTGAAAATATTGTGGCAAAAGGAGAAATTGCTCATTGTTAGTGATTTCTCCTTTTGCTACAATATTTTTAAAAGTCGTAATGTTTTCAACTGCATTTAATAATTAAGTTTTCATTGATATTTTTGCCTATAAGCTTTCAAACTTGTCTGCTACATATTTGTTGTATGTGGGAAAGATTTAAATTAAAAGCGTATGCTACAGTTATTTATCCAAAGATTTCCTAATCATAGAATTTCTTTATTCTTTGTATTTTGCTAGTACATACAATAACTAGTTGAAATAAGAAAAATAAAAAATATTTTATCGATTTAAAAAAAATATATTGGCCTTTGAATGACATGACCAATTTCATCAAAGGCACAAATATAGGCATTTCGGCCGTAAACTTAAAACACACAAAAAAATAATAATGAAAACTACAAATCATATTAAAGTTCATATATAACTTTATATATAGAATTTAAATCAATATGAAAAGAGAATTTGTGAGAAAAATATGAAAAAAATATATTTAAGCTATTTTTCAAGGTCGAAATGGTGTCACATTTTACCCCTGAAAAAGTTAAAATCATACAATTTTTGAAGAAATTTTCCATTCTACATAATAGAATTTTCTGTAATTATCCATAAACACTGAACATGGTTCACTTTAATAAAACATTTAAAAAAAAGAGCTAGGTCACCGTACTCCTTTTCGAGTAAATCGACTTTTTACTTGAAGCACTGTCTGTTTTTTAAGCAAAACTACTGAATTTCTAAGAAAACGCAATAAAAATCAAGGATAACGTCCCTTTACTCTTAAAGGAGTACGGTGACATATATTTTTGTTTGCATTTTCTATTAAAGTAAACGATGTTTAGTGTTTATGGATAATTACAGAAAATTATATTATGTAGAATGGAAAATTTGTATGATTTTATCTCTTTCGGGGGTAAAATGTGACACCATTTCTACCTTGAAAAACAGCTTAACATTTTCTCAAAAATTCCTTTTTCATATTGATTTACATTCTATATATAAAGTTATATTTGAACTTAAATATAATTTGTAGTTTTCATTTTAATATTTTTTTGTGTTTTAGGTTTTCAGCCAAAATGCCTATATTTGTGCCTTTGATGAAATTGGTCATGTCATTGACAGGCCAATATTTTTTTTTTAGATAGATTACAAATATATATTTTTTCTTATTTCAACACGTTATTGCATGTACTAATTTAATACAAAGAATAAAGAAATTCTATGATTGGGAAATTTTTGGTAAAAAAACTGTAGCATACGCCTTTAAATCAAACAAGGAGAAAAGAGTTTGATTTGGTATGGAATGGAAATGTCATAAAAAGACTGATTTCATTATTTACATAAAATACTTTTGGAGTTAATGATTGATTGATTGGGGCTTACGCAGCAGTCGCCGTTTCAATAATTGTTCAGTCATAATCACGCATATCATGGCGGCCAGTTCAACTGCTCTTATGTTTCCTAGCTGTCTCTCAACAGTACTCCACACAACATACTTTCTAAGCAACTGGTTACTTTTCCACATATACTTTAAGGCCATTGGTGAAAGAAGAATGACGCTTGTCACAGTGACTTTTGTCAAACGTAGGAAAGAATTATGATCGAGTTGGGATTCAAACTCACAACCCCTAGATTGACAGCCCGCGTGTTGCGAAGTCTCTACCAACAGAGCTACCGTAGCTCGGCTTGGAGTAATAGTAAATAAATTATAACAAATAATTGTTTTTAACTTTTTACCATATACTCCCTGCAGGTTATAGAAAATCTCTATAACATGAAGGTATTGAAAAAAGTTGTAAATATTGTGCCAAAAGGAGACATTGCTTGTTTTGAACATTTTGTCATTTTTCACAATGCTTTCAAAATCATCCCTGCAGAGGTGTCAGCAAGTGTCCATATTATGTAAAGGGTTAATAATATGAATTTGAGATTACAACTTTTTTGAAGGGAAGACAGACTGAATCTGTAATTTATGGATCAGTGTGTCCTCTTATAACAAGAGCTCTCTGTAAGACAGTGCGCTTGACCTTTTAGTGCGCAATATCTCTTAACCAAGGTGAGTAGGATAGCTAGCCTTTTATTCGAAAAGTCAAGCTAATATAAAATACTGTCAGACAGAACAGTGTCTGATCACACACACTGTGAAACTTATATTAACTCATAAAAAATCATATTTGAAATTATTATCAAAACAATGTGTTGTTTACAACTGCAATATATTTTTTGCAAAACCGAGAATAAGGTGATCTTAAATTTAACAAATCAGTGACATACAACTGTAACCTACAATGTCATGTTTCTGAATATTATAAAGTTACAAGAAAAATAAATTAAATCAAGCGACAATGTTACCTTAGAAAAAATCTTAGATTCATGCTCTTATAGAAGCAACAGCTCACTTCCAGGTCCATTCTTGTAAAAAGTATGGTTGGTTTCCAGCTTCACCTATGTTCACATCACAACCAAGTTGGTTGATATAAGGAAAGAGCAATCCACGCTTAGATGAAAGGTTTTGTTATTTGTCCTGTTAAACAAAATTAAAAAATTGTCATCATTTAAGTGACAAATGCATGGTCTTAAAGGTTAATTCAGGGACAAATAGGAAATTTCACTTTTCATGTGTTAATTTTATTTTATATAATTGATGTAAAAAGTCTATTTTGAGGCATGTTTGAATCTTTGTTTACAAAAGCAATTTCATCAGGCAAGATTTACTTAAACTTTAAAGGCATGCTGAGAAACAATTACACGCCAATCTGTAAACACCTTTGTCAAACATAAGTCCTTTTAAACTAAACTAATATTTGTTATCATGTACAATATTTGCAATACCACTAAATATTTTGCAATAAATTGTGTAAACATATGTACATGTACAATATGATTCGAATACATTAATCTATAACTTATTGTTGGTTACAAGGCCGGCTTTGAAATAACTGACACTAGGGTATGAAATAATTTGCAAATACACCCATGCATGTAACAATAGAAAAAATAAATAGGCCTAAGTGTTATGAATATGACCTCTTAGCTTTATCTATGTCTAATGTTAACACTAGTTTAAACATTGGGAGTAAAATCGTCTACTACAGATGCGTCTGCAAGTTGGACAGTGTTAAACTTCAGGTCTCCGGAATAATTCCTTAGTAGGACGTAGTCCAAATAATTTAGACTTTCGGTTTCTCGCTTTATCATCTGTCATTATTGGTCGCGTATGCAGGATAATAACAAAATGAACAAGAGGGCCATGATGGCCCTATATCGCTCACCTGATTTAATAGAACTTCAATAGTTTTCAAAGTTTTTATTCTTTTTAGGCCAATACTTTTGGACAAGAAGATTTTTAAAGTTTTAACAATGCACATATAAGGAAAACAAGCTCCGCCCCCTGGCCGCCATGTTTTTCAACGGATTGGAAATATTTGTACAATCTTGGTAAAGGGTGCCCCAAGGAACATTTGTGCAAAATAATTTTTAAATCGGGCCAGTTCTTTTGGACAAGAAGATTTTTAAAGTTTTAACAATGCACATATAAGGAAAACTAGCTCCGCCCCATGGCGGCCATGCTTTTCAACGGATCGGAAATATTTGAACAATCTTGGTAAAGGGTGCCCTAAGGAACATCTGTGCAAAATAATTTTCAAATTGGGCCAGTACTTTTGGACAAGAAGATTTTTAAAGTTTTAACAATGCACATATAAGGAAAACAAGCTCTGCCCCCTGGTGGCCATGTTTTTCAACGGATCAAAAATATTTGAACAATCTTGGTAAAGGGTGCACCAAGGAACATTTGTGCAAAATTATTTTCAAATCGGCCCAGTACTTTTGGACAAGAAGATTTTTCAAAGTTTAAACAATGCACATATAAGGAAAACAGGCTCCGCCCCCTGGCGGCCATGTTTTTCAACGGATTGGAAATATTTGAACAATCTTGGTTAAGAGTGTCCCAAGGAACATTTGTGAAAAATAATTTTCAAATCGAGCCAGTACTTTTGGACAAGAAGATTTTTAAAGTTTTAACAATGCACATATAAGGAAAATAAGCTCCGTCCCCTGGTGGCCATGTTTTTTAACGGATCGGAAATATTTGAACATTCTTGGTAGAGGGTACCCCAAGGAACATTTGTGCAAAATAATTTTCAAATCGGGCCAGTACTTTTGGACAAGAAAATTTTTTAAGATTTTGCAATTTTCCCCTTTTCTGATGCCGCAGCAACCAAAGTTCTACTTGGAATTAATTTCTTTGAACAACTTTGAAAGAGGACTACCTAAGGACCATTCCTGTGAAGTTATTTTGAAATATGTCCATTGGTTTAGTAGGAGAAGTCATTTGTAGGAAATTGTTAACAGACGCCGACGACGACGACGACGACGGACGCCGGACGGTGAGTGATCACAAAAGCTCACCTTGCACTTCGTGCTTAGGTGAGCTAAAAATGAGCATACGCGATGTCTTTTTTTGAAGGACTAAGTAGGACGATGAAAAAAAATCAAATAGTGTGCATATGATAAATCACACAGACCAACTGTATTGCATTTTAGATATATGAGAGAAACATAGCGAAGTATACTCGAGACGAAAAGACAACATGCCATTTCAACAATACTGTAAATACATACCTTTAATTGGTCATTATCAACTACGGGATGGATATCCACTGTCTATTCCGTTTCATTTAATATGAAAAACTTGAATAAAGACCAGGTTTTATTATGGTTGTGAGACGGCATTTTGTGTCATTGCAAAAAAAAGATAGACCAAATCTGTCCAAATGACGCAATAGGTGGACTTGATTGGTGACCCGAATTAAACCTAGGTGTACCGCGGTACACCGATTTACACTCGATTGAATTGGACGACTTGCGCGCGCATGTATTCGGGATATACCGCATGGCCCGGTCAAAATAGCTCGGCGCATTAGGCACAAAGATGGCGACTAAAGAAAACTGTGATCTTTATTATGTCTAGTCAAGGCCTTATGATATTTAAATATCAAGATCTCAAAGTTGTTTTTATTAAGATCCCCTGTGCCGAAGGCTGAACGTGATCTAATGTGATAACTAATTGTCTGTCCCTTCAAAATTTATTCTGTGAAACTACTTGACCTATATAATCTGACACAATTGTTAATTGAGTTACCCTCTACTTGGATCTTTAGCTCCAATGGCTGAAAGCCAGGTAAGCTTAGGTCATGGCGAATTGTCCGTCGTGCGTCCGTTAATTGTTTCGTTTAAACAACTTCTTCTCCCTAACCACTTGGCCAATTTGGTTGAAACTTCATAGGAAGCATCCTCTCAATGACCTCTCCTAAATTCTTTCAAATTGTTATGATCCATTCAAAATTGTTTCCATGGCAACCGAAAGAAAAAAATAGTGAAAACTTAAAAAATCTTCTTCTGCGAAAGTGTTGGGCCGATTTTCAAATAATTTTGTAGAAATGTTCCTAGGGTGACCCTTTATTAGATTCCTTCAAGAAATGTTGATTGGTTGAAAAACATGGCCGCCAGGGGGGCGGGGCTATTTTGCCTTATATGGCTATAGTGATAACTTAAAAAATCTTCTCCTCCGAAAGTGTTCAGCTGATTTTCAAATAATGTTGTAGAAATGTTCAATGGGTGACACCCTATCATATTCCTTTAAGCCATGTTGATTGGTCAAAAAAACATGGCCGCCAGGGGGCGGGGCTATTTTGCCTTATATGGCCATAGTGAAAACTTAAAATATCTTCTCCGAAAGTGTTAAGCCGATTTTCAAATAATTTTGTAGAAATATTCCTTGGGTGACCCTCTATCAGATTCCTTCAAGCCATGTTGATTGGTCGGAAAATATGGCTGCCAGAGGGCGGGGCTATTTTTGGCTAATATGGCCATAGTGAAAATTTAAAAAATCTTCTCCTCCGAAAGTGTTGAGCTGATTTTCAAATAATTTTGTAGAAATGTTCCTAGGCTGACTATCAGATTCCTTCAAGCCATGTTGATTGGTTGAAAATCATGGCCACTAGGGGGCAGGGCTGTTTTGCCTTATTATAATGGCTATAGTGAAAACTTAAAAAAGCTTCTCCTCCTAAACTATTAGGAGATGGCTGTCAAGGGGCATGGTTTGTTTTCCTTATATAAAAAAAATATTTGTGTCCAGAACTGTAGTCTCAGTTTGAAAATAATTCAACACAAATATTTATTGGCTTGACCATTTACAAATATTAGTCCAACTTGTCTTAAGCAGCCACTCATTGGCTGTTAAACAGAGGTGGCTGCTTAATATAAGTATAACAAAATATATTTGTTTCAACTTTGTATAATTTAATTGGCATTACCGGGTAATACACGTTGGCTGCTTAACAGAGGTGAACGCAACAACAAGTTTGACTGTTTTATTTAATTTTCCTTGTTAATAAAATGCTTGTACTTGTATTTGAGCACAAGAGAACAATAATTTATTAATCTACTGATAAACGAATAAATTATTGAATTATTGTACTTTAAAAAGCTTATAAATGTTTTTAACTGCAAGAATACTATTTGAATTAATACATGTACTTAACAGTTTGTGTGTACTTAATTTTAAAGTTCACAGAAAAAATGTGATTTGTATTATGTCTATAGTCAAGATCTCAAATTTTCATAAAAGCAACTCATCATCCACATTTGCCCCATCGTCAAGAAAATCTTCAATTGTTGATCCAATTATTACATTGGCGGCCATTTTGGTATCTCCGAACTACACTTGATTCATGTGTCCCGAATCGGTGTACCTATCACATGGTCGGGACATTCGGCATATACCTACGGTATACACAAACAAGTCCACCTATTAATTCCTAACAACCGGTGCTATGGGAAATTCTACCACGGTGAATAAGGCCTAACCGAAGATCACGGTTTCTCTGCAAATGCGTCGCTTTCATCTTTATTTCATTTAACGACGCACGGAAACTGACGTTTAATAGTTAATCTGGATTTATTTGCGTGATACGACACACAGAATATTTTCAATTCGGGGTCTTTTCTCTGCATTTCAATGCGTGATCAAATATTTGGTTCACGGCGTATGAAATCTTACTGGTTATACCATTCCTGCAAACGAACACATTATTAGCATGTTCGGATAAAAATCGTTACTGAAATATTTAAAATTCCATAATAAAGTTGGAATTTCACTTTCATCAGATTTGATTTACATTATATAGGTTTATAAATGTGGTTCTATATTTAGGCGTAGGTTTATATAGGTGTGAATTGGTAAAAAATAGATCCTGTTGGTTAATTTACTTGACCTTTGCTATTACTTCGCGTCATTTTTCTTAAATACACAATTACATTTCATTTCCAAATTCTTTTAAATAGCAGAACCAAATAAGAAAACACAAACGATATAAATATATAATTCTTTCAAAGATCGTGATACATTTGAAAAGTAAGAGCAAGTATTGAGTACTACTTTCAGGGCGTATGGAATTTAAGGACTTTTCCATAAGACGTATGGCTTCAGAATTGTAGTTATCTCTAAATTTGTTTGGACAAGCCAAACAAATAAAAACCGACTAGTAAGTAGTCAAGTAATACACAAGTGACCTTTTCCCACCTACAGCAGACAACTTTTGAAAACATTGTGACGCCAGCAATTTCTCCTTTTGACTACAATCTTTTTAACTTTTTTCAGTAAAAATACCTACAATTATAGAGATTTTCCATATATAGTAGTTGTCTAGTTTAAGCATATTTGCTGTATATGGGAAAGGGTTAAAAGTATGAAAAACTTTAAAGCCTAAAAAAAGCAGATCCTATCCTTTAAGATTATTTAATTCTAAAAGATTCTTTGAAACCTTAGTTGCACCTTAGATAATTCAGAGTAGAGTCCCAACACTTGTCACAACGCTGGCCTATAATTATATAGCGCTGTTTCCGACAGAATAAGTTGTCAAATATCCAACAACATATTTTGTCATGAAGCGGCAGACAGATTTGTCGAAGGGTTTCAACAAGGAACAGTAACAGGTTATAAGTGGGATTTCTAACATTAAATTAAATGGAAGATACTGTTTAAAAACTTAAAACATGTAAATAATCGAAAAACACACAAAACCCGTTCCTTTGCAACTGGCGCTCGGTGTCGAATTCATGGGTGTTACAATATCAATTTAATTCAAAAATGAAAACAAAAATAATATTTAAACAAATTTCAATTATTTTTATATGAACATAATCCTTTATCCAATTGTTCACATTTATTAAAAAATACTTTTGAGCAAGTACCAAAATATTCAATTTGGAATATATCTAGTTCCTTTCTTCCTGAATTCACTAAGCTATTTCTCTAATCTACCAGTATACCTATACATAGTACATGTCCAAACAAGGTGGTCATCCAATATGTAAACAAATTATGATGGTTCAACCAAAGGTAATGCGATGTAATATGGGGCGAAATGAATACCCAATCAAATTCAAGAGATAAGATGGGAAAAGTATCAAAAACTTGCGTATAAATATGGCTGTATAAAGCAATCTTGATGAATAAACAATATTTTTTCTAAAATTAAATCTCTGATGATGCTCCCAAAATATGAAAAACCATTAGATAAACAGTAAACCCCATATTCTATGAATGAACACCAAAATACTGATAGCTATTATGAAGATTGGACCGTTTCAATGTAGAAACATTTGAACCAGACAATTAATAAATAAAAACAAAATGCAAGACATTCTTGTTAATTTTATTCCTTCACCAATTAGTTAAATGTTTTAAGTATAAAGCATGCAGGTTGCTTAGTGGTTTTTGTTTTACTTCTCTTTCTTACAGTAAAATTGACTGAATTAGCTCAGTCCGTTGCGAAATCCATTATTTCCACAGATCAGACACATGAAACGCTACAGCAGTTCTGTGGACAAGCTGAATTTAGAAAAGATTCATAATCCTTGACCACCTCAATTCAGCAATGTTTTCATTCTTTTGCAGACCACTTCCTACATGTATGGAAAAGTATGCTTGGAAAATTTGGATGGCAAATACAGGCCACATTTCCCATCACATCAGCATTGTGTCTTTTCGAAAAGTAATGAAATTCTTATTTAAGGCCCTGAATGTGGGCATATTAAAATGCCACCATCAATGCTTCTACGGTCACTGGAGCATGATGAGCGGTTCAGCTATATGTATTGTGATCACTCACCATCTGTTCACATTTTCTCATAAACCAAAGAGGTTTCCAACTTTTTTCAATAATTTGAAAAATCTTGGTAGAGGGTTGGTTCCCCAAGGAAAATTTGTGACAAATTGTTTTCAAATCAAGACCAGACATTCTGGAATAGAAGATGTTTGAGGTTAAAGCAATTTTCCCCCTTTCTGATTCCGCAGCAACCAAGTTTTTTTTTATTCAATTTAATTCTTTAAACATTTTTGAAAGAGGTCCACCTAAGGAACATTTATTTGAAAATATTTTGATATCAGTTCTTTAGTTTAGAAGTCGTTCAAAGAAAACATTGAACGGACGGACGAAGACCGATCAGAATAGCTCACCCCGCACTTTGTGCTCATGTAATCTAAAAATATTTCAATACTGCTTTAATCCCTTTTTAAAAGCTGTACATTTTGTAATAATGTCTTTATATGGTGTTCAGAAACTGGATTTGACTATTCTCTATCTGGGAAGGGAAATCAGGCCAGTGATATAGGAGTCCACCAGACATTGGAAACTAGGGTTGGGTTAACTCATCATTTTGAAGTGTTTCCATTTCAGTGCCAAGGAATGTGGTATCAGAATAAAAAGAAAGTATGTCCCGAGAAAACACTTACAGATATAGTTTAATGAAAACAAACACGTATGCTAAAGTGACTTCTTTCAGCCAGAATACATAAACAAGACGGCCAGGGATCGCTCACCAATACCGAGTCAATCCGTTTTTAATGCTGTACATTTAATCATGACTTTATATGGTGTTGAGAAACTGGATTTGGCTATTCTCTATCTGTGAAGGGGAAATCAGGCCAGTGATATAGGACAATCATGGTCCTCTTGTTTTCATAGCCGAGCTGTATTTTTTTCATGTATCAGGAGGAGATTTTAAAATAATTTGGCTAGTTTATTCAGCACATAACAGTGGTGTGTTGCCCGCAATTCCCATGCCCCTACCTCACTGGCAAAAGTAATTTTAATATGAGGCAAAACCATGGTATTTTGGCCTTTAATGACAGTTTTAACAAAAATGTAAATGTGGCAACATATTTTCACAACCCAGAGGAGGCCCTGGGCTACTTTCGATTTAACAAAGTTTGTAAATGCATCTTTTGTACAGTTTCTTAGGAGAATAGTGTTGATGATTGTTAGGTACCAGTGGCGGATTTACCGGGGGGGCACGTAGGGCCCGTGCCCCCCCAGTTGGCCGGCAAGTTAAGTTTAATGGGGGCCCCCCTAAAATTTCACTAATCTTACATGTATGTCTTGTGTCTTGTGTAAAAATACAAAAATATACAGATATTTTCAAATGAAAAGCGAATCTGATTTTTAGTAGCATACTATTCTATAATGATGATGGTTAAATTTAAACAGTTTATGTTATACTGATTCCGCTTGCCCTAACTGCAGACAATGCCCTGTTTCAAACAAGTCCGCGTTTGAAACTTTCGTACTTTTCCCCGCTACGTCATCGTTACGACGTAAACAAACATGGATGCGCCTACGAGTGCTAAACGTTCTAAATTTCAAACATCCCTCGGTAGTTTTTTCAGAACAAAAGAGAAGAAAAGGTAATCATGAAAGGGTTTTTTATACACCTATATTATATATATATTAATTCATAGATCTAGTATTTAATATTAATAATATATTGTGCCATAATGGCATTCATGATTTTATGTACATTTTGTAAACTAGTTTACGCTTCGCTGTTCGGGTCGGTGTGCCAGACCACGGCCGTGTCTGTGATTGAGTGTTTTAGTATAAAAGCAAATAAATGCATTTGCACATTGTATTACCATTACATTATATTTGTTGTAAGTCATGAATCGATGTTATACAAATCGAATGTATAAATGAAGAAAGCATAAATGTATTAGCCTTCAATCAGCTAGCTTAATATATATACGAAAGTAACGCTTTAAGTTTGTATCAAGGTACCGTGGTGTAGAGGAGAGCATCAAGGATTACTAATCATTGACTAATCATGGACTCGAGTCCCAGTAGAAACTTTTTTTTAATTTTTATTATTTAATTCTTATTTTATGCGATTTGCTTAAGATTGTAGATTTATAATAATTAATTCACTCAAATGAAACATATTTATAATAGTGTCATTTTTTCTGTTAGGCTTTTAACCAAAGGCAGCCTGCACCAAGGGGACATCGACAATGGTGGAAACCAGTGCCTCTGCATAGCCATGTCGTTTCTAGTCAAAGATGAGATTCCCAAATGCCCATCTGAAGTCGATGCCATACTCCACCAAGGAACAGCGTTGTACACCTTGATAGGATTGGACCAAGGTGGTATGACAATACAGGAATTCCCCACAAGTGTATTCGTTTTTAATGAATCATACACCTGTTCATTTTATGGTCCAAGAAGTGGACTCATATCTCAGACATCCAATGATGCTGAGACATTAACATTTTGTATAAGCTATGCGTTGAATGATTGCTTTGAAGAAACGTCATCATTAGTCTTGACACTAGGCAATACACCTGGGGCTACCATAGCACTGAAAAAAGTGAACAACTCGTTCATTGTGTTTGATTCGCATAGTCGCAATGACACAGGAATGTGCGCACCCGAAGGAAGAGCAGTGGTGCTTCAGTTTGACTCTTTATATGAGTTGTCCAAATATGTAAAAGACCTTGCAGGATCTATCTCTCAAGACACCAATATGCCATTTGAAGTAACAGCTACATCAATCATAGAAAGGTAAATATGAAATATTAATACCATTGATTTTACAGGAAATATTAATTCATTCAAAGAAAAGAAATCAAAATTACATGGTAACATCAAATACAACAATAAATTAAATATATCGGTTATTTGGTTGAATACATTGTACTCAGTTGATATCGTACATATCTTCATCCCATGTACTGAAAAATGCAAATCTATATTTCAGACGAGAGAACGTTGTTTCACGCAAACGGGCAAGAAACGCGATAGCATCGGATATTGTGTCAACCCATGAATTAATGACGTCCGAAAGTACAGTAGAGTCGACGTCAACTAGTACAGCAGAGACGACTTTCATAAGTACTAACGAGACGACGTCCGCCAATACAACAGAGCCGACGTCCACTTATACAGCAGAGTCGACGTCTACTTATACAGCAGATCCGACTCTCATAAGTACTTCCGGAACGACGTCCGCCAATACAACAGAGCCGACGTCCTATTATACAGCAGAGCCGACGTCCACTTATACAGCAGAGCCGACGTCCACTTATACAGCAGAGCCAACGTCTATAGAGCCGACGTCCTATTATACAGCAGAGCCGACATCCTATTATACAGCAAAGCCGACGTCCACTTATACAGCAGATCCGACGTCCACTAGTGCAACAGATCCGACTCTCATAAGTACTAACGAGACGACGTCCGCCAATACAGCAGAGCCGACACTCATACGTTCTACCGAGACGACGTCCACTAGTATAGAAGAACCGACGTCCTCTTGTACAGCAGATGTTCAGGTGAGTTAAATGCACACGTTTAGTTTTTATAAAACAAATTTGAGAAAGTGTGCATGTATTCTACGAACTTGAATATATATCGACATTTAGAAAATAGCAGTTATTGAAACTAAAGATAGTATGTTTGCATGCTTATGTGTAACTTATTGTGTGCTGTCTAGAATGCTGCTTTTATTGTGATACATATAAAAAGTTAAACAGTATGCGAACATTGTTTACTTGTTATTAAAATGCAAAAATATCAATAAAACCGGTACTAACTTACTATATAACATTAAGCAGTATAAAATTAATTAAATTTCGCAAACATACATTATTAACGTATTATTAAAGGTGAAAAGGCGTTGCGATAGTAGTAATCTGCATGAAGCAATCAACACAAAGAAAAAACTGAAACAAATGACTATCTCAAACTTTATTCTATCCCCAACATGTGACACTTCAACAACTGAGCAGGAAACGAATGCAATGATTCGTACAGCTAATGTCGAATCAATTTCTAGCAGGCCTATGTCCTCGGAGTCATCTGCAAGTGATGTCAGTTCCCCAACGACGCTGAATATGCAAGGTAAGTACAAGTAATGTCCAAAAAGGCAAGCGTGAATACATGTATAGTAATAGATGTGTTCGAATAACTTACACAGACTACGGACGGTACAAAAATAAAACTTTATTACACTGCGCGATCTCAAAATGTTCATATTTATAATTGAGTAGAATACAAGTTATAATTATATGTACCAATGCAAAGATCCAGATAACGATATTTAACCCTTCCCACTGCCATACAATAAATCAGCAGCAGACGACTTTGAAAATAAATTGGCAAATATATGGGAAATCTCCATAATTGATAGTTGAATTATTAAATAGAGTTGAAAACATTGTTGTAAAAGGAGAAATTGCTCATTACGAGCAATTGCTCCTTTTGCCACAATGTTTTCAAAATGCGCCTGCTGCAGAAGCGTCAGAAAGCGTCTGTTTGTGTGAAAGGAACCTGGTTAACGGAACATCACACTGTCACGTGTTCTCCTTTTCTCAACAATGTATCAAAAGTGTACTTTAAATATTCCATTATGATTAGTTTAAGCTTCTAATGCAAAATGTCAGTGTTTATACTGAAGATAATGCTTCGGTAATGTAACCATTATCGAATTGTATTTATACAACTGATACAATAATTCAAACATACGGCTATAATGCTGTCTAGTTAAGAGTTTTTTTTATAAAACTCAATTGTAGCTGACCGATGAGCAAAAAGACTGTGTAAAGGATCGATCGTAATCAGCATGGGCATTCTGATAGTCTGATCAAATCTATATTTTACACATCTTAGGACATAAGGGTATATATTAATTATTCCTGAAACAAGAATTTCTCAGGAGTCAAAAAGGGTCGGACCTGATTAGCCTATGCGAGCCGCGCAGCCAAAATCAATCGTAAACAGTTACCTGTTTTCTGCGTTAAAACATTTTATTGACATTTATATATAGCCTGCGATAATGCCTTTTTCTCATACAGGCGAGTACTGTAGCTGGAACTGCAACTGACGCGCCCTTACCAGACTAATATCGTTTGCTGATTTTCGTATTGTCAGGATTTAAAATATCATACTGACAAAATCGTTAAGAAAATAACAGTAGAATTACTATTCTATTTATTTGCTAATAAACTTATTTACTAATGTTTGTAGCTAATGCTGTTCCAGTCGGTGACTATGACGAACACGTTGGGCACTGCCAGGTTGAAGGCCCGCCATCACAATTTTGTCCAGGAGATATTAGCGAGTATGCAGGTGCCACCAGTCTGACGACAGAAGAGCGCTACCATGTGCTGACATTCGACTGGCCGGTGCCCAAGACATGCCCGACTCGAATATTTGGGTCCAAGAAGCGGAGTTTCGTATCAACATGGCTTGGTGAGTTTGAAGGACTGGTATATAGTCCCAAGACCGACGGTGCTTTTTGTAAGTTTTGTGTCTCCTTTCCATGTGATACAGATTTTAGACGACGTGGCCTAGTACGGTCACCATATACCAACTGGAAGAATGCAAAAGAGGTTTTCCGGGATCACTTCCATGAGCGATCATCTCATTCTGCTACTATCCTGCAATCCAAGAAATATGGCGGAAAGGGTTATGAGGCACACTTGGATAGCAGGTGTCGGGCTGAGCAGTTTCTCTTGCAAATTAAAAGAAAAACTAATGTAGTGGTTGACATGGAAAAATCTGCTGCTGGACAAATTCAGAAGAATTGTAGTGTTATCAAGGCGGTGGCGAAGTGTGTGCTGTTTTGTGGACGCCAAAACATTGCTTTACGCGGTCATCGCGATGACAGTAAACATTTAGCAGATACCTGCAAAAATACTGGTAACTTACAGGCTCTGCTGGATTTCCGTGTGGACAGTGGAGACGAAACCTTAGCCAAACACTTCAAAACTGCGCCGCGGAATGCCACATACCGGTCTAAAACCATCCAAAACCAGTTAGTAGAGCTCATCGGACAACAAATACAAAGGAATATTGTGAGAGACATAAATGAAGCCGGTGGTTGGTTTTCTATATCTGCTGATGAGGTCCAGGATGTGTCAAACAAAGAGCAACTGGCGGTTTGTGTTCGATACAGTACGGATAAAGGTATGCCAATTATTATATTATTTTATAACTTAAAATAGTTCATAAAACTGATTAAAATGTCATTTTTTCACATAATTATACACCCAAAGAATTCAGCAATAATTGTAAGATATGTTTTCATAACTCATATTTGTTTGACAATTGTATAATTAATGCTCTTTTACAAAACGTTCGTAAATAACTGTGGCGAATTGTCAAACATGCATCCAAAGAGTAATGAACAATTATCATTATATTAAAATGAGATTTTGGGTTGTATGGGTCAGTGGTAATGCTAAGTCTTTGGTATGACCCGGTCGGGAATCGAACCCGTAACCCCCGCACCCGAGGCGGACGCTCTAACACTACACCTGCGAGGCGGTTAAAATGAGAAAGATCATCATGTAATTGAGTATATCGCATGTTTGGGTATCTCTTTAGCCCTCAATGTACCAAGTACCAGACTTACCAATTATTATTACATGAGCGAATCTGTGCTGTGTATCTATATTGTCACATCTCTGTTTCTATCAAATATTACAACACATAAGAATTCGTATTTTTTGATTGATTCAATATCTAAAAAAACAAAACGAATACCATTAATTATATTATAACAACATGTATTAGGGATATACGAATGAAGCAAGATATTACTTTTCTTACAAATGAGTATAATTACCCCCGACGGACCCGCGATAATCATTAAGTTAAGTTCATTAATTTATGAAGTCAATTAATTAAACTATATAAACCATTACAGTTATATCTGCTACTATGGTTTATCCGTTACAAAAGCGTGGGCGATGTAGACTTGTTTTAAACTGTGGGTTTTAACCAAAACAGTTGTCAACTCCATAATGTTCAAGATGTAGTTACAACCGTTTTGCGTGAAACCAGCGTTATACGTATTTTAAAAGGTGAGGTTCTGGAGAAGCTGGTGGATCTACAGGATGTAAGTGGCGATACAACTGGTGCCGCTCTGTCTGCCCAGATACTGAAGGTCATCGACAACCTGGGACTCGACCCCACCAAGATGCGTAGCCAGTGTTACGACGGTGCCGGTATGTATTTTTAAAACTTATATAGCACCATACATACGTTAGTAAAGCTGTTATTTAAATGATTACATAGGAATGGTTTGTGATTATAGTAGTTTAGTGGGGTACTCAGCAAAGCCGTTCAACATTATCGATACGATATAATCTGTGTAAATTGTCTTAAACGTTACAATCAACAGTTTTGTTAGAAAAATAATTCCGTGTACTTCAGGTAACATGATGGGAAAGGTGAAAGGTGTGGCAGCGCGTATACTACAGCAGTACCCTAAAGCACTACCGTTCTGGTGCGCATCCCACCTTCTCAACCGATGCATAGTAGCTGCTTGCGACGTGAATGAAGTGAAAAACATGATGGGAATTGCTGACAAGGTATTTCATTTAAAATTGAAGTCTAAAACGCATGTGAAAAGAAAAAAGGGCGATGTGACTGTCAATTATCATTATTTAAAATATGATAATTGGTGATTATAGCAAAGGTTTTATTAATACGAGATTAATCAAGTTTTGTAAATTATTAAAAACGACAGTAAATTGTTTTTGACTATGTTGTTTCATTAAATACAGACATTAACCTCTAAAATTGAAACCGTGTATACTGACAAATAAATGAGCTTACAACGATAATTGTAGAACAGCTTAAGGGTTTCAGATGCCTTTTTTTAATTTTATTTTATCTTTTTAGTGTGTTGCTTTCTTCAACAACTCACCTAAGAGACAGAGTTACCTTGAGCGGGAGCTCGACAGTGTAGACAACACTTCAAAACGAACAAAATTGAAGCGGCTTTGTCGTACACGGTGGGTGCAGCGTCACGAGGCTTTTGAAGTGCTTAAGACCTTTTATCCGCACATCTTAGACGCACTTCACGCCATTCTGGAGGATGAAAAGCGACCAGACGCTGTAACTGACACGAATGGCATCCTGTCATCCATAACGACATTTCGTTTCTTAATCATTCTGGTCGTAGTTCTACGTTGCATGGCATACATAAAGCCGTTGACTGTCGCACTCCAAGGTATCATTAATAAGAAAAGTTTAATTTTACTTCTTTAGAATTTTTATTTATATACACTAGCATGTTGATTAACATATTTAAAGTTTAATATAAAACACACATTTTAATCGTAGTTTATTAATTTTCAGAAAACGCTACAATATGTATTGCCTTATATTTCAAAGAGTTAACAAACACTTAAAATACAGATATAAGAAGTATGATAAGCATTGATCTTATTTTGGTGATTGATTGATTGGATTGGTTGATGTTTAACGCCATTTTCAACGGATCTTCAGTTATATTCCGGCGGCTAGTTCAGCATACAATGTTTCCTGGCTTTCTTGCACCAATACTAACTACGACGAAATTCCCAGATAATCGGCCAGCCTACATTTCCTCATTATTTATGCTTAGTCCATTGGTGAAAGACGAATGATGCTAGACTAGTCACAATGACTGTTGTCAATCATCGGTAAGAATGGATCGCTGAGCCTGGATTCGAACTCGCAAACCCTGGTTTGATAATATTCTCTTGATGTTCATAGGAAGAGCCCTTGATGTCGTTGGTGCCCTTAAAGAAGTAAAGACAGTCCACGAAACACTGAAAGATAAGCGGCAGATGGTGGACGATTTCCATAGCCAGGCGTTTAAGGAAGCTGCGGCTATTGGTGAAACCGTCGGCATAGTACCTTCTATACCCCGTTTGTGTAGCCGACAGACACGCCGTAATAACACTCCCGCTGATACTCCGGAGGACTATTATAAGCGTGTAATAACTATTCCATTCTTGGATCATTTGCTCCAAGAATTCCTGCAACGATTCACCCCACTTCAGCAGCGGGCTGCTACGGCATTCCTACTGTTGCCACCAGTCGATATAACTCTTAACGACGAGTCGCTAGACTTTTTCAGGGAAGACCTGCCATCGGATGATACACTCCAGGCGGAAATAGAATGCTGGCGGAATAAATGGGATGGTGTTTCACCCTTAAACTTACCCACCACCATTGGCGACTTGATCAAGGAATGTGATCCGAAGATGTATCCGAATGTTCACACCATTCTTCGGATAGCGGCCACATTTCCGGTGACAAGTTGCGAGTGCGAAAGAAGCATTTCAACTCTTGGCCTCGTGAAGTCTGACAGAAGATCATCAATGACGAAGACAAGGCTTACAGGCATGTGTCTTATATCTGCACACAGAGATATGAATATCAACATTGATGAGGTTGTGTCAGACTTCGCGAGGATGCAGCCAAGACGATTACAATTACCAAACATCCTTGACAGTGACAAATCTGCCTCAGACAACTTTGATAACACCTAAGCAAAACTATGAACACTCTCTACAAATGAAAGCATAACTATGTGAAAGAGTTGAAAACATCATGAGCAATATATCATTTTGCTACACTGTTTTCAAAAGTCTTCTGCTGCAAATTGATATTGTTTTCACAGTATTGTATTATGTAAAATGTTAGTGTGTATTGGCTATAAGTATGCCATATTCAATGCCAAATTATTAATAAAGATGTGTTATGCTATTATATGTTATATATTATAAGATGTTTGAACTTACTGTTGAATGAAAGGTTGAAATGAACACACCGTTTAAACAATATCACTTCAATCAGTGATTGAAACAGAATTTTCAAATGGGTGGGAGGAAAACCCTCCACCATTCTTGTGCCCCCCCAGTTATTAATTCCTGGATCCGCCACTGGGTACAGTCCACCCGACATTCGAAAACTAGGGTTAACCCATCATTTTGAATTGTTCCATTTCAGTGCCAAGGAATGTGATGTCAGAATAAAAAGAAAGTCTATCCCGATATCCCGAGGAAACACATACAGATGGTGTTTAATGAAAACAAACAGGTATTCTAAAGTGACTTCTATCAGTCAGAATACATAAACGAGACGGCCATGGATCGCGCACCATATTTATACTATGGGATTCGTAATACCAAGCACAATAACTCATTTCAGTTATGTGTGTATATATTTATATATATTTTTTGTGTTTTTAAGATTGGCAATATCTTCGTTCAACTTTTTTATGTCCAATTCTTAATCGTAGGAAAACGCGTATAACACAATTGATTATTGAATTAGTTGATATTTTCCAATTATAAGTAATGTTACACATTTTGTAAAAAATGAATTGTTTACCCATAAAAACCATCTCCATGCCACTGGAAAATTTTACGTCAATTCTGCAGGACAGTGTAGTCACTGATCAGCATGTTTCCCTGGTTGAATGGTGGACAGTGTATTCACTGAGCAGTCCATGTATGAGCATGTTTCCCTGGTTGAATGGTGGATAGTGTTATCACTGATCAGTCCATATATGGTCATGTTTCCCTCGTTGAATGGTGGACAGACATCGATCAATCCATGTATTAGCCTGATTCCTTGGCTGAATGGTGGACAGTGTAGTCATTGATCAGTCCATGTATGAGCATGGTGGACAGTGTATTGACAGACTTAGAAGCCTTCCAAAATTGACTGTCAAGCACCACCAGGCGGCTTCTTCTTTGTCTTATGATAACTTTTTTTGTTTTACTTTCCAAGCAGCAACCGTGTACCTCAGCCCTACCCCACCAGCACTTGTTAAGCCATCAAATGGTTGAATGAAGGTCAGTATAGTTACTGATCAGTCCTTGTATGATCATATTTCCCTGGTTGAAAGGCGGTCAGTCACTGATCAGTCCTGGCATGTATGAGCATGTTTCCCTGGTTGAATTGTGGACAGTGTAGTCACTGATCAGTCCATGTATGATCATGTTTTCCTGGTTGACAGTGACGAGCTCACTTATAACGAGTCAAAAGATATTGGTTAGTATAATTACAGCTTCTTGTTGATCTGCGCATAAAGCCTTTGCGTAAATAAAATCAAAGTATCTATTCAACAACATAACAACAGTTTCTGGTCGTGTAGAATCATAAATAGAAACAATGTCTACGCTTCGTCTAGAAAAAGACTAACAATGGTAGTAATGGCTGCCCTCCTTGGCGCTCAGGTTTGCGGGTTTAGCATAACGATCGACTGGCTGGTGTCAAAATAAATGGACCAGTAATACTGGTAACTTACCCAAGTAACGCCGTGACATAACCAAAACAACAAATCAAACATACTCCATTTTTAATAATGCTACAAAATTTACTCATTTGAATTTTAATGTGCGCCAAAAAACATTCATAAACATTTCATTTTGAAGACTTGGAACACATCATTGATAATGTTGTTTTGAAAAGTTCTAACGGAACATTTATACTGCTCATTATTTTATGTGTCTGTCTGTCTTACTATTTTAACAATTACACACTCTTGTGAATGTTCTTCGTATTGCTAAATTGGTTTGTCGTCTTTTTGCCACTCATATAATCTCAGATGACATGAAAATCATTCAACGATGCCACTTCCTGCGTTATTGAATGAATAGTGTGTTTAGGGCCGTCGACATCAAAGGTAATACTGGGCGCTTAAACAAGAACATTAACAACTATACATGTTTAAAAAAACAAAACATTTTGAGTTCTTAACTTAAACAATGAGACAAACATAAAATAAAATATCTGTGAAAATGTAAAAAACGAGAAACAAAAAAGAAGTTTGTATAATGAATGAGAAAAACCTAAGTCTATAAATTAATACAGAAGTTGAGAGATTTATTTTAATTGAAACCCGAGTTGAAACCATAGAATATGGAAGTGCCATCGTTCGAGTGTCCTATCTCAAAGTTTAAGCGCACGGACTATCAACAATAAGAAATATCCTTGGCCGACATTTACTCGAAGAGGACACCGAAATCGCGCCAAATGGAAACAAGAAGGGAACCTGGAGACACGTTAAGATCCATCACGACGAGGACGATAAGGTTTTTCACGTGATCAGTATGGAAGTGCAATGTGGCAAATGTTTTCAGTTCCGTCGATGGCGGATCGGATCTTATTACGTAATTCCGATAGTTTAAGCAGTGTTTAAACGGATTAATACAGCGCAAAGATTCACGGACAATCGCATTTCCCTGATAAATAGGGTGCAGTCTCTGCGTAGGCAACTGGAACGTGTTCGTCTCATAGCACGATTTGCCGATATGAGGTTAATACGATGAAAAATATAAACCGAAAAGGGTTAGTTATTTATGGTAAAGGAGGTCAGTGTGGACATCACGCGACCAGTCATACTCTGACGTCATACACACGTCACTTAAAAATGACGGATATTTGCGACCGATCCTCAATGACGTCATTAACTGTAAAATCAAAGACGACTCAAATGGAAAATGAGGAGTATCCATCAAGTTTCTGTAATGTAGAGAAATGCTAAGATTAATTTATTTATTCATAACCATAAGGCAATGAAAAATAATTGTTTGATAAAAGAAACAATTTAAAACATAGCAACTAACCTGTTGATTCCTCAGTAATAGACATCCTTTTGAAACATCCGTGACCATGCGTGCCAAAAAAAAAAATGAAATGCTTACAGAGAATGGCTATTAACAACTCGGTGCCCCCCATAAGCTAATACATCTTGATACAACATTGCAGGCAACTGCTGTTAACATTTCTATAATGAAGAAATGGCTTTGTGTTCATTGTATCTCCCATCATGTATCCCGCTAGATACAGATAAAGTAAACAACCTAATCTCTCGGCTCCCAAATCCCCTCATTGTAATGGGGGATTTCAATTGCCAAAACACATTTTGGGGATGTAACAACACCAATATAAAGGGTCGAAAGTTTTGAAGATTTTATTTTCAAACAGGGTCTTTTAAAATGAAAAATCATATACATATTTGCACCCTGCTACTGGTTCTTACTCATCTCTTGATCTTGCTGTTTGTAGCTCTGATATTTGGTGATTTCTAACTGAAGACTGCAGGCGACCTTCATAGAAGTGATCATTTCCCAATAAATTCCCATTAATTATCCATAAAACTGGACGCTCTGTCAGCTTCACAAAGCGAACTAGAATTTATTCCTGATGCGATGTGAGCAATCCATTACTCCGGATGATTTTTTGGATTGTGATGATCCTACACAACTGTTTACATCATTAATTTATCAGGCAGCTCAAGAAGCAAGACCCCGAACTTAGACAACTTCATCAAAGCGCCCTCACAAACCTTGGTTTGATGAGGATTGCCAAAAGGCTATTGGAACACGCAAATCGGCTCTCAGACAATTTGACCTGAGGCCAACCAAGGAAAACCATGTAAAATGTATAATAGCTCGAGCAAAAAGCTCGCAAAACTGTTAAACAAAGTAAACATCCGTCTTGGCGACGGTATGTATCTAGGTTAAATGCTAGATCATCCGTCAAAAAGACATGGGATATGATAAGAAAAATTGATCGCTAGAATAGTTCGATTAGTGTAAATCATCTGGACACCGCAGACGGTGTCGCGTCTTCAAAGAAAGATATTGCCGAGGCCCGACACTTTGACAGATTCCTTTGCGCAAAAATCGTCCTCTTCAAAATATTCTCCAAAGATGTCAACAACAGAAGGAGAAACAAAAACTTAATGTTAAATCAAAGAATAAAGAAGCCTACAATAAACTTTTTACGTTCTCAAGAAATGCCATGATACCGCTGCGGGTTCAGATGATAAACACTATCAATTACTTAAGCGTTTACCTTTTCGGTCCCTTTCTTGTTTACTTGCGGTTTATTATCGGGTCTGGCGAACGGGAATTATCCCGGGGTCTTGGAAAGAGGCCATCGTTATTCCAATTCCCCAACCTGGTAAAGATACAAAAAATCCTGGGAACTATTCCGAGTTAAAGGCAATTCATTTTGCTTTGGACCATATTGAAACTGAATGTTATTTGCCATATATTATTGTTACTGACTCATTGTCTGCTATGCAGGCACTTCAGAATGAAATAATAGCGAACCCTATTATTGTTAACGTCTTTTCTAAGCTATCGCGTATATGTGAAACATCACATTCAGTATGTTGATGGATCCCTAGTCATATGGGCATTCACGGAACTGCTAACCGGGTTCCAAAAAACAATATTGGCAAAATGAATGGAATTATCAAGTAAATAATAAACTACTCAGTTAAGCCTGTGCTTGGTGAGTGGCTGCCAGCTTTGAGATAATTTCGTCGTGAAGAAATTTCTTTTGTCCGTTAAGCTTCGGCTACACATGGTTAATGAATTCATACTTAATGAAGGGAGAGGAAGCTCCTCAATGCATTCAATGTTTTACTCAATTTTCAGTATAGCACATTATTCTTGATTGAGCTGATTTCGCCCCAATACGTGACAGGTTTTTCCAGGCTCAAAGTATGCGTAAGCTCTTTGAGTCTGTCAAACCTGAACTTTTATTTGATTTCCTAGGGGAAATTAATATTTTTAATAAGATATGATGATGTCTTGCTTTGCTTTTGCATATTAATTGCTCTTACTGATCCTGTTTTACATTTTCTCATATACTTTGTATCTTTATGTTAAGTTTAAAATACTTATGTTTGGCTGGTTTGCCTAATGTATTTGCTTATATTCTATTTCCATTGGCCTAAATGTTGTATCATATATATCATTTTTAATTATTTTTTCTAATATACTCGTTTTTATTTGTCAATTATGACGTTTTTATTGTGTCACCTGCGAAGCATGGTAGGCACTTAGAGATTACTTTTTTTTTTGTCCGGCGTCTTTCACACTTTTTCAAGTTTTCAAATAACTTTTTTTCTACTCAAAGGATTACATGTACATTGAAACTTCTGACAAATGTTTATATCAATGTGTGTGATTGGTTCACAAAAGGGGGATAATCCAAATATTTTCTCATGTCAAAAATTAAAAAATTCTGACAAGGCCCCGGCAGGTGACACACGTGCTCCGGGGAGCACTCCATTATAGTTATTTCATCATTTACAGTTTTTAACGATTTTTTAATAAGTGCCCAAAATTACCTTAGATGTCCACGGGCATTAAAAACCCATTCATTCATTCGGAATTTAAAAAGATTTTCAATTATATTGTCTAGGTATTTTCAAAGTTGTCTGCTGCAGAAATGTTGATGACTGAAATGCATGACTATTTATTAATCAATATGGCCATACTTGGATAACACAATTGTTGTCGACAATTCTACTTATTTATTGTATACATAGGTACTCAATGCAGCATTGGCTGATTGAAGTGCTGTCAAGAAGTATGGAAGTTGTGATATATGCTAATGAGTAATTTAGAAGATTTAGACTAGATGCCTCCGTTATGTTGAGAAACGTAGTTAAGAAGGATGACCACATCGTTATAACTAGCAACACATTGGTCATGCCTACACTGGATGTTGAAGTCCTGCCAGAGTATCCTTCTCATTCATCCTCCGCCAGCACCAGTGATGCCACTTAAGGATGCCTTGGCCTCCCCCTCCAAGACGAGACTGTCTTTGCAAGGAAAGATAATTCAGGTATAATATCAAATAACTTTTGTAACATAAAAATACATTTTGTCATTACCAGGACAATATATTAAAAAGGACTACCAATAAAGTGTTCCTTTGTGGTGATATGTTAGTATCAATCGTTAGCCTTTAGCTTGAGGTCAAATTGTCATTTCTGGCTTTACTCTTACTAACTCTGATCATTGATATATATTTCACCTTTCATCACATTTAAAATGTTTATACAGAGCAACATGTATTTCTTGGGTTTAACTCCTGTCCTGAACACACAAGCAAATCTTATTGAAGCTTCACGGGAATGTTCCCTTTCTTTCTCTTTTAAAAATATTGTTCAAAGAATATAATTATACCTAAAATGTTGGCTGCTGTGGCTCTAGAAAGAGGGGGAAATACCCAAGTGTATATCATTATTTTGTCCCGCAACCAGTAATTGGTCAACTTATTTGTTTGCCTATATCCTATTTTAAACTTGCTTACATGTTGTTTTTAGCTCACCTGAGCTTTGCTCAAGATGAGTTATTGTGATCGCCCAGCATCAACATATTCTCCTCAGTAACCCTATCAGATTCCTTCAAGCCATGTTGATTGGTAAAAAAACATGACCGTCGTGCGTCAATATCTCCTCAGTAACCAGTGGGTCAATTGGGATGAAACTTAATAGAAAGCATCCTCTCAATGACATCGCCAGAATTCTTTCAAAGTTTTGGGATCCATGCAGGATTATGGTTTCCATGGCTACCAAATGAAAAAACCTTTAAAATTCTTCTTCTCCCGAGCTGGTTGGCCGATTTTCAAGTAGAAATGTTCCTTGGATGATCCTCTATCAGATATCTTCAAGCCTTGTTGATTGGTCAAACAAAATTATATATATTGCCTTAAATGGCTGAAGTGAAAACTTAAAATATCTTCTCCCAAAGTGTTGGGCCGATTTTCAAATAATTTTGTAGAAATGTTCCTAGGGTGACCTTCCATCACATTCCTTCAAGCCATGTTGATTGGTCGAAAACTATGGACACCAGGGGGCGGGGCTATTTTGCCTTATATGGCTATAGTGAAAACTTAAAAATCTTCTCCTCTGAAAGAGTCGGGCTAATTTTCAAATATTTTTTTAGAAATGTTCCTTAAATGACCCACTATCAGATTCCTTCAAGCCATGTTCATTGGTCAAAAAACATGGCCACCAAGGTGCGGGGCTGTTTTGCCGTATTTAGCTATTGTAAAACATGAGGCCCTGAGAATGGGCTATTTAAGACTTGACTCTTTCAGCGCCAATGGCAATATCATCAAGACAAAATTTAAAGCTGCTCAAGTCAAAAATGCAATTTCTATAGTGTTAACTAGATTGTTCTACAATTTAGCCTAGTGACCTAGTTGTTGACCTGACCCATATTCGATTTTCCTTAAATTTGGCCTAGTTTTTTGTCCGGTCATGACCTATATTCGAACTAAACCTAGATATCACTAGGACAAACATTCCGACATATATAGTGTCATCATGCTCAAGCCAAAAATGTGGCTTCCAAAGTGTTAACAAGATTTTCCTTACATTTAACCGATTGACCCAGTTTTTGTCCGGACATGACCAATATTAAAACTTGGCCTAGATATCACTAAGACAAACATTATGACAAAGTTTCATCATGCTCAAGCCAAACATGTGGCTTCCAGAGTGTTAACAAGATTTCCCTTAAATTTGGCCTAGATATCATCAGGACAAACTTTCTGATAAAATTTCAAGATGCTCAAGTTTAAAACGCGGCTTCCAGAGTGTTGACAAAATTTTCCTTCAATGTGACCTAGTTTTTAACCTGACACCCATATTCAAACTTGGCCTAGATATTACTTAAACAAAAATGTGGCTTCCAGAGTGTTAACAAGATTTTCATTAAATTTAGCCTAGTGACCTAGTTTCAAACTTGGCATAGATATCAAGACAAAGTTTCAACATGCTCAAGTTTAAAATATGGCTTCCAGAGTGTTAACAAGATTTTCCTTCAATTTGGCCTAGTGACCTAAAATTACCTATATTCGAACTTGGCCTAGATATTACTAAGACAAACATTCTGACAAAGTTTCAACATGCTCAAGCTAAAAATGCGGCTTCAAGAGTGTTAACAAGATTTTCATTAAATTTGGCCTAGTGACCCAGTTTCGAACTTGACCTAGATTTGATGGAGATATATGTTCTGATAAACTTTCATGAAGATTGAATTCAAAATGTTGCCTCTAGAGTGTTAACAAGCAAATGTTGACGACGGACAAAAGGCGATCACAAAAACTCACCTTGAGCACTGCTCTGGTGAGCTAAAAATTAAAAAATCTTCCCCGAATTTATGAAGCCGATTTTCAAAAAAAATGTAGAAATGTTTCTTGGATGACCATCTATCAGATTCCTTCAAGCAAGGTTGATTGGTTGTAAAACATGGCCACCTGGGGGCGGGGACGTTTTGCCTTATATGGCTATAGTGAAAACTTTAAAATCAAGTCAAGTTAATTTGTAAAAGCAACATGGGACAACTTTATTGTGATAGCCTTTTTAGCTCACCTGAGCTTTGCTCAAGGTGAGTTATTGTTATCGCCTTTTGTCCGTCGTTCGTCAACATCTTCTCCTCAGTAACCAGAAGGTCAATTGAGATCAAACTTCACAGAAATCATCCTCTCAATTACCTCACCAGAATTCCTTCAAATTGTTGGGATCCATGCAGAATTCTGGTTTCCATGATAACGAAACGAAAACAACTTCAAAAGTCCAGGGGTCGGGGCTATTTTGCCTTATATGGCTATAGTGAAAAATTCTCCGAAAGTGTCTAGCCGATTTTCATATAATGTTGTAGAAATGTTCCTTAAGTGACCCTCTATCAGATTCCTTCAAGCCATGTTGATTGGTCGAAAAAACATGGCGTCCAAGGCTATTTTGCCTTATATGGCTAAAGTAAAAACTGAGCAAATCTTCTCGGAAAGCGTCAGGATGATTTTCAAATAATTTTGTAGAAATGTTGCTAGGTTGACCCACTATCAGATTCATTCAAGCCATGTTGATTGATCGAAAAGCCTGGCCACAACAGGCCGGTGCTATTTTGCCTTGTATGGCTATAGTGAAAACTAAAAAAAAAATCTCCTCCGAAAGTGTATGGCCGTTTTTCAAAAAATAAAATTGTAGAGATGTTCCAAGTTAAGTGATGTAGTTGTTAACTTGTGATAGAATGAAACATCATTTATTTCAACAGAGAAAACAACAATGGAAGTAAGGTCCGTTTTAAATTAGTCCTCATATGTTAACAATTTGGTCAAGTTGTGTAATAGCAAATGCAAGAAGGCTTCCAAATAACTAAAAATAACTGATAATTGCTTGCAAATATACGTTAGAAAACAACACTGAATTCCAGTGAGCAAAAGTGTTTAATGGTATATATCTGTTGAATGATATTGTAACAGTATGCATCAAATAATACATACTCATGCATGCTTATAATAAATATACATGTTATGTGTGTTTGTGCAAGATGTTATGCTAAACAAAAGAATGATTGGATTGTTGTATTGTTATATATATTAAAGCTGGATTATTGACAACAACATATTCACGTCTGCACTCTAACATTGGTATATACAGTTTCTTCGATAATAGTCCAGGAATCTTCAGAAGTAATTTATAGATATCGTAGTATGAAAATATAGGATATGGTCTATCTAATGTATGGTTTCAACCAAAGTAATTTTAACAATAACTTTAAGAAAATCACAAGATCAAGATTGCATAACATTTTAATCATGACAACAACTAATTTAAATAATAATAGTGTCTGAAGTAGGAAATGTTGATAAATAAGTAACCATATCCATTTTATAATCCACAGAAAAGTGTTGTACCCGTTGACAGGAAGGAGGACACGGAGATTATCCTGCTGGTGAATGATGACAATAGAAGTGCCCAGACATATTGGTACTGCACCAAAAGAAGGAGAGGCACTCGAAAAGTTCTTATTAAACAAGTGTACGAAGCCTATGCCTTTAAAAGTAATCAGCAAAGGAGCTGGTGTCATTCCAGTGATGAACAATTTCTACTTTGGCCACAATATTATCAACATTATTAAACAATTAAGCTATCTTTTATGGAGATTTTTCAAGTTTTTGTTACAATGTTTTCAAAGTCGTCTTGTCGTATGTCGGAAAGGGTTTACACACTTTATTATTTTCATCTACAATTTTTTTTAAGAAATATTAATTTTCCCGAAATGTTTGGATGTCAGAAAATGTGTTGAAACTTTGTAAATCCTCTCTCCCATACACCAAATCAGCAGCAGACAACTTAGGTCATATAATGCTTTTGTTATAACAAAGGTTATAACTTTTAGGAAAAAGGTTGTTCTACATGGACATACCAAGGTAAAAACAATGAAGTGGTAGAAAGTTTTAGCTATCTTGGGTTTTTGTTCTCCTGCAGGGGCTCATTTGTACAAGAAACAAACGAATTAAAGGGCAAATCGTTGCGGTCAATGAACGCATTGTTTAATGTCACAAATCAGTTGGACGTTCCCATTAATATAATGCTTGATTTATTTGATTCCCATGTCCAGTCCGTTTTAAATTATAGTTGTGAGGTCTGGGGACATTTATCTGCTGAAAACCTAGAATTAGTGCACAAAAAGTTCTGTAAATGGATACTAGTTAAAAACAGCACTTCGAATCTGGCTATATACGCTGAATGAACTTGGACGATATCATTTAGAAGTATCTAAATATATACGTATTGTCAAGTACTGGCTAAAATGATACCAGGAAAAGTCAAATAATTGTATTCTCAGAACGTTGACATTGGATCGAAAATATTTAGCAGAAAAGGATGTAAATACTGTTAACTGGTCATCCAAATTCGCGATATCCTGCAAAATGCAGGATTTGGTTGTATCCAGAGGCTGTAAATATTAATTTATTTGTACCTCTGCTACGGCAAAGATTAAGGGATATGTATATATATATTTACATGGTAAGTAAATATCAAATATTATTCATCACTTTCACTTTTTAGACAGTTTAAATTAATATTTGAACGGTCTACACTGCACGAAAATTGGGATTTATTTAGAAGTAAATTTCCTTAAATTCCGAAATTTACTTGCACATCAAGTTAATTTCGGAATTTAAGGAAATTTACTTCTAAATTAAATCCTAATTTTCGTGCAGTGCTAGCTATTTGGACATTTTAACTTTTCCAAAGTATAGAAACATTCTATCTAAGCTTAGGCTGACATCCCATAAATTAAGAATAGAAAATGGTCGTCATGAAAAGATTTAAAGGAATCAAAAAGTTTGTACCTTATGTAATTTGAATGATTTGGAGGATGAGTTCCATTTTGTATTAGTTTGTCCGTTCTATGAAACATTAAGAAAACAACTCATACCGCGCTATTGTGCACAACGTCCAAGTATGTACAAGTTCATAGAACTCTTAAACACAGAAAGAAAAGAATATTTATGTAAACTGGCGTGATTTTGCCCCATGGCTTTTAAGATGAGAAAACTATTTGAAAAGAGAAAAAAAGCATTTTTATTTGACGGGCGTTAACAGTCTCACTTTCTTTCTTGTATATACATTTGCGTGTGTATATATGTGTGTGTTTATACATATGCATATAAACTTGATTTTAAACTTATTAATTACTATGTCGTTGTCTTAACCATTTCTGTATGTATATTTGTGAATATCAACCATGAATTGTTAAGCTTAAGTTGAAAATAAAATATCTGTTCTGTTCTGTTCTGTTTATTAATAGATCCATTCATATGAAAAACAAACAAATCTATCAACAGCGATTTATCCGACAGAAAAGCCTAAAATTCCGCTATAGACAGCAATTCAGAAATAAGTGTACTTATTTCAGTCTCTGCTTGTACCTTCTCATCGTCAAAACAATCATCATCAGAAGCATCTGCATCATCATGGCACCAACTGCAATACAAAGTATCAGACGACAGGGCCATGATAGCCCTGAGGCACTCACATGAAGATGGCAGCCATATTCTTATACTAAACAACAGGGCTTTAACTATTTTGATACAGGGTCACTTATAAAATCATTTTGACATTTGACTTGCAGTTTCAAAGAAGATCTCCAAATTTTCCCAATATAAATATATGAAGAAAACAGCTGGCAGACATGTTTTTTTATGAAAAAGACAGAGAGCTTAAACATGTGTTCTACAGGGTCACTTAAGGAACGTTCTCGTGAAATATTTTTGAAATTTGAGAAGCTGGTTCAACGTAGAATATCTTTAAAGTTTTCCTTATTGCAAACAAGTAACGTCCACTGGGAGGCATATTTTCTATAAAATGACAAAAGATTGAACAATTTGGAAGAGGTCATTAAGCCATTATGCTTTAGACTAAATATGGCAAAAATCCAGTGCTGTCAGAGAAATGTTCCGTTAAGCAAATGTTGAGAGATGTCAAAGACCAGTCACAATAGCTCACCGAGATCCTTTGGCTCAGGTTCTCTAAAAACTAACTACAGGCTCATAGAAGCCTGAATTGCTCACATGGGTGCCCAAGTGGACTACAGAACCGAAATGGGTTAAAACTATATTTTCTAAATGGCCCATCACGAAAGATTGGTTCAGTTGTTATTGAGAAGATTTTCAAAGTTTCAGCAAATCATAATCAAGGATAAGCTAAGGCAGCTATGTTTGTTGATCTATCAGCACTATTTTGATAAACTTTATAGAGGACCTTGTAAAGATCATTCCTGCCAAGATTTGGTTCATCTGTTCTTAAGAAGATGATTTTCAAAGATCAGCCAAACAGAATTATGAATTGGCCATGGCGGCCATGTTCGTTGACCTATCGGCACTATTTTAACAAACACTGTACATATCATTCCTGCCAAGTAAAGTTTCATTTTGGTCATCAGTTTTGGAAATAATATTTACAAAATTTCAGCAAATCAGAATTATGAATTAGCCTTGGGAGCCATGTTTTCTAACCAATTAGCAATATTTAACAGCTTTGTTTTGAACCTTGTTTAGAACATTGTTAGGACTATTACTACCAAGTTTGGATTTATTTAGGTCATTGGTAACCAATGGTTCCTGAGAAGATTATTTTCAAAGATCAACCAATTACAATTAGCTGGTATGGACCATTTCTGCCAATTTTTGTTTCATTGTGTTCACCGGATCTTGAGAAGAAGATTAAAATGGGAAAAGCTAAAGGATGAAGGACAACAGATGACGAACAATATAAAACCTTTTACTAAAATATGCTAGCAGCCAATCAACATCATGTATCAACACACTAAAGAATTTTTAAAACTACTCAAAATGGCCTCCAACTGAGAGAGAGAGTTATAATGAATTACCTTCAATTAAGGACTAGTTGTTCCAAAATGGCAACATTAGTATTTACTAACAGTTTATTCTGGTATTTTGATTTTCTTTTGTGCTAGGCATATTAATCAAATACTGTCCCATCTTAGAGAAATGCTTGCCCATACAAATTGTTTGGTAAATATATTTCAAGCAAGTCAGAAAGAAGTGTACATTTTTCAGTCACAGCTTGATTCCTCTCCTTTTCAACATCAAAAGGATCATCATCAGAATCATTATTGGCATCATACTGAACAGCTGCAAAACAAATTATCAAAAACACTGAAAACCACTTAGTATGAATAAGTGTGTCAATAATAAATTTGGGAGGTAAATATCAGAATACATTCAGGTATATTAAAGACGATCGCGACAGTTTCGGTTCTCACGCTCAATGTATATTTTACGTAAACACCGGTTTAAAATTGTTATGGTCTTCGGACAAGCGGTGATAATGTTATCACAACGCGCTTTGTAGGATTAATCATGCAAGATTTGATTATATTTGAAAATTTAAAGTCTGTTTACCTATGATTTTTAAGTGAAATTTTGATAGAGCAATGTTTTATCATTTAGTGATTTTTTATGCATTGAATTGTATTGATTATTTTTAATGGTGTCATTTTTTCGTGATGGCTACATGTTTACCTTTAATTCTTCTAGTCATATAAAGAGTGAAGTATTTCCAAACAAATGATGTAAAAATGAAATTTGAAAAATTAAAATATATATATATATATATGTATATTACATTCGCAAAAGTATGGGGTAGACAGAAGAAAGGGCCGGGACAATTTTCCAAGCCTGGTTACCACATATTTTTATTTCATATTTCTGTAGATTAGGTAAAATGCTATCGACACCAATTATCGTAAAATTCTGATTGTTTTCAAAAAATGATGAAACTGTGGCGATCGTCTTTAACTGAAATAAGAAGGCCATTACTGCCCTATACTCCTAACTTGAGTAAAAAGGCTATATGCATCAGTTTAAATCCACAATGTTTGTTTAAGTAGGAGGTAATTAGTAATATTGGTTTCAAATGAAGTTTCAATGTTGACAGGCTGGCATGTTATGCTGAATTAATATTTCTCGTATTCGATGGTTCACATGGCCACATCAACAACTTAAATACATGTATTTTATAAATCCTATTAATATTTTCCAAGCCCGGTTAGCACAGTGTTAATGCCTCTGTCTTCCAATCCAGAGATTATAGGTTCCATCCCCATTCCATGTAGGAAAGTTGTCAGTTACTTGCGGAAGTATATTACTTTTGTACTGGTAAAACGCTCAGATAGGCTGACCCTTCACAGGAATGGTGTGAGTAAGTTAACTGGCCTCCATTACATAACTGAAATACTGTTAAACATGGATCGAACGCCAATGCACATCTGTCTTTCTTAGATGAAAAAAGGACATAACTGAATATTATTAATGCCAGTTATGTAACTTTGTATATACATGCATATTGCCTCTAGGAATATGTGTATCAAATTTCATTTGAAAATGCTGAACGTTTTTGTTTTTTTGCGCTACGGGCTAGACTAAACTTTTTGCAGAATGATTAAATCTAAAATAAGGCAGAACTGAATAATTATTATGAGTTATGTGACTTGGTATGTACATGCATATTGTCTCTAGGAACATGTGCTCAACGTTTTTTCTTAATAAAACAGACAATCTAAATATGGCATCAAATCCAAATCAAACAAGATATAATTAACAGTAAACTGATATTTCCCTAGACCCATTATATTATTCTCACTAGGACAAAGCTGTATAAACCATTTAATTTAAATATGCATAACCATTTGTAGACATGCTTCAAATTCTGCATTAACATAAATGTAACAAGAAAAAATATGGTTTAGGGGTGGGGATCTAAACTATTTATAATATAGTTTCCCTTTATTATACCCCCCGGCAAACAAAGTTTGGGGGGGTATATAGGAATCACCCTGTCTGTCTGTCCGTCTGTCTGTCTGTCTGTCTGTCCGTCTGTCTGTCTGTCTGTCTGTCCGTATGTCCACATTTCTTGTAAGCACTACTCCTCCTAAACGGCTCAATGGATTTGGTTCAAACTTTACATGAAGGTTACACATCATATGTAGATATGCATGAAGGAAGATCACACGCCTCGGACTCTTCCAAGGGGAGATAATTTAACTTAGAGGTTATCTGCGAGGGACTCCTGTGCACATACCTCCACATTTCTTGTAAGCACTACTCCTCCTAAACGGCTCAATGGATTTGGTTCAAATTTTACATGAAGGTTACACATCATATGTAGATATGCATGAAGGAAGATCATACGCCTCGGACTCTTCCAAGGGGAGATAATTCAACTTAGAGGTTATCTGCGAGGGACTCCTGTGCACATACCTCCACATTTCTTGTAAGCACTACTCCTCCTAAACGGCTCAATGGATTTGGTTCAAACTTTACATGAAGGTTACACATCATATGTAGATATGCATGAAGGAAGATCACACGCCTCGGACTCTTCCAAGGGGAGATAATTTAACTTAGAGGTTATCTGCGAGGGACTCCTGTGCACATACCTCCACATTTCTTGTAAGCACTACTCCTCCTAAACGGCTCAATGGATTTGGTTCAAACTTTACATGAAGGTTACACATCATATGTAGATATGCATGAAGGAAGATCACACGCCTCGGACTCTTCCAAGGGGAGATAATTTAACTTAGAGGTTATCTGCGAGGGACTCCTGTGCACATACCTCCACATTTCTTGTAAGCACTACTCCTCCTAAACGGCTCAATGGATTTGGTTCAAACTTTACATGAAGGTTACACATCATATGTAGATATGCATGAAGGAAGATCACACGCCTCGGACTCTTCCAAGGGGAGATAATTTAACTTAGAGGTTATCTGCGAGGGACTCCTGTGCACATACCTCCACATTTCTTGTAAGCACTACTCCTCCTAAACGGCTCAATGGATTTGGTTCAAATTTTACATGAAGGTTACACATCATATGTAGATATGCATGAAGGAAGATCATACGCCTCGGACTCTTCCAAGGGGAGATAATTCAACTTAGAGGTTATCTGCGAGGGACTCCTGTGCACATACCTCCACATTTCTTGTAAGCACTACTCCTCCTAAACGGCTCAATGGATTTGGTTCAAACTTTACATGAAGGTTACACATCATATGTAGATATGCATGAAGGAAGATCACACGCCTCGGACTCTTCCAAGGGGAGATAATTTAACTTAGAGGTTATCTGCGAGGGACTCCTGTGCACATACCTCCACATTTCTTGTAAGCACTACTCCTCCTAAACGGCTCAATGGATTTGGTTCAAACTTTACATGAAGGTTACACATCATATGTAGATATGCATGAAGGAAGATCACACGCCTCGGACTCTTCCAAGGGGAGATAATTTAACTTAGAGGTTATCTGCGAGGGACTCCTGTGCACATACCTCCACATTTCTTGTAAGCACTACTCCTCCTAAACGGCTCAATGTATTTGGTTCAAACTTTACATGAAGGTTACACATCATATGTAGATATGCATGAAGGAAGATCACACGCCTCGGACTCTTCCAAGGGGAGATAATTTAACTTAGAGGTTATCTGCGAGGGACTCCTGTGCACATACCTCCACATTTCTTGTAAGCACTACTCCTCCTAAACGGCTCAATGGATTTGGTTCAAATTTTACATGAAGGTTACACATCATATGTAGATATGCATGAAGGAAGATCATACGCCTCGGACTCTTCCAAGGGGAGATAATTCAACTTAGAGGTTATCTGCGAGGGACTCCTGTGCACATACCTCCACATTTCTTGTAAGCACTACTCCTCCTAAACGGCTCAATGGATTTGGTTCAAACTTTACATGAAGGTTACACATCATATGTAGATATGCATGAAGGAAGATCACACGCCTCGGACTCTTCCAAGGGGAGATAATTTAACTTAGAGGTTATCTGCGAGGGACTCCTGTGCACATACCTCCACATTTCTTGTAAGCACTACTCCTCCTAAACGGCTCAATGGATTTGGTTCAAACTTTACATGAAGGTTACACATCATATGTAGATATGCATGAAGGAAGATCACACGCCTCGGACTCTTCCAAGGGGAGATAATTTAACTTAGAGGTTATCTGCGAGGGACTCCTGTGCACATACCTCCACATTTCTTGTAAGCACTACTCCTCCTAAACGGCTCAATGGATTTGGTTCAAACTTTACATGAAGGTTACACATCATATGTAGATATGCATGAAGGAAGATCACACGCCTCGGACTCTTCCAAGGGGAGATAATTTAACTTAGAGGTTATCTGCGAGGGACTCCTGTGCACATACCTCCACATTTCTTGTAAGCACTACTCCTCCTAAACGGCTCAATGGATTTGGTTCAAATTTTACATGAAGGTTACACATCATATGTAGATATGCATGAAGGAAGATCATACGCCTCGGACTCTTCCAAGGGGAGATAATTCAACTTAGAGGTTATCTGCGAGGGACTCCTGTGCACATACCTCCACATTTCTTGTAAGCACTACTCCTCCTAAACGGCTCAATGGATTTGGTTCAAACTTTACATGAAGGTTACACATCATATGTAGATATGCATGAAGGAAGATCACACGCCTCGGACTCTTCCAAGGGGAGATAATTTAACTTAGAGGTTATCTGCGAGGGACTCCTGTGCACATACCTCCACATTTCTTGTAAGCACTACTCCTCCTAAACGGCTCAATGGATTTGGTTCAAACTTTACATGAAGGTTACACATCATATGTAGATATGCATGAAGGAAGATCACACGCCTCGGACTCTTCCAAGGGGAGATAATTTAACTTAGAGGTTATCTGCGAGGGACTCCTGTGCACATACCTCCACATTTCTTGTAAGCACTACTCCTCCTAAACGGCTCAATGGATTTGGTTCAAACTTTACATGAAGGTTACACATCATATGTAGATATGCATGAAGGAAGATCACACGCCTCGGACTCTTCCAAGGGGAGATAATTTAACTTAGAGGTTATCTGCGAGGGACTCCTGTGCACATACCTCCACATTTCTTGTAAGCACTACTCCTCCTAAACGGCTCAATGTATTTGGTTCAAACTTTACATGAAGGTTACACATCATATGTAGATATGCATGAAGGAAGATCACACGCCTCGGACTCTTCCAAGGGGAGATAATTTAACTTAGAGGTTATCTGCGAGGGACTCCTGTGCACATACCTCCACATTTCTTGTAAGCACTACTCCTCCTAAACGGCTCAATGGATTTGGTTCAAATTTTACATGAAGGTTACACATCATATGTAGATATGCATGAAGGAAGATCATACGCCTCGGACTCTTCCAAGGGGAGATAATTCAACTTAGAGGTTATCTGCGAGGGACTCCTGTGCACATACCTCCACATTTCTTGTAAGCACTACTCCTCCTAAACGGCTCAATGGATTTGGTTCAAACTTTACATGAAGGTTACACATCATATGTAGATATGCATGAAGGAAGATCACACGCCTCGGACTCTTCCAAGGGGAGATAATTTAACTTAGAGGTTATCTGCGAGGGACTCCTGTGCACATACCTCCACATTTCTTGTAAGCACTACTCCTCCTAAACGGCTCAATGGATTTGGTTCAAACTTTACATGAAGGTTACACATCATATGTAGATATGCATGAAGGAAGATCACACGCCTCGGACTCTTCCAAGGGGAGATAATTTAACTTAGAGGTTATCTGCGAGGGACTCCTGTGCACATACCTCCACATTTCTTGTAAGCACTACTCCTCCTAAACGGCTCAATGGATTTGGTTCAAACTTTACATGAAGGTTACACATCATATGTAGATATGCATGAAGGAAGATCACACGCCTCGGACTCTTCCAAGGGGAGATAATTTAACTTAGAGGTTATCTGCGAGGGACTCCTGTGCACATACCTCCACATTTCTTGTAAGCACTACTCCTCCTAAACGGCTCAATGGATTTGGTTCAAATTTTACATGAAGGTTACACATCATATGTAGATATGCATGAAGGAAGATCATACGCCTCGGACTCTTCCAAGGGGAGATAATTCAACTTAGAGGTTATCTGCGAGGGACTCCTGTGCACATACCTCCACATTTCTTGTAAGCACTACTCCTCCTAAACGGCTCAATGGATTTGGTTCAAACTTTACATGAAGGTTACACATCATATGTAGATATGCATGAAGGAAGATCACACGCCTCGGACTCTTCCAAGGGGAGATAATTTAACTTAGAGGTTATCTGCGAGGGACTCCTGTGCACATACCTCCACATTTCTTGTAAGCACTACTCCTCCTAAACGGCTCAATGGATTTGGTTCAAACTTTACATGAAGGTTACACATCATATGTAGATATGCATGAAGGAAGATCACACGCCTCGGACTCTTCCAAGGGGAGATAATTTAACTTAGAGGTTATCTGCGAGGGACTCCTGTGCACATACCTCCACATTTCTTGTAAGCACTACTCCTCCTAAACGGCTCAATGTATTTGGTTCAAACTTTACATGAAGGTTACACATCATATGTAGATATGCATGAAGGAAGATCACACGCCTCGGACTCTTCCAAGGGGAGATAATTTAACTTAGAGGTTATCTGCGAGGGACTCCTGTGCACATACCTCCACATTTCTTGTAAGCACTACTCCTCCTAAACGGCTCAATGGATTTGGTTCAAATTTTACATGAAGGTTACACATCATATGTAGATATGCATGAAGGAAGATCATACGCCTCGGACTCTTCCAAGGGGAGATAATTCAACTTAGAGGTTATCTGCGAGGGACTCCTGTGCACATACCTCCACATTTCTTGTAAGCACTACTCCTCCTAAACGGCTCAATGGATTTGGTTCAAACTTTACATGAAGGTTACACATCATATGTAGATATGCATGAAGGAAGATCACACGCCTCGGACTCTTCCAAGGGGAGATAATTTAACTTAGAGGTTATCTGCGAGGGACTCCTGTGCACATACCTCCACATTTCTTGTAAGCACTACTCCTCCTAAACGGCTCAATGGATTTGGTTCAAACTTTACATGAAGGTTACACATCATATGTAGATATGCATGAAGGAAGATCACACGCCTCGGACTCTTCCAAGGGGAGATAATTTAACTTAGAGGTTATCTGCGAGGGACTCCTGTGCACATACCTCCACATTTCTTGTAAGCACTACTCCTCCTAAACGGCTCAATGGATTTGGTTCAAACTTTACATGAAGGTTACACATCATATGTAGATATGCATGAAGGAAGATCACACGCCTCGGACTCTTCCAAGGGGAGCGGGGGGTATTCTTCAGTGAGCTTTGCTCACAGTATTTCTAGTTTAAAGTGGCTAGGGTGGGGATGATATTTTTTTTTTTATCTATAAAGTTAGTGTGTCTAAAGATAATTATTTGACAATAATAATTTGTTATAGAATCAGATAAATGGATTCAGAGGAGATTTACTATAGGTTTACATGTATACGAGTAGCATGTATTAAGAAAACTGTCCCAACCTCAAGGGGCCCTCATTTGTTGATTGATTATTCCTGTAAAGTGTGAAGGAAATCTACCAAACGGGTTTAGGAAGAGATACTTTTTCAAGCAATTGTTGATAGACGAAAAGACCAATGGTTTACGAAAAAATATAGCAAATAAAATAGTCCTTTTCTATGAGCAAGTAGTTACATCTTGCTATCCATCATAACATGTATATGCAAAAACATGTTAATTTTGTTCTACTTCAAAGTTATCCTAGAATGGCATAATGGGTCATAAATTAATTTGTTTCAGGACTCCTAAGCACACATAGCTACATAGTTGGGCACAGTAATTGGTTTCATTGCTCTCCACTAAACCCTTGATCTAATCAGCGGTGCAGCAAACAACTTGTTAAACATACACTTCAATTTGCAACAAGGTCTAAACAAAGGCTCATAACTGCACTTACATTTATTTCCGAATTAAATTGTACGCTACGGAATTTTCCGAGGCGCGTTCCGAATGACCACGGAAACTTCTGAAGCTCGTTCAGATGATCATGATTAAATGCAATCAAGCGTTTAACTTCCATTGATCATTTCCTGCGTTTCCTGTACAGAAATGTTCCTTGATTGGTCTTCTGTTTTCTTTTAAGTTGATCAATATCAAAACAATATGATAAATTGAGGGTTATATAATAAAACAGTTATGGACTTTTCAGCTGTTATACATGATGTTGATATGTACCAAAAAAATCATTATTGATAATGAATTTTTTGGTGCATATCACATCATGTATAACAGCTGAAAAGTCCATAATTGTATAATATTTCATAGTTGTCTAATTGTTAAAAGTTCATTTTATTTGAAAGTTACAATTTGGTTCAATGAACATTTACCTTGTTCCTCCAAAATAAATTCCCACTGTCAGCCCCATAATCATATCTAATCTCCTCCCAATATCTATAGTTCTGTTGGCAAACAGAAATATATGGGGACAACCCTGGAATACTAGCTACTTCTGTTTACTGTTACAGCTAAATGATCCTTCCTGTGCATCATTCACAAACCGCCCCAACCTATCTGTTTCGAAGGCGTCAATCCTACAAAAACCAATTAGTCTGGTTCATTACTTGTTAACAGTAAATTCCAAATACTTGGAATTTGAGATACACATAATAAAGATACGTATGTAAAACAAACTAGTGCTCCGAATATCCAATGCCTGGTTTCCACCACCTTATATAATAAAACAGTTATGGACTTTTCAGCTGTTATACATGATGTTGATATGTACCAAAAATATCATTATTGATAATGAATTAATTTTTTGGTGCATATCACATCATGTATAACAGCTGAAAAGTCCATAATTGTATAATATTTCATAGTTAAGTCTACTGTTAAAAGTTCATTTTATTTGAAAGTTACAATTTGGTTCAATGAACATTTACCTTGTTCCTCCAAAATAAATTCCCACTGTCAGCCCCATAATCATATCGAATCTCCTCCCAATATCTATAGTTCTGTTGGTGCTCCGAATATCCAATGCCTGGTTTCCACCATACTTTTCTGCCAGCAAACCAGTACACAAGTTTCAATACATATTCATATTTCTGAATTACTCTATAAACAGGTTTTTTACCGGTCTGGCATGAGATTAATCTGGCCACCATCTGACCAAAAAGACTACCTGTAACCCTATATATGTGCTGTTGGTTGAAGAACCGTATCCACAGGTGGTGGTGGTCCACTGTTGCTGGATTCTACATGATTTTATAAATGTTTGTATATATCTGTATATATTGTGTTTCTAAATATATATTTATTTATACACTCAACATAATTACTATTGTAGTGACTGAAGATGGAAATCAACCTATAAGTGCATGACATTATATAAATTTCATAATTTATTTATAATACTAATCAAAACATTTTTGAGATTCTTTCATTTTCTTTCGAATTCAAAAGTATTCCAGGAATATTCATATGTATTGAATATTACTGAGAATTCTTAGGGAAAAGGCACTTGTAAAATTCATCAGATACATGACAATTTTTATATATTCACGAGATATTTTAACAGGGGTTATGACTGCATTCAAATACTTACCACAGGTTCCAAGTCTAAAGATGTATACTTCTGGAAAGCCACCAAGGGCGGATTCCCCAATGAAGTTGAACCTCTGTAATAGATATTCAATTTTAGATGTTTAGCTTCTCATCAATTATGGGTAAAAGTATAAATATATTTTCTCCATTGTCAATGCATTGAACAAATAAGGAACTGAAAAAGATATTTAAATGAATGAAAAAAATGTTATAATTACGGTGCCCACTTTATGATATACAATTTGATCTTACAACAAATCATACAATTATCCTATATCATTAAAAAATTAAGCCACTTTTGAAATGCAACTTTTGTAGTTCTGTTAATTTAACTATCTTTCTATAAAAAAAAACTAAATCTTTTTTTAAAAAAAATTATTTTCCTATAGAGTGTATTTCATGAGTGTTTATTATACCCCCCGGCAAACAAAGTTTGGGGGGGTATATAGGAATCACCCTGTCTGTCCGTCTGTCCGTCTGTCTGTCTGTCTGTCCGTATGTCCACATTTCTTGTAAGCACTACTCCTCCTAAACGGCTCAATGGATTTGGTTCAAACTTTACATGAAGGTTACACATCATATGTAGATATGCATGAAGGAAGATCACACGCCTCGGACTCTTCCAAGGGGAGATAATTTAACTTAGAGGTTATCTGCGAGGGACTCCTGTGCACATACCTCCACATTTCTTGTAAGCACTACTCCTCCTAAACGGCTCAATGGATTTGGTTCAAATTTTACATGAAGGTTACACATCATATGTAGATATGCATGAAGGAAGATCATACGCCTCGGACTCTTCCAAGGGGAGATAATTCAACTTAGAGGTTATCTGCGAGGGACTCCTGTGCACATACCTCCACATTTCTTGTAAGCACTACTCCTCCTAAACGGCTCAATGGATTTGGTTCAAACTTTACATGAAGGTTACACATCATATGTAGATATGCATGAAGGAAGATCACACGCCTCGGACTCTTCCAAGGGGAGCGGGGGGTATTCTTCAGTGAGCTTTGCTCACAGTATTTCTAGTTTATTATAACATTTATTAAACAAGTAGGGTCATATGATATTTATTCAGTGGAATTTGGACACTTTCAGAGAAGGCTTTATTTGATAAAATAAAATATTTAATTTGATAATGGTATGTTTACCTTCTACTCCCATTCTTCTAACTGGGGCGCCGGTCCGCCACCAGTCATGCATGCCATCTGCCTCATCCTCCAATCTTTCCTCTTGACTTCTGCCTTTGCATCACTGAGCTTTTATTTACACTCCTTGAGGCTCCTGATGCAGGAGCCCTTACCCTGGGAAAGATAATTGTGTACTATATTGTAGACAGACTCTTACAGATGTTTCACTTCCTAAATAAAAGTATGAATAACATACATTTGTATATAGTTTGGATGAAAAGGGTGATTTTTTTAAAATAATAAATTCATTAAATAAAATATAATTTCCATACTTGGATGATTATGTGTTGGAATTTCTGTTTAAACGCACAACTTGGTACATTTTGTTTGTGCTAAATAATCTATTGTTAGCAATCATTTCAATCAATAACAACATATGAAAATGTCTAATTTAGATACATGTACTTAATAAACCACCACCTCTAACAATCAAATTAAGTTTAAGATAGTAGAGTTGAAATAGTTCACAACATTTCTTAAAAGTCGTATGGAAAAAATATGCCACAAACAAAATAGATATTGCAAAAGGTAATCAAAAACAGTGTACACATTTTAGGTAAAAAATGGTAGAGCTTACAGTTAATGTTTGTGTTGTTGAATATTGCATTTTTTGTTAATGGGTGACCTATCATCGACATGTTTTTGTTTAAATACCTTTGGTTTATCCTTTTCCATGTAGCGTCCTTCATCGGGCGTTAGCTTTCCTTCTATAACCGACGAAAACTTGAAATAGCCGCTTCGCAAGGCCTCTTATCTCCCCTTAACAGCAATTTTCTTTCCTGCGGGGCTTTTTTGAAGGGGTCTCCATATTGTGCAGACGATTTGTTTACAATTTTTGACAGGTGCGCGGGAATTTTACCTTCAAGGGAGAGTTACGAATTTTTTTCGTCACGGACTAGAAAATAACTTACGAAATATTGATAAAACTCACGTACGCAATTTTTATGCCCCCACGGAATCTCCGATTCGGGGGGCATATAGTTGTTGGTCTGTCTGTCTGTCTGCACAAAAAAAACTTTAACCTTGGCCATTACTTTTGAACCATAACAGGTACGGCTACCATATTTCACATGTGTATTCCTTGTGACATGACCTTTCTGTCAGTACCAACATTTTTGACCTTACGACCTTGACCTTTGACCTAGAGGTTGCCATTCTCGAAAAAAACTTTAACCTTGGCCATTACTTTTGAACCATAACAGATACGGCTACCATATTTCACATGTGTATTCCTTGTGACATGACCTTTCTGTCAGTACCAACATTTTTGACCTTGCGACCTTGACCTTTGACCTAGATGTTGCCATACTAAAAAAAAACTTTAACCTTGGCCATTTCTTTTGAACCATAACAGGTACGGCTACCATATTTCACATGTGTATTCCTTGTGACATGACCTTTCTGTCAGTACCAACATTTTTGACCTTGCGACCTTGACCTTTGACCTAGATGTTGCCATTCTCGAAAAAAACTTTAACCTTGGCCATTACTTTTGAACCATAACAGATACGGCTACCATATTTCACATGTGTATTCCTTGTGACATGACCTTTCTGTCAGTACCAACATTTTTCACCTTGCGACCTTGACCTTGACCTAGATGTTGCCATTCTCGAAAAAAACTTTAACCTTGGCCATTTCTTTTGAACCATAACAGGTATGGCTACCATATTCCACATGTGTATTCCTTGTGACATGACCTTTCTGTCAGTACCTTGCGACCTTGACCTTGACCTAGATGTTGCCATTCTCGAAAAAAACTTTAACCTTGGCCATTACTTTTGAACCATAACAGGTATGGCTAACATATTTCACATGTCAGTACCAACATTTTTGACCTTGCGACCTTGACCTTTGACCTAGATGTTGCCATTCTCGAAAAAAACTTTAACCTTGGCCATTACTTTTGAACCATAACAGATACGGCTACCATATTTCACATGTGTATTCCTTGTGACATGACCTTTCTGTCAGTACCAACATTTTTGACCTTGCGACCTTTACCTTTGACCTAGATGTTGCCATTCTCAATTTTTTTTTTAACCTTCCCCACTACTTTTGAACAATAACAGGTAATGCTACCATATTTCACATGTGTATACCTTGCGACCTTGACCTTTGACCTAGATGTTGCCATTGGGGGGCATCAGTGTTTCACAAACACATCTTGTTATTTCTTGCGTAAGTTGAGAATTAATGTACCGATTAAGGCAAAACTTAAGCATTGTTAGTAAAACGGGCCCCATATGTATTTCTCGGCATACTTGAAACCAAACGGGTAATTGTGTTTGACGTTATCAGCTTTTACAGAAATACGTTTTCAACAATATTCCAAAAGAAAGTCACCCTTCTCAAAATGTTTTGAAGCAAATACTCCATAACCTTAACAAATGAAATAAGCAGGAAATATTATGAGTCTGTAAAATGTGCAGTATCAAAGTAATAACATTTAACACTTTTTATTTTTATAAAAGAAAAATATAAATTGGCAAGAGTTTTTGCAATGGATTTCTGCCTCATTAAATACTAGTAATAATACAATATTATTCACCAATTATTAATCTACAAAAAACATTGACTCATAGTTTCATTAATATTCACTAATATACATATCATAGTTAATATACATACCAATGTACGACACAAAACACTTTTCCAAACCGTCACGATTTATCGCTTGCCTGAGTGACTGTATAGAAGCAAATGAAAAATTTGAACATTTGGAAAATTTTCCGCTTTTAGATGCCGCAGCAACCAAAGTTCAACATATAATTTTAATTTTTTGAACAATTGTATAAGAGGACTACCAAAGGAACATTCCTGTGAAGTGTGATTGAATTTGGTATAGATGAAGATGATGTTTTAATCTGAAAATTAACGACGGACGAAGGGTGATCAGAATAGATCAGCTTTAGCCTTTGGCTCAGGTGATCTAAAAATAAAACAAAGACAACTTCCAATACATTCTGGCATCACATAATGCATATAACACTAGTTGAGATAATCTTTTATAATCAACTATACTGAGCATTTTTATTTAAATATAAAAATGCAACGGTACAATATCAATACCAATCAAATCATGTAGTATTTAATGAGTACTGTTACTTATTCCTTAATATAACTGTATAATGTATATAACCGAGGGACTAATAGGAAATTGTGTACTGTTTGTTACATGTGTTTTTCTCTACTGGAAAAAAAATGAACACAATATTTGGAAGTAGCACCTTGACAGTGTTGCCGTTTTAGAAATCAATTTATGTGATAAAATACCAATCATTGTACCAAACCAACAATACATTGTTCCAGATTCAAACTTGATTTAAAAGAAGGAGTTTATTCAGAAGCCATAATTCTAGTAATATCAACTGATGAGATTTGTTTGCTGAATTTAGTTCTGAAGTACCACAATTTATTTAAAATCCGAAATATACAAATGTGTTTGGATTCCAGTATGCATGTATGTTTTACACAACAAATTGCAATGTGAAGTTATTAATAATTAGCTCTTTCCTTTTTAGTCAGTCTGACTTCTTCTACCTGAAAAGTTAAATTGTACTTCACAAATAATTTAATTATTCACTATTTTTAATGCGTTTATTTTAAACAAATTCTCATTATTGCTCAGTGCATTCTTCTTTAAAGGAATACGCTCGGCTGAAATTTAAACTATATGACTAAATAGCACTATAGTAATGTATCATTTTGATGTAATTACCTTTTGTTTACATGCTTGCACTACCAAGATATATGCTTTTAAAGTTTGTGTTTTCACGTCGGTATCGATCGCCTATGGGCGCCGCCATCTTTGCTTATAATCAACTTCCTGTGACGTCAGTTACCCACTTCCGATGAACACCGTATGGATTACTAAATTTTCAGATCGCTATCTTATCTTAGGTATAGGTCAAAATTGGCCGAATGCGTAAAAGGCCAGTCCAAAAAGGCCGATTATAGGTCCAGAATGAAAGGCCAATTTCCCAAAATGTCTGGTACAAAAAGGCCGATTATGAGGAAGGACCACTTTTTGAAGTTTAATTGTGTAAATATTGTATACATGTATGTTTGTTTTAGATTATTAATTCATCATAGTGGGGCGGGCGGTAAATTGATCCGTGTTATAATTGATTACAGTTTGCTTTGAATGTTTATTTAAACTTCCTTAATTAGATAATTTGAGAAGTTTGAGAACGTAATTGCCGTTAATTTATTGAATTGGATAATAGAGAAGTTTGAGAACGTAATTGCCGTTAATTTAATTTATCAGTAACAAAAAAGGCGATGGAAGGTAAACAAAAACACGACCTTGGCATGTGTAAAAAACATAAGAAATTAGGAAATTCTATAAAGTATAATCATTGCAAACATTTGAAAACATAATGGTAATGTTGAAAATATTACGGTAAAAGGAGAAACTGCTAATTTTGAGCAATGTCCCCTTTATTCACGATGTTTTTCAAAAGTCGTCTGCTACAAACGCGTCTTCAAGAAGAAAATGGTCGACGTGTTCAATAAAAGGGTAAATTCATTGTTTTATATTTGACCAAACTTTCAAAAGATTTATTTGTTTGTTAAAGAATGAATTGTAAAATAATTTCTCACAAACCTGCATAAAAATCCCTTATAATCCAAATGAAATCGTCCAATTTCCACAAACCTGCATAAACATCCCTTATAATACAAATGAAATCGTCCAATTTCACAAATACAAAAGGTCACAGATTTTAACAACGAATTTTGGGAGAGCCTATGGGAAATGCTTACGTCATAGCGCGTGGAGATTTTACTCACAAATGAACCGCGTCAGCACAAATTCCGCATTTGGATAGTTTCAGTGTTAATTTCATAATAAGATCAAATTGCATACTTGTGTGGTATTTTTTTGGTCATGAATCTTCCCAAGAAACAAACTGTGATTCACAACTAAAAAGCAAACACAACAATTCATGATCAGTCTGATCTCTGCCTCACAAGGTTTTTCCTCTTCTCTTTACTGATTAATTGTTATCATGTCCACTATCCAGTAAGTTTTGAAAATGCCTGCCTATAGATCTTTTCACCACATACATATTTTCGCTGTTGTCGACCAAGGGTTTGAACATGGTCGATTATAGCCAGTGCTGTCCTTGTTTGCATCTGATCATCATCAAATTCCTGACGTTTTGGGCAGTACTTCAACATAAGGCTGTGAAAGACGTAACAGTATTGTAGTTATTAATTATATAGAAGCTAAATCGAATGTTTTCAAACGAACTGACGTCTTTTGACTGCTGTAACATTTTACACGCCTTGCATGATGGTCAATTAATTATTTTATTACCCCTAATTAGTTGACTTGCTGTTTATTACCCCTAGTCGGCTGCTGCTCCTGATCAGCGCATCAAAGCCTCGGCGGTGCTTTGTTGGTAGATCATAAGTAGTGTCTGATTGCTACCGGAAATATGATTGGGTTTTATGACCTTTAATTGGTTTTCAATAAAGAACGGTACAATGTTTTTAATTTTCGATTAATCTGTGAATTACGCCTTTTGTCACAACGTTTACAACTTTATTTATACATGTATTTCCTGTCACAGAGATTGTAGTGTTGTGTGGAGTGCCGGTGTAAGAAAGCCTTTATAGGCATGGCCGAAAATTGTTTTTGCTTTTGAGCGGTACAGTAAGCCTCTGCAGACGCATCCTGACGAAAAACCGACCATACAAATATGCAATTTGATCTTATTTGCAATTCACAATATGACCTCCGAATTGCGATTTGTGTGTGACGTGGCTCATTTGTGTAAAAACATCCGAAGCTATGCTGTACTCATTCTTCATAAACTTTCCCGTGTCTTGTATTTGGAGGTTATGAATTGTGGTAAAATACATTCAACTAAAAACAAGTAACGATTTTAAAAATTGGACGATTTCATTTGGAATTAAAAGGGATATTTAAAATAGGTTTGAGAATGTTTCTTCAATATATAATATAAAAGTCTTACAACAAAAATCCTTTTGGAAATTTGGTCAAAATTAACCATTCAATTCTCCCTTTTCAACATACACCAAATCTGCAGCAGATGACTAATATGGAAAATCTCTTTACCGCCAACTCCAGAGTATGTAGGGAATGGGTCGAATTATGCCTGCTCAAAAGACTCGCCGACAGATCCTATTACAGTAGCGTCCGACCACTACCGGAAATTTGATTTTTTCTATGACCTTTGATTGTTCTACAAAAACGACGGTTCATTATGTCTAACGAGCTGTGAAATCATAAACAACTGTCAAATATATAAACGAATGAAATTATTGTATAAATAAATGTTAACACACATATATTTAATTTGCTGATATATATTACACGAGTCAATTTCGAGTTTTCTATCCACCTACTATGGTTGGATACTATTTACTATAAAACTTTATATAGATCTAGTAATAATATGATGTAATGCTTTGAATTTCATTTTGAATAATTGAAGTTTAGGTTTGTAAACTTCCGGGGTTAATTTTCTTACGAAAAAGTATATTTTGTATTCCCTTTATAGTACCGCAGTCGTTCATTAGCTAACTCTACTTGTATGTTTTGCTTGGGACATAGAGGGTAAATGACGTCACGAATCTTTTCAGAAAGTATCGAGACATTGCGAAATGTAAACAATGGCCGCGCCCATGCTGCGCACCGATCAGCACAAATAGTCATCTTTAAATAGTAATATTTTCATTATTAGTTGTATGTTAATGAAATGCATAGTAAATAAATGTTCTTTAAGTCAATATTTTTCAATTCAAAGCGAGTTTTTTTCAGCCGAGCGTATTCCTTTAAGTAGTTACAGTAAAGTACTTCCGCACTTTGCACACGGGGTGAAAGTCTATGTACAGTGCAAGTTAAAAACAAATTTGTTGTTTAGTTCTTGGTTAACTTAAAAAGCTTATTCTTAAAGCTGTCTAGAGAGTTCGGTTCCAGCACACTTCCTGGTAGCTGGTTCCAGAGCCAAATGGCGTTTGGAAAGAATGATGACCTATATACAGTTGTTCGAGTGTGTTAGATGCACATATAAAAATAGTATCAGATTCATTTCATGATTGTGTAAGCAATGTTACTAATAGCTGAGGGCAGATGCTCATATTCATAAATCAAAATATTTCCTTACAGCTCTCCTGCCTCAAGAGTGCCGCTAAACGAACGCCAACGCTCTTCTGTCGAAAAAGGGGCATAACTGAATTACAGACATAATAATTATTAATGCCAGAGTTATGTGACTCGGTATATAATTAAGTAAAAAGCGCAGCCTTTAGGATGTTAACAAGACTTTCCTTCAATTTGGTCTAGTGACCTATTTTTTCACCCGGCATAACCCATATTCGAACTTGGCCTAGATATCATTAAGATAAACATTCTGACCATATCGTACAAGATGTGGCTTCTACAGTGTAGACAAGATTTACATTCAATTTTGCTGATGATCTAGTTTTTGAATAGACATGACCAATATTCAAACTTGGCCTACATATCAAGACAAACATACTAATACAGTTTCAACATCCTCAATTTAAAAATGCAGCCTCCAGAGTGTTAAAAAGATTTCCCTTCAATTTCACTTGAAAAATCCTTCAATTTGGCTAGTGACCCAATTTGCAATTTCAAACTGCTGACGCAAAAATTGCGGTCTCTAGAGTGTTAACAAGATTTTCCTTCAATTTGACTTAGTGACCTACGTTTTAACCCAGCATGACACATATTCGAACTTGACCTACACATCATGAAGACAAACATTCTGATACAGTTTCAACATGTTCAAAGTTAAAAATGCAGCTTTCAGAGTGTTAACAAGACTTTCCATCAACCTAGTGACCAAGTTTTTGACCTCATATGGCCCAGTTTTAGAACTTGTCCAAGATTTGATGGTGATGAATGTTCTAATAAACTTTCATGAAGATTTGATGTAAAATGTAGCCTGTGGAGTGTTAACAAGGCAATTGTTGATGACGCACGTCACAGGATGGACGCCGGACGACATGTGATAACAATAGCTCAGCTTGAGAAGTTCGTGCACAGGCGAGCTAAAAAGGGAAAATTATTGATAACAACTAACAGCACATAGTGAACGAATTAATAGAAGCGAAGCACATGAGAGCACATAAGCATCCTTGCAAAGAACATCAACAAGAGGGCCATGATGGCCCAGACAGCTCACCTTAATTATGCAATGTGATTTCTAATGCAAAACACATCAAGACAATTATTCTGACAAAGATTCAAAATGCAACCTCCAGAGTGTTAACAAGATTTTCTTTCATTTCGTCTAGTGATCTATTTTGTTTCCCTGATATGACTCATATTCGAACATGGACTAAACATCCTCAAGATAAACATTCTGACAACGTTTCAACTTGCTCAACGTAAAAGTGCGGAGTTTTAACAATATTTTCTTTCAATTTGGCCTAGTGACCTAGTTTTTAACCCAATATGACCAATATTCAAACTTGGCCTACATGTCATCAAGATGAACATTCCGATCAAGTTTCAACATGCTGAAATTAAAAATGCAGCATCCAGAGTGTTAACTAGATGTTCTTTCAATTTGGCCTAATGACAAAGTTTTAGACCCAATATGACCCATATTTGACCTAGATATTATTAAAAAAAAAAACATTCTGACAAATTGTAAGCTGCTGAAGCAAAAACTGCGGCCTCTAGAGTGTTAACAAGATGTTCCTTCAATTTGACTTAGTGACCTATTTTTTGACACAACATTACCCATATATGAACAAGACCTACATATCATCAAGACCAATATTCTGATAAAGTTTCAACATGCTCAAATTAAAAATGCGGCCTCCAGAGTGTTAACAGGATTGTCCTCAATTCGACCTTGTGACCTAGTTTTTGACATCATATGGCCCAGTTTCGAATTTGTCCAAGGTGTGATGGAGAGTGTTAACAAGGCAATTGTTGACGAAGGACAAAATGTGATAACAATAGTTCAACTTGAGCACTCCGTGCACACGAGAGCTAAAAACATTCAAAATAGTAAATTAGAAAGTGTTGTTGTGGACTCCTACAAAGTCCAAGCAGGCTAATCCGGGCCGACAGATTCCGTCATAGAGGTAAAGAGTAATGTTTCATGAAACAGAAAATCCGCAGAACGGCTCATTTGTCATTGTCATGCGGTCCACTGCACTCGAAAAGTAGGTTGACACAGCATCTTCGTTAGTTGTGTTTACATATACATTCAAACCTGTGTTTAAAGACCATCCATGGAAAGTGAAGGATCTGGTCTTTGTTCACAGGTGGTATTTAATTGCAGGGTCATTTAGACGGAAAATGAGTATTTGGGAAACTAAAAGTATGGTCGCTTTAGACAGGGAATTGCTATTCCAATGCGGTCTTTAACAAATGTTCGATTGTATAGACGAAGGTAACACGAACATTCACAGAGGTACCTTGTCTATCTGTTTTTGAGTGCAGTGGACTGAATGATATATTTTCAAATGCGCGGCCAACTTATTTTTCAAAAACATATAACTTAATTATTGTCTCGTTTTATGAGTTTGACAGAAGTCAATGTGACAAGCGTCATTTGTCTTCCACTAATGGGCTAAAGACTTTAAGTGTATGTGAAAAAACAGCCAGTTGATTGAAAATTCTGTGGTGTGGAGTACCTTTGTGAGAAAGCCAGGAAACACATGAATGGGTGCACTGCCCGTCGTGATATAACTGAAAAAAACCGGCGTAAAACCCAAATCAATCAATCAGTTGTGCTGCGAGTTCGTTTTGCTAATCAAAGGGAGATAACTAAAAATACAGTAATGCGTTGTCTTTGTTGTCTCTCTTTGACACTGACTGCTAACTTGGTTTCATATACAATTGAAGAAGATTGTCAAAGAAAACAAAAACATATTTTAAATTGTTGCGATTTTCTCACTTTTAAGCTCACCTATGCACGAATGCAAGGTGAGCTATTGTCATCACATTTTGTCCGTGCGTTGTGCGTCGTGCGTCGTCAACATTTGAGCTTGTTAACACTCTACAGGCTACATTTTGCATCCAATCTTCATGAAAGTTTATCAGAACATTCATCTCCATCCAATATTGGACAAGTTCGAAACTGGGCCATATGAGGTCAAAAACTAGGTCACTAGGTTAAATTGAATTGAAATCTTGTTAACACTCTGGAAGCCACATTTTCAACTTGAGCATGTTGAAACTTTATCAGAATGTTTGTCTTGATGATATGTAAGTCAAGTTCAAACATGGTTACTAGGTCAAATTGAAGGAAAATCTTGTTAACACTCTAGAGGCCGCAATTTTTGCCTCAGCAGTTTGAAACTTTGTCAGAATGTTTGTAACAAGGTCAACAAAGGCAACTATTGTTAAAACTCCGGAGGCCGCATTTTTACTTTGAGCAAGTTGAAACTTTTTCAGAATGTTGTCTCCATGTTGGAATATGGGTCATATCAGGTAAAGAAAATATAGATCACTAGGCCAAATGAGGGAAAATATTGTTAACACTGTGGAGGTTGCATTCAGAATAATTGTCTTGATGTGTTTTACATTGCAGTACATTGTATAATTAAGGTGAGCGAACTAGGGCCGTCATGGGCCATGACTCATGGCCCTCTTGTTATACGATTATTATTACTTGATCGGATTTCTTTTGCATTATCAAATACTTTTTAGTCGGGTTCAATTGCGAAGCAATTTAACCGGATTATTGCGGTTGAAACGATTTTAACAGATGTTGACCGTAAAGCCGCCTAAATAAGTGTGCGCACTGTAAAATAGTTCACCAATTCTTATTGAATACAAAAAGTTGGCAAAAGTCATGTGTGACTAACTTCGTAATAACGCAATAACTGTTAAAATATGCCTCTGCCTGGAAACACACATATTTATGGTTTAAAATTAGTAGATAATTTTGCATGTTAAACGAAATTCGGTTACTTCCGTGAGATGGCCGGAGATACCCGAACCACATACATGTACATGTAATCATGATCAGTATTGGCGGAATGATTCGATGTCGAGCATTGTTTTCGCTGTCCCTCATGGATAAATAAACATCCTTCACACACCACTATCCATGTTTTCTTTGTACTTTCAACATCTTTAAATTTATTTAATATTTGAGGTTTTCATGTGAACTAAGTACTTTGATATGTTTTAGGCCTCATGGATGAACTACATAAAGGGCGTTTTTAATGGTAACAAAACATATTCGGTTTCGGTTTCGAGGGTTTTAATATTTTTGTGAAAATCTGAAACCGGTTTCAATAGTTTCGATTGAAGTAACAAATCAATAGTTTTCATCAGTTTCCGACAATATGGCAATTGCCTTACATTAAGTCGTCATTCCGGATATATTAGAAGAAGCTTATGATACCGATCTTTTGCCTGTTTTGACTATCTGGACGCAAAATGTGTTGTCTTCGGAAAGTGTTATAGTTTCTGCAAGTACAATTCGGAATTGGAATACAATACTTTACAATTATGTTGCATTTGTTATGCCCACGGACAGCATCGTATGAGCAGTACATCATTTGAGCAAATGGTTGTAGAATTGTCACCTGTGTTGTACAACAGTTAGTCAAAACAGCCAAAAGACCATTTGTCCGCCAGTGCTTCTAGCTGGTGAACTATTATTCGGTTAAGATAACACCGTCTCCGGAGGTTTCGAAAGTTTCAAAAACCAGATAAACAAAACAAATAAAAGAAATGGTCTTGATTTAAAGTAAAAATTATACCGAAGAATGCCGGAAAGTATGATCATCGTAACGAAAAATGCACCGCATATAATGGTTACAGTACTGCGTATCATCAAAATACCACCGGAAGTTTCGTGACACTGACTAAATATAATGTTTGTATTGCATATGATGCTGTTTGCATACCATATAATGGTTTTTCTACTGTATCTACACACTTTTACACTGCACATTATTACATAAACACCATATATAACAGAAAGGGCACTGCAAATCATGCAAAATGTACCATGTCAATTGAAATATGTACCTCGTATACATGAAAATGTACTGCGTATAATACGCATACATACTAACACACTAAAGGCGTTCCATACTCTGTCATTAGGAACACCTCGGAAGACTTCATCTAACGTTAGTATAGGATACCGAAATCGGCCGAGGAGTGCCGAATGAAGTCTCTGTATATCGAGCGCTTTAAATGGATATATACACAGCGTAAGTTAGTCTCGAAAATATACATATGCGATAGCTTTATATTAGGGGAGGTAACCCATTCAGTTCTAAACCAGCGTACCCTTTCCCACATGCAGACGCATTTTACGTTTTTTTACACATCTGGGGCAGAAGGAGTTTAAAAAGAACTATAATATGAGAAGTTGCTTATCATGAGGCATTTCAATTTTTACCACAATGGTTCTTTTCAATAATCATGAATTTTAAACATATTCGGCTGCTGATTATGTGTTGTTAGTGGGAAACGGATAATCTAAACAAACCGCCTTTCAGGACAAACAGTTACGCAGAATTTACATCAAGTGTATGTTCAGATAAACGTCTGAGGGATCGCCTCGGTAGTGTAGTGGTAGAGCGTCCACTTCGGGTACGGGAGGTCGCAGGTTCGATCCCGGGCCGGGTCATACTTAATACTTTAAACACGGTCGTAATTACTTCCTTTTCTTGGCGCTCGGGGTTGTGGGGTTAGCAATACGACTGGTGTCGGGTTAAATGGACCATTAGTACTGGTAAGTTACCTAGGAAACGCCGTAATATAACTGAAAAATTGTTGGAAGCGGTGTTAAACGACATACAAATTCAGGTAAACGTATTCGCACCCTATTACGATGGCCATAGTATGACCAAGTTAGTCAATATAACGCGTGACAGTGTCCATTGGGATGAGTTAGCATGTGTAAGCACTAGTAGGGATCCGCCATGACCGGGTTCAATCTTCACTTCCGGTGGTCAAGGCGAATTGTCCTTGTACGAGACACTTTTCCTATAGCCAAGTACTGCTTAGTCACCAACGCGACTATCGCCACCGTGATGTAACTGAAGTACTGCTGAAAACGGCGTAAAATCAATATAAAACAATCAGAAAAAAATATACATTTGTTACAAATATCCTATTTTTCTTGCACACGAACAATTACGAATGTTGCCCTCTTTTAGGGATCTGTTAATAGCATTTTATCATTGAAACGTGTTTATACAACTGGTATAATGTTTAAATTGGCGTAAAGCACATACAGTCAAAGTATAATGGCCCTTGAATGCATACTATCAGATTAAAATTAAGGGAAAAACACACATGTATGATGATACTGTAGAGATAATCTATTTATAGTAACACCGTCTTGTGTGGAGTTTTTCCAATTTTTTTAAAAGAAAATATAGCCGTCATTATTATTATAGTATATGAACCATATAAAGAGACTATTTTTAGTATTAAGTATTTACGGTCTTTTGTGGGTGTTTTTCTTTTCAAATTCTCTCAAAGTGCTTATATAGAGTGCGGACTGTTTAATCCTTTAATACATTTCACACATCTGTAAGAGATGACATTGGAAATATCTAGGACAAAATATGGAACCTTCCTATAAATGAATGTGTTATTCTTGAAGAGAGTTTGAAAACATTGCGGCAAAAGGGGAAATCGCTCATTTCCGTATTACGAATGATTCCGATAACTCAAGTATGGGATAACTCAAATCAATTATTTAACTCGAACTTTTTCCTGGAATAAATAGTTTGCTGCTGCGCTGTTTTCTTGGTATGATTGTATCATTGGCTTGTTTTTTTTTAGAATAATAGTTTCAAGTACAAGTAAAAATAAATAACTACAATACAGTCAAACCTGTTCTTAATCCGACCTTGGAACAGCCATTCACTGTCTATAGCTACCACACTTTTAGTTTCTAAATTAGTAATTTTCTGCATGAATGACCCTGCAACAAAAGACCACCGGTGAACAAAGATCATTGTGTTGTGTTCCATTGCATAGTCCTTATACACAGGTTCCACTGTATATCCATTTATTAAGTGAAGAATCCAACGATCACTCTAACACGTCGATACCTCGAGATTATTTCACGGTCTATTTCGACTTCGACTTATCGGGATAACATAATATCTTCATGCACATGCGTAGTTTTGTTTCCAATAACCGGGAAATAACGTATGCTTAGTATTGTTTTCATGGTCTGACTTTTAAATTAGACTTTCTCGGTGGAATGGTCTTAAACTTCACGGTTTTGTTGAAAGATACTTTATTTCCCTTTGATTTCGGACCGGCTTTCCCTCCTCCACCAGGTCTACGTTTAAATGCCCAAAATATCTCACCGCATGATGTCGCTATAGGTCCTATGAAACAGCCCCAAAACTGTCCGTTCAATACACGCAAACAGTGGCAACATGTCAAGTCGATACATCTGTGAAAAGGCGTTATCGCCCAAATGTGACAAAAGGCGGAACTACAAGCCAGGCATCCGAAGAAAAGTGAAACCGGAAACGCGACGATCAGTGACGCCAAGCGGTAGAAGAAATTCTTGCAACAGTTGTAACAAAAGTAAGAATTAACCCAGACACAGTCGTATGAGTTGGTCTCAGTGTCAAACCCAGGTTCTCCCAAAACGTCCTCGAAGTGAACCTGAAATAATCGGGTAAATCAATTGTTGAAATGTTTAACACTTTTGCTTCTACAGACAACTTTTGAAAGCTTTGAATTGAAGCAGAATGCTTATGAAAACATTGTCAGAATAAATGAAAGATTCAGATACGAAATATCCTTCCCCCTTTACCCCCCTCCCCCCGAGCACTTGCCTAGTTGGATGAGCTCACCTATTGTTGAAATAAATGTTTAATGCCTTAGCTTCTACAGACAACTATTGACACATTTGAAGCACTCTCAGAATATGAAAGCTACAGATACAAAATAGAAGACTGTCAGAGCTAGGACCCACATGTTGACGGGAAAAACACTGCAGGTTTGGACAAAAAAAGTATGGGGGGGGGGGGGGTTGTATGGTGTTAAACGCCGCTTTCAACAATTGTTCATCGATGGGCTAACAGTCTATGTGGAAAAGCAGCTAGTTGTTTGGAAAGACTGTTGTGTGGAGTTCTGGTGTGAGAAACCCGGGAAATATATGGGTAGGTGATCTGGCCGCCGCGATATGACTGCAAAATTGTTGAAACGGCGTTAAACCCCAATCAATCAATCATTCGTTATATGCCATTGCTGTTGTGATGAGGGAACTGCAAACGCATTGCATGAAGATAGTTATAACAATGCATAGATCGTCGAAAAGGCGTGTCCTGTAAACATGTCATCTAATTCCAGACGAGGTTAATGGAAAGTGAAAGGATATGCATTCATATTCATGAAGAATGAGCAACGAACATGGTGAAACTTTTGACAGTTTCACTACTGTGTTCAAAACACACACCTGGTGAAACCTTTGACAGTTTCACTACTGTGTTCAATACGCAAACATGGATAAACTTTTGACAGTTTCACTACTGTGTTCAATACACAAACATGGATAAACTTTTGGCAGTTTCACTACTGTGTTCAATACACAAACATGGTGAAACTTTTGACAGTTTCACTACTGTGTTCAATACACAAATATGGAGAAACTTTTGACAGTTTCACTACTGTGTTTAATACACAAACATGGCAAAACTTTTGACAGTTTCACTACTGTGTTCAATACACAAACATTATATCGGATGCAAACATTTCATATTAAATCATAATTGGGGGTTAAACTCCGTTTTCAACTATAGTTTAAGTTTATCATAGCACAACAACCAGTTCACATACCCATGTGTTTCATGGCTTCCTGTAACCACGAGGTTATGACCCTTTCCCCTTACGGACGCATTTCGACCCAACTGCAGCAGACGACCCTTGAAAACATTGGCAAAATTAGAAATAGCTCCTTTTCTCCCTTTGCCACAAAATTATTCAACTTTATTCACTAGTTATACTTTCATTTATAGTGATTTTTGAAAGCTTTACCTAGATGTTTTCAAAGTCATCTGCTACATATTTGTTGTATACAGTAAAGGGTTAAAACAAAAAAGAACAACGTACGTGGATATGCGCATTGATGTTACGTTTATCTCTACTGTTTTCATCACCTTCATGTCTTCGCCAACCTTCTGGTGCGACTTTTCGGATGGATCGGCTGTACTTCGAAGAGCACGTTAGGCACATTCTCGACTGTTAGGCTGACACGTCGTCCAAGTGTTAGAAGTAACTCAGATATGTATTTATAAGCTTAATGAATATTGTAAAATTTGAAAACCGATTTTAAGTGATTTTTCGGTTATGACCTTTCATATTTCTTTTCTATCCCTAATGAAAATTACAAATTTCTCGTTGGTTATTTTCATAAGCAGTTACATTTATTATCCAAATATATAAAACTTGTAATATGTATGACGTCATATCCTTTAGCCAGGGACCTCTGCGTGAACCGTTTACTGTTTACCACGCTTGTAACACATTCAATTCAGATTTGAAGGGTTCGATGTTTCGAAAAGTAAATCGTCGATACAGCCAAGTCCATTCGATGTATTGTGTAATATTAACTAAAAACATATGACCCCATCGAATACTATTTGGGAACAAACGTCTTTACTTTATAAGGCGTTTTTCACTTAACTCCGATGTGAAAATACAAATGTTTCTGTCAAATACTATTTTGGAACTTCGAATTTACTTTTAAAGCCCATTGGTTTGTCATTAATTCCGATGTGAAAATACAAATATGTCTGTTTTGGAACTGAGCTTCAATTTAAAGCCCTTTCGTTTTTTCTCATTATTTCCGATGTGAATATACGATTGTTTCTGTCGAATGATAGTTTCGAATTGTCTTGTTTACACTTATTAAATTCATTAAATTCCGGTGTGAAAATAAAAACGCTCCCTTAAAATATATTTTAGAACTTCGTCACTTATTTCCGATGTAAAAAACACAAATGCCTCCATAACATATAATGTATAACTTTGAAAGTTTAAATTCCTTTTGTCACTCAATTCCGATGTTAATTTCAATGATCCTTTTTCATTTATTTTAGTTTTTTAATGTGATTATCTCATTCGACCGAACAAATAAAGTAAGAGAACCACTTTAAAATTTCTAGGTTCTAGCGCGTAATATTTACATTCCATGTGTTCAGATTAAACTTCGTCTAAAAAATAAAGTATTGCAATCATTAATGTATATGAGCCGCGTCCAGCGATCTGGGCCCTTAAACCCTTTCCCACATACAGACACGTGCTGACGCCTTCTGCAGCAGACGACTTTTGAAATCAGTGTGACAAAGGAAGAAATTGCTCATAATGAGCAATTTCTTCTTTTGCCACAACAATTTCACCTTTATTTAATAATTGCACTTTCAATAAGAGGGATTTTTGACAGCTTTGCCTAGATGGTAGATTTACGCAGATGACATTTGAAAACATTCTGACAAAAGAAGAAATTGCTCATAATAAGCATCTTTTTTTTTTTGCCACAATGTTTTCAACCCAATTTAACAGTCTTACATTAATTTATAGAACTGTTCTATATTTTGTCTAGATGTTTTCAAAGTCGTCTGCTGCACACTAAATTTGTTGAATGTGGGAAAAGGTTAATCCTTTCCCTCATACGACAATTCTGCAGCAGACAATGAACATATTTTGTCAACAAGTAGAAAATCTCTATATTTGAATGGATAACCTATGACTAAAAGTGGAAAAAATTATGGCAAAAAGAGAAATTGTTCATTTTGAGCAATTTCTTCTTTTGTCACTATGTTTTCAAAAAGCTGTCTGCTGCGAGGGTTCAGAAAGCGTTTATATGAGGGAAAGGGTTAACGACACTCCTCTTTGATATCGTTTAAAGTTATATTGACGTAAACACTAGTGGCGCTGCACTTCTTGTTGTTGTTGTCATGTCAAAACATGCATCTTGGACAATATTATTCTAAAATCCTTATTTGAACCTATAATCTTATGTTGTGGGTACTCAAAAGAATTGTCTCAGTGAGACGATTCTTTTGAGTTTCCACACTATAGAGTTTGCATTAATATTAAGAGAGAAATATTGGGGGAAAGAGCCGAATACTAAGCTGGACTTTTGGATTACATATAGACAGACAGTATAGACCCTGGCTCGCCCGAATCTTCAGTGTACGCAGATGGAATAATACCCAATATCCCTAGACGCGGCCCAGATAAATATATCAGTGTGAGTATGATCAATATTGGGGTTAATCCAGACTGACCTTAATAAACCTTTCACAATTGCAGACGAATATTGACACATGTATAAAGAACACAACTTTTAAGGACAATTTCTCCTTTTACCGCATTTTTTTTCAATTCTACTCTATTTTTATACTTTAATTTTAATTTTAATAGAGATTTTCCATATTTTTGACAAATTTATTTCAAAGTCGTATGCAGCAGATCTGTTGTATTTGGGAAGGGTTAACTGCGTACCTATACTAGTTCAATTATGTTAAAGATAAACAAAACAAAAGGCCACACACATTTGATGAACTATTTGTAACATTTTGAAACTTTGATTGAAAGTATAAATATTGTAACTGAGTTCGAAAACGTTAATATTCATATGTTTCTGCTGTTGCGGCGTCACATGTCGTCTGCATTGATAGGTAAAGGGTATTTAAACGGCTATGATAATTCCATTTCAATAATACATTCTACGATTGTTAAATCCTAATTGACTTAATTTTAATCCATATTCGTGCCAGAGTAATCTCGTATAAAAACAAAAAGAAAACGCTACATATATACCACAATGGACTGAACTTGGTCTGCATTGATCGCAGACACTATTTCCCACATACAACACATTTGCATTACTTGGCCATCTATCCAAAACCGTCAATAATCCCTCTCAATTAAAGTGAAATTATTTAATAAAGGACCTTTTTTGGTAAAATTGCGATAGCAAGGCTACCATAGTTGAAGGTGAAGTTTTGAAGTCACGTGATGTAAATGACAGAGAACACCAATTCTACCAAATTCAGTATGCCAAAAAACTTGATTAAATTACAAATGAAGACATAAGCAAAAGTCAAATAAGTAAAAACAATCCACTTGTAATAAAGGATAAGGATATCACTTTGCGGTCGTATTCTGAATTATGTATAAAGATGTATGAAGAACTGCTATATGCGCGGTATCAGAAAGGGAGTAAAGTGCCCAATATTTAAAATTCTTCACCTCAAAATCAGCTTAGATTTCTACTAAATAACCTTGGAATCGGACAAGCTGAAAAGTCATAATAGAATAATCGTTTAAAAGTGGTATTCGAATTTTTCATTAAGCTTATAAATACATATCTGAGTTACTTCTAACACTTGGACGACGTGTCAGCCTAACAGTCGAGAATGTGCCTAACGTGTTGCTCTTCGAAGTACAGCCGATCCATCCGAAAAGTTGCACCAGAAGGTCGGCGAAGACCCAAGAACGCCGAAGCTGATGAAAACAGTAGAGATAAACGTAACATCAATGCACATATTCACGTACGTTATTCGTGTTTGTTTTAACCCTTTACCAAATACAACAAATATGTAGCAGACGACTTTGAAAGCATCTAGGCAAAGCTTGAGAAAATCGCCATAAATAAAAGTATAACTAGTGAATGGAGTTAAAATAATTGTGACAAAAAGGAGAATTTGCTAATCATGAGCAATTTCTAAATGTGCCATTGTTTTCAAAGGTCTTCTGCTGCAGTTGCGTCGAAATGCGTCTGTAAGGGGAAAGGGGACATAACCTCTCGGTTACAGGAAGCCAGGAAATACATGGTTATGTGAACTGATATGATAAACTTAAAATATTGTTGAAAGCGGAGTGAAATTTGATATGCCATGTTCGCATCCGATAGAATGTTTGTATATTGAAAACATTTGTGAAACTGTCAAAAGTTTGACCATGTTTGTAGCTAATTCTTTGTGAATATGAATGTATAAATGTTCACTTTCCTTTGACCTCGTCTGAAATTAGATGCCATTTTTACAGGACACGCCGTTACGATGATCTATGCGTTTTAATAACTATCTTCATGCGATGCGATTGCAGTTCTCTCACCACCACAGCACTACCATCTAATACATGATTGATGGATTGTTTGGGGTTTAACGCCGTTTTCAACATTTGTTTCGGTCACATCACGGCGGCCAGTTCACCTACCCATATATTTCCCGGGTTTCTCACACCAGTACTCCAAACAACGGTCTTTCCAAACAACTGGCTGCTTTTCCATATACACTGTTAGCTAATCGATGGGAGACAAATGACGTAACGAGCTGACTCACCTGAATAAACCTCAATATTGCTATTGGCGCTGAGAGTTATAGATTAATTGACATAAAACCAAGAGGGCTACAATTCTAGCTTTTCGTCAAAAGATTCATCTAGGACTAAATTGCATGTAGACGGAGAGTGAAGGTGGTTGTGAGGCTCTACGGATTCATAGGCCAGAAGCCTCACTATTTTTAAATGCATTAAGATTACGGCTATATGAGGCACATTGTTATCTACTTTAGGACAGAGCTATAGTGTCTTCTTGTGTAACTGTATCTATATTAACTATTTCAGTGCCGAATTGTTTAAAGTAGACTCCAGGGGCGTAGCTATCCCTCTATTCATGTGGATTCATAGTTGTGCTAGGGGACTCCTGGGGCCCCCTTGAACATTTTGAAAACAATGGTGCAATCTGGTGCATTCTGGGCGTTCTGATGTACTTTATTTAGTACTGGAAAATGGACAGTTTTAGGATCATAAATAAAAAAAAATGAACCCTTTACTCTGCAGATTATTTTCTCTAAAATAGAGCTAAAATTGCAAACAAATACAAGCCCCAATTATGTTAACAATACTCAGATCTATTGTTTTGTCACCGAAGTGAAACACTTTTTGTTTCACGGGAGTGGAATAGCAGCCTTTAATATGCGGGTTTCTCGCTTTTTTTTGTCACGGCAATTGAACGCCTTTCATTGTGCTTTTTTCATTGTCACGGGAGTGGAACGCCTGCCTTTGGTAGGCAGGTTTCTCGCAGAAGTCGGGCCAAAAAGCCCCTGTCAGCGGAGTGAAACACTTGTTTTGTCACAGGAGTGGAATGGAACACTTGTTTTGTCACCGGAGAGGAACACTTTTTTTTTTTTTTTGTCACGGAAATGGAACGCCGGCCTTTAGTAGGCAGGTTTCTCGCAGAGTCCGTCGCGTGAATTAGGGGAGCTCTCGGGCCCAGAGGCCCCTGTCAGCGGAGTGGAACACATTGTTTTGTCACCGGAGTGGAACCGCCCCCACCCCGCCCCAGTTTTTTTTTTTTTGTCACTTTAGTAGCCGGGTTTCTCACAGGTTCGCGTGTATATCGGAAGCACTCGGCTGCTGGCCGGGGAATTCAGAGCCGGGGCCGTATATGCTATAAGGCAGGTCCCGCCGTCTACCCGCGCTTACGGCGAAGTCCTGGCCTTGTTTCAAGCTAGCACTCCGCTGCTGGACGGGGAAATGTTAGTCGGGGCCGCATATGCTATTAGGGCTATTATAGTTTAGTACAGAAACGGCAAGGAACGTTCGAAATGAGCATGTAGTCAAGTACGCATACTGCATCTTTGGCTGAATATTTTTTTGTCAGAATCATGTGGATTCAGCCGCGTACTGCGAGAGTATAGGCAGCTACGCGCCTGGACTCGTCCATGTTCAAATTCGGGCGTCTCCATTTCTCATATAATTTTAATTTTGTGATATTTTGATAACTAAAAGGCAAACAATGCTGATTTCAGGTGAGACGGCTCGTGACGAGCTGACTACTCACATCCTACATCTGTATTGTTCACAAAAATCTCAATGTTTCCATTGGCGCTGAAAGAGTTATATTAACCATTATCCAATATGCCGTCTTATAGACTGTAGAATGGACGATGTGGTTTTTTTTTTTTTTTTTTTTGAAGCTTTCATTTATTCTGACAATGTTTTCATAAGCATTCTGCTTCAATTCAAAGCTTTCAAAAGTTGTCTGTAGAAGCAAAAGTGTTAAACATTTCAACAATTGATTTACCCGATTATTTCAGGTTCACTTCGAGGACGTTTTGGGAGAAGCTGGGTTTGACACTGAGACCAACTCATACGACTGTGTCTGGGTTAGTTCTTACTTTTGTTACAAATGTTGCAAGAATTTCTGCTACCGCTTGGCGTCGCTGATCGTCGCGTTTCCAGTTTCACTTTTCTTCCGGTGCTTGGCTTTTAGTTTTGTCATATATTGGCGATAACGCCTTTTCATAGATGTATCGACTTGACATGTTGCCACTGTTTGCGTGAATTGAACGGACAGTTTAGGGGCTGTTTCATAGGACCTAAAGCGAAATCATGCATTGAGATATTTTGGGCGTTTAGACGTAGGCCTAGTGGGGAGGGAAATCTGGCACAAAACCAAAGGGACACAAGACGAATTTTGATGCAAAGGATCAAAGACGCCGCGCATGATTTTGAAGCATGACTTAAAGGAAGCAGATGCAGTTCAGTACATTCAAATAACATTTTAACAGACAGGATGTAAATATTTTGAACAAGAAGGCCAAATGTGTCTTTATTTTTAAAAACAAGACCAAGATGCGCCTACATTGCTCACCTGGCTACCACAGCCTATAATAAAAGGTTACCTAGGGCAGAAAGAGTGAATTTTGACGTAGGGATAGACGTTTTATATGCTGCGATCTATGTGATACTCAGTTTTGTCGTGAAAAGTCAAGTTTAGTCCTGAAACCATTTGGTTTAGAGTTTGCTTAACATTGACTGCAACTATAATGTGTCATACAAGCTGAAGTTTCTTAATTTCTTACCAATAAACGGTTTTATATCTGATCTAACTATATCAAAAAGATAAAACAAGATGTGTTTGTGAAACACGGATGCCCCCGAATGGCAACATCTAGGTCAAAGGTCAAGGTCGCAAGGTCAAAATGTTGGTACTGACAGAAAGGTCATGTCACAAGGAATACACATGTGAAATATAGCCGTACCTGTTATGGTTCAAAAGTAGTGGTCAATGTAAAGCTTTTTTCGACAGACATAGAAAGAGACAGACAGACAGACAGACAGGCCAAAAACTAGATGCCCACCGAATCGGTGATTCCGGGGGCATAAAAAAACACACACACATATATAGGTGCTTAAATAATAAAATATATTAAGGTTTAATTCCTCTAGTTATAAGTTAAGTATGACACAAGCTTTGGAAGGAGAGAGGCAAGTATATTCTCCTTCAAGTTTAGCAGAAGTATGATAACAAAGACCGGAGTAACTTAACACAAAATACGAAATAATTTAAAAAAGTTTAAATGTAATTTAATATACATGTATTAAAATGTTTTATGTGAGCTTTTATCCACTATCCTTTTAAGATTTAGTAGAGGTAGCCAATTGGGAAATTATTAGAGTTCCTTGTTCGAACATGCCAATGGGATTAACTACCCGAGTCTAACGGTCAAAATGTTCTAAAGCCTTTTGTACTCGAGAGTTATCTCCCTTCTAAAACTCCATTCTAGAACTAGTTGATTGTGTAAGCGAATTAAAGAAAATATCAAAATTAACCATTTATGAAATTAAAAGAAAGAGTTCACATGTATAGTCAACATATAGCAAAGATACAATGGTCTGAATGAAGAACGTTTTAAGTTTAGAAATACAACAGAAATAAATAGGAAAAACATCCCCCGACACTTTGATGAATCGAGTCGTCAGGGAAGTAAACCAAACAATTAAAAAATCGTAGACTAGGATGTTCGGGAAAAGTGAACTCCGTAAACCAAACTATAAAAAAAAGCGTAGCCTAGGAAGATGGGGAACAGTTATAAAATACATATTAAATGTGTCTAAAGTTTTGTAATAACGGTAGAACACATACGTATTTTTTATCGTTTTGTCTATTAAATCATTTTATACAATTTATTGATTCATAAAGGTTGTTCTTTTCAAACATACAATAGAGTTTTTCTTAACACTAATAATTTTGGTTGCTCCCTTTTCGATTACGTCACCCCATGGTACAAAATTAAAACCTATCCCATACTGACGCCGCGTGGAATAAAGTTACTTTCAACAAAACCGTGAAATTTAAGACCGTTCGACGAGAAAACCAACATTGTGGACTCTGCGTAAAGTATCGACCCGGATCAGCTTAAGCATGACGCAAGTCTAACCCGGACAGACACTGTTCGCTTCCTGTGGATTTTCCGTATCAGGAATCATTACTCTACACCTCTATCTCCCTGATACGTAATATGTCGGCGCGGATTAGCCTGCGCGGACTACGCAGGCTGATCTGGGTTGATACATTACGCAGAGTCCATAATGTTGGTTTTCTCGTGGAACGGCTCATTAATGTTTGTTGAAAGTATTTAGGCCACCGGCCCATAGTACAAAATATTCGATTTAATCAACATTATCAATTGTGCATGAATATATAGATGACAAATTGTAGTTTCTATATCATATCAGGATTGTCGTTATGGCTCAATGCATAAAAGTGAGTAATGTTGATGTCGCTTGTATATCAGTTAAATAGAAATACATTTCTTATTTCACCATACTTTGGGCAATGAAATAAAAGATGACATTCACATTCAACAATATTTTTATTTAACTTCTGAAAACAATACATGCATATTCTTTGTTCAAGATCAATAGTGTTGTGTTATAAAGTATTCCGAGGTCAACCAATATCTACAATAATTATTAAAACATGACACTTTCTCTCTGAGAGGTGTTATCGTTCTTATAATTACATTTATTCTGCGTCTTATTCTAGATCAGATGGATTGATTGATTGTGGTTTAACGCCGTTTTTAACAATTTATCAGTTATATCGCGGCGGCCAGTTCACCTACACATGCATTTCCTGGTTTTCTCCCACCAGTACTCCACACAACAATAGGTCAGATGGAAGCAATTCATTTACCATATAGTGTTTTGAACTATGGACTCTTTCCCAACATTCCAAATAACGCAGAAACCTATATTCCATTAAAGTTCATTCTTAAAACTACTTTCAATATAACTAAAAGCAAACACTGTTTGGGTAGCAAATCAGTCAGAGGGTATTCAATTTTATAAAAAACACTTTCAACTTTCAACAAAATCACTTTTATCCAATGGGAGACACCTTCAGTATTTTGTTAGATAGATACTTTATTTTCAACTTGTAAAAAATAAGTACATCGTTGTTACAAATACAAATACTAATTTAATTTCATAAACAATACAAATACAAATACAAATTCTATTTCAATTTCATATCGTGACTATATACTAGTTAAACACAATAGGATGTTATGGAATTATCTAGAATTGTCTGCCAGGCGCGGATCCGAAATGCTTCCCTTTGACCCCGAAGATATTTTGACACCTTCGATTGTGCGCAGATGAATTTAATTTCCACCACGTTTTCTCACCAGAAAGGTATTCTAACACTATTATGTAATTGTAAAGGATCAGAGTCGCACCAATTATCATTTAAAAATCGTATTTGACAAACATATGGAAACTCTATATAAGTGAAAGGATTAATTGTAATCGAAATGAAAATAATCCACTTTTCCTTTTATACGTACAAAGTTTTCAAAGGTCTTTAGCTACCTTCAAATACTTAACCATTTCCCACATACAAACGCTTTCCCTGCAGCAGAGGACGTTTTAAATCATGGTGGCAAAAGGAGAAATTGCATAGTGAGTAATTTCTCCCGCTTTTGCTTAAATGTTTTCAACTCTATTTATTAATAAACTCTCATTTATGAAGATTGTCATGGTTTTGCCCCAAACAAAGTTGTCAGATGCAAAAGTTGTATGTGGGAAAGGGTTAAAATGCTTCTTCATTTGTGAAAGGGTAAATTGTTAACGGGAAATAAATCAAAAATATAGACTTAAGTGCAGTTGTCGTCCAACATAAACGTTACACGATGTTATGCTGTAACATATGTAATTAACCTTGGGCAAAAGAGAAACATCAAATGAACTATTTCAGGTAATTTTTATTTAGTTTGGAGAGCAGAAAAACAAGTCAACGAAAATTCTCGACATATGTTATTTTTTAGCGGACGAGAACCACACGAATCAGCATAAATAATTGAGTAGGGCTTCAGGAAAACCAACCTTAGCGTAATTAATACACTCGTAAACAAATAAACTCAACGACTTGTTTTAACTGCACAATTTTGATTTTTCTATTTCTTTTTCCTTTTTATCGCAATTTACCAAATTTAGGCTGCATTCTCTGCACACAATTTTCTGATTTCAATTGGCTGATAAACGTGTTGTGTACATGCCCCAACATACACGTGCATTTCGTCCGTTTGATGTGTTTATGTACACATGCCTGTCTTAATCCTAATGAACAAACAAAAATAAAATGTGTGAAGACTGGCATGTATAAAAACAAGAGCGCCGCGGAGTGAACGCGAACGCTCGTCTGTTTTTTCTAAGTCGAAAAAGGGACATTACCTAATATTTATAAAGCCAGAGTTATTTGGCTTGATATAGACTTATTGTTCCTAGGAACATGTGTGCCAAGTTTCATTTGAACATGTTGAACGTTTTTTTAATTATGAGGAATGTTAAAGTTGTGTGACGACGACGATGCTAAGGGTATCGCAATAGCCTGATTGTTTTCTTCGAATGTATATACCTTATCATGTTTTAAATCCTTTCACCTATCAAAAAACTGTACCTAATCTGAGGTTGTCCAATTGCGGTCGCTAGGTTCCTTGGAAGAGACCTCAAAACCATAAACAAACATCGTGGCTAAACTTGATAGTACTGGTGGCATTGCCTCCTTGTAGACCATACATACGCCAGGATGGAGCTATGGCAATACTTTATTTGGCCCAGCATTTCACACCGGCAACAGTGAAATGCAGGAACAAGTCCAATGTCATCCCCCTCCTCGGTGCAAAAGGTCGCGGGCTCCATCCCCGATCGGGTCATACGAAATACTATAAAACTGGTTGTAATGGCTTCTCTTCCATGGCGCATTACGACTGACTAACTGGTAAATGGACCAGTAGTTCTGGTAACTTAACTTACCCAGGAAACATCGGCAACTAAACAATGTTGAAAGCGGCGTACAATGCCATATAACTACATCATGCAAGCTGCTCGTAGACGCTTACGAGACGTAGGGTTACTGGCAAAGCGACAATTTCCGGATGGTTGTGTTTATTGTGTCACCGACAAGCCAGTGTAACGCGTACTGGGTTAAGCCATCGCGGGTCACCCATCCAGGCACTTACGGCGATGTACGTTTCTTAACTCCGTGAAAAAGCCAACAACTCTACCAACGTCGCTATAACAGCCGGCTTCCACAGCAAGGCTGTAGAAGTGGTATTTGTACCTATACCCCATTTCCGTTACATTTCTCCCTCTTTTATCTTGACTCCGACCCGAAGTCACAGAATTGCACACTAGCAGTAAACGAGAGCGGAGCCTATGTAACATCATTGGGAACCACCGGGGATGATGGTGATGTGACCCCAAAATCCCACCTCTGTCACCACGTGCACTGGGACCCTCGCGGAGTTTAGCCATCGCGCGTCACCTATCCAGGCATTAACCGCGATGTACGACGCTTAACTCAATAAAGCCAATACCAACGTCGCTGTAAATGCCGGCTTCCACAGCAGGCTGTAGAAGTAGTATTTTTACCTACATTCCATTCCCGTTACATCAGCTTAGTATAGGCAAGATGTCGTCTGCGATACACTAGGGCGGAATAGGCACATGTGCAGCTTAGTGACGAGTACGGGTCATCAATCCAATGCGGCGTAGGCCGAAGCGGCAACATTTGTTGACGCCATTATTATTAAAAGGAGGTTTTGTAATAGTTTGGTCAAATATCTCCCTTCATATCAAAACAAGGGCAGTTGTCATTCATGACAGACTGAACCAGATGAACATCTGACACACCGCTGCGATACTTCTTATGCAGCAGCATATAGGCACGCAGTTCATGCAGGGCGGTGCTACATGCCATACATCAGCCAACACGCAATGGTTACTTGTTAGGAATCACATCTTGCCTAGTCTCGTTAAAATCAGACCAACATACTTTGCTGTACGTATATTTGATCAGACGCCACATCATAAAAAGTTGTGCTCGTTTTATTTGTCCAATGAAATCGCACAATCAACCAACGCTCGATTCTGTACAATCGGAATATCGGTATTTCATACCTAACGATTGTGTAGGCAACGATTTGATTGGCTGACGCAAAGGTCAATCTGAGGTCATCAGATCTCTATACGAGTGACTGAAGTTTAGGTCTGGTTTTAATGAGATTGATCCGTGCCCAGAAATTTTGATCAAAACATGAATGTAGTTGTTGTCAACCTATAACAGTTGTAAATTATCCTATTAAGCTCGTGATGGTTATTTATTCTTAACCCTTTCCCACATACAACAAATCTGCAGCAGGCGATTTCTATAACATCGAGGTCATTATTTGGAATATGTTTATAAATTAAAATGCTGTTATTAAATAGTGTTGAACATTTTGTGGTAAATGGAGAACTTGCTCATGGTGAGCAAATTTTCCTTTTCTGACAATTTTTTCAAAAGTCATCTCCTGCAGTTGCGTCAGAAAGCGTCTTTTTGTGGGAAAAGGATAAATTTATTTTCAAGATGTTAGCATGTCTGAAAAGTAGCATGTGATCATCTTGAAATATAACCAGGTTATTATGTATGATGTTTGGCTGCTATGTGTTGTCATAGTTGGTAATATATTGATATCATTTGCTCTCTAACTGTCTTAAATGAGCATTCATCGTATTCAATAATGTTTGTCCTTTTATGTTTAACAATCGCATCACTTAATTATCATCATTTTTGTTAATCTTAATTATGATTTTACAATTTGCTAATAAAATGTTGTATGTTTGTATGGGCAATAGAATATTACCCTGTGTATATGCTATTTAACCCTTTACCACATACAACAATTCTGAAGCAGACGACTGTGAAACCACCTAGGCAAATGTATAGAAAAAAAAGGTTGAAAACATTGTAGCAAAAGGAGATATTGCTTATTATGAGCAATTTCTCCTTTTGCGACAATGTTTCCATTTGTTGTCTGCTGCAGAGGCATCATAAAGCGTCTGTCATCGGGAAATGGTTAATGTATGGTTCATGCTTAGCATGCTTGTATTGTTTGTAGGGATGACAGCGGTTACCGATATTACTAACCGGTTACTCGTATAATTTAGTAACCGGTTACTCGGTTAACCGTATAAATTCATAGTCAATAAATCCGAGTTTTGTTATGTTGTTGTTCTTTTAACTCGCATTTCTTAGTTCTTATCATATATTTCTAGCCTTGTATTAGCCATCAAAGATCTTTTAAAAGAAACAAACTGTCCTGTAATTCATCGTTTGATCAGCCACAATAATTCGATAACAAACGGTCACCAATACAATCGAGTACGGCCGTTTTCACAGTTATGTAAACATTCCCGATCGAAGTGTGAATAATTAACTTCTGGTCAGATACGTGTGACAAATTGAAAAGAACAAAATGTGAAATACAATATTTTATCTATTTTTCCCGAGTACTCGGTTACTTGAATTACTAACCGATTAATCGAAAAACATACGGTTAACCGGGTAACCGATTAATCGCTGTCATCCCTATCTTTTTGTAATTTGCCAAATGGGTATTTGTCTTTCTAGGTTATAATTACATGTGTCGTGTCACTGAAGACTCTGATGGAGTATCCGAGTCGTTTCAGTTCGCAAATGCCATCAGTTAAAGCTTCCCCTTTTCGCCGTGCATTTAAAATATGAATCCATGCATGTGATTTTAGTACTTATTACACATATTTATTTTTGGCGTATCTTAGTTTTTATCTGTTTCTAAATAAACCATAGTTAGATTTATAGCATATAATCCACGTTGCACGAAAACACGAACCTTTGGGCAATTGCGTCCAGCGAGACTCAAGATCAGCCTGGGCTCCCGTGCAGTCTGATCAGGTTCTTCTCTGGTTTCCACCCATCTATTTAAATAAACATCCTGGAAGCCGTCTGGTCACGGCGGTTACGACCTTTTAGTCCTTGCATGGGAAAAATTATTTAAGTTGGCGTTTGTGAACAGTGTAGATCCGAATAAGCCTGTGCATCCACGCCGTCTGATCAAGATATACACTGTTCACATATTATTCACACACGCCTGTTAGAAGGTTCTGTTATCGTGTGTACATTCTGATAAGACTGGATGAACAAGATGATCTTAACTTACATTGTTCAGAAATGTCAAGACCGCCTCGGTGGTGTAGTGGTAGAGCGTCCGCCTCGGGTGTGAGAGATTGCGGGTTTGATTCCCGACCAGGTCATACCAAAGACTTAAAAATATGCTATTAATGGCTACCCTCTTTGGCGGAGTTGCGAGGTAAGCATAACGACTGACTGGTTGGTGTCAGGATAAACGGAGCAGTAGTACTAGTATCATACACAGAAAAACGCCGAGATATTACTGATAAAATGTTGAAAGCGGCGTAAAAAACAATCAAATAATCAATTAATCAATCAGAAATGCCAACTGGTACATATTCTTAGTATGAGCCGAGTTCAGCGAAATGAAGTCTTATTGTGAACAATGTTACTTTAAAACTTTGTGAAAAAAAGAAGAAAACTGAACTTGAACTTTTCTGTAAATGGGAAAGAATTAACAAAAAGAACACATTTTACAAAGATAATTACGTAAAATTTAGAAAAACTACACGAACTTGAACTTTTCTGTAAATGGGAAAGGATTAACAAAAAGAACACATTTTACAAAGATAATTACGTAAAATTTAGAAAAACTACACGAACTTGAACTTTTCTGTAAATGGGAAAGGATTAACAAAAAGAACACATTTTACAAAGATATTTACGTACAATTTAGAAAAACTACACGAACTTGAACTTTTCTGTAAATGGGAAAGGATTAACAAAAGGAACACATTTTACAAAGATAATTACGTAACATTTAGAAAAACTACACGAACTTGAACTTTTCTGTAAATGGGAAAGGATTAACAAAAAGAACACATTTTACAAAGATATGTACGTACAATTTAGGAAAACTACACGAACTTGAAATTTTCTGTAAATGGGAAAGGGTTAACAAAGATAATTACGTGAACTTAAGGAAAACTACACGAACTCGAACTTTTCTGTAAATGGGAAAGGGTTAACAAAAAGAACACATTTTACAAAGATATTTACGTACAATTTAGGAAAAGATATTTACGTACAATTTAGGAAAACTACACGAACTTGAACTTTTCTGTAAATGGGAAAGGGTTAACAAAAAGAACACATTTTACAAAGATATTTACGTACAATTTAGGAAAACTACACGAACTTGAACTTTTCTGTAAATGGGAAAGGGTTAACAAAGATAATTACGTGAACTTAAGGAAAACTACACAAACCTTTTCCATCGCTCGTCATCACGTTGCACGGACTGATGACACCACTGCAACAGCCGTAGATTTTGAAACATTACGGAAAGAGGCTTTGGGGAATTGACGTCTTTTCCAAAAAAGCTTTTAGCTATGTCTCTTTTTTTAAAAATTTCACCTGAATTAATTATAAAATTGCCCTCTAGATAGATTTTTGTTCAATTAGGAAGAGGTTTTAAGTCATATTAATAATTTCTGTGATACGAACAACTTTAGGTGTATCAGAATCTGAATTGTTTTTTAAAAAATATATAGAAAATTGAGAAATGACTTCTCACAATGTATTAATTCTACACATTTTGTTCTTGCGTTTTCAAAAAGGACGACTCCAAAAACATCATGAAAATGGTATACAAAAGTAATAAACTGGCCCAGACCGATCGCTTGATTAACCAGCTATGAACTTCGTATTTTTACATACCGATTTGTCCACAAAGAGTAATGTTTTTGTTAACCGTTTCCCACATAAAGACGCTTGCTGATGCCTTTTCAGCAGATTTTGAAAACACTGTGACAAAAGGAGAATTTGCTCGTGATGAGCAAATTCCCCTTTTGCCACAATGTTTTCCACTATATTCAATGGTTATCCTTTCGTTTAAAGAAGTTATCCATATGTTTGCTTGGATGATTTCGAAGTCGTCTGCTGCAAGTTTGTTGTATTTAGAAAAGCGTTTAATTAGACCTGCGTTCAGTAAAACAGTATGTAAGCTCACGGTTGCCAAACCACCAATTAAATTACAGATACTTTATAGTATTGGTGGATGGTAGCTGTTATATGGCAACCGTCAGCTACCAAACTGTTTCATTGGACGCAGGGCAGAGTGGACCTTTAATAAACGGATGTGAAAGATAATAGTGTCTCTATGTGATTTCCTTTTAATAGAGAACTACATTGATTCGAGTTTTGTGAAGCGTTTTGGAAAATGGCTAAACGTGAGAACTGGAGTAGTTGGTACGAGTTTTTACTTTCGTGCATTGGCTGCGTTGTCGGTCTTGGAAACATCTGGAGATTTCCGTACCTTTGTTATAAGAATGGAGGAGGTATGTTGTATAATAATAATAATATTAATAATAATAATAATAATAATGATAATGATAATGATTTAATTTAATTAAATGCGCACGTTTATCATTATACATGAACAAGAAAATGTGCTACAATAATATTAATAATAATAATAATAATATAATCATAATCATGATAAAAATTATAATAAAAATTATAATAAAAATAAATTATTAATAATAATAATAATAATAATTCAATTAATAGAACATATTAATAGAATAATGTTTATTATTAGACTTGAATAAAAAAAAAAAAATCCTCTTCATATAAAAAATAATAATAATAATATTACTACTAATAATAATAATGTCTTTGTTATACGGAGGTGACATCTTAATATGAATCTCGAAATACAAGTCGTTTCTTACACTTTATACGAACCGCCTCGGTGGTGTAGTGGTAGAGCGCCCGCCTCGGGTGCGGGAGGTTGTGGGTTTGATCCCCGGCCGGGTCATACCAAAGACTTTAAAAATGGTAGTAATGGTAAACCTCCTTGTTGCTCAGGGTTGCGGGTTAGCATAACGACTAACTGGCTGAAGTCAGGATAAATTGATCAGTTGTACTGGTAACTTACCCAGGAAACGCCGTGAGATAACTGAAAACTTGTTGAAACCTGTGTAAAACTCCAAACAAACATTAAATTACAGTTTCTACTTCTATTGACTCTCTGTGAGTGTAAGGAACGACTCTCTGCAAAGGAGACTGTGTGAATGTAGAGAACTGATAGCATGTACGGTGTCATGATCACTTAAACTGTCATGATCACTTAAACTGTCACTTAAACTGTCATGATCACTTAAACTGTCATGATCACTTAAACTGTCATGATCACTTAAACTGTCATCACTTAAACTGTCATGATCACTTAAACTGTCATGATTACTTAAACTGTCATGAACACTTAAACTGTCATGATCACTTAAACTGTCATGATCACTTAAACTGTTAACCCTTTCCCATATACAACACATTTGCAGCAGACGACTTTGAAAACACACCCGAAACTCCCTTTAAATGAAAGTACAATAATTGAATTTAATTCTCTGTAAAATTAAATAAAACTATTAAATGAAGTTGACAAAAGATGAAATTGCTCGTTTTGGGCAGTTTCTTCTTTTGTCACCTTGTTTTCAAACAGCCGTCTGCTGCAGAGGCGTCAGAAAGCGTCTATATGAGGGAAAGGGTTACTCTTAAATTAAAATTAAAGATTGGCTTCTACTTTCAAGATATATCATAATAAAATATTATAAATTGTTCAAAGTATATTGATGATACATATAGCGTTACCAAAATTGTCAGGAACATGAACATATGCACAAAACGAGTAGTTACTCATTTTCTAACAATGGCATCAATCGAACAGATTTTCCGTTTCAAATCGTCAGTCTACATTATGATAAAGTCTACGTGTGTAAACTTTGATAAGCAGTATTGGTAAAATCACTGTATGCACTGAGCTCTTTTATCAAGATAATACGTTGCTGTAGATCTTTTTAACCCTTTCCCTCATATAGACGCTTTCTGAACGCCTCTGCAGTAGACGGCTTTTTGAAAACATAGTGACAAAGAAGAAATTACTCAAAACGAGCAATTTCTTCTTTTGCCACAATGTTTTACACTTTTAGTCATAGGTCATCCTATTCTGCAAACTGTGCTGCCGATGATCCGTTATGTGTGTAACCGTTGAATGACCTTCTGTCACTCATTTTCAGGAGAATTGGGATCTAGATGTCGTCGAGTGATTTAATACATGTGTATAATTGTATGCGGTTTTTGAAGTTAATGGTGCTGAACTACAGAAAATAGATATTATAGTCAAAGTTTTAAAACTGTTCAAAAGTGTTCTTGAAATATTAGAATCATAATTCTGTGATAAAATTAGAGTAATAATGTCACTTTCCAGTACCATAAACATCTAAATATTGATCGTTCATGCTTCATTTTTACTGGGTAGACATACCAAGTTAGACAATTTGTGTACATTTTCATGACTTTCAATGGACAGTTTTTCAACATTAACTGCCAAAATAGTTTTGAACTCCTTATTACTTACTTTGTAGTCACTATTAGCAATGTTTTCAGAAGTTTCAACATTTCGAATCTAGTATCACCATCTGGAGTTCAGCACCTTTAAGAAACATGTTTGTTACAGCTGAATGGGTGCTCGATGGAGCCTATTCAACTATAAACAAACAAAAAATACATTTCATAAATCGTTGGCGCTTATTGAGTGATGCTCATGATTTTGTAAACATGTTTTACTTGCCAATTTATCACATATGTATGACCTGTGATCAAAGAAGATACATATTCTTTCTACATGTAGGTAAATGGTAGATTAAACATAACTCGAAGTTCCTTTGAATTGTTGTGATTCATCGTACAGTTTTTGTGCATAGAGTAATCTTTTTATTTTACACCAAAACTTCGATCTTGCACTAATTTTCTTAACATTACAATCACCATATTCAAATTGCATACTAAGTTAATTAGATCCGTGCTCAACATTTTACTTTAAATTAAATCTGGTTTCATTTAATTGAATTATGGAATGAGGCTTGTTCGTTATATGCAGTTATTAACTTGAATATATCTAAATTAATAAAAACGGCATTTGCACCAATTTTTCCCATAAATGTAGGTCCGGGTTATATTTCACAGTAATAGCTCAGTAGATTAAAAGTAGGCCTATGTCACGATAGTAAACGAGATTTTATCATGTTTAAAAACGAGTTCGAAGAACCTTATAATTTGTTAACGTCCCATTCAAGTTACAAAAACAAAGTGGGTGTGCTAAACTGGAACTACCAAGATGTGCATAATTAAGCGAAGTAGTTTGTGTCAAATTTTAGTATATCGGTATGCGTTCAATTCCTATATTATTCAATATATGGGCATAGCAAAGTGCAAATGTAAAGTGTTCTTATTAGACTTTCGGGATCGGTAGTTTATTGTCCAAATGTAATTAAGTTAGACTCTTGATGTCAGCACTTTTAGTGGTTTGATTATGTTTGTATTATATACTTTCTACTGAGCTTTAGTGCAAGAGTAAGAGAGAGAACTTACGAAAGTCACTAAAAGCTGTTTATGAGAAAAAATACTAAAATGAAGTAGTTCCGGCATAGCTCTTAAAGTAATGTCTTAAATGCACAGTAAAAAATAAAAACAAAATAAAGATACGCTGATAGATCCCAATATTTCATTAATACATGTAGAAGTATACTTATCAGATACTAACAACTATTCAAGCATATCGAGGGCTTTGCGTGAAACGGTTGTAAGTAAAATTTGTATTTTTTTACCAAGGTAAATTACCTCGCCATACAGTCTTTATAAGCGTTAAATCATTTTTCTTGGTAAACAATGGAAATTTAGGTGCCATTGCTCGTTCTGAGCAATGGCACATAAATTTGCATTATTTACAAAGGGGTTAAAATTGCCCATACACCAGGGTTTTCAAAATAAATTTTTAGTTACAACCGTTTCATGCCAAGCCCTCGATATAAGGTTTCATAATCAAAACTTGTGACGCAGTCCATTTACCCTTTCCTACGTAGAGGCGTATTATAAACCATATGCAGCAGACGACTTTTGAAAAACATTGTGACAAAAGGAAAAATTGCTCAAAACGAACAATTTCTCCCACGATGTTTTCAACTCAATTCAATAATTCAACTTCAAATTATACAGTTTTTTTCCTGTTTTGCTCATATATTTTCAAAGTCGTCTGTCGCAAATTGATTGTGTGTGGGAAAGGTTAAATGAACTTTACGCCACATAAAACTATATATCATCCAGCACATCTTCACGGTATGATGCAATCTCTATTACATAGGCGCTCTACATTCACATTGTATGCGTGAGTGTAAGGAACGACAACTCTGCGAAGGAGATTGGGTATGATGCGGCCCCGGGTTCACGAAACTACTTAACTCTTTTCCACATACATCACATATACAGTAGATGGCGTTGTTGCAAGTGTCTAAAAATGCGTCAATGAGTGAGAAAGGCTTGAGTTAAGTTCCGTGTAGTAGTTTCTGAGCCCAGGTTTATTTTTTAGTCGGGTTCAATTGCGAAGCAATTAAACTAGACTATTGCAATCGAAACGATTAAAACGAATGTTGACCGTACATTCGCCCGCCAAAGACAGGTGCGCGCACTGTAACAAAGTTTACCAATTCTTATGGAGTACTCAACATAGGCAAATGTCATGTGTGAATAACTTCCTAATTACTCGGTTGAAAACATGCCTCTTGAAACACACATATTTATGGTTTTAATTCAGTAGATTATTTCGCATGTAAAAAGAAATTCGGTTACTTCCGTGAGATGACCGGAGACACCCGAGTCACATATATGTTATCACAGTATTGGAGGAAGGATGGTATGTCAAGCTTTGTTCGCTTTCAGTCTTGGATAAATAAATAGCACGCCCAAACAAATATAAGTTACATTTATTGTTTATGGTGTTTACAGTATCAAAATAATTCTAAGTTGTAGAGAGTCCACGTTTGTTTCTTCATTTCGCATTACAATATACAAGGGAAGCAACTCCTGTTTTACTAAAATTAACTTTCAAGGGATAGTTAACATAAATAGTTGATCTACTGTTGAAGGACAGATTCGTGTACTGTTATAGTTATGCAGACACTCAAACACATAGGAATTTGAATATACGTTCCTTTTAATTAAAAACAGTTTATTTTTTATTTTATATGCAGTAAGTGTGTAAACGAAACAAAATTAACAGAATATTGATCCTTTTCAGTTTGTGTTACCCTTCACACACACTTATCCATGTTTTCTTTGTACTTTCAACATCTTTGAAATTATTTTAATCGTTGGTGTTTTCATATGAACCCGATGTTCAGTACTCCTAAGTGTTTTGATTACATTTATGTAAAAGTGTTGTTAGCAAATAGGTTATTAGTGTTAAAAACTGTAATTTAATTGGTGGATTTGCCTAACAACTTGACACCTTGCGCTCTGGGATCTTCCTACTTAGTAATTGTAGTCTTATATTCTGGAAGCATATACAGTACGAATACGATCAAATACCGAAAATAAGATGTATAATTGTGCTGCAAGAAAATGACGTAAATCCATTTGCATATTTCTGGACACAGAGTAGGTTCACATCAACCCCTGTTCTTCCCACATGAAAGAGGTATTCTTATCTTTCATCATTGATTGCTAAGGTTTTAAGCCGCAGTTTCAACAATTGTTTCAGTTATCTATTGGCGTTTCTTGAATAAGTTACCAGTACTACGGGTCCATTTATCCTGACACCTGAGAGTCAGTCGTAAAATTAACCCTACAACCCTGAGCGCCAAGGAGGGCAACCATCACGACGACAGTTCACTTAACTCATGATCCCTGGGTAAACAAACCAGTACTAGGCTCGGAAATGTGTCTTGCCCAAGGGCACTCCGGCATGACCGTCGTGCCGCGACTGAGGATCGAACCCGGGACGCCCGGCTCCAAATTTCCGACGCTAACCACTCGGCCACGACGGATTCCGGGGATCAAACCCGCGACCTTCCGCACCCAATGTGGACGCTTCAACACTACACCACCGAGGCGTCTAGCTTTCATAAACCTATTGGAGTTTCTTCGTTTCACAGGTGCTTTTCTCATACCGTACGTGTTATTCCTGTTTCTTGTTGGGGTTCCTATAACATTTCTGCAAATGTCCTATGTCAGTTCTCGAACCTAGGACCTGCTAAAGCGTGGATATGTGTGCCACTTTTACGAGGTGAGTGCGGTTATATTTCTTTCGTTCGTCCAGCTTAACATTTAAATGTTATAAATGAGCCGTTCCACTAGAAAACCAATATTATGGACCTTGCATAAAGTATCGACCCTGATCAACATAAGCATATCGCGCAGGCTAACCCGGACAGACCGTTTTCGCCTCCTGTGAATTTTCTGTTTCAGGAATCACCACTCTATACATCTATCTCCCTGAGACGGAATGTGTCGGCCCGGATTAGGCTGATCCGGATCGATACATTACGCAGAGTCAATTAGGTTGGTTTTCTCGTGGAACGGCTCATATCTAAGGTCTTCTAAGTTCGTGATCATACGCATTAAAATAAACTACATTTGTCGAGTACTAAGTGTATGTTTAGTCTTCAGAAAATAATGACACACTTCTCAATTGACTGCTAATACGAAGTCACTGGAGAAAAGGAAGAAAAAAATGGCATTAGGAACTAAAGTATATCACGAAGTTTGAAAGATCTACGATATATGTTAACCCTTTCGGCGCCGAATTCTTTAAAGTAGACTCTTCATGTTCAAACTCGGACGACTCTATTTTCATGTTATATAATATTTTTATAACTCACAGCGAAACAATGCAGATTTCAGGTGAGACAGCTCGTTACGAGCTGACTCACCTGAATCTGCATTGTTTGCAAAAAGCTCAATATTGCCTTTGGCGCTGAAAGAGTTATGCATACAACCTTTTGAATAAGCTAGCTGAGGGTCATCTTCGCTAGCCAAGGCTACTTCGTACATTCGCATTCCCATAAGTATTATGGTAATGTAATGGACAAATTACCCTCGGCTTGCGAAGATGGCTGTGGGTATATATTCTCAACAGCGCATTAAAACAAAATGGTGTGATAGCGTCGGGCGCCATCACGACAAGTAAGGAACTAGTAGTTCGGGCGTGTTAGTCCAAATTGTTGATATTTTAAAAGTTTATTATCAGTTAACATTAGCCCTTTCCCACATACAATAAGTCTGCAGCATTTGATTTTTAAAATAACTAGGCAGTACTATGAAAAACCTCTTTACATGTTAATAGAATTATTTCATAGAATTGCAAGCTCTGTGGCCAAAAGAGAAAATGGCTCATCAGTTTTCATAAACAAACTCATCTGCTACAAATGCTTTAAAATCAGTCTACATGTTAAAAAAATTTGTCCACATAAGTTACAAGTTTTGCAACTTGAAAAAAAATACCAATGGGCTCTTTTAATGGTTTTTGGTTTTTTAAATTATGATAATCTATTAGACATCGTAACCTTGGATTTCATTATTTCCAAGGTCATTATGACAACAAAATCCAGGTGTTGACTAACATAATTGTGCCATTGAAAGAATAAAATTTATGTAGGTTACATGGTGTAGGAACAATGTATACATTTAGGACACGATAATGGTCAAATTACGCTAAATGAATCCGCGGTCATTCTGATCTAGCGCCAAATAGTCCCTTAAAAAAACTTTGTTTGCGTAAAAATGAGTGTATACCATCCCCAGAATACATTGAATATATGATATTGAGTTTAAATTCATTGTAAATGTGTACAGGATGCACTGGAAATGATTGATTAGATCATTTTTAGGTAACCATTTTCGCTGGGTGAATTCTTTCTTGCATAATGCATAGTCGGAGATCACGAAGTGTAGTCGTACAATACCACCGAGTGTCTATTATCTAACCCTTTCCCACATACATTAAAACCGCAGCCGACGACTTTGAAAGCATTTAGTTACACACGTGGAAAACCTCTATAACTAAATGTACAATTACTGACAAAAGAGAGAAAATATATCAGCAAAAGGTAAATTGCTCGTTTTGAGCAAATTATCCGTTTGTCATACTTTTTTTCTTCAAAAGTCGTCTCCTGAGAGGCTTCAAAAAGCGTCTTTATGTGGGAAAGGAGTAATTATACAAACCAGGTCAAACAAATCACACTATACATTTACACCGAACAGGTATCGGTACAGGAATGGTAGCGACGATCGTTATAGTGGCCATTTATTATAACGTAATTATAGCCTGGACCGTCCGGTACTTCGTGGCGTCATTCAGCAAATCGTTACCATGGAGTTCGTGTGACAACCCATGGAACACGGACGCCTGCTATCTCAGATTTGCAACCGACGGCAGTGGGGTCAAAACGTACAATATCACGGGGCGTGTGAACACCAGTTTGTATACTGGTATAAACAACGCAGGGTTGGTTCATTACACGGGGTTTGACAGGAACATTTCGTCGCTTGTTTTGAATATTTCCAGGAAGACTGCTTCTGAAGAATTTTGGGAGTAAGTTTATTTATTTCATTAAAATTCAGTTTAACGATGAGCATTAATGTAGTTTACCATTTTCCACACACAAACGCAGTCGCACACCTCATGTATCGGTTGTATGTCGGGCTTTAAACACTTGTTACAGTCCGTGGCAGTCCAATTGATATCGATGTTCTGTCAACCCTGTGCTAAAGACCACATTGAATTAGCAATTATCTGTCTTTAGCACCATACTTATAATTTCTCAATTAATCATTATCTGCATAAATAACTCAAAGCCCACCCAGACTGTTGTCTTCCCATCGTCATCCACAGGTTTCACTGTATATTCCTTCTTATTTGCCACGTCTATGCGAGGCTCTGATGGGAATATCATTTTCAGTTGTGTGGTCAGATATAATTTATTGGGTAAAAATAACCTTGGTTACAGCTCGTAATCATCATCCACGCATTGTCGATGTTCACTCACCATTTATCATTTTTCTACTTTAATCAGCAACGAAGTTTTAGAACGGTCGTCAGGTATAGAAGTGATGGGCGCGGTGAAATGGCAGCTTCTGCTTTATCTGTTTGGTGGCTGGGTTGTGCTCGTGCTGTGTTTGTTACGGGGCATCAAGTCGGCTGGAAAGGTGAGTCTGTAGCTACTGCAGTTTGTTTGTTAAAACATTATTTTGGGATAATGAGAAATGAAGTCGTTTGGAAAATGCGATTTCTGTTGGTCATCAGAAAAATTCATTTGATAAGATTCGGTGAAAATGAGAAATAAAGTTGTCTGTAATATTCACCAATAATTTACCGGACCGCTGTTGCTCAGTCGGTAAAGACAGCGACTATCAACCAAGGGGTCGTGAGTTCGAACAACGCTTAGTCATTTATTCTTTTTTATCATTGACAAATTATTTGATTGATTGATTGTTTGGTGTTTTATGTCGTTTTCAAATATGTTTCAACTATATCACGGCGCTTGCTGGGTAAGTTACCAGTACTACTGGTTGTAATGCTAACCATTCAGTTACCCTGAGTTCTGAAAACCTGTAGGGCATCCATTACTACACCTTTAAACTGTGACCCGGTCGGGGATCGAATTCGCGACTTCCCTAGTCGGACGCTCTACCACTACACCACCGAGGCGTTTCGATGATTGACAAACGTCATGGTAACTTATTATTTATGAGCATTGGATTACCTTAGCTTATAAACGTAGCGACCTTATCATATATATTATTGCTCATATCACTGTGTAGAGCGGCCACTCTAGATGTCATTTCCTTAGGTGATGTACGTAGTGGTCACTTTACCATATCTATTATTGCTCATATTACTGTTTAGAGCGGCCACTCTTGATTTCTTTATTTTAGGTATTGTACGTAGCGGTCACTATATTACTGTGTAGAGCGGCCACTTTACCATATCTATTATTGCTCATATTACTGTGTAGAGCGGCCACTCTTGATTTCATTAGTTTAGGTATTGTACGTAGCGGTCACTATATTACTGTGTAGAGCGACCACTTTACCATATCTATTATTGGTCATATTACTGTGTAGAGCGGCCACTTTACCATATCTATTATTACTTATATTAGTGTGTAGAGCGGCTACTCTGGATTTCATTACTGTAGGTGATGTACGTAGCGGCCACCTTACCATATATTTTACTGATAATATTACTGTGTAAAGCGGCCACTCTTGATGGTGCAGTGGATGGTCTGCGATTTTATATGATACCCAAATGGGAGCGACTAGGCTCGATTCAAGGTACACTTACGCCTTGGTCTTTTAATAGTGTGCTTTATTCTAAATTTTAACTTTCATTTATAGAGATGTTTGTCGACTCTTTTTCAAAAGTCGTCGTCTTCTTCAGATTTGTTATATGTGGGAAATAGTTAATACTGTATGATATCTATTTGTATGCGTTTTTTATTTTAATCTAAGCTTTATTGGCGTTATTCATCGATTCCTCCAACTGAAAACACCGCCAATATAAGCATCCGCGGAAATCACATCGTATATTTTACTCTACTTGGTAAATTCCGCCAACGCAAAACACCGCGAATATAAACATCCGCGGAAATCACATCGTATATTTTACTCTAATTGGTAAATTCCGCCAACTCAAAACACCGCCAATATAAAAATCCGCGGAAATCACATTGTCTATTTTACTCTAATTGGTAAATTCCGCCAACTCAAAACACCGCCAATATAAACATCAGCGGAGATCACATCGTATATTTTACTCTAAAATTCAACCAATGTAAGACATAGGCAATTGAAAATGCTTAAATACTTTCTGCATCAGATGACTTCGAAAACATGATTTCTAAATGAACACATGAACATTCTTTATACATTAAAGCCTACGGTATACTTTAGTTTATTTACTACAGCGAATAACGTTGAAGCATTGATGATAAATGTGAAATTTCTCCTTTTGTCACAATGTTTACAAACGTCGTCTGCTGTAGATTCGTCAAAAGGCTCCTGTAATCGGTTCAAAGGGGTTCAAATCGCTGATACTGTAAACGGCCATGATTTATCAATTATTTGCCCATCTAATAATTTGCCAGACATCATTGTTCTTCTCAGAATTTAACAAAGTATACGGCTCCCCGATGTCGTTGTGGTTAGTGCGTCCTTCACGAGGTCAGGAGACCAGGGTTCGATTTCGATATTGGGTCGTGTCATCCCAAAGACTTTAAAAATAGAAGTAATTGCTTCCCTTCTCGGCTTTGCCGGGATACCATTGCGACTGATACGCTGCATCCCTTCTTGGCGCTCATGATTGTGGGGAAACCATTATTACTGATACGCTGCTTCCCTTCTTGGCGCTCATGATTGCCGGAATGCCATTACGATTGATGCACTGCTTCCCTTCTTCGCACTCATGATTGTGGGGGAACCATTATAACTGATACGCTGCTTCCCTTCTTGGCGCTCAGGATTGCCGGGATACCATTACGACTGATGCACTGCTTCCCTTCTTGGCGCTCATGATTGCGGGGAAACCATTACGATTGATTCGCTGGTATCAGGATAACATTTTTTAATTTAGCCAGGAAACACCCTATGTCTGAAATAGTGTTGAAAGCGGTGTAAAATACCATTCAAACAAACACATTTAACATATTTTCTAGTTTGGGGAGAGGCGGCCATCCAGATGTTTTATTCCATGGGCGTTGGCGGTGGTGCGATAGGCACTCTGGCAAGTTATAACAAGTTCCATAACAATATACAAAGGTATGAATACGTCCATGGGAAAAAGGTACACGTTTGCTTTCGTGAACAGTGTAAATCTGGATCAATATGTCACGCAGCAGACGGCTTTTTGAAAACATAGTGACAAAAGAAGAAATTGCACAAAAAGTGCAATTTCTACTTTTGCCACAATGTTTTCCTCTTTTTGTCAAAGGTTATCCATTCAATTATGGAGATTTTCTATGTTTTTACAAAATACGTTCAAAGTCGTCTGCTGCAGAATTGTCGTATGAGGGAAAGGGTTAACGTAACGTGTCCGAAACTATAAAACTCTGAAAACGTTCTCAGTGCTCAGAAATGAACTCCATGCTCCAAATAAGGCTTTCTGATTGGTCAATTTTGCTTCCGACTAATCAGACTTGAGCACAAATTCTGAGCAAAGATTAAACTTGTTATAGTTCTGGAGCCTGATCAAGATTTCCACTGTTCACATATCACTTACACAAGCTTGTTAAACGGTTTTTCAACTTGTAGACATTTTGATAAAACTGAGCAGGTGAAAGAACTGATCTGAACGTACACTGTACACAACTTGTACCTTTTCGCATCGACGAGCTCTGTATGTATGTTTATCAGCGATTGAATGAGAGATAAACAATCACTTATATCTTGATTAACTCTCTGTTTTAACAGTGAAATTGTCAAGAATTATCAAGTAATATTAACCGGAGGACTGTGGTGCGCTTCCATATGTCGTCAGCAAGTAAAATCGTGAAATAAACATCTAGATTTATTACCATTCGTGTACACCGAAAACTAATTTGGCTTGAAAAATACGTCACGATCTTACACTGAAACAAACAATTAATCTCCTTTACATGGTTTGTTTCTTTCATGATTCATTTGTAAAAATGCAAAATGCGAAACATACAACTGCAGTATGTCAATTGATGTTATGTTATGATTAATCGTTGTAATCCTAGGATACACTTTTTGAAGGCCACATGGGATAAATATATTCACTGAATAGGTGACCGTTTTAATATAAAGGTTTATTATTACTATTATAACAACAATCTTTATCATCATAATCATCATCAGCAGCAGCGGAAGCAGCAGCAGCATCATCACCATCTTCATTATTATAAAAAAAAAAAAAAATGTTATTGTTATTTAATTATTATTATTATTTTTATTATTATTATTTTTATTATTTTTATTATTTATTATTTTTATTATTTTTATTTTTATTTATTATTATTATAATAATAACATTTCTGCTATGAGTTTGGGTTCTGATCGGTGGTCGGTAGACTTGACCCAATATACTGCTTTGTATACATACCTTAATATAGTGGAGTTGTGTTTGGCCTGTCGCATCGTATTACCTCCTTGTCACACTGGCTCAAAATTTTCTTGAGCCACATTTTTTTGGACAGACATCGACCCGCTTTACTAGTAAATACATGAATATATATCATTTCTCTGGAAATTTTGAAATTGTTATGTATTTATTCACGGACTGATTCACGGGACTCATGGTAGATATACTGTAAACTGACATAGTTGTGTATGTATTCACGGACTGGTTCTTGGGACTCATGATAGATATACCGTAAACTGGCATTGTTATGTATTTATTCACGGACTGGTTCTCGGGACTCATGATAGATATAACGTAAACTGCCTTGTTATGTATTTTATTCACGGACTGGTTCACGGGACTCATGATAGATATACCGTAAACTGGCATTGTTACGTATGTATTCGGGACTCATGACAGATATACCGTAAACTGGCATTGTTATGTATGTATTCACGGACTGGTTGTTGGGACTCATGATAGATATACCGTAAACTGGCATTGTTATGTATTTATTCACGGACTGGTTCTCGGGACTCATGATAGATATAGTGTAAACTAGCATTGTTATGTACTTATTTACGGACTGGTTCTCGGGACTCATGATATATATACTGTAAACTGGCATTGTTATGTATTTATTCACGGACTGGTTCTCGGGACTCATGATAGATATACTGTAAACTGGCCTTGTTATGTATTTATTCACGGACTGGTTCACGGGACTCATGATAGATGTACCGTAAACTGACATTGTTACGTATGTATTCGGGACTCATGACAGATATACCGTAAACTGGCATTGTTATGTATGTATTCACGGACTGGTTCTTGGGACTCATGATAGATATACCGTAAACTGACATTGTTATGTTTTTATTCACGGACTGGTTCACTGGACTCATGATAGATATACCGTAAACTGGCATTGTTATGTATTTATTCACGGACTGGTTCTCGGGACTCATGATAGATATAGTGTAAACTAGCATTGTTATGTACTTATTTACGGACTGGTTCTCGGAACTCATGATATATATACTGTAAACTGGCATTGTTATGTATTTATTCACGGACTGGTTCTCGGGACTCGTGATAGATATACTGTAAACTGGCATTGTTATGTATTTATTCACGGACTGGTTCTCGGGACTCATGATAGATAATACTGTAAACTGGCATTGTTATGTATTTATTCACGGACTGGTTCTCGGGACTCATGATAAATATACTGTAAACTGGCATTGTTATGTATTTATTTACGGACTGGTTCTCGGGACTCATGATAGATATACTGTAAACTGGCATTGTTATGTATTTATTCACGGACTAGTTCTCGGGACTTATGATAGATATACCGTAAACTGGATTGTTATGTATTTATTCAGGGACTAGTTCTCGGAACTGATGATAGATATAACGTAAACTGGCCTTGTTATGTATTTATTCACGGACTGGTTCTCGGGAATCATAATAGATATACTGTAAACTGGCATTGTTATGTATTTATTTACGGACGGGAATCATGATAGATATACCGTAAACTGGCATTGTTATGTATTTATTCACGGACTGGTTCTCGGGACTCATGATAGATATACCGTAAACTGGCATTGTTATGTATTTATTCACGGACTGGTCCTCGGGAATCATAAAAGACATACCGTAAACTGGCATTGTTATGTATTTATTGACGGTTCTGGTTCTCGGGACTCATGATAGACTATACTGTAAACTGGCATTGTTATGTGTTTATTCACGGACTGGTTCACGGGACTCATGATATATATACTGTAAAGACTGGCATTGTTATGTACTTATTTACGGACTGGTTCTCGGGACTCATGATAGATATACCGTAAGACTGGCATTGTTATGTACTTATTTACGGACTGGTTCTCGGGACTCATGATAGATATACTGTAAACTTGCATTGTTATGTATTTATTCACGGACTGGTTCTCGGACTTATGCTAGATATAACGTAAACTGGCATTGTTATGTATTTAATCATTTCCCTGATACGACATATGACGCCTTTGCAACAGATGACTTTTGAAACATTACGGCAAAAGGAGAAATGTCTCACACTGATAAATGTTCTCCTTCTACAACAATGCTTACAGCTCTTTTCAATTATAAAAACATCCTTTCCGAAAGTTTCCATATTCTTGCCTTAATGTTTGCTACAAATTTGCTGTATGTGAGAAAGGGGGGGGGGGGGGGGGGGGGGGGGGGGTAACTCCTTATCACGCGAAAGTTAACTGTACAAGAACAATAACTCTTATTATTACAGGGACACAATCATCATAGCATTTGTAGATTTATTTACGAGCTGGTTCTCGGGAATCGTTATATTCATCAGTCTGGGTTTTATGGCGAAGGCTGCCAACCTTAGCGTGGATCAAGTTGTCAGTCAAGGTAAGGCATTACTTATCCACACTATCAACAATATAAATCAGTCATTTCCATCAAGCCTAAACCCAACTGCTATGTGCAGACGCACTTTGATTCCGACTGTGAGTTGCTTCATTTACTTATGTATTAATTCCAAACATGAGTTTTATTAATTTACTACAGTTGCGAAAGCTATATATAAGACGAGGTGACCATTCCTATCGCCATTGTTGGTACATGTACATGCCAGGCGTACTAATTTACTACAGTACGCCGGGTACCATACTTCATTGTTGGTACATGCCAGGCGTACTAATTTACTATACTACGCCGGGTACCAGACTACATTGTTGGTACATGTACATGCCAGGCGTACTAATTTACATTACGCTCGCGGCAAATCATCTTAGTAAACTCGTTTATTAGTTTAAATAAACACTCATGAAATATCCTCTATGTATTATATACCTGTACATTCATGCAGAATGTTATGCGCAGTACAGACACTACGGATTAATATTCTCTATCCAACCTGGTGAAAACACAAGATTGTGATGTCAGACAGTGCGCGGACTACTTTCAGCGAGGTGCTCGTTTTGAATATGTGCCACAAAATATGCAGACAACCAGTGCTATTTAGGAAAATCGTTTCTATTTTATGTATCGAAAACCTAACGTCACATTTAATAAAAACACGCCAATAAAGATTCTGTTGTTATTTTCTCCCACAAAACAATGGAAATTAAATTTGATGATGTTATTGGGTGGAACCTACGTTTAAGAATTCCTTCTATGGGCGTGGGCCAAGTATTTTAGTAGATAATCATCCGCCATTAATTTTTCATTTCACGATTTCAAAACGGTTTTCCCAATGAAAAATAAATTGAATCTGTGTATGTGTTACTTTTTAAGATCTTCATAGATTGTAGGTATATAATAAAAGAAATTACGTTGCAGGAGAATTAAATGGTTCGTATTGCACGACTCGAAGCGTGGTAAAATTCATATCTTACTCGACCTTCGATCTCGTAAGATATCGATTTTTCCACGCCACTTGTCGTGCAATAGGAACCCATTTATCGCTCCCACAACGTTACATTCCGTATATATTTCATGTGTTGATATGCAGGCTCGCCCGAGTCTTCACTGTTCGCAAAGGCTCCTAGACCGAAATCGCTTGGCGTAGCTCAAATGCACTAAAAAGCGTTTTAAATCGATCAAAGATAGGGTTTTCCCCATTTGCAGCTATATCATATTCTGATATTCATTGTCTAGCATTATCATCGACAGCAGCAGCAACATTATGTTTATCCTTAAGGAACCTCTGAATTAAGAATTCTTTTTTCTTATGCGGGGGAAGTGCTGCCCTCTGTTTTTTTCAAAATGGACAATTTTTCTTGATTGTCCAGGGATCAGTTAAATACGTTTCACAACAAGCTAAACAATATGCACATTATACAAAGAAAACGTACACAATGTCAAGTTTTAATATATGGAAAACGAGTAGCTTGAAAGCGGGTAGCTCAAAAACCTTTTGAGAAAATCCCTGCAATGAAAAATACGGAAATACGGCTGTCGTGCATCGTCAACATTTTCCCTTGTTAACACGCTACAGGCTACATTTTGCATCGGATCTTCATGAAAGTTTATTAGTACATTCATCTCCATCAAATCGTCGACAAGTTCGAAACTGGGCCATTTGAGGTCAAAAACTAGGTCACTAGGTCAAATTGAAGGAAAATCTTGTTAACACTCTAGAGGCCACATTTTCACCTTGAGCATGTTGAAACTTTATCAGAATGTTTGTCTTGATGATGTTAGTCAAGTTCGAACATGAGTCATGTCGGGTCAAAAAGTAGGTCACTTGATCAAATTGAAGGAAAAGCTTGTTTGTATTAATGATTTATATGCATTTTTTAATTCTAAATGATATCTAGGCCGAGTTCGAATATGGGTCAAGCCGGGTCAAAAACTAGCTTGATATTTGGCTTGATGATATGTAGGTCAAGTTTGAATATGGGTCATGATGGGTCAAAAAGTAGGTCACTAGGTCAAATTGTCAGAGTGTTTGTAATAATGATATCTAGGTCAAGTTCAAATATGGGTCATATTGGGTCAGAAACTAGGTTACTAGGCCAAATTGAAGGAACATCTTGTTAATAGAGGTAATACTGTAGAAGCCACATTTTCTGTTAAGGCAGCTTGAAAAATGTTTGTCTTGATGATATGTAGATCAAATTCGGTCAAACAGTAGGTCACTAGGTCAAATTGAAGGAAAAGCTTGTTAACACTCTAGAGGCAGAAAGTTTTGCTTCAGCAATTTTATCAGAATGTTTGTATTAATGATATCCAGGTCAAGTTCGAATATGGGTCACATTGCGTCAGAAACTAGGTCACTATCTCTGTAGAAGCATCTCTTTTGGCTACAACAGCTTGAAATTTGGTCAGAATTCTATCTAAATGATATCTAGGTCAAGTTTGAATATGGGTCATGCCGGGTTAAAAACTAGGTCACTAGGCCAAATTGAAGGAAAATCTTGTTAACACTCTGGATACTACATTTTTAGCTTGAGCATGTTGAAATTTTACCAGAATGTTTTTCTTGATGATATTTAGGTCAAGTTCTAACTTGGGTCAAACAATAGGTCACTAGGTCAAATTTAAGGAAAATCTTAACACTCTAGAGCCAACATCCCCCGCATTTTTGTATTTTCAGTACTTTGATTTAATATTGAGGTTTAAGTGTAATAAGATTATTCCTTTGAATATATATAGTATCATTATTATTAATAATTATTGTTACATGTATTGTTATTATTATTATCATTATTATTATAATAATTATTAGTAGTATTATATTATATTATTATTATTATTATTATATTATAATAATTATTATTAGTATCATATTATATTATTATTATTATTATTATTATTTTTATTAATATTTCGCTATATTCTATTAAATCGATCTGCATTTAGCTAAGTTGTATTCGTAAATTTGTTCCAAACCGCTGTCTGTTAACACAGGTCCCGGGATAGCGTTTGTTGTTTACCCAGAAGCCCTGTCTCAGTTACCCTTGCCACAGCTATGGTCCGTCATATTCTTTCTTATGTTAATATTTGTTGGACTGGATAGTCAGGTAAGTCGCCATTCTCTAACACTATCGACTCATTACATGTATGTGACTGTAAAGAACGACAACTCTGCGAAGGAGAATGGTAAATCACAGGCAACTACATTTACAATCATAAATATGTTCCTTAAGTCTTAATATAGACACAATAATCAAATAATTTCATTCAACAAAATTAGGAACATTCATTTTTCGAGTTCGATTGCGTTCTTCGAAATACATTATTTAAAACCTCTGCGAAGACAGATCACGAGAAAAATCAGTTCCATACTATTTATTAGATGTTTAAAATCGAAGAAGGGGTAAAAATACGGTTGCATGTCTTTAGTGATTTAGTATAGTCAGAGGGCGGCCTTTACTACTGTGCTATATTTAGTAACGTGATTATGGATGAAAATTTAGACTCCTGTTTTATTACCGTAAGCACTCTAAATACGGCGACTGTTAGGAAAACTCTAACATTTTCTCATTCAACATAAATTAACCGTAAGCAGAAAACACTATTTCTTTCTCCATAACATATTGCTTTGATAATGCATTACTATGTAACGCACTTACGATCCAACAATTAGAAATGAAGTTGTGGTTAATATTTATACCGAAACGACTAGTAATCTTAGATTCACATAACCGGGGATTTTTAGCTCACACGAGCACGTAGTCCTAAATGTAAGCTTTTCCGATCACACACCGTCCGTCAAAAAATATTCAAATTGCATCTCCTCCTAATCCACTGGGCCATTTCCATTTCAGATTTACATAAATGATCCTGACATGGCCCATTTCTAAAATAACTTAAATAAGTGTGATACATGCAGAAATCTAGTTGCCTTGACAACACAAAGGAAACTATTTTCCCTCTATAGCAAACGTCAGAACTAAACAAGTCAAAGTACTGAAGTACTGGAGGTAGAATTGCGTTCGTTTAAGAAGGGATGCAGAAGTGCAAATAGAAATATTTATTTTAAAAAAATCACCTCCATGACAGACAAGAAATGATGCATCTGGCCAGAATGAAATGTTTCCAAGATCAGCATTGCTTGTTGGTCTAGTGAGAATGTATTGACTCCTACTCCGAAAATATCATTCGGTTCACATGGTCCTTATTTAATGATCATTTTACCCAATAGTTCTATGGAAATGCCACCATGATCATTCATTTCAGTACAGTGTCTTCATAGTTATTGACTGTACTGGTTCAACAGATGCATTCAAAGTATGCAATATATTAATGCGATATATTAATGTTTACAATGATAACAGTAAACTTAGAAGTGTAATCTACCAAAACAGTTGTGTTTTACAGTTTATGCATTTTACTCCCTTCCTGCTGCCGCAGCAACAAAGGCTGTGTTTAGAATTGATATCTTTGCACAAATTCGAAATGAAATTTTCCCAGTGAATTAGAAGCTAAACGTTTAATTTAACCCTTTTCTGAATCCGCCTGTTGACTTTGTCTCTCAACCAATCAATATGGCTTAAATAATTATGAAGAGCGTCACTGAAGGAACAAATCAGACAAGCACTTTCATAAGAATGGTGTTTTAAAATGTTGTCATTTTGTTCTCTCTGATGCCGCTTCGCTGCCTGTTTTTCAACCAATTACTATGGCTTGAACGATATTCGTAGATAGTCGCTGAAGGAACAGTTCTACTTAATAATCCGGACAAGTGGACCTAGAGGAGTAGAATTTTCAATATTGGGCATTTTACTCCCTACCGCAGAAACAATAGTATGTATATCTTTGAACATGATTAAGAAAAGGACCGCCAAAGAACATTCCGGTGACGTTGTTTTAAATTTGTCCAGTGGATTAGGATGAGAATGTCATTTGAAGCCTTAGGTGCAATGTCTCCTGTCCAGATGCAACCTGCTTTCTATGACTTTCAACCAAGCAATAAGACTTAAAAACAGTTCAGCTAAATAATCTTGAAATCAGACAAGCAGTTTCATTAGAATGTACACACGTTTTAAAACTTTTGTTATACAAAATCGTAGAGGCTGCGGAGCCTGTGAATCCATACGATAATCGTACGGCTTTGGCCACCTCCGCACGGAGGTCGCACGGAAATGGAGATACGGGCAGTTTACGGGCTCCGTAGACACATCGCAGGCCAAATGTAAATGGGGCATTACATACCACTAAGTTGGTCATTTATGGACACTGTTTTAACTTTTATCACTTTTTCTATGGGACAAGATTATTTCATTCTTGAATAATTTTGGATTTAAAAAGCGGTTTGTTGAATATAATTTGCTCCCTTGTAAATCTTTTCCTAATTTAAGTTCTTTTATTCAGTCAGAGTTGGTCGGAACTGAACATTTCGAAACGCATTTTTTTAATATACATTTCCATCGAGGTGTGTTACCCATTAATTTAGAATTGGATGTCTTCCCTGTCCATTTTGCTCTTATGGATCCAGTTTCCGCACGCTAAAGCGCCCAATATTGACAAAGGATTTTCAAAAAAAAATCTTAAATTCTTTCCACTAGCAAATCGGGCTAGTTCTTCGAATGTTTGACTAGCCAAAAGGAAAATCTACTAGTTTATTGCTGTTGGACTAATGCTTATTTCGACCACTGCTTTCTTATGTCATAGATTGTTCTCCGTAGACAATCAATATACTGAGCAATTTCTTCTTTTGCAACAATAATTCAAAAAGTCGTCTGCTGCAGTAGCTCACAAACAGTATGTATGTGGGTAAGGGTTGATATCTCATTGCCAAATAAAAATTCATTGACCTTAAGTGTCAGATTTTTCGTAGTTTTGCAAAAGTGTCCGCATTTATTTAATATTACAATTATAATATCAGCGATTCTTTTCCATTCTTTAGATGGTACCGTTTAACGGACCCATTCACAATAATAAAACGGTCCTTCACAATTCTGGCCATTTTGCATAATTTTAAATTTTAACCTTGACTTTCTGACAAATAAATATAAAATCTCGACCCGTCACCATTGTTTACATTTTTAAACAAATCGCTACATTTTCTGTGCCGGATATTTATTCGAATGTCGCTATTTTACCGAATGTGATATTTAACCAAATCAAATATTTAACGAAATATTTATATAACTTATTCATACAAAAAGGGTAAGGAATTGGGTGACATTTAGTTAAATTTGTTTTACCTATTTTGTCTGGTCAATTTAACCACGTGTTGGAAGAAAACAAAATGGCGGACGATTTAAATTGTTCGATGATGTGATGCATGTTTTAGAGACTCAATTCAATGTTAATTATGATTTTTATAATCGTTGCAATATATGTCTTTGATGTTAACATCATGATAACGTTCCTTATTGAAAACGAAAGATTAACTAAAGCGACTTCGATGGGCTTCGTTACTAGAAACGAGCACCTGATGACCCCATACGCAGCTTCACGGATGATTTGATGGGCACGCTTGTCGAAGGAATAAATGGATAGAGAAAAATGAAGAGAAAAGGCAAAGCAAAGCATACTATCATTATGATTAAGGACATGATTTGAGCGGGCGAGTGGATGTTTACACCCCTGCGAGAGGGAACAAAGGGTTACAATTTACAAAGCGTAATTGCGCGGTGCAGTGTTTCAAACTTGTGTATATTGGCGTAGTGATATCCAAATATTTTGTACACTTAAATATGATATTTTACACATTGAGAGACTATTAATTTTATTTGGATACCTAGAATAATTGGAATTTATTTTACTTATTTCACCTTTGCTTATATTTGCATTCGTAATTCAGTCTAGAATTTGTTTGCACTATTTTTGTGTGTGTTCTGAGTCATTTACATCACGTGACTGAAAAGGCAGTTATATATGGTATCTTGCTACGCAATCTACCAAAAACTCGTACAAATGATAATCTCGTGACCTTCAACCATAAAAGTTAGTGTTTCCTTATATGGTGAAAATGGTAATTATATAATAAAAATTATTTTGAGCGATATAGGGCCATCATGGCTCTCTTGTTGAGGCTAAAAAAGTGTGTGACAATGACTATCATTTCATCTACCTTTGAAATTTATATATACATTTACAAGGAAAATAAATGCCGTTTAATTCAGTGTGTATATTTTATGTTACAGATTATCCACGTACAAGTTATAGTATCAACCCTGACGGACCATTTCCCGGGGTTATTCAGTAAACGGCGCATAGCACTGACGACTGTCACGTGTTTCCTGTTGTTCATACTCGGAATCCCCTGTGTCACGCAGGTAAACTTCATGACCCTTTAGCTCCTGGAGACCTATTTTTGACAGACCTACAGCAGACGAGTTTTTAAAAGGACGAGTAAAATGATGAAATAGCTTAAAATGAAAAGTTTCTCCTTTTGACACATCGTTCTTGTCTAAATTCAATCATTATTCTTTTATTTATAGAGATTTTGCATATTTCTGCCAAGAAGTTATGAAAATCGTCTGTAGTTTGTATATGTGCGTAAAGGATTAACCCAAAGTCGTCTGCTGCAGATTGGTTGTATGTGGGAACGAATTAATTGTTATTCTCATTAGTAGCTGATTCTGAAGCAGATGACATTGTTAGGAATACATTTCATTCTTAAATATTTCCATGAAGCAGACGAGTTCATTTTGAGATATCTGCATTTAGCGACGTTTTAGGGGGTAATGGGGAAATCGCTTTTAAAGTTTGAGCAGTTTTTTCCTTTTCCAACATCATCAGAAAATTACATTTGAGCCGTCTTGCGCGAAAACCAGAATTATGGCCTCTGCGTTATGTATCGACCAAGATATGAAAAAATATAGTTCGAGTCAGACATAACATGTTAGTGATATCATGGATTTATCGATTGATAGGAATTTAACATTGGTTTATTTTTATTAACCTTTTTTCAATTTTCTAATTTTTTCAAAAACAGTTCAAACTCAATATAATATATCTAGGGCTTGGCGTGAAAACGGTTGCAACTAAAAACCTATTTTAAAAACACTGGTTTAGGGGCAATTTTGACTCGTTTGTAAACAATGGAAATTTAGGTGCCATTGCTCAAAACGAGCAATGGCACCTAAATTTCCATTGTTTACTAAGAAAATTGATTTAACGCTTATAAAGACTGTATGGCGAGTTGATTAACCTTGGTAAAAAAAAAATACGTATTCTAGTTACAACCGTTAAACGCCAAGCCCTCGATATAACTAGAGCTCTGGTTAAGGGGAATTTTAGATGTTATACTTGTCGCGGGTACTCAAAACAAGCCAGAATATCACAAAGATCTCTAAAGGTATTTGTGTGTCAACTGCGGCACTGAACCTGTATCAAGATTTCACAAAGATCTCTACAGGCATTGGTGTGTCAACTGCGGCGCTGGGCCTTTATCAGGATCTCACAAAGATATCTACAGGCATTGGTGTGTCAACTGCGGCGCTGGGCCTTTATCAGGATATCACACATATCTCTAAAGGTATTTGTGTGTCAACTGCGGCACTGAACCTGTATCAAGATCTCACAAAGATCTCTATAGGCATCGGTGTGTGAACTGCGGCGCTGGGCCTTTATCAGGTTTTCACAGTGATCTCTACAGGCATTGGTGTGTCAACTGCGGCACTGAACCTTTATCAGGATATCACAAAGATCTCTACAGGCATTGGTGTGTCAACTGCGGCACTGAACCTGTATCAGGATATCACACAGATCTCTACAGGCATTGGTGTGTCAACTTCGGCACTGGGCCTATTATCAGGTCTTCACAAATGTCGCTACATGCTATTTACATGCTATAGGTTGTTGCAATGGGTCTTCGTCGGTATTTCACAAAGATATCTACAGGCTTTGGTGTGTCAACTGCGGCACTGAACCTTTATCAGGATCTCACAAAGATCACTTCAGGCTATGGTGTGTAAAGCTCAAATAAGGGACGTGAAAAGAGTGATTTTTATTGTTATATATAATATTTAAATCCCAATGGAATACAAATTTCAAATAACTTTTTTAAATATGAATATATATATGAGTCGTTCCAGAGAAATCCAACATTATGGACATGCGGCTAATCCGGGCCGACAAATTTCGTCTCAGGGGGATAGGGGTATAAAGTAATGATTCCCGAAACAGAAATTCAACAAGAGGCGCGTCGTGTATATCGGTGTTAGCCTGCGCGGCATGCTAAGGTTGATCAGGGTCGATACTTAACCGTGATGTTCGTTTTCTCGTGGAATGGTTCAGGTTCATATCTATATTTCTGTTATTTCCCTCTGCTTTACAGGGAGGTGTGTACGTTTTTCAAATAATGGACTGGTATTTGGCCGCCATTGCTGCAGTGTTAATTCCTATGTTCGAAATGATAGGGCTGAGCTGGTTTTATGGTATTGTAAACATTCTTTTTTTCTCTACAGTAACTTTCTATGTATATTCCTTGAATATTTAGAGGTAATAGTATACTCCTGAAATGACAAATGTCAACTTTACGTTGTGTTTAAGAACAAAAGCTTACATTTAAAGGGACTGAATCCCATATGAGAAAAAAGCGAAAACAAAAGAAAATTGTTAAAAATTACTATTACCTTGATGTTTTTGCATGTAAGGCATTGAGATTTAGTGACTAATGTACTACAATATATGCACAATATTAATATTGCGGAGATTTTTCGTTAATTTGCATTGTAAAATCTACTGGGTTAGTAACCCAGTAAATCTAAAAATATCGCTGTATATTTATCACGTGATCACTACAACCGAATTCACAATCTCCTTCCCAGAGTTGTTGTTCCTTACACTCACGCATACATGAATGTAATGAGTCGATAGTGTTAGAGTATGCCGAATTGAATCCACACATTCAAATGAGCAAGAGGAAATTCCACGGTATTTTTAAACGGGAAAACACGGAGCGGACGTTTTTTTAACTGCTTATTTCCTATGAAATAATGAAAAACAAGACTTGTACAACCTTCTACAACATTCCGTTACATATATATAGACGTATTTTGGATTAATTAGAATAAGTATAAAATATAACGATTTTGGACCATTATGGTGTTCAGTCCCTTTAAACCTTTCCTAACCCACATCCATATTGTGATGCATCTGCTGCATACTACTTAAGAAAACATTGTTAAAAGGGGAGAGATTGCTAATAATGAGCAATTTCCTTTATCCTTTCCCACATACCACATATAATCAGCATACGAATATTGATAACGTTTAGACAAAAATATGGAAAGAAATGTGAGAAAGGATGAATACGTTTATTTTTTTTACAGAAACACGTAATTACGTAATTATGTTTTAATTTAAAACAGAAAAAGCATAATTCATTGCAAAGTAAGGGACTAACATGTTTAGTGTTGGACTAAGTAGTAAACGTACGTACCATTAATGCTATTCGCCGTGCGAGGTAAATTTCTGTCCCTGGCATACCGACACACGTTACAAATTGTTTTTCAGAATTCCTTTTTCTTTTTGTTGTAGGCGTGGACAGATTGTGCCATGATATATCATTGATGATTGGATACGAGATTTCAAATTTGTGGAAAATCTGCTGGAAATTCATAACACCATTATTTATACTGGTAATGTATCGCTCAGTCCGTTAGTCTTTTCACGTGTTCAACCAGGGACACTATATTATACTGGTAATGTATCGCTCAGTCCGTTAGTCTTTTCACGTGTTCAACCAGGGACACTATATTATACTGGTAATGTATCGCTCAGTCCGTTAGTCTTTTCACGTGTTCAACCAGGGACACTATATTATACTGGTAATGTATCGCTCAGTCCGTTAGACATATATGTGTTCAACTGATCTTGTTTGATAGCCTTTAAGACTTATGTTAGAACAACTGTATTATTTAGACGCGCCTAAATACTTTAAACAATGGTAGTAATGGCACTCCCTGTTAGGTGCTAAGGAGTATGGGGGTAGCACTACTACTGACTCGCTAGTGCCAGGATGTATATATACCAATAATATGTGACTTGCCCATGATACGCCGTGAAATAACTGAACACAAGTGTAAAAGGGGCGTAAAACAGGTTACAAACAATCGGCTGGTAACTAAGAAGTTGGTGTCTCAATGCCTCGCCGTCTGAATTACTAGTAAATGAAACGCTGTAATCATAACGGAAACATGTCGTTGAAAGCTGCGTAAAATACCTTACAAACGATCGACAGGTGTCTAACGATTGTGTGCCTTAAGCTGTGTAACATAGCTTATACAAAATCGGTGTCTAACGATTTGGTACCTTAAGCTGCGTAAAATACCTTACAAACAATCGACAGGTGTCTAACGATTTCGCGCCTTAAGCTGCGTAAAATACCTTACAAACAATCGGCAGGTGTCTAACGATTTGGTGGTTTAAGCTGCGTAAAATACTTTACAAACAATTGGCAGGTGTCTAACGATTTGGTGCCTTAAGCTGCGTAAAATACCTGACAAACAATCGGCAGGTGTCTAACGATTTGGTGGTTTAAGCTGCATAAAATACCTTACAAACAATCGGCAGGTGTCCTACGATTTGGTGCCTTAAGCTGCGTAAAATACCTTACAAACAGGTGTCTAACGATTTGGAGCCTTAAGCTGCGTAAAATATCTTACAAACAATCGGCAGGTGTCTAACGATTTGGTGCCTTAAGCTGCGTAAAATACCTTACAAATAATCGGCAGGTGTTTTACGATTTGGTGCCTTAAGCTGCGTAAAATATTTTACAAACAATCGGCAGGTGTCTAACGATTTGGTGCCTTAACCTGCGTAAAATATCTTACAAACAATCGGCAGATGTCCTACGATTTGGTGCCTTCATCTGCGTAAAATACCTTACAAACAATCGGCAGATGTCCTACGAGTTGGTGCCTTCAGCTGCGTAAAATACCTTACAAACAGTTGTCTAACGAGTTGGTGCCATAAGCTGTGTAAAATACCTTACAAACAATCGGCAGGTGTCTTACGATTTGGTGCCTTAAGCTGCGTAAAATACCTTACAAACAATCGGCAGGTCTCTAACGAGTTGGTGCCTTAAAGCCTATCTGTGGCGGGATTATATTAATTAAGTCGAGTTGGCGTAAAACTAAAAGGGCTACATTTTTTATTTATTGTTATGTCAAAATATGAATCTTGGAATCAATTTACGTTTAGACGGACATGTGAGACTGTGCGGATGCGCAGAACAAACTATTGTTTAATTCCGCGTGTTTTTAATCTTCCAGATGATATGGGTGTTTTGTTTGGCCACATTAAAGGCAGTTAGCTACGGTAGCATACCGTTTCCTGGCTGGGCCGTCGGTCTGGGTTTGGCTATTGGAGCTTTTCCAGTAATGGTGGCCATTATTCCGTCTTTCTTTGTGATCAGAAGAGCAAAAGGCGACACTCTTATGCAGGTAAGAATTATTTTCCCGGTGGGACATATCAGTTTTCTCCAAAGACAATCCTATACGATGCTGACGATATGGGGCACGTATGCAACAGACGAAAACGATGTAGGAAAAGGTGAAATTGCCCTAGGCGAATATTTTCTCATTTATCGTTTATCAGGATAGACAAAATCATTTCAATAATGCAGTTACGTTGTTTTTTTTTCATAGAATATAACAGGTTCTTCAATTAAAGATTTGTGTATGCCTTCTTGTTTCGTGGTAAATAAAGAAACTATCACGCGTCGGTTAGAATACGTTCAGTGTTAGGACTGGATTGGACTTTTCCGTATCCTTTTCCCCTTTAACCCTTTTCCACCTGCAGACGCATTTTGCCACATTGTTTTCAAAATTCGTCTGCTGCAGAGGCGCCAGAAAGCGTCTGTATGTGGGAAAGGGTTAAATCATATGAGTCATATCACACGAAACCAACATATATGATTCGGCGACAAGTGAAACCCTAGATTAACCTGTGCATCCTAACCTGGAATTTTCCCATACGCCAATAAGAAGTCCGAACATACAGGCTCTAGCACACGGTCATATCAAAAAATGACTGCAAGCATGCATTGTGGTCGTAAAATAACACTTTCCCACGTGCAGACGCTTTATGACGCCTCTACAGCATATGACTTCTGAAAATAGTATTATAATTTTTCCTGTTGTAACCAATTTTCTTTCATTTTTTACCAATTATTAATTTTTCATTTAAAGAGATTAACTCTTGTTTTCCTTGGTGTTTTCAAGTCGTCTGCTGTAGATTTGTTATATGTGGTGGGAAAGGGTTAAAACAAAAACAGGAACAACGATTATTGTGTGATCTGAATCAAACGTTATCTCAATTATGATCCATTCCAGAAAATCCAATCCTCCATGAAACCGCATAAGGACTGGGGACCAGCAGACGAGACTATCCGCTCAATGTATGTAACACGTGACATACCGGAACTAGTGGCCTTGAATGAAAAACAATAGGAATGTACATACTCATATATATTACTAGACATGTATTAGGTGTTAATGAAGCATGGATAAATCAAGGAGTTGGTGATAGTAGCATATTTCTTAATTGTTATAAACAAAGACTAAATGACGTTTTTATTCAGAATTGGTATTCAAATGTTAATGAATCGACAAGAGCAAAGAGTTATGTGTTATACTCAAATTTTCAATTACAACCATATCTTAATTACATTAACATCGATAAGTGTAGAATTGCTTTGACTAGATTGAGACTTTCGGCCCATAGATTGGAAATTGAAACAGGTAGATGGCGCAGTCCAAAAATTCCAATACATGATAGAAAATGTAAAGTTTGTTTGAACACAATCGAAGATGAATTTCATTTCATTTTAGAATGTCCATTATATCAAGAATTAAGAAAGAAATTCATAAAAAAAGTATTACTGGAAGAGACCAAATATTTTGAAATTTATTGATCTCATGACATTTAAGAGTCCAAAATTAATTAAAAATGTGTCAATGTTTGTTTTTAAATCATTTGAATTGCGAAAAACGTTGTATTTTGAATAAAAGGCATATTTACCCCTTTACGCTTGCCCACTGTATTTCTCAATAAACTGTTAACTGTATCGTGCACGCTTTATGTTAGTGCCATAGTCTGGGTTTTCGTGCGACCATTGTAGCGTTTTGGGCTATGTCTCTTTCCCAACAGTAGAACTAACCCAGAAACTTATATTCAAAGTTTATTATCAAAGCTACCAAAAAAGCACAAAATAATTCACATGCCATCCAAACCTTTTTGTTTAGCTATGACGTCAAATCAAAGGTCATCCTTATGCCGCAGTGAATTTTACTTTCAATTTCGGAAAACACATGTTGTTCTAAAAATTGCTAAAAGCAAACAATGTTGTGTTTACAAATCAGTCGGAGGTATTCAACTTTATTATTTCAATACAATCATTATTGTCCAATGGGAGACCACTTCAGTCTTATGAATTCATCTGAAAGTCCCTCCACAAAATTGTCTGCCCGGCAAGCCGATCCGATTTACTTCCCTTTGACCATAATCATAAACATTTCTAGACATAGTCATACTCTAATGATATGTTATAACACTTTTTCATGCGCGCATGAAAGAAACACAATTGTATATATTTCTAGACATACTCATACATCGTTAATTATGGTGGTATAACACTTGTTCATGTGCGCATAAAAGAATGATGATCATACATATTTCTAGACATACTCATACACCGTTAATTATGATGTAATAACACTTATTCATGAGCGCATGAAAGAAACACAATTGTACATATTTCTAGACATACTCATACACCGTTAATTATGGTGACATAACACGTTTGCATCCAATCATGAAATAAACATAATAATACATATCTTTTTTCTTTTCATTTTTTTTTAAGTTTTATTAAATATAATCTCAGTTCATATATACATGACAGTATGAGAACAATATATCTACATATATAATCATACTCCGTTAATTATGATGTCATAACACTTTCTCATGCACTTTCTCATGCACACATGAAAGAAACATAATCATAAATATTACTAGATATAATCGTACACGTTATATAGCTATACATAATAATACAAGCTTAATATTGGTGACATTATCTTTGATTTATACATCAAGTAAGAAACACAATCATACATATTTCTACACGTAATCGTACATGGTGAATATTGCTGTCGTAGTCGTTTTTCATGCACTCTTATTTATAAACACGTTAAAATACATTAGAACGTTGGTGTCAGATCCCAAATTCAGAGCCGGTAACGAATTTGTTGCTGATAAAATATTGGTAACCCCTTCATACAATAACCATTTTCTCGATATGAGCGACTTCTAACCCGTTCCCACATACAGGATCTGCAGCAGGCAACTTTTGAAAACATTGTTGCAGATTTGATATTGATAAGCGATTTCTCAATGTGCCACATTGTTTTCAACTAAATTCAATCATTATTTATATCCATTTTTATTTAAAGATTTTTTTTATATTTTGACCTAGGTGTGTCGAAGTCGTCTGTTGCATATTGTTGTGTTTGTTGGAAAAGGATAAACATCATGGACACAGATCAACCTGTAGGTTCGTGCTGCCTAATTTTGGTATAAATTGCAGGAATTCAGTAGGCTGGGGTTTATTACAGTAAACCATCAAATGTATCGGTTAATAGTCACGGACAACATTTTATCACGATAAAATAATGGTGCGTAACTCTGACAGAGTTCATTAGGCCTAAACCTAGACTATTTACCAGTACGTCTGGTAGGCTCTTTCAATTCTACAGTATTGCTTTACCTGGGTAAATTACCAGTACCTCTGGTAGGCTCTTTCAATTCTACAGTATTTCAGTCATATCAATACGCTACCTAGGTAAATTACCAGTACCTCTGGTAGGCTCTTTCAATTCTACAGTATTTCATTCATATCAATGCGTTACTTGGTAAAATTACCAATACCTCTGAGAGGCGTCAACCCTCGTTTGTCACACTTGTTAAGCGTTTCCCAGGTAGAACACCATATAGCATTGAAAAGAGATACCTCTTACCGTTACAATAATCCATAGAAAATGGGGGATCATGCATTATGCAAGAAATAACTCGCTCTGTGAAGATGGGGACCGTCCTTTTTACCATAATCCAACTAGGCTGAAACTGGGTTTCCACATCCTCTACTTTCACTTTCACACAAGGTCGAAATACCTAAAATGATCAAATTAAACAGTTCCAGTTCATCCTCTACATATTTACAAAGAATTTACACCCATTGTCACATATCCAATGCAGTTCGGGCCAGATGTACAACCATTTCTAGGCAAACAAAGTGTTTTTTTAGGGACTACTGTACTGTAGATCAGCCTGGCCTGCAAATGTATTTAGCGTAATTTGACCTATATGCACTTCTGCATCTCCTCTCGACCGATCGCAATTCTACCTTCAGTACTTATATTTTATATTTCTATGTTATGGATGACGTTGGAAAGCATTGTAGAAACGGATGAAAACAAATTTCGTCATCTTCCCCAATATTTTAACATACATAACTTGTTTTTCATTATTTTTATCCCTTATTTAATGATATATTCTTATCATCAGTTGCTTTCAAAACAGACACACCTAATAAGTCATGAAATTTATATTGAGTTATTGCGAGAAGCGAATATCTCAGTAGACCAGCCTGTAGCGGTAAAGCATCCGCCTTGGTGCGGGAGGGCGCTGGTTCGATCCCCGGCCGGGTCAATCAACTATTGGTAGTAAAACCTTTCCCTCCTTGGCGCTCAGGATAGTGGGGTTAGCAAAACGACTGACCCGCCGCTGTCGGGATAAATGACCACGTAGCACTGGTAACTTACCCAAGGAACGCAGTGAAATAACTGACGACGTAAATCACCTAACACTAGAAGTATCCAAGAAGCCTTCTGCGACTTTGATCGTTATTGTCACATATAAGCCGTTCCACGAGAAAACCAACATTATAGTCTCTGTGTAATGTTTCGACCCAAATCAGGGCGACTATATGCTGATAATCAGGGCCGACACATTCCGTACGAGGGGGATAGATGTATAGAGTAATGATTCCTGAAACAGAAAATCAACAGAAGGCGAAAAGAGTGTATGTCCGGGTTAGCCTGCGCGACATGCTTATTCTGATCCGGGTCGATACTTTACGCACAGTGTTGGTTTTATCGTGGGACGGCTCATATAGGGTTAATCTTCCTCTATAACAAAACACATTGGTACGTTTTAAAACACTAGCCCATTTGTAAAACTAATATTTACACTGAGGAAAAACAGAAGGTAATCATCCCTCGGATCATTCGGAACTCCTCGGGTAATTCCGTCACGAATGAAGCATTCACCACCAAGGTATTCCAATTGACAATTTCGGGTGACATTTAGACTGGCTCGAAGTTATAAATAGGCTTAAATCGTAAAATATGCGACCTTGTTAATAACACTGTAATGGCATCGATCGTAACTTCAAAACTTACGTCAGGTCATAGCTAAGATCCGATTTTATTTATGAAACTTGTGTCCAAGTTATACAAAGTGCACTTTTTGTCTTATCTTTACAACATTATTTTGTGTGGTTTCTTTCCTTTAAATTACGATGTGTAAGTGTAACCATTGTTTGTTCTCATTCAAGTTTTTCAGGAACACGAGACCTCCCGCACCTGAGGTGGTAAGCTCAAATGGTAACGACACACGTTGTCCAATCAGTGTAATGAGCAATTTCTCCTTTTGTCACAATGTTTCAAAATTGTTTGCTGCAGGACCTCAGAAAACGTCTATATGTGGGAAACGGTTAAAGCAAACCTGGTTCTATCTTTAGAGGCGTCTGTCAGAAACCCGAATTAATTAAACCAATAAACAACGCGGTACAACGCGGTACACTGACACGAAGTAATAACAAAATGCTGTAACAGTTTCTAACTCTGTTCCCTAATACCCCTGTCTCACATACAACCAATATGCAGCAGACGACTTTGAAAACATTAAGAAAAAAATATGGAAATTCTCTATTATAGAAAGAACAATTATTGAATAAAGTTGTAAAGCATTGTGGCAAAAGGCATTCATTCTTAGTATTGGTAACTTCTTCTTTTGTCACAAAGTGTTCAAAACTCTCCTGCTTTAGAAGCGTTTTTCGCATGGCTGCTTGGTGTACGAATGACGCTGGTTGCAGCGACTTTTGTCAGTCATTGGAAATAATGATCCAGACGAGCAGGTATCCCTGATTCGACAACGTGTGTCGTTACCAATTGAGCTTACCACCTCGGGTGCGGGAGGTCTCGGGTTCGATACCCCCTGCCGGGTCATACCCAGGAAACGCCGTGATATAACTGGAAATTGTTGAAAGCGGCGTGAAACACCAAACAATTAATACCAATTGAGCTAATATAAGACTCGTTAATACTTCAATAGCATATCAGCTCGCTGCGGTCATTGTGGAGTGCCCTTTTGGTAAGGAACATTTTCTAGCATTATTCCTACCCATCATGAAAACAGTTGTCCGGGTAACATATTCAAGTATCCGCGGTCATTTATTTATTTATAGATACAAAATATACTGTCTTCGTACGTAAAAAACACCTAGTAGATAGATGGACTGTTTCCAATCTAGCCTAAATGGTACTCACTTACTCACTGTACTGTTGACTGACAGTTACTGGATGAGCGAAGATAATTTACCGCCGAAGGCACGGAATGACTGAGAGATTAGCCTCTTCATTAATATTGACGTCCCATATGATAATGAGTTAACTATTCTTTCTCAGTTATTATCTCTCTAAATAAGCGACTACATCCTATGGTGTGGCTATTTAAAAGATTCGTCTCGGTGAGACGATTCTTGTGGGTACCCACCATATAGATCTTTCAGGTCAAATAAGGATTCTAGACCAAGAAATGTATCACTCATAGCTCTGATTTGCAGCATGGACAGGGGCGTAGCTCCCTTTAGGCACTGTAAGCACGTGCCTACACATTCTTTTCTAAAAATGCCTCTAAATGCAGCTGCGGCGATACACATCTGCATAATGTATCGACAAGATCAGCCTGCGCTGTCCGCGCAGACTGATCCGGCCGACACATTCCGTCTAAGGGGGGATAAATAGAGTAGTGATTCCTGAAACAGAAAATCCACAGGAGGCGAAAAGTGTATAACCGGGTACGCCTGTGTGGCATGCTTAGGCTGATCCGGGTCGATACTTTACGCAGTGTCCACAATGTTGATTTTCTCACGATACGGCATACACATTGATTATTGCAAAGCTACGCCCCTGATGGACCCTTACATTCATTGTTATTACTGAACATAGTCATTGCGGGCAGGATTAATGCGTGAAACTCTGCGAATATCATGCAAATGTAAGGCATTTGCGACCTTCCGCTCAGTCTGATCTGACTATTCACTGTTCTCTAATTGGTCAATAATAACTTCATTGAAACATTAAGGCGTATGTGCATATGTAATTTCATGAAAAGGGGTGTTTATAAAAAAGGAAATTCTAGTGCGTCGCTCGTTCATTGTGTCGACACTGTTCGCTTCATTAAGTTTCGATAACATTTTGGGATAATTTATTTGTTTCAATGGGGGTTTCTTCATCGATTTTACTTCGTTTATGTGTTTATATGTCTCTGTTTATTAGTAGTATCTTAGATATGGTATGGCAACAGCTTACTCTTATCCACTTAACCTGGATAATCAGTAATCCTGTTCAAAGATAACTCCACAACACAGTGATGTTTGTATGAGAAAAGGAATCAAAGATCAAGTTCAGATAATCCGTCCAAATAAATACCGCGGATTAAGAGAGTCGATCCCATTAACACGTGTATAGCCTCTTAAACTTGGATATCATATTTCTGAAAAGAATATCGATGTTGATCCTGATAAATAACTTAAAATAGACAGGGAGAAGAGACAAAACTGAAGGAAAATAAGATAATGATGATGAAGAAAAAGAAGAAGAAGAATGTTTTGATTGATTGATCGGTTGATGTTTTAAACAGCTTTCAACACTTTTTCAGTTATATCACGGCGTTTCCTAGGTAGTTACCAGTACTAATGGTCGATTTATCCTGACATCAGTCAGTCAGACGTAATGCTAACCTCACCATCCCGAGCGCCAAGGAGGGCAGCTATTATTACCATTTTTAATGTATTTGATGTCCATGCCGGGGATCGAACCCGCGACAATAAGAAGATGAAGAAGAAGAAGAAAAAGAAGAAGAAGAAGAAGAAGAAGAAGAAGAGCAGGACGAAGAAGGAACTCCTTCCATGATTTTTCACTTTGAATGTGTGGTTGATCATTTGCCTTATACAACACATTAATTTAGTACAAGTCGAATTTGAAATCATCTTGGCAACATTATGGAAAACATCTATACAAGAAATTTTAATAATTTAGTAAAGTTTTAAACATTGTTGCAAAAGGAAAACATTTCTCATTATGAGCAACGTCTCCATTTGCCAAAATACAATTCAAAATTAGTCTGCTTCAGATGCGTCAAAATGCGTCTGTTATTTAAATCTGACAACCTTGGAGTCATCAGCTTTGGTAAAACCTGTTTGAAAAAGAAATATATTTGTCATATCGGAAGTTTAGTATGAAAAGATTATGTGGGAAAAAAAGATCACTGCTCATCACGCTTTCCCACAATGCTTTCCAAAGGTCGGCTGAGTGGTCAAAGGTCATCTGTATCTGAGGAATTACTAATGTCCTTTCCCCACAATGCTTTCCAAAGGTCTGCTGAGTGGTCAAAGGTCATCTGTATCTGAGGAATTACTAATGTCCTTTCCCCACAATGCTTTCCAAAGGTCTGCTGAGTGGTCAAAGGTCATCTGTATCTGAGGAATTACTAATGTCCTTTCCCCACAATGCTTTCCAAAGGTCTGCTGAGTGGTCAAAGGTCATCTGTATCTGAGGAATTACTAATGTCCTTTCCCCACAATGCTTTCCAAAGGTCTGCTGAGTGGTCAAAGGTCATCTGTATCTGAGGAATTACTAATGTCCTTTCCCCACAATGCTTTCCAAAGGTCTGCTGAGTGGTCAAAGGTCATCTGTATCTGAGGAATTACTAATGTCCTTTCCCCACAATGCTTTCCAAAGGTCGGCTGAGTGGTCAAAGGTCATCTGTATCTGAGGAATTACTAATGTCCTTTCCCCACACTGTTTTCCAAATGTCGTCTTCGGCTTCTGAGTAGTGAACGGCCGTCTGTTTCTAAGAAAGTGATAATGACCTTTCCCCACACTGTTTTCCAAATGTCGTCTCCGGCTTCTGAGTGGTGAAACGCCGTCTGTTTCTGTGAACTTGCTAATGAGATAACCGAGTTTAATGCCCGGTAATCCCAGCAATTAACCCTCTCTCGCAGTGTTATTATTTGATTACGGAATGTCTCTACCGACAATTTTCCGGACACACCGAATCAATTTACGAAAGTAGCAAGCTTTGTCCTATCACTCTGATAACTAGTTTGAGGACTGTATATGATGCTTTAAATATGCGATGCAAAAATATTTGCTATTTCTTTGCTTGAGTGTTTTAAAATTGGCGATGTCTTAAATTGGCGGAAAATCACAATTGCAGTTAGGCATTTAGTAGTAGCATTACTCTAGACGCAAATATTTACTATATATTCAAAAGGAATTCGCCATTTTGTTTTGAGGATTCAATTTTTCTCCCATATATTCTTATTCATTTTATAGGAACCCGCCGATTTGTTTTGTGGAGAATCTTTTTTGAGAATATAGGTATACGAGGACTCCAAAACAGCTCCGTCAAATACATAAATTGTGTATATATCACACAGTATACTAGTTTCTCTATTCTTTACCAACCCTTTCCAACGTGGACGCTTTATGACTCCTCTGTAGCAAACGACTTTTGAAAACATTGGGACAAACGATGAAATTGGTCGTGATGGGTTTAAACAAATAAAACAAAACAAAAATGGTTTTAAGGGCAATAACTCGAAAAAGAACCAAAATCGAATCTAGAATCAGGGATTCAAATAATAGGTATTTGTGTGTTCTAGCGATGTATGCAATAAAATCGAAAAACTGTCAGCATAAACGGTTGCACAAATCGCTAAAAACGAGTGAGAGATATGGACTGGGCACTCCGTGTTCACTCCTCGCCTGCGACAGGGCCCAAGGCACATTTCCTAGCCTAGTACTGGTTTGTCACACAGGAATCATAAATAAGTGTTACCTTGATGTTATCGCTACTTTCAAAGCATATGTGTAGTATTCAGTGGATTTTTCAGTATCAATTCGTGTTAACCCTTTCCCGCATACACCAAATCTGCAACAGTCTATTTTGAAAATATCTAGGAATCAAAGTACTGAAAGTACTGAAGGTATAATTGTGATCGGTTAAGAGGAGATACAGAAGTGCATATAGAATTATTTATATAAAAAAAATCCCCACCATGACAGAAAAGTAATTATGCATTAGGCCAGAATGCAGTATTTCCAAGAGCATGAATTCTTGTTGGTCTTGTTAATACTTTTTTAATTATCATATTACCCAATAGCTCAACGGAAATCCCACCAGGAACATTCATGGCAATACAGTGTCTTCCTGTACTGAACCAATGTATGCATTAAGAGTATGCAATCTATTAATACAATGTATTAATGTTTGCATCTCCAAAACAGAGGGCAAGCGTGACCCTGAATCGGTCACCTAAATAAGCTATGTAGCATATGTATAACTGATAATATCGGAGATAATTTAATCAAGAGCGTGAATGAAACTGCTAGGAGTGGACACTTTAAATGAAACTTATCAATAAAGGACATTTGTTATGATATTAAATCTTTGAACAGTGTGTAAGAGGACCACCAAAGTATCATTCCCGTGAAGTTTGGCTGATATCAGTCCAATGGTTTGGGAGGCGATTTTGTTTAAATCTAGAAGTTCATGTTATCCCTATTCTGATGCAGCATGGCAGCTATCTTTTCAAACCAATCAATATGGCTTAAATAAATTACAAATGTATCCTGAAATAAGACAAAAACTTGAATAAAAAAGGACCTATAAAGTTTTGTCATTTTGCCCCTTTTCTGATGCCGTCTGGCTGCCATGGTTTTCAAACAAACAATACGGTTTAAGCAAATCTTGTAGAGGGTCACTCAAGGAACATTTGTATTCAACTATTTTGAAATCGGCACTTTCATAAAATGTTGTCATTTTGCCCCTTTTCTTTATACCGCCTGATTGCCGTGTTTAAAAACCAATCAAAATGATTATATTTGTAGAGAGTTATCCAATGATAACATTATACCACATTATATTGGTATCAGACAAGCTAATTCAGAGGAGAATATTTTTAAAAAATTGTCAAATTTCACCCTTTCTGATGCCGCAGCAACTTCTCCGTAAAAAATAAATATACCGCGAAATGTCTTCATTTGCCACAATATTTCCAAAGCCGTCTGCTGCAGAGGCGTCACAAAGGGTATGTATGTCGGTAAGGGTTGATAACTCAGGTTTATTTTTCTGAATATTTCAGAATAGCAGGATAAACATTGTGGCAAAAAAAAAATATTGCTTTTTATGTCTCCTCTTGCAACAATGTTTTCAAAATTACTTTGTCAGAAGGAATATCACTATTTCTGTTACTAGAGGGAACAAAGGTTTACAACAATTTACAAAGGGTAATTTGTTCAGGCGGTAGGGGTGGGGGTGGGGGGGGGGGGGGGGGGGGGGTTGTGATATCCTTATCCTTTATTACACATAACTATTATATTTACACATTCAGAGACATGTAATTGTATTTGGTTACCTTGTATAAGTGGAATTTATTTTACTTGTTTGACTTTTGCTTATGTTTGCATTCGTAATTCAGTCTTTTACATCAAGTGACTTCAAAATCTCACTTGCAACTATGGTAGCCTTGCTTACGCAATTCTACCAAAAACTATGGAAAATCTTTATTAATGAAAGTGTATTCAATGAAAACAGTTGAAACATTGTGGCAAAATGAGAAATTGCTGATTGCTAGAAAATTTAGTAGAAATGTATCCATTCGCAACAATGTTTTCGAAGGTAGTCAGCTGCAGAAGCATCAGAAAGCAGATATTTTGAGATATATAGCACTTGCAAACTGCGTCTTCATGTGGGAAATGATTACTAAAAGTCATACTATGCAAAACACCAATGGGCCAGGGAGATCAATATCCATAAAACATGACAACATAAATTGGTCTGCAATATATCACAATAACAAGGCTTGAGTTCGATCGCCATATATACGAAACATTATATATTTGACTAGCCGTGGCGCAGGAGAGATGCTACTTCTTAAAATATTCTTAAGAAAGAGTAAATGGGAAAAGAAGCTATGAAGAAATCAGAAAAGGAGGAGAACAGAAAGAAGAATTGATGTTGAGTTGGATTCGACAGATTTATTGTGTGAATAATGTAATATAATCTTAAGATACATGTGGAATAAACTAGTAATAAATCAATACGATTAAAGATCCGAAAACGTTTTTCCACTTTATGTCATGCATCTCTGTAATTCCTTCACGTCCGAATTTCACAAAGTCGATTATTCTATGTTGAAAATTAGACCACTCAATTTTTTCTTCCAACAGGAAATTTGGTAGAATTTTAAAATGCTAAATGGCAAACATTGCAGATTTCAGGTGAGACAGCTCGTCACGAGCTGTCTCACCTGAATCTGCATTGTTTGCAAAAGCCTTTAATTGTCTGTGGCAGTGAAAGAGCTAATTGGTCTCTACATAAAGCATATTCTTTTTCCAGTTTTATTAACCCTTTCCCTCATATAGACGCTTTATGACGCCTCTGCAGCAATCGGCTTTTTAAAAACATAGTGACAAAAGAAGAAATTTCTCAAAACGAGCATTTTCTCATTTTGTCACAATGTTTTCCACTTTAAGTCATAGGGTATCCGTTCAATTATAGAGATTTTCCATTTTTTTACAAAATATGTTCAAAGTCGTCTGCTGCAGAATTGTCGTATGAGGGAAACGGTTCAACAGTTTCTTCAAATCCGAATGTTGATTATTTGTACCGACTTTTCCCGACGCGGTGCCCCACGGTCATTACACAGGAGCTGCACTCTGGCGGGATATCTGTTGCACTTATCAATGGCGATATCGCTTCTGGTAGTCTGTAACTAAATGCTTATCACCATGCCCAGAAGGGATCAAAGGTAAACCCTTTCTCATACGCAGGCACTTTGGTTCATCTGCAGCAGATGACTTTTGAAAACGGTGTGACAAAAGGAGACGTTGATCAGTATGGACAATGTGTCCTTTTGCAATAACGTATTAATTTCTATCGAATAAAAATAATTTTGTCCGTTCTTTTCACCAAAAAATGTTCCACGTCGTCTGCTGCTGAGTTGTTGATTTAGGGGGAAGGCATGTAAACCATTTTCCTCATATAGACGCTTGCTGACGCCTCTGCAGCAGACGTATTTTTGAAAACATAGTGACAAAAGAAGACATTGCTCAAAACGAGCAATTTCTCCTTTTGCCACAATGTTTTCCAGTTTTCGTCATAGGTTATCCATTCAATTATAGAGAATTTCTACTTTTTGACAAAATATGTTCAAAGTCGTCTGCTGCAGAATTGTCGTATGAGGGAAAGGGTTAAGAGCATGTTTCCTTGAAAGTAAGCATACTCCAACGAGCTGATATTTGGGGTCTAATTGCATCTTCCTAACAGGGTCACAAAAACGGGTAATAGCATAGTAATACTGAACACTTCTAGATTGTTGTCAAAAGTTACAATTCAGTATGCACTACATTCAGGAAACCGCCAGTGGTTCGTGTCGGGGATTTGGAACCTTGCGTCCCTGGTTCGACCCCCAGTCGCGGCGGTCATGATGACGCAACCTCCTTGGACAAGGCACGTTTGTTAACACAGGGACCATGTATAAGTGAACTGTTCCCCGTGATATATCTGAAAGAATGTTGAAAATGGCGTAAAATCCCTGATAAAACAGACAAACTACACTACATACAATCGGATAGTGAAGACTCTGATTCGTATGTACAGGCCCATCCGAGTCTTTACTGCACACAGATGTAACAAGATCCCCAAAACGCGGCTCAAATGTGTATAGAGTTCTGCGATCGACGGATAGAATTTCACACCAACATGTACATGGTCTCCGTTCACTTTTAATTGAATTCGTGCTAAATAGTCGTGCCTGGTAGCATCGTGCGTAGCAATGTAGTTACCGGTGTTTGGTATTTTCCCCGCATCTTGCGACTTTAACCTTCTGCTTAGAGAGAGAGATATCTATGTTAGACCGATAGATATCTCTCAATCTTACAGAGATATCTCTCAAAATTTTAAAAGATAATTCGTAGATAAATATATCTTTAAGCATGTAAACAAGATATCTCTCAAAACTACAGAGATATCTCTCTAACATGAATAGATATCTGAAATGTGAATATGTCTCTCTAACGTAGAGGATAATCCCTCTAAATTAGATAGATAATATCTCTAACTTAGAATTATATCTCTTTGAGCATTATACAGAGATATCTCTCTAAATTATAGAATTATCGAGATATATCCAAAACAATGGTGACAGTTAGAGAGTTATCTCTCTAATTTAGGGAGATATCTTTCAAACTTAGAGAGATACCAATCTATCGTACACGGATATCTCTGTAAGTTAGATAGATATCTCTAAAACAAATAAATAGCTTGTCATAGACCTTTAAGATGTAGGACAGCTCTAACTTAGCCCTTTCCCTCATACGACAATTCTGCAGCAGACGACTTTGAACATATTTTGTCAAAAAATAAAAAATCTCTATAATTGAATGGATAACCTATGACTTAAACTGGAAAACATTGTGGCAAAAGAAGAAATTGCTCGTTTTGAGCAATTTCTTCTTTTGTCACTATGTTTTCAAAAGGCCGTCTGCTGCAGAGACGTCAGAAAGCGTCTATATGAGGGAAAGGGTTAACAAGGGATTGAGTGAGACTATTTTGCCTCAGTGACTGGGGGGACGCTCAATAAGAATGGCGGCGTCACAGTCTGGCCCTTGCTTGAGCCGTAAGTGCCGGCTAAATGGGTCCGAACGAATGGAGTCAATGCAACTCTTGAGGTCCAGCAGCTGGGTTGGTATTGCTTTCATAGCCTCGATGTTAATATAAGCTGTTGGGTCCAATATCATCTGTCCTGTCATCTTGTATTACCTTAGCTGTTGAAAGCGACGTAAAAAACCCAATAAATACAAGCAGAAACTATTTCAAATCTTTAATATACTCGTATACATATGAATACATCCGACAGTGGACCTTTAAGATGCAGGAGGGGGAGCTCTAACTTTAATCCTTTTCCTCATATAGACGGTTTCTGACGCTTCTGCAGCAGACAGCTTTTTAAAAACATATTGACAAAAGAAGATTTTCTAATTTTTGACAAAATATGTACACAGTCGTCTGCTGCAGAATTGACGTATGAGGGAAATGGTTACGGAGTTAGTGTAGGAAGCTACAGAGACTGTTTCAAGTCTATATATACTCGTACATGAGATACACCCGAGAGTGGACATTGAGTTCTAACTTAACCCTTTCCCTCATACGACAATTATGCAGCAGACGACTTTGGACAAAGTTTGTCAAATAATTGAATGGATAACCTATGAGTAAATGTGGAAACATTGTGGCAAAAGGAGAAATTGCTCGTTTTCTTCTTTTGTCACCATGTTTTCAAAAAGCCATCTGCTACAGAGGTGTCAGAAAGCGTCTATATGAGGAAGAGGGTTAACGGGATTGATAGTGTAGGAAGCTCCAGAGACTGTTTCCAGTCTATATATATACACCCGAGACTGGACCTTTAAGTTGCAGAAGAGGAAAGTGTTTCTTTGTCTCAGAACGTGTTAGACTCGGAGTTCCGCATGGCTCTACTTCAAAGGGAGTAACTGTGTAGGAAACTTAGGGCGCCTGAAAACTACTGGATATTGGATTTTATTTTGGGTCCCCTTTTTTGTAATTGAATTAAAAAAAAATATGAGTGAATGTCTTTGTTATGCAGTGTTAGCTCATTAGTGGGGTGCTGTGGTATAATAATACACGACTGGGACACTGGAATTTTTATGGAGCACTTCAGGAAACTTTTTTGTTTTTGTTTTCCTGTGTCGCCTTAAGGCATTTTTTTTAAATTTTAAAACTTTGTTGTTTGTGTATTTAATATCTAAAAGTTGACAGCGAAAACAGAGTAATGTCATAAAAGTTGTTATTATGTTTTCTTATGGTGAATTTTAGTATAGTTTAAAAGATGCACAATTGAATAACTTTTTGCAAAAATGTGAAAATTTATTTAGTGTTTTAAACAGCGCATTACATGTTAGCGTGTGCAATCAAAATTGTGTCAATACACGGATGTGAAAATGGCAGGCCATATGTATTTTTTGAGTCCAACTCAAAACCAGGAATATAATACTTTGAACAATAACAGGGTTATTAATGGGCGAAGGTAAGTAGTTTTAGCATAATGTTAATTCTTAACTCGTTATAACTAGTAGGCCTACCATCATTTGACAATATCTTTCATATCAACCCTTCCCTCATGTAGACGTATACTGAAGCGTGTGTAGCCGACTACGTTTGAAATATTGTGGCAAAAGTATAAATTGCTTTTCAGGTTCAGGCGTTTGAAACGACGCAATGATGTATATATACGAATGATATCAACCACATTTCTCGTTTTGCGACAATGTTTTCACCGCTATTAGATAATTGTCATTTCATGTATAGAGGTCGTCTGCTGCAGAATTGTATTTGGGAAAGGGTTAAACATTTTAACTGAACCGCTTCTGGTGAAAATGAATCTGTGATTGATTGCCCATTGTGATAAATTGCTCGCCGTGAGTGATATGACAGAAAACCTGCTGAAAACGGCGTTAAACCCCAATCTATCAATGACTTAACGTAGTTGCATTAAACATACAAATCGTTAGATAAAAATGTTGGTATGTTTTCATAAACGTTCTTAACCCTTTCCTAGCTAGTCGTATGCTTAAACATCTGTAACAAAAGGCATATTAGCTACCGTTCGCTTCCCTGCATTTTCGTTGTGAGTTGTTTACAGAAAGGCTACAACCAGCCTTGTGTTCAGTGTCGAAGTTTGTTGCTCATGGCTTGTTATTGTTGGATTGGCCAACGTCTCATGCCGTAAACTCTCGCATATCTGACATATAGGTTTCTGCCGGCGACTTATAATCCTCCGGGGACGTGATGATAATCACTGACTGCGAAGAAACCCTGATTGAGCTAAGATTAAAGGTGATAGAATGAGGGGGAAACTTATCTTTCCATAGATAATCATTGCATCACCTTTGAATATCGGTAATAGCGTCACGTCGCGTCCTGTGTAAATTACCTGCATTGCTGGAACATTTCTCCCAACACGTGCGTATCCGTCGAAAAGATAATTGATTGTTTGTTGTTTAACAATGCTTTCAACCATATTTATAGTTATATCACGGCGTTTCCTGGGTAAGGTACCAGTATTACTGGTCCATTTATTCTGACACCAGTCAATCAGCCGTAACGATAACCCCGTAACCCTGAGCGCCAAGGAGGGCAGCAATTACTACCATTTTTAATTTATTTGGTATGACCCAGCCGGCGATCGAACTCACGACCTCTCATCAGATGCGGGCACTCAACCACTACCTTACCGAGGCGGTTGTCGAAAAGATAACCAAGCAACCCTAAGCGATGCGGTTTTAAATTATTGAACTCTTCAAACTTGAAAGCATTAAATGACAATTTAAATAACACAGTCGACATCTAGAGCTTGGACATTGTGGAAAAAGAGAAACTGCCAACCATGTCGTTTTTCAATGTTTACATATTCTGTTTGTTTACCTTTCTAAAGCTTTGCCTCGGTTCAAGCGGCTCATTGGCTCGAACAGGACTACTGGTTGTTTTTAACCCTTTCCCACATACGAGTACGTGTAGGCAAAAACACCGAAAATCTCTATACATTAAGGGAATTACCACTTAAACAAGTTGAAAACATGGTGGCAGAAGATGAAAATTGCTGATTTTGAACAATGTTTTAAAAATATGTCTGCTGCAAAGTCGGGAGAAAGCGTCTGTAGGAAATTGTTTATTAAATAGTATACCTAGTTTGCAACGATTGTGGATACTGACAAATACATGTAGTCTAATCCGTGCTAAAACCATCCTTGGAATAGCAATTCCCTGTCTGTAGCAACCATACTTTTATTCTCCAAAATCCTCATTTTCTGCATTAATGACCCTGTATTTAAAGACCACATGTGAATAAAGACCGAAATGTTGCCTTCCCCCTGGTGGTCTTTAAACACAGGTTCTATTGTATATCATTTTGGATCCCAGATTTCCCTGTAGAAGGACATTTATCTAGGAATTACACATCTAGATACGTTTTAATCCCTTCTCAAATGATGACATATTTTTACCCATCTTCAGTGAAAGATTTTTTGACAACATTGTGGCAAAAGGATAAATTAATCAAAATGAACAATAGCTACACCACATTAAAGACGCTGACGCATCTGCTGTAGAAGACATTGAAAAACATAATGTGCAATTTCTTCTTTTTTTGTAACCTTGTTTTCAACTCTATTCAATAAGTTAACTTTCATTTATAGAGATGTTCTATATGTTTACTTAGATGTTTTCGAAAGTGGTGAAACTGAAAAATAAAAGGGATAACGCTCGAGGAATACTAATCAAACGTTGTATATAAACAAAATCACGTGCTGTCAAGGAAAATTTGATTGACTGGGAATAAATAAAACGTGATTATACGAAGAAACTCGCATCGAAGTGAATTAAGATACTGAGGGAAACCAGGGAAACTGGGCATCTTTTGTCAGATTTTTAATTAAACATTCCCTTGAAAAAATGTTCTGTCGATTCGTTAACGCTCCTCATTTTCAGCAATCCATTGCTTTGAATAAAACTTTCATGCGTAAAAAACCCACGTTATTTTCGGTTGTATATTATGTTTGGTCACATGACAGTCACGTGATAAATAAACGCTTGTATTTACTTCCGGTTTTGATACGGATGTAGATTTTGAAAGTGCTTTTACGTTTAGATGAGTTTGTTAATTAATCGAAATATCTTGAATGATGTAGGAAGCTTGTTGAATTGCTGACGAATATATGTAATGGTGTGAATGCCGCTGACACATAACCAAAGACCAGGTAGCAAACTTATGCATTCTTCTCTCCTTAATTAAATCAATAACTGTATCTGGCCTACACATTATGTTTTTGTAGTTACGTATGTTGATCAAATGTGACAATAGTGTCTTCTGTGGAAGTTCATTATGAATTAAAAACTGTTAAACAGTAAAGTATGATTTTTTTCCCGAACCTATAGCTATTTAATCTCCCATATACGAAAAATCTGCAGCAGACAACTTTGAAAACGGCTGGGCAAAAGGGGTGCAGGAGAAGTCGTCTACCTACAAACTCGTCTAACTAGTAATATAGAGTAACCATTAGGAGAAGTCGTCAACATAAGGATTATATAGTACTATATACTTAGGAAGTTTATAATAAATAGGCTACTTATAATTATATTGTTTATGATAAATACTTGTAAATATATTGAAATTGGCTCGTCATTTAATTACGTTATGTGTCGCGTGTATTTTATTGTCGGCATACTTACTAGGGTTGATTATTAAAGAAATTTATGGACAGTCGGCTTTAATCATACATAATGTTAATTGCTCATTAAAAATACATGTGAAAATAAAAAAAATGTTTGTCTTTTGTTATACCCTCTGTTTGTTATGCATGCGTTATGCTGTGTCAGTTGCAGTTGCTGGCAGCATCGTGTCTGCAAAAACGGTAAGAAATTATAATTATATATCTATAATTCTCTTTCTTCTATCCGTCTCTCTCTTTCTTTCTTTCTCTCTCTCAGTCTCTCTACCGCTCTCCCCATCCCATCCCATTTTATCTCCCCTCTATTTTAAACATCTTAAAATAATGTATGAAATGGAGCCGTCGTTTATGATAAACGATTTCTTCTTTTCCAACATTAAATCAGTAATTCCTCTTAAGACCAGAATAAAACAATGAAAACATCTGAAAAGTTAAAATGATGTATGAAATGGAGCCGTCGTTTATGATAAACGATTTCTTCTTTTCCCACATTAAATCTGTAATTTCTCTTAAGACCAGAATAAAACGATGAAAATATATGAAAAGTTAAAATAATGTATGAAATGGAGCCGTTGTTTTATGATAAACGATTTCTTCTTTTCCCACATTAAATCTGTAATTTCTCTTAAGACCAGAATAAAACGATGAAAATATATGAAAAGTTAAAATAATGTATGAAATATAAAGAAATGGTTCGGGGAACCTTACAGTTAGACTGGGTATGTGAACGGTGTAGAGCGTATGACATGGCTGTTGCTGATATATCAGATGTTGAAGATGGAACGTTAAACATGGATGACCAAGACACTCCAATTTCCATTAATACAACAATCGCTGACAGAACATTCGACATTGGTGATCGTAATTTCGCACTTCCACGCACTCCTCTAGACGAATCCCTGTCTGATGCAGTCCTTGATGACGAAGTCCCTATAGACACACCTACCAGCTATAGCATTGTAGAGAACGCTACTCAACGTGGTGGAAGAAAACTTGTCAGTAGCGCTGGGTACACATACAGTATTAGGGTAAGATAAATTACCAAGAAGTTCCACACATTATAATTTTAATATAATCTTAATGTTTTCAAATGTCGCAGTTATGGTTACACATACATTATATCAGTATATATATAAACATACCGAAAATGTCCATATTTTTACTTAATGTTTTTAAATGTCGCAGTTATGGTTACACATACAGTATATATATAAACATACCTAAAATGTCCATATTTTTCCATAATGTTTTCAAATGTCGCAGTTATGGTTACACATACAGTATATCTATAAACACACCAAACATACATTTCAAATGTGGTGTTAACATGAATTGATGTTAAATTATTCAGAGAGTATCTGGTGGTCGTACATACTGGACGTGTACAGTTAGGGGGAAAAAGAACAAGTGCTATGCCAACGTGAAGCAGTTCAGCGAACTATTTACACCAAGTCTTGAAGGACACAACCATCCCCCATCACCAGACGTTTTGAAAAATGTTATAATTTCTGTTAAGGTAATAAACGTTTAAATTATATCAGAAAATAGCTTGAAAATTTTGAAAACATTGTGGCATACAATATTGCCCACTTTTCGTCATAAGCATAAGTAAGCCATTTAATTATAAAGATTTTCGAAAAAATCTGTTCAAAGTTGTCTGCTGCAGATTTGTCTTTTGAGAGAACAGGTTTTTACCAAAAAGAGTAATATATAAGTGTGTTCATGCAATAGGTTAAAGAGTGTGCCCAGGCTAATGTTTACAGATACCGGACTTACAAGTGTTCAAAGATGGAAAACATTCTTCATCTTATTTGGCATTGTTATGAAATACATCAAGAACAAATGTTGTACAGTAACTAATGTTAAACGAAGATGATGAGTTAACAACATCCCAGCTGTTGAGGACCTGCAGCCAAATTTCCGGACTGGCTACAATATGCAGCAATGACAGAATCCACGACGAGGAATGATTTGTTATATTGGACTAAACCTAAAGTGTTTACGTGTAAAAATTGTAAAAAATGTAAATATTGTAAATAATGTATGTTAATAATAAATAATGTTGCAAACAAGTGTTAAAAACTATATATATATTTAGAAACCATATTTTTGAAAAAAAATAATTTAATTTTATTATGATAATGAAAAAAAATAATATATCGAACCAATAAAAAGAAAATAATTTACAAACTCATTAAATATTATGAATAAAAACAACATTATTTTAAAACTGATTGAATTTTTTGTTATTATTTCAATCCAATCGGTCAATTAACACCTTACTTTAACACTAACTCCTTTATATCGATATTGATTATAAAGTACTATATAATCCTTATGTTGACGACTTCTCCTAATGGTTACTCTATATTACTAGTTAGACGAGTTTGTAGGTAGACGACTTCTCCCGAACTCGGCAAAAGTATGGAAAATGTTAGTCCTTCAAAAAAAGACATCGCATATGCTCATTTTTCATTTTGTTATTATCCTGCATACGCGAGGTTGACCAAAAAATGACAGATGATAAAACGAGAAACCGAAAGTCTAAAATATTTGGACTAGGAAAATCTCTACAAATGATGATACAGTTATTGAATATCGAGGGCTTGGCGTGAAACGGTTGTAACTAAAATTGGTATTTTTTTATGAAGGTTAATCACCTTGCCATAAAGTCTTTGTAAGCGTTAAATCATTTTTCTTGGTAAACAATGAAAATTTAGGTGCCAGTGCTCGTTCAAATTTGCATTGTTTATAAAGGGGTCAAAATTGCCCCTAAACCAGGGTTTTCAAAATAGGTTTTTAGTTACAACCGTTTTACGCCAAGCCTCTGATATGTGTGAAAACATTGGGGCAAATGGTGAAATTGCTCATTATGAGCAATTTCTCCATTTGTCACATTGTTTTCAAAGGTCATCTGCTGCAGATGTGTCTGCAAGTGGGAAAGGGTTAAAATTCTACATTTTGGGGATCCATCAGCTTAATTAACCCTTTCCCTCTGCGACAATTCTGCAGCAGACGACTTTGAACATATTTTGTCAAAAAATAGAAAATCTCTATTATTGAATGGATAACATAGCTATGACTAAAAGTGGAAAACATTGTGGCAAAAGGAGAAATAGCTCTGAATAACAATGATGTCATATTGTGCAAACTTAGACTTTACTAGTGAATACTTTTCTGATTTTGTTGTCTGAATTGATCTCATTATGAGCAATTTCTCCTTTTCCCACAATGATTACAACATTTGACTGCTGCAAATGCATCAAATTGAGTTTGCAAGTGGGAATGGTTAAAAAAGAATTTTTTATTGGTGGCAATGGTTTAAAGAGTATTATTTTTCATTGTCTAATTAAGTAGTTTCGACATTTATAATGGAAAAGAAGGATATAACTAACATGATTTAAGTTTGTAAAAAAGCACATTATCCTCAACCACAGTATCTTTTTTTTTTCAAAGATTTAACATTTATTCGAGTAATTTATTTAGCTGTGAATTGTTTTGTAGAGAGAGAGATCTATACAAAAATGACATTTCTCAAGGTGGTGGAAAATATTCTAAGAATTAGCCATTTTGCTCATTTTTGATAATTTCTCCATAACAGAGGACTAGATTAGGAGGATTAAACTAGTCTTTTCTAAACAATATCTCTCTGATGACTCAACTTAACCCTATGTTGTGTGCACTCAAAAACATATTCTCAATGAGATGGTTATTTTGAGTACCCACACCACACTGACAGGTTTGAGGGCCATATAAATGTGAGGATTTTGGGATGATTTTGAAATACTCAAGAGCTCTGCTAAAATAATTTTTCTCTCTCCCCCGAATATAATTGAATCCTGTTCGATTCTGAAGTGTCAAAAGTAGTTTGTATCAGGCAATGGGTTTGACCAACGTTAGACTTACCCAGGGGGAAGGTCTGTGAAGATAGGTTCAAAAGGCTGATGCAGATGACTTTTGACACTTTTGAAGCAGGCAGCTTTTTACAACATAAATTCTCATTTTTCATCACACTAAATATAATCCCCAATTCATGGCAAAAAATTTAAAACTCATTTTCAAAAACTGGCTTAAGAAGTTATAAATGAGGGATATAATTTGAATTTATTATATACATTGTATATATTCATAAAAACAATAATCCCTTTCCATCTTGATCAACATGAGTCTGTTTTGCAAACAACTGAGAATAATTTATTAACATCTACAATAATGATTTTATAGTCTGGACCTAGAATTACTATTAAAGGCAATGTTTAAAAATGCTGTTTGCTGCAGAGGCATCAGGAGATCTGAGGGAAAGGGGGTTTAACCCTTTCCCTCATACAACAATTCTGCAGCAGACGACTTTGAACATATCTTGTCAAAAAATGGAAAATCTCTATAATTAAATGGATAACCTGTTACGAACAGTGGAAAACATTGTGTCAAATGGAGAAATTGCACGTTTTGTGCAATTTCTTCTTTTGTCACTATGTTTTCAAAAATCCGTCTGCTGCAGAGGCGTCAGAAAGCGTCTATATGAGGTAAAGGGTTAAATAATAAGTAGGGTATGGAATAAGGTAGAACCATATCTAGGATGGAATGTGTTTTGTTTAACCCTTTTCCACTTGCAGACATATTTTGATGGATGAGCATCATTTTGAAAACATTGTGGCAAAAGGTGGAATTCGCTCAATGAATGAATGTATATTGTTTTATGGCGCATCGACAGCTAAGGTCATTTAGCGCGCATTTAAATTTTATTATTCATGTTCCCTGGGTGAACAAACCAGTACTAGGCTAGAAAATGTGCCTTGCCCAAGGGCACTCCGCCATGACCGAATTGCCGCGACTGGGGATCGAACCCGGGACACCCGGTTTCGAAATCCCCGACGCTAACCACTCGACCACAGCGGATTCCGGAATTCGCTAAAAAATAATGAGTAATTTCTCTTTTTGCAACAATGTTTTCAAAGTTGTCAGCTGCAGTCTGATTTGTTGTATTTGGGAAAGAGTTTGTTCACATTAAATAGTTTCATACTGGCAGGGTTGATAAGGTATTTTTTTAATTTTTTTTAAAGGCAAAGTAGATTTAAATACATATGACATACATTGAAAAACAGAACCCATTACCCTTTATTTTGTTTAACACTTTCTAACATACCACAAATCTCCAGCATATGACTTAAAACATCTGCTCCTGTACGACCATGGACTGTGTCAGGAAAAGTAGGTAAAATAATTAACTCTTTCCCTCATATAGACACTTTCTGACGCCTCTGCAGCAGACAGCTTTTTTAAAACATAGTGACAAAAGAAAAAATTGCTCAAAACGAGCAATTTCTCCTTTTGCCACAATGTTTTCCACTTTTAGTCATAGATTATCCATTCAACTATAGAGATTTTCTATTTGTTGACAAAATATGTTCAAAGTCGTCTGCTGCAGAATTGTTGTATGAGGGAAAGGGTTAACCTCTTCCCACCTATATCTCAAAGGACAAGAAACATAGTCATAGAATAACAATAAACAAAAGGTCACAATATATTGAAAAATGTAGATGAAATTTCAGATAGTGAATAGTTCTACATTCATTAAATTTATAGAGAATTTCCATATTTTTGTCTAGATATTTCCAAAGTCATCTGCTAAAGAATTGACTCATATGTGGGAAAGGGTTAATTATTTCAGATTTATTGGCATATGCAAGATATTTATATAAGTTATAAAAATAGAGATATTTCTTGAAATATTTAGAAATATTTAGAACCATTTCCCACATGCAATAAATCTGCGGCAGACAACTTTGAAAATAACTAAGGATATATTGGTTATTTTTTCATATTCATTATTGTAACCCTTTTCCACATACCAATGCTTTCTGACGCCTTTGCAGTAGACATTTAGAAACTTTGTTACATAAGGTGAAATTGTTTTCAAAGTGGTCTTCTGCAGATTTGTTTTATGTTGGAAAGGGTTAATCCTTAATCTGCTGAATTCTTGCTACCGTTCAGCATCCATCAATGTAGAATAAGACTAGCCTGCACAAACATGCAGGCTAATCTTGGTCTATATTGTTTGCAATTGCCAAGACTAACTGCATACAACTTTTAAAATGTGGCAAAAGCAGGAATTGCTCATAATTAATAGCAATTCCTCTTTTTGCCACAATATTTGCTTCTCTTAGCTATTCATTAATTACTCTTTTAATTAAATTATTATACTTTCATTTGTAGAGGGCCGAGCCCCGGTAGCTCAGTTGGTACTGACGCGGGCTGTCAATCCAGGGGTTGTGAGTTCGAATCCCGGCTCGGCCAACTTTCTTTCCGACGATTGACAAAAGCTGCTTGGGAAGATTGTTGTGTGGAGTACTGGTGTGAGAAAACCAGGCAATGCATGAGTAGGTGAACTGGCCGCCGTGATATAACTGAGAAATTGTTAAAAACGGCGTAAAACCCCAATCAATCAATCAATCAATTCATTTGTAGAAGTTCAATACAGTTGCCTAGATTTTGTCTGCTACAGATTTGTTATTTGTAGGAAAGGGTTAAATTTCTGCATTGCATACTAAGCAAATGTTCTTTAATATAATGCACAGTGGGATTCTAAGTGTTAATGGAATATAATTCAAATGCTATTGGAGAGCAGAACATTCTGATTACTGTCAATTACCGCATTTTAAAATTCAACAGCCGCATAAATATTATCTGGATCTTGACTTTATTATGAAGAAAACGTTGGTTTTAAAGTTTTTTAAGAATTAAATAAAAAAGCACTTGAAAAGAAAAACTATCAATGGGGTTAGTGAACTGTGCTACATGTATAATCCATTAATAAAAGATCAGCTATTAGTTCTAACCCTGACATTTTACTCAAATTAACCCTTTAACCCTTTCCCTCATACGACAATTCTGCAGCAGACGACTTTAAACATATTTTGTCAAAAAATAGAAAATCTCTTTAATTGAATGGATAACCTATGACTATATATATAAAAAGTGGAAAACATTGTGGAAAAAGAAGAAATTGCTTGTTTTGAGCAATTTCTTCTTTTGTCACTGTTTTCAAAAGGCCTTCTGCTGCAGAGGCGTCAGAAAGTGTCTATATGAGGGAAAGGGTTAAGGATTGTCTGTTGCAGATGTACCTAAATACATCTTGAGATATGGACTATGTTTTACAAGATTGGCCTACTTGTACAGTGAAAAAGCAAAATATAAAATGATTTTCAACTTCCTTACTAAATAACAAAGTAAGCCTTTAAAGGAAATGGATTATTTTTTATTTGCTAAATTGAAATGTGACAAAATAGGTTCTAATTCAATTGGTTAGTAATGTATATTTACATCAAATATTTAAATAATGAATTACATTTAAAAGTTGTATAGGGTTCACCAGTACTGGTATATGTTATACACAAGTGTAAGGAATATTTTTAACTATTTAAAAAAAGTGCTGAAGTTTTATTATATATATATACTCCATTCTGTTGGTTTTAATTAGGACTGTGTTTTAAACGCCTTTCCCACATGCAGACGCTTTCTGACGCCTCTGCAGCAGTTGACTTTTTGCCACAATGTTTTCAACACTTATAATTCAATAAAATTTTATACTTTCATATCTAGAGATTTCTATCTTTTTGCCTAGATGTTATCAATTTTTAGTCATCTGCTGCTGATTTGTTGTAAAAATTGTGGGAAAGGTTTTAAAAAAAAGTGTTAATTAGTAATTTAAAGAACAACACTTATTTATTTAGATGTTGTCACAGCAGATAACTTTTTCCCACATATAGACGCTTTCTGATGCCTCGGCAGCAGACAGCTTTTTGAAAACATGGCGACAAAAGAAGAAATTGCTCAAAACAAGCAATTTCTCCTTTTGTCACTATAATGTTTTCAACTCTATTCAATTTTTGTACTTTCATTTAAAGGGAGTTTCCAATTTGTTTCAGGCATGTTTTCAAAGTTGTCTGCTGCAGATTTGTTGTATGTGGGAAAGAGTTAATTAAATAGCATTATTAGATGACCAGTTTATTTTGTCATGTAGGAGTCTGCTATGACTGAGTGGTTATCTTCGGGGATTTCAGATTGGGGGTCTGGTCCCAGGTTTGATACCTGCTCACAGTCAGGTCATGCATGGTGGAGTGGCCTTAGGCAATGCGCAAAATAATGTATTATCCTAACCTATAATAGTACTGGTTTCGTTAGCTCAAGCCAGGGATCATGGATAAGTGAACGTACTGTTGCATGAATATAACTGAGTAATTAACTGTTTAATCAAAGCGCCAATGGCACTGTAGTGGCGATCGTATGGAAAATCCTGCAAAGTAACAAGCAGTATATCGGTGTAGGGCTTGCGATGACTCTGGTGCGGGTATATTTGAGAATGTATCAACCCTGCATCTTTTGACAGTATAATAATGTTATTTTGCCAGAATGTTGTCTTGGTGATTTAATATTTAGTTACGTTCTGAAATTGTTCATGATGTGTTCAAAATTAGGCCATTCCAAAGTTATGAAAAATCTAGTTGGTATTCGATAGACTACCGTTTTAGCTCATTAGAATGGCTATTTGTAATCTAAATTGTTCGGGAAATCACATGTTTATCACCAGGTCGTTAGGCCATATTAAGATAAAATATATTTTACACTTTAGAAATGACTAAATTATCAAGAAAGGAGAGAAAACAGTATCCATTAGTTTGGTGTTTGTTTCAATGATGTCCGATATTAAACAGGTCTGTTCAATTTAGTCCCTTCACATTGCATGATTGAGGGTTGTCAGAGACATATAAACACAGTGTATTTATATGTCTCTGAGGTTGTTAAACTGCTTCGAATAATGTGAGTGCAAAAAAACAAACACAAAACATGCTCCAAAAGCACAATTTCACTATTTGCCAAACTGTTCAATTTATAAAAATATAGGCATATATTATAATGCTCGATCTCCAAACTAAATTAGGCTACACTGTCAGCATTGATTGCTAATTGACTCTAGAACGTGCAGACGTGTATACATAACGTGTGTACACACTGACATCGTGTGTCCTTTAAACCTTTGTAAACCAGTCTTATCATCTAGACGCTTTCATATATTTAAACAACTACAAAATAAAGCTAATATTGAAATTTACAAGCCCTTCTGGTTTTTGGTCTCGCGAGCTATTTATAGAACCTTTTGGAATTTCCAGATTTGAGTATCATCAGAGTTGCCGTTATTTGCAAGGCAGAACGCGCAATGATATTTATTATCTGCCAAATCATGACGAAGATAATATTTACATATTTTAACTCTATGTAGATAATGTCTCGATAAAACTCAAATATTAGTAACAATCCGGTACCAAAGTAGCACTGACATAATTATTATTAATCACGTCTCTGCATCAATGATGGAACTATAACGGATGTGAGTAAATTAGTTTGCAGTAAGGAAAAAAAATATCAACCGATTGTTCAAAACCGACTGTAAATATTTTTCGTTGTTGTTGTTTCTGTTAGCATTGTGGCGATTGTCAAACCAATCGCCACAAAAAGTAATTCCTACATACAACAAATCTGCAGCAGACAAAACTTTAACTGAAAATATGTAGACAGGAATATGGTAATTCTCTCCAAATGAAGTTTAGTAGTTGAAAAGAGTTGTAAACATTATTTATGAGCAATTTTTGCCTTCAAAGAAGAGGGGGTATATAGGAGTCACTTTGTTGGGCTGTCTGTTTGTCTATCGGTCGGTCAGTCGGCCGGAAGCCATATTTTGTCCGGCCTATTTCTTACAAACCACTGGGTGGAATTCAATAAAATTTTACATGAAGCTTCTATACCAAGAGGAGATGTGCATATCCTAAAAGGGTTACAATTGCATATTACTTTACAGAGTTATGGCCCTTTTACTTAGTAAGTTATGGTTTAGGTCAAGGTGCTGTTTAGGGGGTATTTATCATGTTCAGTGATAGTTCTAGTTGCTTTTTCCAAAATGTTTTCAAAACATGTCTGCATGTGGGAAAGTGTAAAATGATGCTGAAGTATCAAAAGTTGTCTGTTACTGGATACAGAGGATATTGTAACCCTTTTCCACATACAACAATTTTGCAGCAGACAACTTGGAAAAGATCTAAGCAAAAGCTTAGAATTTGTCTGTATAATAGTGTATATCGAGGGCTTGGTGTTAAACGGTTGTAACTAAAAACCTATTTTGAAAACCCGGGTTTAGGGGCGATTTTGACCCCTTTGTAAACAATGCAAATTTAGGTGCCATAATTTGCTCAGAACGAGCAATGGCACCTAAATTTCCATTTTTTTACAAAAAAAAACTATTTAACGCTTATAAGGACTTTATGGCGAGGTGATTAACCTTGGTAAAAAAAATACTAATATTAGTTACAACCGTTTCACGCCAAGCCCTCGATATAATGTACTACCTTAATTTCCAACATATAGCCACTTTCTGACCACTTTTGAAAACTTTGTGACAAAAAAAGAAATTGCTCATGATAAGCAATTTTTCCTTTTGTCAGAATGTTTTCACTTCTTTTAAATAATCATACATTCATATATATAGAGAATTTTTATATTTTTGCAAAGATGTTTTCAAAGAAGTCTGCTGCAGAGTTTTTGTATATATGGGAAAGCGTTTTGTCACAATGTTTTCAAAACTCATCTGCTGCAAAGGTGTCAAAAAGCATGTACATGTATATGTTGGAAAGGGTGAAGGTCTTTGAAGCAGTGGTAGACTTTTAAAAACATATTGTAGGAAAAGGTGAAATTTCTCAACAATTTCTCCAAATCCCACATAAATTGTGTATCAGAATTTAACCCTTCCTCACATTCAACAAATCTGCAGCAGATAATGACTAGAAAATATTATAGTGACAAACACCGGAAAATCTTCATAAAAGTACGCTTTATTGTTAAATAAGACTTAATTTGAAAAAAACCATTGTGTTTTCAAAAGTCGTCTGCTGCTGTTGCATCAAAATGCGCCTGCAGGTGGAAAAGGGTTAATTTTAACCCTTTCCCTCTTATGACAATTCTGCAGCAGACGACATTGAACATATTTTGTCAAAAAATAGAAAATCTCTTTAATTGAATGGATAACCTATGACTTCAAGTGGAAAACATTGTGGCAAAAGGAGGAATTGCTTGTTTTCAAAAAGCAGTCTGCTGCATAGGCGTCAGAAAGCGTCTATATGAGGGAAAGGGTTAACTTTCCAATTTTCCAGGAATGTAAACATATCGTATCAGGTATATAAATAGCCAATGATCTCAATAAAACAATGCTATATAAAGGGTAAATATTTTTGGCATAAATGTGACAACCATAGATGAATAATAATCTAAGCTCTTGATACATGATTATTTCATGGTTTATAATCCTTATTTGACCTCCGACAATACCCTGTATTGTTGGTTCTCAAAAGAATGTTCTCATTCAGACGATTCTTTAGAGTACCTACAATAAAGGGTTGAGTTGATAAATAAGAGAAAAACTCTGGATCAAATTGATCTGTTATTACTCCTCCTTATCTAGGCCTGAGTTTAAGTATGGAATTTCATTCATATTAACATATTAACCCTTTCCCACATACAACAAATCTGCAGCAGACAAAAACATCGAAAATGTCCTTAAAAGAAAGTATAACAATCATTATTAGAAATTTCACCTTTTTCCGCAATGTTTTCAAAAGTCATCTGCAGCAGAGGCGTTAGAAAACGTCTGTATGTGGGAAAGGGTTAAAGTGATGAAGATCCTTGGTGGTATAGTAACTATCAAAAACAGAAACCGGGAATCTTGGGTTTGATGACCTCCATGTTAATGATGCAGGTGCTTCTTCCAGGGTTAAATCTGTTACTTAACCCTTTCCCTCATAAAGACGCTTTCTGACGCCTCTGCAGCAGACGGCTTTTTGAAAACATAGTGACAAAAGAAGAAATTGCACAAAACGTGCAATTTCTCCTTTTGCCACAATGTTTTCCACTTTTTGTCATAGGTTATCCATTCAATTATGGAGATTTTCTATGTTTTGACAAAATATGTTCAAAGTCGTCTGCTGCAGAATTGTCGTATGAGGGAAAGGGTTAAGGGTACATAAAAATACATTCATCAGATATATATATGCCTTTTTGCCGAAAAATGGTAAAAAGAAGAACTTCATGCTTAAATAATGAGAAATTTCTTCTTTTGTCAGTTTTTTCAACTCTATATAATCCAATAATTATATGCTTTCACTTCTAGAGATTCTCCATACTTTCCCCAAGATGTTTTCCCAAGTAGTTGGCTGTATATTTATTATTTAGCGAGAATGGGTTAATTAAAGTCAAGCATGTAAAAGAAGGGTTACATTGTGATCATGTATCTGTATCAAATAACCCTTTCCAACATACAGCAAATCCATAGCAGGCAACTTTGAAAAATGTCTATGCAAATTTAAACTATGTAAAATGTCCATACGGTAGATGAAAGTATTATAATTAATATAGAGTTGAAAACATTGTGATAAATGGAGAAATTGTCATGAGCAATTTCTCCTTTTGTCACAATGTTTTCAGAAGTATATTGCAAAATCATACTTCACTTAAATAATGAATTCTTTTCTTTTCATATATCAAATTTCAAAGATGGTTGAGTCTTCTATCATTAACTCTCACATGACACTCATTGACGCCTATGCAGCAGAGTAATTTCTACTTTTGCAACAATGTTTTAAACTCTATTCAATAAATAAACTTTCATTTATTGAGATTTCCTATACTCATATGCATGCATGTGTAGATGCTTTTTAAGTAGTTTGCTGCAGATTTGTCATGTTTGGGAAAGGGTTAATTCAAAAGGCAAAAGGTTCCGATATATCAGATAGCACTTTGTAGGTTTATGGTAAATTTGTCGTAAATCATCCGTTAGATTGGTTGACAATTGTAAACAGCTTAATCAGATCTTGCACACCTTAAATAAGTTCACAGCTCGGTGAATTTGGAATATTTGACCTATTTAAATTAGTGTCACACTATAAAACTGTAATACTGTTACATTTATTTCCCCCAAATCTTGTTCTAATTTACAAGTGACATCATTTTTGCCGTTCAGGTTACTTTGGAGATGGACAGCTTGACAGAAATAGGTCATTTTTAAGATACTGAATTTCGCTGTCTCGGATTTTATAATTCTGGACCAATTTAATCGTTAGAAACTGGCCGATAAAGATTACGTGAATATCACATACCCTATTGATTTCAAGTATGAAATTGCGTGCAAGATTGATCGTCTAGGAATCTATTGTGTAAACTATATTCATGTGTTGCAATTATTCGCAAAGGTTCTTGCTGAGAGAAGTGATATGTTAATGATTTAAAGTGGATTACCTTGTAATACTTAATAATTAAGTGAAAGGCTGAAGTGATTTCTGAATTAATACTCTTTTGCACATGCACTATCTGCAGCAGACGACTGAAATTATCTACTGAAAACCATTTAAAATTTATTTTTATGAAAGTATTACATGTATAATTGAATAGAATTGAAAACATTTTGGCAAAAGAAGAAATTGCTCATAATTTTAACATATTCTTTTGTCACAATGTTTTCAAAAGTGACATTTGCTGCAGAGGCGTCAGAAAGTGTCTGTTTGTTGGAAAGTGTTAATACACCTACGGATGCAGACCCATTTTGACAATTCTGCAGCAGACGTCTTTCAAAAACTGTTGATGTCATGGGCAATTTCACTATTTTTGCCTTTCCCACATGCAGACACAATTTGATGCATTATAGTATCAGAAAATGTTTGAAAATATTGTGGCATTATGAGTACATGTATGTATCTTCTCCTTTTTCACACTTGTTCTCAATAATGCTGTGAAAGAGCTTTTCCAAAATTTGGATTAGAAGTTCTTAAAGTTGTCAGCTGCATAAGTTTTATTTTTGAGAAAGTGCTAAAAGTAAAGACATTTTTGCAGGTTCTTCGTTGTTTAATAGCCAGCTTTGGTAGTTGTATATGTTACAGAAACTATCTGTGGTGATAAAACTTTACACCAGATGGAGGCAAGGAATTCAAACCGCATGTACATGTACAATGTGATATTTGCATGATTTTAAAACATGCCTAAGACTAAGAAAAAGAAGTCTGATTCGGTTGACAATTCGGTTGACAACAATGTTAATAACAATAGTTCAACAACCGACGGTTCAAATCCAAAATTGGATTATATTTCCAGGCTCACCATGGCGACAGGCATTCCAACTTACAAGATCATTCTGTGCGGGGAATATGGTGTCGGAAAAAGTTCCCTGTTCCGACGGTTTATGAACGATACGTTTTCACTTGAAGCGGGGAAAAGATCGTCAATAGGTTTGGATCAGGCGCACCAAGTGTATGAAATAGATGGGCAACAAGTTAAAGTAAGTATATCTTTATCGTATTACCCTTTCCCGCATACAACAAATCTGCAGCAGACGACTTTGAAAACATTTACATAAAAACATGGAAAATTTACATAAAAGAAAGAATAATAATCAAATAAAATTGAAAACGTTGTGGTTAAAAGTTGTCTGCAGCTGAGAGGCGTCAGATACCCTTAGGGCATTTAATCTGTTCAAACATACAAATAACAATAAATCCCTTTCCAACTTGCATTTGGATTTTGCTACATATTCCGCAGACCACTGTTGAAAACATTGTGGAGAAGAGAAAATGTGCTCATAAGGAGTTAATTCTCTTTTTGCCACAATGGTGAAAATATGGTATATACCTCTACAAATGAATGCATGCATGTTTAATCATTGAATAAAGTTGTCCGCTACAGTGGCATCAGAATGGTCTGTATGTGAGAAAGGGTTAAACAAACAATCTTTCTTTTATACATGATTTCCATGTGTTTTGCTTGATGTCTTCAAAGTCTGCTGAAGATTTGATGTATTTGTGAAAGGGTTAACCCATTCCCAATTACAACAAATCTGCAGCATATTACAACAGCTGCACACAAATATAAATATAAATGAAACAGAAAGTACATTATGTATATATTAACCCTTTCCCTCATACGACAATTCTGCAGCAGACGGCTTTGAACATATTTTGTCAAAAAATGGAAAATCTTTATAATTGAATGGATAACCTATGACTAAAAGTGGAAAACATTGTGTCAAAAGGAGAAATTGCTCGTTTTGAGCAATTTCTTCTTTTGTCACTATGTTTTCAAAAAGCTGTCTGCTGCAGAGGCGACAGAAAGCGTCTATATGAGGGAAAGGGTTAATTATTGACTGCAAATAAAACAAAATGGAAAAAAGGAGGAAGTTCTCTTTTTTGTTCTGTTCTCCTTTTCCTTTGATTGTTTTTAAATGTTGTCTGTTCCAGATTTTAAAACTGTGTCTGTATATACTATAATTAACCCTTTTCCACATACAACAAATCTGCAGCAGATGACTTCGAACATATTTAGTTAAAAAAACCTCTCTTTTTAAAAATGAAAGACTTTTATTGAATAACTTGTTAAAAATCATAGTGGCAAAAGGAGAAATTATTGCTCATTATTTCTGCTTTTGCAACAAAGTTTTCAAAAGTCATCTTCTGTACTTCTGTATGTGGGAATGGGTCCTTAAGGGTCAAAAGAGATTTCTCAGTTCTTTCCATTATGTTTTAAAAGTTCAAATTTTTCAGTGTCAGATAATCAAACTGAATCGAACAAAGGATTTACCCTTTCCCACATTCTGTGTATTTTAACATTAAGTGATAATTAGCGTCATTTTATTTGCAAATTAGCTGGGTTCTAAATGCAATCCAGGTTTGTAAGTGAGTGGATATTAATATTAGACACTTAGAAAAATCTTTCCTGTAGGACTGCAGTATCAGGGGTCATGATGGAGTGCGATGGCCGGGCTTATGCACATTTTTAAGCCTCTTATTGTTTTGACTGTGACCCAGGGATCATGAATGAGGCGAACTTACAGTCGCCGTTATATAACTTATATGTCTGCTGCAGATGCAATGTGTCTGTAGGTGGGAAAGGGATTTAAAAGATCATCCATATTTCCCCCCCATGAGATCACAAAAGTCGTCTGCTGCAGATGTGTGGGTAACTATTGACTCATTTGACTGATACAAGAATTGTTTCATGATTGATGTGAAATAGATTGTTACCACACAGTCTGCCTTTTCCTGTGACAGGATATGTCATCTCAAGGCTGTCCTGTCTCTAGTTTACCCTGTATCTTAATTGTATCTTATACCCCCCTTTGCCCCCCCTCACACAGACACTTTGTGATGTCTAATTCGAGCAGAAGACATTTGAAAACGTTGTGACTAAAGTGGAAATTTTTCAAAAAAAGTTTTCATTTTGCCACATAGTTTCAACATTATTCAAACAATTATACTTTCATTTTAACCCTTTCCCTCATACGACAATTCTGCAGCAGACGACTTTGAACGTATTTTGTCAAAACATAGAAAATCTCCATAAATGAATGGATAACCTATGACAAAAAGTGGAAAACATTGTGGCAAAAGGAGAAATTGCACGTTTTGTGCAATTTCTTCTTTTGTCACTTATGTTTTCAAAAAAGCCGTCTCCTGCAGAGGCGTCAGAAAGCATCTATATGAGGGTAAGGGTTAATAGAGCTGTTCCAAATATTTCGTCTAGATGTTTTCAAAGTCATCTGCTGCTGCAGGTTTGTTGTATGTGGGAAGGGGCTAAATGTGTGTCGTGTATGTGAATAAATCAATGACATACAGCATAGAAATAAGCAAAACTTATGAAAATAATTTCGCTGGTTTTATGATTGAAATCTATCTTTCTTTGTTTTAACCCTTTCCCTCATATAGACGCCTTTGGACGCCTCAGTTAGTCTGCAGCAGACGGCTTTTTGAAAACATAGTGACAAAAGAAGAAATTGCACAAAACGTGCAATTTCTCCTTTTGCCACAATGTTTTCCACTTTTAGTCATAGGTTATCCATTCAATTATGGAGATTTTCTTAGAATGTTTTGACAAAATACGTTCAAAGTCGTCTGCTGCAGAATTGTTGTATGAGGGAAAGGGTTAAAAAAAAAATCAGTCAAGTTATTTTCTCGCTGAAAGCAACAAATTGATTGTTTTTCTGACCTGATGATAATGTACTGGTACTTCTGTTTTGGAAAAAATATGTTTGTAACTTTGTTATTTGAAACATAATTATACATGTTGGATGCTTTATTTAATAGGGAAGAGTACTGGTTTACATTTTCCAACAAATAACAAATCTGCAGCAGACGACTTTGAATACATCTGGGACAATGTTTTGAAAATTTCTTTAATTAAACAAAAGTTAAACTATTGAATGGAGTTGAAAACATTGCGACACAATGAGAAATTGGTCATATATTAAAAGCTGTCTGCTGCAGATGCATCAAAATGCTTCTGCATTTAGGAAAGTATTAATCTGTCTTTTACACAATTGACTCTGAAAGTATCACATCAGGTAATCATGGACCTGTAACAGAAGTAAACAAGAGAAAGTTGATGCAAGGCATCAATGTCGCCGGAAAAGACTGCATTGATTTATTTATGTATTCTTGACTTTCCTTCTAAAGTCTATTCAAACATTAGGAACGTTGAAATGAAAACATTTGCTTATAAATTTTATATTCATACCTTTACATTAGGGTAACTATAAAAAATTAACGAAATGTGTACACATTTATCTTGGCTTAAATTTAATTTTGCTGTTGTTACTTATTTAAATAATAGTATTCATTCATATAATTTCAATGTTTGTCAATCTTATTCGAATCACAAGGTAAATATTCTGGTATTGCTTTAAAGGGAGGTAATTTGAAGAAAACAAAAGTCTTCAAAAGGAGAAATATATCGGCATTACCGTCTACTGTTTAAATTGTTCTATTGTTTGTGGATTTAAAAATGTTCTTTTTTTCTTATTTCTACATGTACAACGAAATATTGCGGCTTCTCTTTGACGCTTTGCGTCAAACATTCGTCTTGTACTTGTCTAAAATAAAATAATATCACTCGCTTTTTCATATCGAAATGCGCATGCGCGAAAATCGATGTTAAAGGTCACGAAACTACACAACAGTATAGGGTCTATATTTAGCTTAGAAACAGTTCCTACTTTAGATATTCATGGATAAACATTATTAAATGAATTCTACACAAATCAAGACATCTCTTTGAACATGAAAACAACATTTAGTAAGCTAAAATTGCTATTAAAAGGAGAATCCGAAATTGACCTCAATGATGACACATAAGAGTCTGCATTAGGGGGTGTTGGTTCACGTCTTGAAGGGACCACTTTTGTCTTCGTAAATAAGACAAAAAACTTAAATGCGAGTGAAATAAAAAAAACTGCAAACATTAAAAAATCGGAATATTTATTTCATTTTAGATGTGTCATTTATTAGTGTTCGTAAACAACCACAATTGTAATATGTTCAAATCATCTAGATTTGTTTCTTTCTAATAATAAGCCGCCCTCCCATGTGATTTCCGAAAACCTATTAAAAATAGAAGTCGCGGGCTTCTGCCCGGCGACTAACAAAGGCATTCCTCAACAATATATCTCTTATTATGATACTTAACCCCTTGTTTATGGTACTATATAAAGAAAGATCTCAATGCAACAATGCTATTTGGGTGCAAAATCATAGGTATTGAATGCCAAACGGAGCTGTTACAAGAATGAGAATAACACCCCTTTCTGGCAATGTGTCTCTTGTCTATAAATGATACAACATTTTGTAGATGGTATAACATGGCACACAAGCTCACTGAGATGTCCATTTTTTTTTTTTTTTCGCTTCGTCCTCTGTCTGTTGATCATCATGCTTTTCGGTGCGGGAGGTCGCGCCTCGATCCCCTAACAAGTCATACCAAAGACTTTAAAAATGGTAGTAATGGCTGCCCTCCTTGGTGCTCACGGTTGCGGTGTTTAAATCCTTGTGACTGACTGGCTGGGGTCAGAATAAATGGACAGGAAGAACTGGTAACTTTCCCATGAAATGCCATGATATAATGAAAAAAAGTGTTGAAAGCGGCGTTTAAAACACCAAACAATCAATCAATGTTCATGCTTTCACTTTCTGACTTTCTTCATGGCAGCTCTAAGTGTTCTTTCAACACTCTTCTATTGTAATATAAGCCTTCAAATGATTGCCCCAGATTATAGCCAAACTTAGACAGAAATTAAAATATTTTCCTCTCAATTTTATACAAACATGCAATTAGTAACAGAATAAATAAAGTTTCAATGTAATTAATCTTAACCCTTTCCCTCATATAGACGCTTTCTGATGCCACTGCAGCAGACAGCTTTTTGAAAACATAGTGACCAAAGAAGAAATTGCACAAAACGTGCAATTTCTCCTTTTGCCACAATGTTTTCCACTTTTTGTCATAGGTTATATATCCATTCAATTATGGAGATTTTCTATGTTTTGACAAAATACGTGCAAAGTCGTCTGCTGCAGAATTGTCGTATGAGGGAAAGGGTTAATACTGTATATAGTTAATGATTAAATTATTTTTAATTGTACATGCATTTATAAGTTTGATTGTAAATTTCTACAGTTCTGGCTCTTCTTTATGAAAATAGATATGGTCTTGGTATGTGACGACATGTCTAGTTTCCGGTATGTGGTATGGTAGTAGTAAAATGTTTATCTGTGTTTACAAAATTACTGGGGGCCATGTGGTGCACTTGTACATCAACATTAATTTAGATTCATAATTATAACAGATTTGATCCCTTTCTCTTTTTTAAAAGGGCCAACATTTGGTCATTAATTCATAAACCCTGCAGAAGTTTTTCTTAATCTGTTCTAAAGCAAAGGACAAAACCGGTTGGCAAACAAACAGATAACATTTAGGAAAATTCAAAAAGTAGACCTTATTCATGTCAGCAATTGCTTTTCATCAAGTTTGTCTGCATTTGCATTATGAAATAGAGGGAAAAGTGTTGATAGAAAACAGCTGTGGATGGTGCAATTAGTGATAATGTCTGTTGTAATCTGATTCATGGTGGTCAGTAATAATTGCTGGCCTCCCTTTCCCACATGTAGACATGCTTCCTGATGACTCCTCAGCATACGTAACTTTTCTTAACTCTTTCAGCGCCGAATTGTTTAAAGTAGACTATTCCATGTTCAAAATCGGGCGTCTCCATTTCTCATGTAATTAAAGTTTGGACTATTTTGATAACTAAAAGGCAAACAATGCTGATTTCAGGTGAGACAGCTTGTTACGAGCTGACTCACCTGAATCAGTATTGTTTGCAAAAACCTCAATATTGCCTTTGGCGCTGAAAGAGTTAAAGCATCGTGGCTAAAGGAGAAATTGCTCATAACGTTTTCAATTATATTGAAATTTTCCATTATTGAGTCTGGCTGTTTTCAAAGTCGTCTATATTGCAGATTTAATGTATATCATAGTGTGAATATGTTTAATTTCTATATCATTGGTGTGTAACAATGACCGCCTGTATAATTATGTCTCCCCTTCTCCGAAAGGGGGGACATGCTGTATTTGTAGTTATTCTTATTACGATTCCCCAACAGAGTTGGGAATCGTATTGTTTTTCTACTGTTTTTTCTTATTATTATTATTGTTTATTCTCTTTCTTCTATCCAAATTTTTGTCCAGAGCAATTCTCATAAACTACTTGATGGAATTGATTGAAACTTGGAACATAGATAGATGGCCATGTGAAGTTGTGCAAGAGGCAAGAATGATAACTCTGAGTCACTTTTTTGCAAAGTTATCTCCCCTTTTTCACTATTTTAATCAATTTTTGTCAGAGCGATATCTTGTGAACGAATGGTCAGATAATATTGAAACTTGGAACATAGATAGATGGCACTGTGCAGTTGTACAACATGCAAGAATTATAACTCTGGGCCACTTTTTTGCAAAGTTATCTCCCCTTTTTCAATATTTTAAAAATTGGGTGATTTGAGCTTGTATAACTCGATAACGCAAAGTGATAGAGACTTGAAACTTAGTACATGTGTTTCTAATCAAATGGTACTACTTTCTCAAGTGTATTAGCGCATGACCGAATACTCGTTTCTGATTGGTCAATTTTTCGGACTTGTATAACTCAAAAACGACAAGTGATAGAGACTTGAAACTTAGTACATGTGTTTCTAATCAAGTAGTACTACTTTCTCTATTGTATTAGCGCACAACCGAATACTCGTTTCTGATTGGTCGATTTTTCGGACTTGTGTAACTCAAAAACGACAAGTGATAGAGACTTGAAACTTAGTACCTGTGTTTCTAATCAAGTAGTACTACTTTCTCTATTGTATTAGCGCACAACCGAATACTCGTTTCTGATTGGTCGATTTTTCGGACTTGTGTAACTCAAAAACGACTAGTGATAGAGACTTGAAACTTAGTACATCTGTTCCCAATCAAGTAGTACTACTTTCGCAAGAGTATTAGCGCATGACCGAATACTCGTTTCTGTTATCTCCCCTTGTTAAATAAAATGGCAAGGGAATCGTTCGTAACTGTTGCTACAGTTACAATCTCTAGTTCTTATTATATCCCCAAAACAAAGTTTGGGGATATATTGTTTTTGCACCGTTTCTTATTATTATATCCCCAAAACAAAGTTTGGGGATATATTGTTTTTGCACCGTTTCTTATTATTATTATTATATCCCCAAAACAAAGTTTGGGGATATATTGTTTTTGCACCGTTTCTTATTATTATTATTATTATTATTATTATTATTATTATTTTTTTTCTTATTTTTCTTTCCATTTACCTTTGTCCGGAGTTTTTCTCGGAGATGCTTCACCCGATCTTAATGAAACTTTGCACAGACATAGGCCACCACTCGCAGATGTGCATGTGTGTTTCGGAAATTTTAAAATGGTCGCCATTTCAAAATGGCAGTCGACGGGGCGAAACCTAAAAAAAACGCAAAGTGCTCGGATTTCGATGAAATTTGGTTTAAAGGTAGATATAGATGTTTCGAGTTCAAGTCCGGTATCGAAATTTTATTCTCGCGTGCGGTTTTCAATATGGCCGCCAAAAGGGCGGAAAAACTTGAACATTGTCCGATTTCATCGCAATTTGATTTGATAAATAGATTTTTATGTGGCGACTTCATTTCCGGTATCGAAATTTTATCCCGTGGCGGCCATTTTTTATTCAAAATGGCCGCCAAAACCTAAAAATGCTCCGATTTCGATGAAATTTGGTTTTCAAGTAGATATAGGCATGGCGAGTTCATTTCCGATATCAAAATTTTATCATGCGTCGGCCATTTTTTATTCAAAATGGCCGACAAAACATAAAAATGCTCGGATTTCGATGAAATTTGGTTTTCAAGCAGATGTAAGTGTGGCGAGTTCATTTCCGATAATGAAATTATATCCCGCAGTGGCAATTTTTTTATTCAAAATGGCCGCCAAAACTTCAAAATGCTTCGATTTCGATGAAATTTGGTTTTCAAGTAGATATAGTTGTGGCGAGTTCATTTTCGGTATCGAAAATTTATCCCTCGCGGCGGCCATTTTTTATTCAAAATGCCCGCCAAAACTTAAAACTTCTCCGATTTTGATGACATTTGGTTTTCAAGTAGCTTAAATTTTATTGTCGCCCTTCACTTTCAAAATGGCCGCCCGAAAACTAAAAATGCCCCGATTTCGATGAAATTTGGTTTTCAAGTAAATATAGGTGTGTCGAGTTCATTCCCGGTATCAAAATGTTATCCCGTTGCGACAATTTGCCGGTTTTGGGGATATATGTGACTTGCTTGCAATCACAATCAGTACTTGTTATTATTATTATTATTATTATTATTTTTTTTCTTATTTTTCTTTCCATTTACCTTTGTCCGGAGTTTTTCTCGGAGATGCTTCACCCGATCTTAATGAAACTTTGCACAGACATAGGCCACCACTCGCAGATGTGCATGTGTGTTTCGGAAATTTTAAAATGGTCGCCATTTCAAAATGGCAGTCGACGGGGCGAAACCTAAAAAAAACGCAAAGTGCTCGGATTTCGATGAAATTTGGTTTAAAGGTAGATATAGATGTTTCGAGTTCAAGTCCGGTATCGAAATTTTATTCTCGCGTGCGGTTTTCAATATGGCCGCCAAAAGGGCGGGAAACTTGAACATTGTCCGATTTCATCGCAATTTGATTTGATAAATAGATTTTTATGTGGCGACTTCATTTCCGGTATCGAAATTTTATCCCGTGGCGGCCATTTTTTATTCAAAATGGCCGCCAAAACCTAAAAATGCTCCGATTTCGATGAAATTTGGTTTTCAAGTAGATATAGGCGTGGCGAGTTCATTTCCGATATTGAAATTTTATCCCGCGGTGGCCATTTTTTTATTCAAAATGGCCGCCAAAACTTAAAAATGCTCCGATTTTGATGAAATTTGGTTTTCAAGTAGATATAGTTGTGGCGAGTTCATTTTCGGTATCGAAAATTTATCCCTCGTGACGGCCATTTTTTATTCAAAATGGCCGCCAAAACTTAAAACTTCTCTGATTTTGATGAAATATGGTTTTAAAGTAGATATAGGTGTGGCGAGTTCATTTCCGTTATTGAAATTTTATCCCGCGGTCGCCATTTTTTATTCAAAATGGCCGCGAAAACTTAAAAATGCTCCGATTTCGATGAAATTTGGTTTTTAAGTAGATATAGTTCTGGCGAGTTCATTTTTGGTATCGAAAATTTATCCCCGCGGCGGCCTTTTTTTATTCAAAATGGCCGCCAAAACTTAAAACTTATTCGATTTTGATGAAATTTACTTTTCAAGTATCTGAAATTTTATTGTCGCCCGTCGCTTTCAAAATGGCCGCCCGAAAACTAAAAATGCCCCGATTTCGATGAAATTTGGTTTTCAAGTAAATATAGGTGTGTCGAGTTCATTCCCGTTATCTAAATGTTATCCCGTTGCGACAATTTGCCGGTTTTGGGGATATATGTGACTTGCTTGCAATCACAATCAGTACTTGTTATTATTATTATTATTATTATTATTATTATTTTTTTTCTTATTTTTCTTTCCATTTACCTTTGTCCGGAGTTTTTCTCGGAGATGCTTCACCCGATCTTAATGAAACTTTGCACAGACATAGGCCACCACTCGCAGATGTGCATGTGTGTTTCGGAAATTTTAAAATGGTCGCCATTTCAAAATGGCAGTCGACGGGGCGAAACCTAAAAAAAACGCAAAGTGCTCGGATTTCGATGAAATTTGGTTTAAAGGTAGATATAGATGTTTCGAGTTCAAGTCCGGTATCGAAATTTTATTCTCGCGTGCGGTTTTCAATATGGCCGCCAAAAGGGCGGAAAACTTGAACATTGTCCGATTTCATCGCAATTTGATTTGATAAATAGATTTTTATGTGTCGACTTCATTTCCGGTATCGAAATTTTATCCCGTGGCGGCCATTTTTTATTCAAAATGGCCGCCAAAACCTAAAAATGCTCCGATTTCGATGAAATTTGGTTTTCAAGTAGATATAGGCATGGCGAGTTCATTTCCGATATCAAAATTTTATCATGCGTCGGCCATTTTTTATTCAAAATGGCCGACAAAACATAAAAATGCTCGGATTTCGATGAAATTTGGTTTTCAAGTAGATGTAAGTGTGGCGAGTTCATTTCCGATAATGAAATTATATCCCGCAGTGGTAATTTTTTTATTCAAAATGGCCGCCAAAACTTAAAAATCCTCCGATTTCGATGAAATTTGGTTTTCAAGTAGATATAGTTGTGGTGAGTTCATTTTCGGTATCGAAAATTTATCCCCCGCGGTGGCCATTTTTTATTCAAAATGGCGGCCAAAACTTAAAACATCTGCGATTTCGATGAAATTTGATTTTAAAGTAGATAAAGTTGTGGCGAGTTCATTTCCGTTATTGAAATTTATCTCACGGTGGCCATTTTTTATTCAAAATGGCCGCCAAAACTTCAAAATGCTTCGATTTCGATGAAATTTGGTTTTCAAGTAGATATAGTTGTGGCGAGTTCATTTTCGGTATCGAAAATTTATCCCTTGCGGCGGCCATTTTTTATTCAAAATGGCCGCCAAAACTTAAAACTTCTCCGATTTTGATGACATTTGGTTTTCAAGTAGCTTAAATTTTATTGTCGCCCGTCACTTTCAAAATGGCCGCCAGAAAACTAAAAATGCCCCGATTTCGATGAAATTTGGTTTTCAAGTAAATATAGGTGTGTCGAGTTCATTCCCGGTATCAAAATGTTATCCCGTTGCGACAATTTGCCGGTTTTGGGGATATATGTGACTTGCTTGCAATCACAATCAGTACTTGTTCTTATTATTATTCTTCTTCTTCTTCTTAACTTTTGTTTGTCCAGAGCAGAACTCGGAAACTACTTGAAGTAATTGATTGAAACTTGGAACATAGATAGATGGCAATGTGAAGTTGTGCACCTTGCAAGAATTATAACTCTGGGCCACTTTGTTGCAAAGTTATCTGCCCTTGTTCAATATTTTAATAGTGTAAACTTTGTCCAGAGCAGAACTCGGAAACTACTTGAAGGAATTTATTGAAACTTGGAACATAGATAGATGGCAATGTGAAGTTGTGCACCTTGCCATAATTATGAGTTATCTCCCCCTTGTTCAATATTTTAATAGTGTAAACTTTGTTCAGAGCAGAACTCAGAAACTACTTGAAGGAATTTATTGAAACTTGGATGGCAATGTGAAGTTGTGCACCTTGCAAGAATTATGAGTTATCTCCCCCTTGTTCAATATTTTAATAGTGTAAACTTTGTCCAGAGCAGAACTCAGAAACTACTTGAAGGAATTTATTGAAACTTGGAACATAGATAGATTGCAATGTGAAGTTGTGCACCTTGCAATAATTATGAGTTATCTCCCCTTATTCAATATTTTAATAGTGTAAACTTTCTCCAGAGCAGAACTAAGAAAGTACTTAAAGGAATTTATTGAAACTTGGAATATAGACAGATGGCAATGTGAAGTTGTGCACCTTGCAAGAATTATAACTCTGGGCTACTTCGTTGCAAAGTTATCTCCCCTTGTTCAATATTTTAATAGTCATTGACAAACTGCAATGGGGAGACATATGTTTTTTCATAAAAACAACCTTTCTAGTTGTTTATAAAATTGTGTTGGTTTTTCCCTGCTTTTAAGAGTATTTCAGTCATTAATGTATCAGCATTTCATAGGTTACAATATTAATTACTAGTACTGCTGTGGTAAGCTTGTCCTGATACCAGCACATCGATCGTAATGCTTTCCTGCACAACCCTGAGCTCCGCAAGGAGCTGGAAACAGTTACTACCATTTTAGCCCTCTCCCTCGTACAGACACTTTATGATGCCTCTTTCGAAATTTATGATCCATACCTAAAGGAGAAAATCATCATATGAGCATTTTTTCTTGATTTGCAGATGATTTAATAAAATACTTTCATTTATAGACATTTTCAACATTTTTGCTTAGAAATGTTTTTAAAGTCATCTGCTGCAGATGTAATGTATGTGGGAAAGGGTTAATGCATGGATATAGTATTTAAATATTATTGCAAATGCTATCCTAAGGAGTCATGATGTTCAACAGAGCTGCACTGTCCCAAATATAGATGCTTTCTGACCCGCATTAGTCAACTTTTGAAAACATTGTCACAAAAGGAAAAATTGCTCATGATTAGCAATTTCTCCTTTTGCCACAATATTTTCAAATCTATTCAATAGTGAAACCTTAATTTAAAGACACTTTACATATATTTACTTAGATTATTTCAAAGTTGTCTGCTGCAGTTTTTTTTCTATGTGGGAAAGGGTTTAATGTAATAAAATCTTAATTTGAACCTCAACGATACGATTCTTTTGAGTACCCACATCATAGGGTTTGGTTGGATAATAAGAAAGATATTGTAGGAAAAAGAGCTGTATAATTTTACATCCGTCCTTATCTGAACTTCTGTGTCAAGATTAATGATTACAGTGTAATATTAATCATACATGCAGAACAATAGAAATATATATCTGTAACTGTGATTATTTATGCTTACTCATGCCCTTCTTACCTTTGGCAGTTTCCTAGTAAAGTGAAGAAGCAGAAAACCTGTCATAATAATTCCCTCATACGACAATTCTGCAGCAGACGGCTTTGAACATATTTTGTCAAAAATAGAAAATCTTTATAATTGAATGGATAACCTATGACTAAAAGTGGAAAACATTGTGACAAAAGAAAAAAATGCTTGTTTTGAGCAATTTCTTCTTTTGTCACAATGTTTTCAAAAAGCCGTCTGTTGCAGAGGTGTCTGAAAGTGTCGGGGTTAAATTACAAACGCTGTCTGACGCCTCTGCAGAAGACGACTTTTTGAAAACATTGTGGCAAAAGGAGAAATTTCTACCATTATTAACTTTTTCCAAGATACAACTCATCTTCTTTTCACAAATATGGTAAATTACTATCAATCAAAGTGTAATTATGGATTAGATTCGAAAAGATTGTGGCAAAAGGAGAAATTGTTCATTTAGTTTTCAAAAGTTGTCTGCAGCTGAGACGTCAGAAAGCATCTGTTTATGGGAAAGGGTTAAAGGCTTTGGTATAATGACACTGGTGGGAATTGAACCCAGATCTCCTGTTATTTACCCCCTGAGGTGGACACTCTAACCACTCTTTACTCAGAGTAAATGTAAAACAGTAAAAGATTACTTGCAATTAGAAAATAACAACATTTCTCTACTGTTTATCTTACTAATTGGATTATCGACTCATCATAGTGTTGCAAAGCCCCTGTAGCTCAGTTGATAGCACGTGGGCTGTCAATCAAGGGGGTTTGAGACTCAAACCCCCTGTTTGGTCAACATTCTTTCTGATGTTTGATAAAAGTCACTGTGACAAGCGTCATTCATCTTCCACCAATGGGTTAACAGTCTACGTGGAAAAGCAGCTAGTTGCTTGGAAAGAGGGTAATTTATTGTGTTCAATGTTGGTGTGAGAAAGCCAGGAAACACATGATTAGGTGAAGTTCAGGCCGCTAAAGATATGATTGAAAAACTGTTGAAAACGGCGTTAAACACAAATATCAACCAATCCATCATCTAAGTGTTACTCATAATAAAAATATATATTACTGGAGAAACATAATAATTCATTGGTTGGCAAATGGAGAAATTGCTCATCATGATCAATATCTTCTTTTGCCGTATTCTATTAACCCTTTCCCTCATACGACAATTCTGCAGCAGACGACTCTGAACGTAATTTGTCAAAACATAGAAAATCTCCATAATTGAATGGATAACCTATGACAAAAAGTGGAAAACATTGTGGCAAAAGGAGAAATTGCACGTTTTGTGCAATTTCTTCGTTTGTCACTATGTTTTCAAAAAGCCGTCAGATGAAGAGGTGTCAGAAAGCGTCTATATGAGGGAAAGGGTTAAAAAGTCATCTGCAGCAGATGAATCAGAATGTGTCTGCAGGTGGGATAGGGTTTTAACACTTTTCTAACCTACAACATTGAACAAATCTGCAGCAGATGACTTTGAAAACATCTGGTAAATCTCTCTATTATGAAAGTGTGTAATTATTGAAATCAGTTGAAAACCTTGTGGTAAAAAGGTGAAATTTCTCATTTTTTAGCAATTTTTCCTTCTGTCACTAAGTTTTCAAAAGTCGTCTGCTGCAGTGGCATCAGAAAGCGCCTCTATGAGGGAAAGAGTTAAACCTTTTACGAAGAAAAAATGTTACAGTATCATTCTGAAAGGGAGTTGAATAATGTGAAATTTCTCATATAAATTGTGCCAGAATATATTTCAAAAGTCTGTTGTATTCAAAAAGGATTAACCCTTTCCCACATAGTTACAACAAATCTGCAACAGACGACTTTGAAAATATACCCGTGTAAAATTGGAAACTCCATTTAATTAATGAAATTAATTACAATAATTGAATCAAGTTGAAAACATGGTGACAAAAGGAGAAATTGCTTGTTTTGAGCAATTTCTTCTTATGTTGACATGTTTTCAAAAAGGTGTCTGCTGCAGAGGCGTCAGAAAGCGTCCATCTGAGGGAAAGGGTTTATTTCATACTTTGGCAGTCCCTAAAGCATATTTTGTTACTGCACTGTACTTATCAGGTTTACCATCTGCCATGCATCAAACGCTTTCAATATGATTTTTACCACAAAATGCACTTTATTGCAGAGGATGGACTTCCGCTTATCCCTTTCCCACATAACATCAAACCTGCAGCAGATCTGACTGTGAACTGTCTCCCTTAATTAAATAAGAAATATCTTGGCAAACAAAATAATAGAAATTTCTCTTCACATGTACATGTATGATGAAAGTATAATCATGGAATTAAGTTGAAAAGATTGTGACAAAATTTAGGTAGAAATTGTTCAAATTTTTCTTTCGCGAAGAAATGTATGATTTTGGAGAGAGAGGATAAATATGTACTTATTTCAGTGGATAAATTGCTTGTTATAAGCAAACCACACTATTGTCAAAATTGGTCTGCTATCCTTTGTTTTAACCCTTTCCGTGACATATAGACGCTTTCTGATGCATCTGAAGCAGACAGCTTTTTGAAAACATAGAGATAAAAGAAGAAATTGCTCAAAACTTTTGCCACAATGTTTCCACTATAAGTCATAGAGTATCCATTCAATTATAGAGATTTTTTTTTTTTTAACAAATATGTTCAAAGTCGTCTGCTGCAGAATTGTTGTATGAGGGAAAGGGTTAACCCACTCCCTGATACAGACCCTGACCCCCTTTCTCACATGCAGATGCATTTTGATGCAAGCAGCAGACGACTTTTGAAAACATTGTGGCCAAAGGTGAAAATTTGCTCATGATGGGCAATTTCTCTATTGGCCACATTATGTTTTCAACTTTGTTCAACAATTAAGCTATATTTTATGGAGATTTTTCAGGTTTTTGTAACTATGATTTCAAAGTCGTCTGCTGCAGAATTGAAGTATGTGGGAAGGGGTTAGTTCAAACTTGATTTATTTTACATCGATTGTGAAACGAGCTTTAAGCTTATATTAATCACGCTCGATGTCTGCTTCCTGGATACTTAACCAGTACTAAGTGCCGTTTGTGTGGAAAATCCCAAAGACAGAACCCGCTCATCACAGGTTTCGAACCCGAGAGGCGTTAACCCTTTCCCTCATACGACAATTCTGCAGCAGACGACTTTGAACATATTTTGACAAAAAAATGAAAATCTCTATAATTGAATGCATAACCTATGACTAAAAGTGGAAAACATTGTGGCAAAAGGAGAAATTGCTCGTTTTGAGCAATTTCTTCTTTTGTCACTATGTTTTCAAAAAGCTGTCTGCTGCAGAGACGTCAGAAAGCGTCTATATGTGGTAAAGGGTTAATTCAACAGACACCCTTTGAAAGGGTCAAATGCAAAGGAATTTTGAAGCCACCCAAAGTAATTTATAAACCTTCATGGATCATACCTTTTAAGATAAAAAGTTTCAAAACAGGAAAATAGTTTTAGGTTAAATAAACAGAGGAAGGATATACTAAATCACAGATACATTCCATCACCTTCCCCACCCACATGTTTCCTAAATGTAGCAAAATAAGTAATTTATTGTATTACAACAAAAATGCAGCAAATGACTGAAAGCATATATATAGACAAACATAATTTATGGAACATTTCTATAAATAAAAGTATATAATTATTTAAAAAAAATAATCTTTTCAAAAGACGTCTACAGATGCATCAATCAAAATGCATGGCTGCATGCAACAGGGAAACGGTGAATTGAAATTAGCAGTGTTGATGAAATGCTTGTGAATTAACTGTCGAACACATAAATTACACTTTACCTGAAATAAATGACTTTTAAATCCTTAGAAGAAGACGACTTTTGAAAACATTATGGAAAAATGACTTAAAATTAGCAATTTCTTATTTTTCCCTCAATGTACTTAAATTAACACTGTTTAAAAATTATACCAGGGAATTGACTGCTGTCAAATTCTGAACTTACCCTTTCCAACTTACAACAAATCTGCAGCAGACGGCTTTGGCAAAATCTGGGCAAAAATTTTGAAAATCAGCACAATATTATTAAAGTATAATTATTTGATACAGTTGAAAACAATGTGGCAAAAGACATCTCCTGCTTATGCATTAAAAAGTGTCTACAAGTGGGTTAGGTTTTTTATATCAGAGAAAAATTATTTAATTATGTGGTATCTTGGAAAGGGTTAAAATACTTAACATTCTTGTATATCCTATCCTTTAAAACGCCAAATTGTTTTACTTCATATAATTTTTATACAACCGGGTCTACCCAACTTATAATCCACGTCACACCTTGGTTAAGGTTTTGCATGCAAGTACTTAAATACTACATGTATTGCATTGTAACTTTCTACAACTCTACCCAACTATCACATCTATGTAGATTATCAAGTTAGATAACTCTATTCTGCATTTTATGCAAGTTATGGCTATTTTTTACTTAGAAATTCTGGTTAAAGTTTTGCATGCAACTAAATTAAGGGTCCAATTATCTCAGTATTAACTTAATGCATTGCATTGAAACTTTATACAACCCTACCCAACTATCACGCCCATGTAGATTATCAAGTTAGATAACTCTATCCTGCATTTTATGCAAGTTATGGCTCTTTTTTTACTTAGAAATTCTGGTTAAAGTTTTGCGTGCAACTAAATTAGGATACCATATCTCAGTATTTACTTAATGCATTGCATTGAAACTTTCCACAACCCTACCCAAATATCACACCTATGTAGATTATCAAGTGAGATAACTCTATCCTGCATTTTATGCAAGTTATGGCCATTCGCCACAATGCTAACAGAAACAACAACAACGACAAAATTTACATAGTCAGTTTTGAACAGCTCGATGAATTGTTATGCAATACTGCAAACCAATTAACCTTTAAATAATAAACCGCCAAATATATAGTTCCATCACTAATGCAGAGACACGGTAAACACTAATCCCGTCGGTGCTATTTTGGTACCGGATTGATACTAAGAATTGAAATGTATCAAACTTACGATCAGTTAAAAGATGTAAATTTTAGCATTCTTCATGTTTGGGCGGATAAAAAATATCATTGCGCATTTTATCTGCCACGCAAAGTACTCTCACGGTACTCAAAACACCTAGCCAAAATAAAAAGGCCGTAAAGTACTTTCGAAATATCTGAAAAGACCTACGAGGTTTACAATCATGTCATTTTGTACCCGGACTTAATCTAAATAGCCTCTTATTATATTTAGTCCGTATTCACCAAACCAACTAAAATGAAAAGCGACCTAAAAATGGGATGCGGAAATTTTATCAATGACGCAGTAGGAGGCATCTGGAAATTCCAAAATGTTCTATAAATAGTTTGCAAGACTTGTCAATGATTGTTTTTGTCTCGCTGCGACGAAGTTGCGAAAGCGAGACTAAGGTGTTGCTTTTCTGGCGACGGCGTCAACTATTTGCGTTTAGCTCAACGTTAAAGTTTCATTTTTTTAACTTTTCTGAATAAGTACTGGTACTAGGGATTTCATTTTTCGAATGTAGTTACATTTAATACCCTTCTTCACATTGTATGCTAAAGATACTGAGTGTGACCTTATTTTTGGGGTAAAAAACAATATTTTGGTGGTTTTTGGTTGACTTTGAGAATTGGTCATAACATCCTCATGTTTTGTTAGATTGATTTCAAACTTTGCACACATATTTTATAAATGAAGTACTTCAACATATTAAACGAGTTTTTGGGTCAAACACTTAGATTTTTTTCTTTTTCATTTCTTGGATTTTTCAATTTTGCGTTAAGCTCAACGTTAAAGTTTTTTTATTTTTTTATTTTTCTCAATAAGTACTGGTACTAGGGCTTTCATATTTGGAATATAGTGACATCAAATACCCTTCTGCACATTGTATGCTGATGATGCTGAGTGTGATCTTTTTTGGGGGTAAAACACTTGATTTTTGGTGGATTTTGAGAATTGGACATAGCTACTTCATATTTTGTTGAATTAATTTCAAATTGTGAACAAACATTTCATAAATAAAGTACTTCAACATATCAAACAGGTTTCGGCGTAAAACGTTTGTATTTTTTTTTTTTTTTTTAATTTCTTGTATTTTTGAACTTTGCGTTTAGGTAAATTTTTTTTTTTTTATTTCTTGTATATTTTAACTTTGTATTTTTTTTTTTTAATTTCTTGTTTAAAAACAATTGTGTTTAGCTGAAAGTTAAAGTTTTGTTATTTTACTTTTTGTCTTTTACACTTGCATTGATAGTCAAAGCAGGGGACAGCGAGACATTTAATTACGCGTAATTCTTGTTAAATCTCTATATTATAATTAAATGCTTTATTTTGTGGTTGTTGCAATATATGAAAGCGTCTACATGATAAGACTGGTTTTCAAAAGTTCAAAGGATACGATGTCATGCAGTGTACAAGTTAGACATGTTCCAGTGCAACTCTCTGTACGTTCTAGCGTGAATTAGCAATCAATGCTGAAAGAGAATCGAGCATTATCGTATATGCCTATATATATTTAAAATTGCAATGCCTACACCGAGAATAGTCCGAGATACTGCTTGTTACTTTGCAGGATTTTCTACACTATCGCCACTTCTGTGCCATTGGCCGCTTTGATTTTACTTAGAAATAAAAAATTAAATTAAGAGTCCATATCTTAGTATTTACATGATGCATTGCATTGAAACTTTATACAACCGTAGGCAACTATCACACCTATGTAGATTTTCAAGTAAGATAACTCTATCCTGCATTTTATGCAAGTTATGGCCCTTTTCGGTCTTAGAAATTCTGTTTAAAGTATCTCAGCAACTACTTGAAGCATTGTATCGAAACTTTATACAATACAACCCTTCCCAATTTCACAACTATATACACAACCAATTAAGATAACTCTATCCTGCATATCATGCAAATTGTTCCCCTTTTTTTACATAGAAATTATGGTTTAGGTTTTGCATGCAACTGACATTAAGAGTCCTTTTCTTATAGTACCTTACTTGAGGCATTACATTGAAACGTTATACAACCCTTCCCAACCATCACACCTATGAAAATAATCAAGTTTAATAACTCTATCCTGCATATAATGCAAATTATCACCCTTTAAGAAATTCTGGTTAATATTTGGCATGCAACTACATTAGAGTCCATATCTCAGTAACTTAAATAAGCGGTGGAATAGTCTAGCGCGCTGTCCTCCAACAGCTCTTGTTTTTAGCTCATCAGAGCACAAAGTGCTCAAGGTGAGTTTTTGTGATCGCCTTTTGTCCGTCGTTCGTCGCCGTCGTCAACATTTGCTCGTTATAACCCTAGAGGCAACATTTTGCATCCAATCTTCATGAAAGTTTATCAGAACATATATCTCCATGGCTTGAGAATGTTGAAACTTTGTCAGAATGTTTGTCTTAGTGATATCTAGGTCAAGTTCGAATATAGGTCATGTCGGGTCAAAAACTAGGTCACTTAAGGCCAAAGGGTTCTGCAGCAGACGGCGTTTTGAAAACATAGTGACAAAAGAAGAGATTGCACAAAACGTGCAATTTCTCCTTTTGCCACAATGTTTTCCACTTTTTGTCATAGGTTATCCATTCAATTATGGAGATTTTCTATGTTTTGACAAAATATGTTCAAAGTCGTCTGCTGCAGAATTGTCGTATGAGGGAAAGGGTTAATTAACCAGTATAACCCTTTCCCCCTTGCAGACACATATTGATGCTTCTTTAATGGATAACTTTTGAATAATTTATTGTGGCAAAATTGTTTGCAAAGTCATAGATCTGCTTAAAGAGTTGTTGTATGTGAGAAATGGTTAAAATAACTAAGAAATCATATGAAGGTTAAATGAAATTATTATCTGAATTAAATATTTTAATTGGACACATAATATTCTCAGGGTTGTCAGGCTGCTTTGTTACATGTGGAAAGACCGAAAAATAAGTTGAACATTTTGGGAGCATCAGCAATGTTGCCTTTTCTCAACATTACAATTTTTAGCAAATTCTCCATTTTCAACAATATTTTTCAAAGGTTGTCTCTTACAAGAGGTTCATTGTATCACAAAGTTGTCTTTAACCCTTTCCCACTTCTAGACGCTTTCTGCACGACGCCTCTGCAGCAGACGACTTTTGAAAACATTGATGCAAAAGGAGAAATTGCCAAAAACAAGCAATTTCTCCATTTGCCACAACTCATTTTCACCTTTTTGCAGTAATTATCGTAACCCTCATTTACAGAGATTTTCCAGGTTTTTCCAACTTGCTTTCAAAGTCGTCTGCTGCCAGTTTGCTGTATGTGGGAAAGACTTTGAAAACATCTTGTGACAATTATTGTAGTAAATCTCTTTCAATGAAAGTACATATATATATTGAACAAATTACAAACATTGGGGCAAAAGGATAAATTGTTCATTATGAGCAGTTTCTGATTTTGCCTCGATGTTTTAAAAAGTCGTCTGCTACAAATGCGTCTGCAAGTTGGAAAGGGTACATGTAAACAAACCGCTCTTGCTCCAGGATTTGATATGAAATTAAATGCAACCAAGTGAATTATTTCTCACGATAAAAAGGTAGTGTGCATGTCAAAAATATATATAGTGGTAAATCATTTGTGGCATTTCCATTTCCAGGGTTTATCTCTGGGTTTTGCAGCCCCAGATTAAACGAAGATTTTTGTAAATTAGTGTAAATCCTGTCGTTATTATTTCAACTTGTTTTCCTGTTATTGCAGTTTAACCCCTTCACCCACATGCAGACACATTTTGACTTGTCCATAATCAGAGGAATTTCTCATTTTGCCGCAATGTTTTCAACTCTTTTCAAATTACTCTTCTTTTATTGATAAAAGCTGAGCCCCGGTAGCTCAGTCGGTAGCAACGCGGGCTGTCAATCCAGGGGTTGTGAGTTCGAAACCCGGCCCGGCCAACTTTCTTTCCGACGATTGACAAAAGTCAATGCGACATGCGTCATTCGTCTTCCACCGATGGGCTTAGTCTATGTGGAAAAGCAGCCAGTTGCTTGGGAAGATTGTTGTGTGGAGTACTGGTGTGAGAAAACCAGGAAATGCATGAGTAGGTGAACTGGCCGCCGTGATATAACCGAGAAATTATTAAAAACGGCGTTAAACCCCAATCAATCAATTCATTGATAAAAACTTTCCATGCATTCGCCTTGATGATTTCAAAGTTGTCTGGTCGAGCACTGCAAATTTGCTGTATGAGGAAAAGGGTTAAAACCTTTGCCTGATATGAAATTTTAAATGAGAGGTCTGCTTTTAACCCTTTCCCTCATACGACAATTCTGCAGCAGACGACTTTGAACATATTTTGTCAAAACATATCTCCATAATAGAATGGATAACCTTTGACTAAAAGTGGAAAACATTGTGGCAAAAGTAGTTTGAATTGCACGTTTTGTGCAATTTCTTCTTTTGTCACTATGTTTTCAAAAAGCCGTCTGCTGCAGAGGCGTCAAAAAGCATCTATATGAGGGAAAGGGTTAATTAAAGCAAATAGGGAGAAATTTAATCTGGTGAATGATTTTGATTCAGAGTTTGAAAACATTTCGGGGAAAACAGAATTAAATCTCCTTCTCCTCACTTTGTTCGCCAACTCTTATGATAAGCAAATTCTGCCTTTTGAAACATGGTTTCATTTATCGAAATATGCATTATTTATAAGTTCTATGGTCCCTAAAAATTTGGTTTAGACGAGAGAATTTTATTTCCAAACATTAACCTTTCCCTCATACGGCAATTCTGCAGCAGACGACTTTGAACGTATTTTGACAAAAAATAGAAAATCAAAACGAGTAATTTCTCCATTTGTCACCATGTTTTCAGCTCTGCTCAATTATTGTACTTTCATTTAAAGGGAGTTTCCAAAAAATTTAAGTATATTTTTAAAGGCGTCTGCTGCAGATTTGTTGTATGTGGGAAATGGTGAAATGCATATTTGTCTGCTGTACATATGTTTGGTGTATGTGGGAAAGGGTACCAACTGGCCATGAACCCCTAGAGGGTATGTAAACAGACCATTACTGAGAAATATGGATTTCCGTAACTCGGTCTGACAGCTTTGTGTTCTACCATATCTCACTGTTAATCCGGACCAGCTGTCGTAAATGCAGCATAGAAAACAGAACATGGAACATCTGCTCCGTAATAACAAACAACCAAACGATATGATACCACAACACAGCATTATGAAAACAATGATTCATTTGTAGTGAATCAAACCCAGTGTTTGACTTGTTTCGTTAATATCAAGTCCGCAGTCAAATTATCTGGGAACGGAAATGATGAGGGCTGCTATCAATACAGGAGTCTTCAGGTTTGGATTACATCTCGGTCATTTATTCCTTTAGACCGCCTTGGTGGTGTAGTGTGGTAGAGCATGCATCTCAGGTGCGGAAGGTCCCGGGTTCGATCCCCGGCCGGGTCATACCAAATACTTATGGTAGTAATTGGCTGCCTTCCCTGGTGCTCAGGGTTACGGGGTTAGCATTACGTAGCTGGTAACTTACCCAAGAAACGCCGTGATATAACTGAAAAATTTATGAAAGCGGCGTTACAATTTAAGCACCAAACAATCAACATTCAGAAGATTGAAAATCCAGTCAATAATTATCCTCTCTTTTATAGAGATTTTCAAAAAATTTGCCAATATGATTTAACCCTTTCCCTCATATAGCTAGACGCTTTCTGACGCCATTCTGCAGCAGATGGCTTTTTGAAAACATTGTGACAAAAGAAGAAATTGCACAAAACGTCAATGTTTTCCACTTTTTGTCATAGGTTGTCCATTCAATTATGGAGATTTTCTATGTTTTGACAAAAAACGTTCAAAGTCGTCTGCTGCAGAATTGTTGTATGAGGGAAAGGGTTAAAAGTTGCTTGCAGCAGATTTGTTGCAATTATGTGCTCATCATAAGCAATTTCTCCTTTTTCTTTAATGTTTTCAGCTCTCTTCGATTGATTCAATTCTGGGTACAGCACATGTTTAGCTGTAAAGGATACAAAGAGTCTTGATTAATTATAAAAGTGTATTTGATGATTCAGCAGCATGCTCCTTCAGATTGTATTGGAAATTGTGTAATCAGTGAATCAAACGTCAACGTCTTCATAAGGAAAAGGGCTAACATATTTTATGCCCATATAAGGGGATTCTATTGTTCTCAGAAATCTGTCATCGTTATATACATAGAGGCACATCATGTATGGGATACAAAATGGTACTTGTAAATTCTGGATTTTCCCCTCAAACTGATATTTAACCCTTTCCCACCTATTTTAAAATGTTGTGGGAAACAAAGAAAGTGCTTGTTTTGAAAATATATTTGACTTTTAACCCTTTCCCTCATATAGACGCTTTCTGACGCCTCTGCAGCAGACAGCTTTTTGAAAACATAGTAGTAACAAAAGAAGAAATTGCACAAAACGTGCAATTTCTCCTTTTGTCACAATGTTTTCCACTTTTAGTCATAGGTTATCCATTCAATTATAGAGATTTTCCATTATTTGACAAAATATATTCAAAGTCGTCTGCTGCAGAATTGTCGTATGAGGGAAAGGGTTAAATCATTATTAGTCGCCGGGCAGAAGCCCGCGACTTCTATTTTTAATAGCTTTTCGGAAATCACATGGGAGGGCGGCTTATTATTAGAAAGAAACAAATCTAGATGATTTGAACATATTACAATTGTGGCTGTTTACGAACACTAATAAATGACACATCTAAAATGAAATAAATATTCTGATTTTTTAATGTTTGCAGTTTTTATTTGTTTGGAACAAACAAATTTAGTGATAGCTGAAATTCTGAAGCCATACGTCTTATGGAAAATTCCCTAAATTTCATACGCGTGAAAGTAGTACTCAATACTTGCTCTTACTTTTCAAATGTATCACGATATTTGAAATAATTATATATTTATATCGTCTTTGTTTTCTTATGTGGTTCTTATACTCAAAGAGAACTTGGAAATAAAATGAAAACATTGTATTTTAAAACATGAACGCGGAGAGATTTATAAATCTCAATGAGTGAACTGCTACAGGGAGAACTATTTCCGATTTAAGCTCCAGATACGGTATTTGAATTTTCAATAACGCATTGAAAATGTAGATAAAAACAGAATTGAAAATATTTTCTTTGTGCCTTGTCGGCCATATAAATATAGTATAAAGAATTAAAAAAGCAAATATGTGCGTCATAAAATGCATTTAAAATGAGAGTAACACATTTGCAGAGAAATCGTGATCGTCGAATTCTATTTATAAATACAACGCTATGGGGGGAGGGTCTAAAGTGCGGACGCGATCTGCGGACAAATACATTATAGACGGAAAATGCGGACACATGCAATATAGAGGGAAAATGCGGACGCTATAGAATATAGAGCAAATCTGCGGACGCTATGATTTGTTGTAAAACATGTTTAATTAAAGATGGGCAAATGTGTATAATTTGTTACATATGATCATATCCGGGGTTTTCTTTGTAAATATATAATGTGTTTGATTGCTTTTATCAGTGATATAGATTAAACCAAAAATCGAGATCATGCTGAAATGGAATCTCTTTGTAAAGTGTTTTAACGACTTTCCTCTTTATATCATATCTATAGATATCAATAACGCGAATTGATGGATTGATTTTCCGACAAGTAAATGTCTTTTGACGCATCTGCAGCGGACGAAATTTGAAAACATTGCAAGAATAGAATAGGTTGCTAGTAACTTGCCATAGGTTTTGCTTCAATTATATCCTCTCCTTTACAATCGATTGAAGGGTCATGGGTTCTAGTTATTGTTTGGCCTCTTCATTTTCTACTTTGTAACTTTCAACAGTTTTCCATGTGCCATACTACGAGGCAAATGATCCATATTCTGTAGGGTACTTGGAAGGGGCAATTTAAATAACAAATAAACAATAAGTATATATATATATACAACACTTTTAATCTTAATTTGTTTCTAGTAAGTATATATATATATATACAACAATAATACTAATCTATAACAAATAAGTTAAATGTTTTTTTCTTGCTGTGTAAACAGTAAAAAGCAACATATATTGAAAACATTGTGGGAAAAGGAGAATTTGCTTATTTAAACAATTTTTTAATTCCTATAACCTTTCTTTACCGTCGTATAAACCAAATTTGTATTTGAAGGCTGTTATAAGTAAAAAACTTAAATGTTGCCAATTTAATCACATATCTTATCATTATAATAGCCAAATAATTAACAAAAGTTACAATTAAAGTCCGCATCTGTTGTCGAAATATCCACAGGTGCATTAACACAAGATTTGTGAAACCAATTTGTGCATATATCACATTGTACCATGACGGTATCGACACATCCCGGCAAGTTACAAATACATAAATGTATATGATAGGTTTATTGGGAAAAGGGGTTACATTTATAATTTGTTTGGAATGACACTCGTACACAATGGTAATTAACAGTGTATGGTCACGCATCCTTAATTGATTTGGCAAGTTTAAACACCCTTTAAAGGAAACAGCGGCCAGCTTAGGTGTATACTGTAGAGTAAAATGGGGACGGCACAGGTATTGGTTTTCTCTGGAGCATTTAATCCTTTTATAATGCAAATGAATTCAAAAGCCTCTGAAGTCTGAGGCATGTTTCTTTTAAAGTGCTCATATAAATATTAGTACTGCCTTTTTCCACAATATTTTCTACATGATTTTAATTACTCTTTCATTTGGATAGATGTTTCTTTTTTAGCTCACTTGAGCACGAAGTGCTGAAAGTTAGTTATTGTGATCTGTTTTTGTCCGGCGTCTGTCGTCCGTCAACATCTTCTCCTCAGTAACGAGTGGGTCAATTGGGATGAAACTTCACAGAAAGCATCCTCTCATTGACCTCACCAGAATTCCTTCAAATGTTTGTGATTCATGCAGAATTATGGTTTTTATGTCAAAAATACATTACCAGTCATTTAATACCTGATATATAATCTCCATACCCTAATTCATCCAGAAAAAAGAACGCGTTTAGCGTATTCCTCACGCCCTGTGTGATATACACGGTTGGCGGTAAACACCGCTGCACGTGGCCAACTTTTCACTTTTAGTTTCTGGACACAACGACCTACAGGCTAAGAATTTATTTTCATTTCTAAATTTAATTTTCTTTGTTTGTTAATGCTTTCGCTTTAACAGTCGCTTTCATTCAGTTAATTGCTTTACATTAACTTCTTACTAACTGTAATTATGTTTAATTATTGTTTGTGTTTAAGTTGTCTTTTGTATTTTACAACTTGCTGAGAGTCACGGGTGGTTACCCCACCCACTATTTCAGTTACGTGTCGGAGTTTTAATGGCCGTGCATTACTAAACGGTTAATTCTACCGACCTGTTTGTTGCCGATAATATTGTATTATCTTATTGTATTTACTTCGTATGTTTATGGCATTTACAATTGTGGAAAATATTTTGAAAAAATAATTTTCATTGATACGTTCCGTAAGCGACCTGGTTGTTACCGATAATATTGTATTATCTCATTGTATTTACTTCGTATGTTTATGGCATTTACAATTGTGGAAAATATTTTGAAAAAATAATTTTCATTGAATACGTTCCGTGAGCGACGAGTAGTAAAAAATAAAAAATAGAAAAATATTTGTTTCTTTGTTGAATTTCATATTGTGTATTGCATTAATATGTCACATAAGGGTGAACAGAGGCGTGGCTCGTGTGGTCACTTAGTGGCTTTATGGGACACGCATCCGTCCTGCATTTCGTGCACTAAGTGCATAAAGGACTCACCCTGTGAGTACTGCTCGTCTTGGCCTGAAGCCATTTGGATAAAGGCTGGGGCGAGGAGGACTCACAAAAGCCGTAAGACTAAGAAGATCCCGGTGAAGGTGTCTCTTAGCTCGACTAGTGAAGCAGAATTCGATGGATTTTCGCAATCAGACTCTGCTGCCAAGAAGAGTGATCAAAAGGTAAGAACTATTAAATCACTCTTTACAACCGCCCCCCCCTCAGCTTCGGCTGGTTCTTCACGGGACACGGGGGAACGGATGTTAGCGTCGGGTGTCAGTTCTGCCGAACGACAACTTCCAACGCTAGGTGTTAGGGCTGATCCTTCGGGAGACGCCATAGGCCATTATAAGGGAAACCTTGTTGATTGGCCGTTGCTAACACCACGCTCTGCGGGAAAACATTCTTCGGAATCCAGCAGAGTGCCAAATTCCGTCTCCGGACAGAATTTGGAGACAGGGGATAGAGCAGTTGAAATACTGCCTACCCCTAGTCAACCGGGAATTGCGTCAGAGCAAAACCCTTATGACACCGGGCAACCGGTCACTCATTACGCCGTGGCGCGTCAGGTCACCGGGAAACCGGGTAGTCATGGAGACATGACGCGACCGGTAGCTACTCAGTCATTTAATTATGACGTAACCGGGCAACCGGTCAGACAGTTAAACATGATCCCGGTCATCGGGAATTCAGTTGACAATGGAATTGGCCAATCATTTACTAAAGATTGGTCCAATCAGATGATTAGTCACCCGTCTATGACGCGTCCGAGCACCAGTCATACGGGTACCACCGGGCAACCAGGTACGGGGCAGATGGCCCCTGTGTGTCACGACCGAATAGATACAAGGTATCATTCATTCGCGGCACAGCCGGAATACATGGATGTACAGAACACTGGACAGTATGTACCAGGTTCATATATCCAAACGCCTAACAGTGGTTATAGGGACTATCAGACGGAGAAGTACTACCATTCTCCTAGGGAGACGGTGTATTATTCTAGAGAGAACTCTCCGCCCCTACACCATGCGCCGTTACACAAGGTGGAACGGCTGTATGATAGGCAAGGAAACCAAGCCTACCGGGATACTAAATTTCCAGATCTGGAGAATTTACGACTCCCGGAAAGACATCTCTCGAGGCAGTCTTTAGAAAGGCGAACCCCCGTTCAGGATAATTATACTTATCCGATAAAGGGTAGGTCGAGACCGTCCCATACGGTTAGTTCGGCCCCAACAATCGACACTGTGCGACCTCTCTCTGCTGCGGAGAGAAGGGCCATTTCACAGGATCGACATCAGAACATAGAATCGGAAGAATCTATGTCTGATTCAGAAATTGACCAACCGGTTGAAAGACCGGTTAGAGGCAATTTGTCACGTCGTAGGGTCCGACAAGATTCCAGTTCGTCGTCTAACGAAGAATTGGAAAGTCAGCACACTACAATGGACGAGCCAGCTGTAGAACGTTGGTCACTACAGCAGGCCATTGAGGAAGTATTTAGGGTTGTTCCTAGTACTTTTTGCCCAAAGGTTGACGCTCCCCCTCGTCGTAAAAACCTTTCCAGTTTGGAAGAACTGAATGCGGAGACTACAACTCCACAACAGTTACTTCCACAGGCAAACAATCTGGGCAGATTGTTGGACCAGTTGCAGTCCACCAGATCGTTGGTTACGATTGAACCAGCCTGGTCAGTCCCACTAGCCATTTCTAAGGAATGGGTGTCTCCGAAGGTTTATGTAGCTTCTAAGGAGTTCTTTCCTGTGAAAGTACCAACCTTAGACGGAGATGCGGCTACACTGGGGCTGTCTGCACCCACGTCAATAACGGTTAACGCCAAACTTATTGAGAGATGGGAGGCCAGAGCGCGTCTGGGAGTCATGGTGTCATCCCATGACGATCATTTCGCGATAGCTCTAGCCATGTTACTAAAAGAGGAGAACGTCTCTAGCAGAGGGGCTAGCAGAATTCTTGAGGCGTTTGATACGGGTAATCGGCATTTAATGGCTCTGAATTTACAGAACGCCACAGAAATGCTTTCCGTAAGGAGAGATGCGACGCTAATCAAATCTTCTCCGTTACTTCAAACCAGCAAGGACAGTCTTAGAGCTGCTCCTTTAGCCTCAAACCTTCTCTTTGGTGGAAGGGTAGCTGCGGTGACTGTATCTGATGCGTCAGAACAGTCTAGACGCCTGTCGGCTAGCGCAGCTAATGCTTTTTCGCAGAGTAATAAACACTCTGCACCGTCGGCGAAATGGGGCAAGCCTAGGAAGCCCCCGGCGAAGAAGCAAAAACAGGAAGTTAAGGCGTTGCCGCCTAAACAACCTCCTTCCACGGGCCAGAAGTTTGTTAAGCCAAAGCCCCGTTATACGGGAGCTAAGCCAAAACAGACTTCGAGGTATGGCACGGCACCTAGGCCGCAGCCCTAGGGATACGTACCTCTCTATGATCATCCCGAGGCCGGAGATAGCAGTAGGAGGCCGTTTGTCATTCTTCGTGGAGGAATGGGAGAGTATCACAGAGGATCGTTGGATCTTATCTGTGATACAAGAAGGGTATCTGATTCCCTTCGTTTCCCCTCCTCCCATGACAAGCGTGCCGATCGAACTGTCATCACGCCATCCGGCCATGTCAGAAGTGATTTCGTCACTTCTGAAAAAGAAGGCCATAGAGAGGGTTCTCAACCCCAATACTCGGGGTTTCTACAGCCGTCTCTTCCTCGTTCCGAAGAAGGACGGTCGGTGGAGACCGGTGATAGATTTATCAGCCCTGAATCTATTAATACCGGTCGAGAAATTCAAGATGGAGTCGGCCCGCTCCATCAGAATGGCTATTCGGAAAGACGACTGGGCGGTCTCTTTAGACCTGACAGACGCATATTACCATATTCCGATCGCTTCCTCGTCGAGGAAATACCTTCGGTTTGTGGTAAATGGGGAAGTGTTCCAATTCAGGGCACTTCCCTTCGGCCTCAAGTCCGCTCCGCGAGTGTTCACGAAGGTTATAAATGCTGTGGGAGCGTTTCTACGTATGAACGGTCCACAACTCCTTCAATACTTCGACGACTGGCTACTCCACAGAACAGAACGTGTAATTCTAATTCACGATCTGTCTCTAGCTTGGCGGACCATTCTGCGATTGGGTCTTATTCCCAATACGCAGAAGTCGGACTTAGTTCCGTCAAAGAGGTTTACGTTCGTGGGGATGACGTTTCTAACCGACCTAGCGGTGATTCGGGTCCCTCCGGACAGAGTCGATTCTCTGTGCCAGAAGATCAGACTCAATCTGGATCAGGTGTCGGTAACAGCCCGATCCATGCTGTCACTTCTGGGATCGTTAAGTGCAGCAGCCGACCTAGTCAGTCTAGGCAGGCTCCACATGAGACCCCTTCAGTTTCTTTTTCTGTCCCGGTGGCGTCCATCTGTGGACTCACTGGAACAGGAGGTAGCTCTGACGGATTTCTTCAAGTCACACCTTCGCTGGTGGCTAAATCCGTCAATCTATCTACAAGGGGTGCCCTTGATCACAGCGCCTCCGGATCTGTACCTCTTTACAGATGCCAGTGCTGTGGGTTGGGGAGCTCATTTAGAGCCACAGGGCTTAACAGCCCAGGGCATGTGGACAGCGGAGGAACGTTGTTTTCACATAAACAACTTAGAATTGAGAGCAGTCCTGCTAGCTCTCAAACAGTTCTCTGCCTCCGTTGCGAACACAACTGTTTTATTGTCGACGGACAATACTACTGTTGTGTCCTACATTCGCAGGCAAGGAGGAACGCACTCCCATCTACTCTTTCTGGAGACATGGAAGTTACTCCTTTGGTGCCAGGAGACGTCGTTAGTAATAGTAGTAAAACACGTCCCCGGCCATCTAAATGTCTTAGCAGACAGTCTGTCCCGCCAAAACAAAATTCTTCCGGCGGAATGGACACTGAATCAGAGTGTAGTAAACTCAGTATTCATGCGGATCGGGACACCCCTGGTGGATCTTTTCGCCACCAGAGTCAATCATCGGCTGCCACTCTATGTGTCGCCGATGTACGATCCTGCAGCTTGGGCAGTGGACGCACTGACTCTCGATTGGAACCGTCTATTCGGGTATGCGTTCCCCCCGTTCATTCTGGTACCGATCGTACTACAAAAAGTTCTACGTTCTCAACAGTGCAGAATCCTGTTGATAGCGCCATTTTGGCCCCAGAGGTCGTGGTTCAACGACCTCCTGGCCTGCCTCTCGGCACAACCGATACGTCTTCCTTTACAAGACGACATTCTGTTTCAGCAACCGGGTCGGCGTCTTCACCCAAACCCGGCAATGCTACACCTTCACGCTTGGACGTTATCAAGCGTTCGATCCGAGAGAGAAACTTTTCTCGAAAAGTTGCCTCTCGCATCGCTCAGTCTAGAAGGAGGTCTACTAGAATCGTCTATGATTCCAAGTGGACGGTCTTCTCAGATTGGTGTCGTGCTAGGTCGATCAATCCTGAGTGTCCCTCTATAACCAGGATTGCCGACTTTCTACTTTTTCTTTTTGAAGAAAAAGATCTAGCAGTTAGCACGATTAAGGGGTATCGTTCTATGCTATCGAATACGCTTAAGTTCAAAGGGGGAGAGCGAATTGGTTCTAATCCATTTCTCTCGGAACTTATGCGATCATTCGAGCTAGATAAACCTATTTTTAGGAGTTTAACTCCAAAATGGGATTTATCGTGCGTTCTTTGGTCTCTTACAAAGGCGCCTTACGAACCTCTATCTTCTGCGTCATTGAAGTTCTTAACATACAAAACTGTTTTTCTTCTTGCCTTTGCAACCGCTCGCCGTAGGAGTGAACTACACGCTCTTTCTGTAGAAACAGGGTTTATCAGGTTCAATGAATCTGATGACTCATTAACTCTACTGTGTCAACCGGGTTTTCTAGCAAAGAACCAGTTGCCTTCGGTTCTTCCGAAACCAATCACGGTTCCCAGTCTTTCTGGAAACTGTGGTCCATCGGACACCGACAGACTTCTTTGTCCCGTCAGAGCTCTTAAGTTTTATCTTAAGAGAGTTGAGGGGAAAAGGGGCCGTAGGAAGAGGTTGTTTCTCCCTCTTATAGGTTGTAAGGATATCTCAGCGGCGTCTATTTCCCGCTGGATATCCTGTACAATAAAATTAGCTTACAAAGATCTGTCAGCTCGAGATCTCTCGTTTCTTCGGATACGTCCGCATGAGATTAGAGCTCTCTCGGCTAGTTGGGCTTTCTCCAACAACGTACCTTTGGAAGACATTCTTCGTGCCGCGGTATGGAAGTCGCAGTCTACATTTTCAACCTTTTATCTGCGCTCCATGTCTGCACAAACGGAAAACCTGTTCTCTCTGGGACCACTAGTGGCTTCTCAGCGAGTTATATGCTAATTTTGTTAAACACAACAATAACATACATTAAGATTGAAATTCTGTTCAATCCTTTCTCCTACTTTTAAAGGCGGTTGTGTTCAATAGTACTTCGTAATTAAATATAAAAATGCATGGTACTACATTGCCTGTAAGGACTGGAAGTGTTGGCCGATCCTCCCGACCTATGCTGAAAAGTCATCAGGTATTAAATGACTGGTAATGTATTTTTGACATAAAAATGAAGTTTTTTAAAGTAAAACATATTTTTATTAGAAAATACTTACCAGTCATTTCAGATTCCCACCTCCCATCCCCGCGTCGTCAACCAACACTTACTGTAAACTAAAAGTGAAAAGTTGGCCACGTGCAGCGGTGTTTACCGCCAACCGTGTATATCACACAGGGCGTGAGGAATACGCTAAACGCGTTCTTTTTTCTGGATGAATTAGGGTATGGAGATTATATATCAGGTATTAAATGACTGGTAAGTATTTTCTAATAAAAATATGTTTTACTTTAAAAAACTTCATTTCCATGGCAACAAAAATAAAATAACTTTAAAAATTTTCTTCTACCAAACTGGTTGGCAGATTTTCAAATTATTTTAAAGAAGTGTTCCTTGGCCGCCAGGGAGCGGTTTTTTTTGTGCCTTATATGGCTATAGTGTAAACTCAAAAAAATCTCCTCCTCTAAAAGTGTGAGGCCAATTTTCAAATAATTTTGTAGAAATGTTCCAAGGGTGACCCTCTATCAGATTCCTTCCAGCCAAGTTGATTGGTCGAAAAACATGGCCGCCAGCGGGCGGGGCTTTTTTGCCTAATATGGCTATAGTAAAAACTTGAAAAATCTTCTCCTCCGAAAGTGTTTGGCCAATTTTCAATTCTTTTTGTAGAAATGTTCATTGGGAAACCATCTATTAGATTCCTCCAAGCCATGTTGATTGGTCGAAAAACATGGCCGCCAGAGGGCAGGGCTATTTGGCCTTATATGGCTATAGTGAAAACTTGAAAAATCTCTTGTTAAGCAGGAAGCTTTTGAGTAAGATTTTAGAAAACCCTTGGTCAATTGTGATTTTTTTTGTAACAAAAATTAATAAATACTTAAATGAGTGAGTCGGGGCCATAATGGTTATCCGTTTGTTTTACATGTCTTTTGAAACTTGGAAATTAAATATAATATTCACATGTATGTCTCATGATTTATTTTTATAGACAACTAAAATGGCATTTAATTTTAACGGATGCGTCATTTATTCTTTTACCCGAAGTTGTAATATTTATAAACAATGCATAGTTTATAAATCACACATCTATGCAAAGGCAAATGTTTGAACAGTTTTATGTACCCAAACAAATGCAGTGCCTTCAGCGCTTTGATTTTTATTTCACTCGCATTTAAGTTTTTTGTCTTATTTACGAAGACAAAAGTGGTCCCTTCAAGACGTGAACCAACACCCCCTAATGCAGACTCTTATGTGTCATCATTGAGGTCAATTTCGGATTCTCCTTTTAATAGCAATTTTAACTTACTAAATGTTGTTTTCATGTTCAAAGAGATGTCTTGATTTGTGTAGAATTCATTTAATAATGTTAATCCATGAATATCTAAAGTAGGAACTGTTTCTAAGCTAAATATAGACCCTATTCTGTTGTGTAGGTTCGTGACCTTTAACATCGATTTTCGCGCATGCGCATTTCGATATGAAAAAGCGAGTGATATTATTTTATTTTAGACAAGTACAAGACGAATGTTTGACGCAAAGCGTCAAAGAGAAGCCGCAATATTTCGTTGTACATGTAGAAATAAGAAAAAAAGAACATTTTTAAATCCACAAACAATAGAACAATTTAAACTGTAGACGGTAATGCTGATATATTTCTCCTTTTGAAGACTTTTGTTTTCTTCAAATTACCTCCCTTTAAAGCAATACCAGGATATTTACCTTGTGATTCGAATAAGATTGACAAACATTGAAATTATATGAATGAATACTATTATTTAAATAAGTAACAACAGCAAAATTAAATTTAAGCCAAGATAAATGTGTACACATTTCGTTAATTTTTTATAGATACCCTAATGTATAGGTATGCATATAAAATTTATAAGCAAATGTTTTCATTTCAACGTTCCTAATGTTTGAATAGACTTAGGAAAGTCAAGAATACATATATAAATCAATGCAGTCTTTTCCGGCGACATTGATGCCTTGCATCAACTTTCTCTTGTTATCTGTATAATACAGTCATTTAATTATGTTTATCATCTGTAAAAGTGGCTGAAAGGTAACTTGAGATATGACTCAATAGATATAGAAAGAGATATAGAAAGAGATACAGATACAGATAGAGATAGATATATAACCCTTTTCCACATTCAACAAATCAGAAACAGATGACTTTGAAAGTATCATTGGCCTGAGGGTAAAAAAAAGAAAATATAGAAAATGTCTAAAAATAAATTTTGTACACATCTGGAGCAGATGACATTTGAAAACAATATGGCAAAAGGAGAAAATGCTTATGATGAGCAATATCTGTGTTTGCTACAAAGATTTCAACTCTAATCAATCCTGAAAGCCAATTAAGGAGCCGGGATAGCCACTTACGTAACTGTTTTAAAAGGCTTTGGTATTAAATCGACCGGGGAACAAACCCACGACCTCCCACACACTATAGATGGTACATGCAAAATAATGAAACATGCATGAACAAGCTTTAACCCTTTCCCTCATACGACAATTCTGCAGCAGACGACTTTGAACGTATTTTGTCAAAACATAAAAAATCTCCATAATTGAATGGATAACCTCTATGACAAAAAGTGGAAAACATTGTGACAAAAGGAGAAATTGCACGTTTTGTGCAATTTCTTCTTTTGTCACTATGTTTTCAAAAAGCTGTCTGCTGCAGAGGCGTCAGAAAGCGTCAATATGAGGGAAAGGGTTAACAAATGTTATGAAATGTACAAAACCTATATTACTGTAACATTGCATTTGCGAGTTAATATATTTCTTGGCAATCATCATTCATAGATAAAAAGAAATGAATCTATGATGAAACACCCACAATTTATTTGCCATTAACACCAGAAAACTGAGCATTCAGAGACAAAAGTTGCCCCAGTCAATATTAGGTTGTACATTTATTTGATCAAAGACTCAGCGTCAAAAAGAGCTTTTTGCTAGACTCCCATAATTATATACTTAACCCTTTCCCTCATATTATATAGACGCTTTCTGACGCCTCTGCAGCAGACAGCTTTTTGAAAACATTTTGCCACATTATGTTTTCCACTTTCAGTCATATGTTAGAGATTTTCTATTTTTTGACAAAACTTGTTCAAAGTCGTCTGCTGCAGAATTGTCGTATGAGGGAATGGGTTAACCAGTACCTGCTCCATTTTGTGTGGGAAAATCCCAAAGGCAAAATCACATGCTCATTAGGGATTTGGAACCTGAGGCCTTTGGTACGAGAGACCAACACTTTACCACTGCACCATTATATATCTTCTGATTTGTTGAATGTAGGAATTGTTGAATGTAGGAAAGTATCTAACTGAGTTATATCTCAAGTACTTTCAGCTGCTTTTGCAGATGCTAAACCTTCACTTAATTGATTTAACCCTTTCCCACATACATTAAATTTGCAGCAGGCGAATTTGAAATTATCAACTCAAAAATATAGAAAAAATCTCTATAAATGATAATACTCAGATTACTAAATACAGTTGCATGCGTGAAATAATTGTGACAAATGGAGAAATTGCTCTTTATATGAATTATTTAGCTTCTGCCACAATAATTTCAAAAGTCGTCTGCTGTAAAGGCGTCAGAAAGAGTAAATTTATATTAAGGGTTAACCCTTTTCCTCATATAAAGGCTTTCTGACGCCTCTGCAGCAGACGGCTTTTTGAAAACATAGTGACAAAAGAAGAAATTGCACAAAACGTGCAATTTTCCTTTTGCCACAATGTTTCCCACTTTTAGTTACAGGCTATGATAAATTCCATTTAGTTATAGAGATTTTCTAATTTTTTGACAAAATATGTTAAAAGTCGTCTGCTGCAGAATTGTTGTATGAGTGAAAGGGTTAATAACATGTAATGGTAAAAACATATGTTCTGACAAAGTTGATAAACATTGATTTATCAGCACGACCTTAATTTATAGAAGTGATTTACCAGGTAAAATACATGATAAAAAATCAAGGTAACTCGGCAGGTCTCGACACTCTTTACACTTTTCCGTATACAACAAATCTGCAGCAGACGACTTCGAAAACTGTGAGCAATATTAAAATATGGAATATCTCTATAAAAACAAATTTAATTTGTGAATACAGTTGAAAACATTGTGGCAAAAGGAGAAATTGCTTGTTTTGAGCAATTTCTCCTTTTGTCACAATGTTTTCAAAATTCGTCTGCTGCAGATGCATCATAATGCAAGTGGGAAAAGGTTAACTATCTTTCCCTCATTTAGATGCATTTTGATGTATCCGGTAGCAGATGTCTTTTGAAAACATTGTGGCAAAAGGAGAAATTGCTCATAACAAGCAGTTAACGTTCATTATTAGAGATTTTCTGTATCTTTGCTTAGAGGTTTTTTAAGTGGCCTAGCTTCTACGAAGTGTTCAGTGTGGGATAATTCATGCCCACATAACAAATGTGAAACTGCAGACTTTGATAACATCATATCTGTTGCAAATCTATTGAAAAATCTCTTTTTATGAATGTATATATAGTTCAAGTGAATTGTGTTACAACAATAATGTGACAATTAAATGAAGAAATTGCATATCATGAGTAATTTCTTCTATTTAAATTCCACAATGTTTTTAAAAAAAATAGACTTCACATCAGATACATCAAAATGTGTCTTCATGTAAGAAAGGGTTCAAGCAGTGATTTTCCAGGTTAAAGTTATAATAATGATTAAAATGGAATGTAACTCATTGAAAACTCTTTTAAAAATATCTGGCATCATGCAAAGACATATCTCATCGTTCAGAATTCTTGAAGTTCTATGGCTTATAATGGTGCAAAATCACTTTAACCCTTATTATGTCTCCCCCATTACATGGGGGTGACATATTGTTTTTGCCCGTAACGTCCGTCCTTCCGTCTGTCACACTTGTTTCCGCTCAATAACTGAAGAACGCTTGGGCGTAGGAACTTCATACTTGGTATGCAGGTTGGCCATGACCAGCAGATGACTCCTATTGATTTTGATGTCAAAAGGTCAAAGGTCAAGGTCATGGTGACCTTGTGAGATAAAAAATGGTTTCCGCTCAATAACTAAAGAATGCTTGGGCCGAGGAACTCCATACTTGGTATGCAGGTTGGCCATGCCCAGTAGAAGACCCTATTAATTTTGACGTCAAAGTCAAGGTCACAGTTACCTTGAGCTGAAAGGTCACAGTGACAACATTGTTTTTGCTTAATAACTGTAGAATGCTTTGGCCATGGAAGTTAATACTTGGTGTGCAGGTTGGTCACCACCAGTAGATGACCCCTATTGATTTTGAGGTCACTAGCTTAAAGGTCAAGGTCATGGTAACCTTCAGCTGACAAATGGTTTCCTCTCAATAACTAAAGAATGCTTATGTTGAGGAACTTCATACCTGGTGTGCAGGTTGGTCCTAACCAGTAAATGACCTTTATTGAATTTGTTTGATTTTGAGGTCACAAGGTCAAATGTCGAATGTCACGGTAACCTTCAGCTGAAAAATGTGTTTTACTCAATAACTTCATACTTGGTGTGCAGCTTGGTCCTAACCTGTAGATGACCCCTATTGATTTTGATGTCAGTAGGTCAAAGGTCAAGGTCACGGTGACCTTTGGCTGAAAAATGGTTTCCGCTCAATAACTGAAGATTGCTTGGGCCCAGGAACTTCATACTTGGTGTGCAGGTTGGTCACCTGAGCAGCAAATGACCCCTATTGATTTTGAGGTCACTAGGTCAAAGACCAAGGTCATGGTAACCCTCAGCTGAAAAATGGTTTCCGCTCAATAACTGAGGATTGTCACTGTTGCTTCATCTCCAGTCCAAAACTAAAAAATTCATCTCCATCATTTCTTTTCCTCCCCTACGACCACACAAATGGGGAGACAAGCGCTTTTTCAAAAAGCATTCTCTAGTTATAAACGCTTTCTGACGCCTCTGCAGCAGACGGCTTTTTGAAAACATAGTGACTAAAGAAGAAATTGCACAAAACATGCAATTTCTCCTTTTGCCACAATGTTTTCCACTTTTAGTCATAGGTTATCCATTCAATTATGGAGATTTTGTATGTTTTGACAAAATACGTTCAGTCGTCTGCTGCAGAAATGTCGTATGATGGAAAGGGTTAAGCCCTTTCCCACATACAGCAAATCTGCAGCAGATGAATTCTAGTAAAATATATGGAAACTAAAAATGTTGAAAAATTATTGAAAAAAATGGAAAATATTGCGGCAAAAGGAGAAGTTGTTCATTATGAGCAATTTTCCTTTTGACATAATGTTTTTCAAACAATGTCTACTGCAGAGCCGTCAGAAAGCGTCCGTATGTGGGTTATCGGTAACTGCATGTTTACAAAAAACAAAACATGCAAAACTATTTCTCTTTCTCAGAACAAGTTTTTCTATGTTTTCCCCTAATTCTCAACAAATGAAACAAAAACAAATTGAAGGGTGAAAACTTGTTACATTCCTGAGAAAAAATTGGTGCAGTTCATAGAAAAACATGAAATCTTGTAGACTTTCATGTCAGTTATAGATAAGAAGTAGAATATTCTGACAGCTGGGTTGTGATGTTATATGTAAAGAGGTGGTTAACACTATTTACTGTAGTCATGAATGAACATGAATTACCTTGTTCATGAACTTTTTAAATTGACAGTCATGAACATGTCAAGACATTGTTGGAAAAGAAGTCTTAGACTTATTATGGGCATTAAGGCTACCTTTTTCCACAATGATTATTTTTTGTTAATTCACTTTTTACCAATACAGTTTAATAGTGAACCATCCTCGGTACCCAGGCTATTCATAATATGATGTCATATATTTTATAAATAGCCTGGGTACCAAGGTTGTAGTAAACTTGATACATTTATTGTTTTATTACTGTGTCCACAATATTTAGATTTTTATTTTGATAAAGCAAATAATTAACCCTTTCCCTCATATAGACACTTTCTGACGCCTCTGCAGCAGACAGCTTTTTGAAAACATAGTGACAAAAGAAGAAATTGCACAAAACGTGCAATTTCTCGTTTTGCCACAATGTTTTCCACTAAATTTTGTCATAGGTCATCCATCCATTCAATTATGGAGATTTTCAATTTTTTTAACAAAATACTTTCAAAGTCGTCTGCTGCAGAATTGTCGTATGAGGGAAAGGGTTAAAGCAGACGGCGTTTTGAAAACATAGTGACAAAAGAAGAAATTGCACAGAACGTGCAATTTCTCCTTTTGTCACAATGTTTTCCACTTTTAGTCATAGGTTATCCATCTGACAAAATACTTTCAAAGTCGTCTGCTGCAGAATTGTCGTATGAGGGAAAGGGTTAAAGCAGACGGCGTTTTGAAAACATAGTGACAAAAGAAGAAATTGCACAGAACGTGCAATTTCTCCTTTTGTCACAATGTTTTCCACTTTTAGTCATAGGTTATCCATCTGACAAAATACTTTCAAAGTCGTCTGCTGCAGAATTGTCGTATGAGGGAAAGGGTTAAAGCAGACGGCGTTTTGAAAACATAGTGACAAAAGAAGAAATTGCACAGAACGTGCAATTTCTCCTTTTGTCACAATGTTTTCCACTTTTAGTCATAGGTTATCCATCTGACAAAATACTTTCAAAGTCGTCTGCTGCAGAATTGTCGTATGAGGGAAAGGGTTAAAGCAGACGGCGTTTTGAAAACATAGTGACAAAAGAAGAAATTGCACAGAACGTGCAATTTCTCCTTTTGTCACAATGTTTTCCACTTTTAGTCATAGGTTATCCATCTGACAAAATACTTTCAAAGTCGTCTGCTGCAGAATTGTCGTATGAGGGAAAGGGTTAAAGCAGACGGCGTTTTGAAAACATAGTGACAAAAGAAGAAATTGCACAGAACATGCAATTTCTCCTTTTGTCACAATGTTTTCCACTTTTAGTCATAGGTTATCCATCTGACAAAACACGTTCAAAGTCGTCTGCTGCAGAATTGTCGTATGAGGGAAAGGGATAAGGCACTGCGATAAAAAAATGTTCAACGACGGACTTCTCTGCCTGTAGTCATATATTATGATGAGTCATTGAAAAAGTTCTTGGCATATGTAAACAAAGCTTATAAACATCAACTATTTCTAAAGGAACAATTTTTGGAATGAATATAAGAAATGATACACTTAACTTATTACCATTTCCTTCATGCAGATGCATCTGCAGCAGCCTGCTTTTGAAAACATTGCGGGAAATGGGGCAATTTCTCTAAGGTAGTCTGCTGCAAATGCGTCAACATATGGGGAATGGTTAACTGAATTTCAATTATATTTTAGGGCAAAAGTACATTTACTCATGACCCCTGGGTCATTAACCCTTTCCCCCCTAAAACATATCTGCGGCAGACGACACTGAAATTGTCAAGGCAAACGCATGGAAAAGTTCTAGAAATGTAGGTATGATTACTGAAAAGTTAAATTATAGAATTCAGTTAAAAACAATTGTGGCTAAAGGAGAAATTGCTTTTTGTCCCCCGCTTTTAGCGAAAGCGTGGGGACTATTATTTCTCATTCGTCAGTCCGTCAGTCCGTCAGTCCCTCCGTCACGCTGTCACAAAAACTTTAACCTTGGTCATAACTTCTGAACCGTAATAGGTACTGCTTTCATATTTCACATGTGTATTCCTTGTGACAACCCCTTTCCATCAATACCAATTTTTTTGACCTTGTGACCTTGACCCTGGCGGGGGACCATAATTCTCTGAATTTGCTTGTTTTGAGCAATTTCACCTTTTATTACAATGTTCTCAAAAGTCGTCTGCTACAAATGCGTCATGATGTGTCTATAAGTGGGAAAAGGTTGAATCCTGCATGGGTTACCACACTGCTTCATGGCATGGACTTAGTGGTGTAATAGATAAAGCATCTGCCTCAGGTGCAGAAGGTGACAGCTTCGATCCCCGGGCCGGGTCATGCCAATGATTTTAAAAATGGCTTTCCCTACAGTTGGCGCCTCTGCAGCAGACAGCTTTTTGAAAACATAGTGACAAAAGAAGAAATTGCACAAAACGTGCAATTTCTCCTTTTGCCACAATGTTTTCCACTTTTAGTCATAGGTTATCCATTCAGTTATAAAGTTTCCTATTCTTTGGCAAAACATGTTCAAAGTCGTCTGCTGCAGAATTGTCGTATGAGGGAAAGGGTTAAGGATGTGGGGTTAGCATTTTCAACTGACTCTCTGGTGTCAGGATAAATGAGCCATTAAAACTGGTAATTAACGCAGGAAACGCTGTGATGTAACTGAAAAATGACTGAAAGTGGCATAAAACACCAAACAAATCAACACTGCTTCATGGATTCCATGAATTATTCATGAAGCTATATTTGATGCATTTGTCTCATTTGCACTTCATGTTTTTCTCATGAAGACTTCATGAAGTCTCATCATGAAGTATTCCTTCATACTTCATGAATAGTTCATGAAGTATGAGTTAACATTTGACAGGGGCTTAACCCTTTCCCTCATACGACAATTCTGCAGCAGACGACTTTGAACGTAGTTTGTCAAAACATAGAAAATCTCTTTAATTGAATGGATAACCTATGACAAAAAGTGGAAAACATTGTGGCAAAAGGAGAAATTGCACGTTTTGTGCAATTTCTTCTTTTGTCACTATGTTTTCAAAAAGCCGTCTGCTGCAGAGGCGTCAGAAAGCGTCTATATGAGGGAAAGGGTTAAGGTCACATGTGTGACCAGGTATACTTACAAGCTGAATGATGCATGCCATTCTGTAAGTGAAAATGTCATTTATCCCTTTCCCACATAAAACAAATCTGTAACAGATGGCTTTTAAAACAGCAATATTAAAACTTGGTATATCTCTATACATGCAAATATAGTTAGTGACTATAGTTGAAAACATTGTGGCAAAAGGTGAAATTGCTCATCATGAGCAATTTCTCCTTTTGCCACAATGTTTTCAAAAGTCTTCTGCTGCAGAGGCATCAGAAAGCGTCTATATGAGGGAAAGGGTTATAATGTATTCTTACAATGTGGAATGATGTATGCCATTCCGTAATTGTAAATGTCATTTATAATGGCGGGTAACAAGGTTTTCTTGGCACCGTGAACCGTTTGAGTGAGACTCCAATATATTAACCCAGTCTAGAATATTGTGTTTTCTTTATGATTTAATTGTCTGACAAGTTCACCCTTTCCTTCATACAGACAGTATTTTGACACTTGTGCAGCAGACTTCTTTTGTCGAAAACTTTGTGGGAAACAGAGAAATTGCTCAAACTAAATGTTTTCAACTCTGCTATAATTATTATAGATAAATAGTATATGGGGGCTATATAGGAGTCACGCTTGTTGGTTTGTCGGTCCGTTGGTCCCTTGGTCGGTCGGTCCATTGGTCGGTCGGTCCATTGGTCGGTCGGTCTGTTGGTCTGTGGACATTTCTTGTGAACACTATTTCTCAGCAACCCTTGGTTAGAATTTAATATAACTTCACAAGAATGATTGATACCAAGCCTAGTTGTGCATATTGTCGGCATGTTGCACTGGAATTATTTTTAAATGAGTTGTGGCCCCTTGAATTTCTCATACATATGTATATTGTCAGGCACCAGCCGGGGGTATTCATCACCTTCAGTGATATTTCTAATTCTAGCAGATTTGTTTATATGTTGTTTTCTTTGATGACTTGAAAGCAGCCGACTATGAATCATCCTTCCAGGTGAATAGTTAACCCTTTCCCAAATATGACAACTTGGCAGCAGACGTCTTTAACGCTTTCCCACAGACAACAAATATGCAGCAGACGACTTTGAAATCATCTTGGTGAAATTATTTAAAATCTCTGTAAATGAAGGTATGATTACTTAAAAAGGTTGAAAACAGTGTGGCAAAAGGGGAAATTGCTCTTTTTCAACTCAATTCAATGATTATACTACCCTTTATAGATATTTTCCATATTTTAGTATGTTTTTAAAGTCGTCTGCTGCAGATATGTTGTATGTGGGAAACAGTTAATTAGATCAATGTCAAGAGTTTATATTCTAAATTTCACCTGCAGAAAGTTTATCGACTCACATTGTAACTCTCTAAAGCATTTTGACGCATTCACCTCAGATAACTTACAAACAAGTTATGGCACAAGGCAAAATTGCTTCTGATGAGCATTTTTTTACTTTGATATTTTTGCCAAGATAGTTCAAAGTCCTAGTTCTATGTGGGAAACGGTTTACCTGATCATTATTTTTGTATTTTTCAGTTGACACTATGGGACACAGGCGGCATGGAGCGGATGAGTTTCATAGGTCAGAGTTATTATCGAGGCGCCAACGCCGCTCTCCTCTGTTACAGCATCAACAACAAAGAAACATTCTCCATCCTATCCCAGTATATACTCGATATCGTCATGAATGCTGAAGGGGCCAAAATATTTCTGTGCGGGAATTTCGCGGACTGCGAGGGTGAAGATAAAGTTAACGATATTGATATTGAAGGTTTTACGCGGGAATGCGGCAACGTTCTTTCAGGTTCTTATCAGATCTCGTGCAAAGACAACGAGGGCGTGAATGAAATGTTCAGTGACATGGCGCGCGTGTTGCACGAGGAGGCGATGAAAAAGAATATGACATTGAGGAAGGATTTGGTGATACGGCCAGGGGAGACGCCGGAGGAAGAATCATTACAGAAGAGAAAGTGTTGTACGTCCTCCTAGCCTTTACAGATCTGTGTGCATTTTCCCAGAGGCTTACCTTACTTAACTGCAGAGCTCCAGATATGGAGCGTTTTTCATGTTCTAAAATCCTTATTTGACCCTCTAACCCTATGTTGTGGGTACTCAAAAGAATCGTCTAGGGTTTGCTTTAATGATAAGAGATAAATTGTGGGGGAAAGAGCTGAATACCCCTCCTTTTCTGGACCTCTATAAGTTAGTAATACTTTCCAAACATACAGCAAATTTGCAGCAGACGACTTTGAAAATATCTAGGCAAAATTTTAAAATATCTCTTTATATGAAATGTTGATTTTTGAAAAGAGTTGAAAACATATGGCAAAAGGAGAACTTGCTCAGTAAGAGCAATTTCGTCTTTTGCCACAATATTTTCAATAGTCCTCTGCTGCAGAGGCATAAGAAAGCATCTGTATGAGGGAAAGGGATAAGAGGGCCTATCATATCTTTCTTATTACTGACATTATACCCTATGTTGTGAGTACTCAAAGGAATAATAAAGTATCTTAATCCTTCCCCACTTGTAGATGCTTTCTGACACCTCTGCAGCAGATGCCTTTTGAAAACATAGTAGTAAAAGGAGAAATTACTCATGATTGAGAAATTACTCATGATTGAGAAATTACTCATGATTGAGAAATTACTCATGATTGAGAAGTTTGTCCTATTCCCACAATGTTTACAACTTTATTCAATAATTGTTCTGTCATTTACAGAGAATTTCCATATGGAACCCATTTTTGATGCCACTTAGCAGTCATAGTTTTTTCAAACAATCAGTATGGCTTGAATAATTTTGTATACCCACAACATAGGGTTTGAAGGTCCAATAAGGATTTTAGGACATGGAACAATCGGTCCTTATTTAGAGCACTCTTTTCCCATCATTTTTAGCTTGACTATTCAAAGAATATGAGAGCTATACTACTCACCCTGGTGTTTGCGTCCACGTGTGACACATTGATTCAAGTTTTGCATGCAAGTTCACCATAGCTCAGTAATTACTGGATGTGTTGCATTGAAACTTTCTACAATGCTTTCCCAATAATAATGATCAAGTTTGATAACTTAACCCTTTCCCTCATACGACAATTCTGCAGCAGACGACTTTGAACGTATTTTGTCAAAACATAGAAAATCTCCATGACAAAAAGTGGAAAATATTGTGGCAAAAGGAGAAATTGCACATTTTGTGCAATTTCTTCTTTTGTCACTATGTTTTTCAAAAAGCCGTCTGCCGCAGAGGCGTCAGAAAGCGTCTATATGAGGGAAAGGGTTAAAAAGAGGTGAAAACTTGTGACGAAAGGAGTAATTGCTCATCATGAGCAATTACTCATTTCGTCATAGCGTTTTCAAAAGTCGTCTGCTGCAGATATATCAGAAAAGGTCTGTATTGTGGGAAAGGGTTAATATGTCATCAGCTGCGTAGGTAACCAAGGTATTTAAAAAAAAAAGAAAAAAATCATTTGCTGCAGATGCGTCCGACAAAAATGGGAAAATTTCTCCTTTTACTACAATGTTTTCAAAAAGTCATTTGCTGCAGATGCTTTTAAACTCATCAGCATGTGAGAGAGATTTTATATTTAGAGGAAATGTTTTTGGAAAAAAGCAAAATTCCAAATCTAAAGTGGTCAGTCAAAAGGATAAATATTTTTCAAACAGCAGGGGGGATGAATCATTTGCAATATTTCACCCTTTCCCATATGCAGACACATTTTGACAAATTGACATGTCTACAATTGACAACTTTTGAAAACATTGCGAAAAAATGAAGTTTTTAAAGTAAAACATATTTTTATTAGAAAATACTTACCAGTCATTTATTACCTGATATATAATCTCCTAACCCTTAATTCATCCAGAAAAAGAACTCGCCTAGCGTATCCCTCACGCCTGTGTGATATACACGGTCACCGGTAAATACCGGCGCACGATGTCAACGTGTCACTTTTAGTTTTCAAGTAAGTGTTGGTTGACGACGCGGGGTTGGGAGGCGGGAATATGAAATGACTGGTAAGTATTTTCTAATAAAAATATGTTTTACTTTAAAAACTTCATTTTTATGTCAAAAATACATTACCAGTCATTTATTACCTGATGACTTTTCAGCATCGGTCGGGAGGCATCTGCCAACACTTCTAGTCCTACAGGTAATGCAGCACATTGTAGTTATTTTTATTTAATTTATTTACTTAGTACTGAGACACAACAGCCTGTGAAAGTAGGAGAATGGATTGATAAAATTCAATCGTTAAGTACTTTATTGTTGTGTCTAATATGTAATTTAGCATATAACTCGCTGAGACGCCACCAGTGGCCCCAGAGAGTGAAGATTTTCAGTTTGTTTAGACATAGATCGCAGGTAGAAATTTGAAAAAGTCGATTGAGATTTCCATACCGCGGCACGAGGAATATCCTCTAAAGGCACATTGTTGGAAAAGGCCCAACTAGCGGAGAGTGCTCTAATTTCATGTGGACGAATCCGTAAAAACGAGAGATCGCGAACTGAAAGATTAGTGTAGGCTAATTTAATTGTACAGGATATCCAGCGGGAAATAGAAGCCGCTGATATATCCTTACATCCTATCAGAGGGAGAAACAACCTCTTCCTACGGCCCCTTGTCCCTTTAAATCTCTTAAGGTAAAGCTTAAGAGCTCTAACGGGACATAGAAGTCTGTCGGCATCCAACGGACCACAGCTCGCAGAAAGACTGGGAACCGTGATTGGTTTAGGAAGGACCGAAGGTAACTGGTTCTTGGCTAAAAAACCTGACTGACAAAGTAGAGTGAACGAGCCATCAGATTCATTGAATCTGATAAAGCCGGTTTCTACTGAAAGCGCATGCAACTCACTTCTACGACGCGCGGTCGCAAAGGCAAGAAGAAAGACAGTTTTGTAAGTTAAAAATTTTAACGAAGCAGAAGACAGAGGTTCGTACGGCGCCTTTGTAAGAGACCAAAGAACGCCAGATAAATCCCATTTTGGAGTTAAACTCCTACAAACGGGTTTATCTAGTTCGAATGATCGCATAAGTTCCGAGAGAAATGGATTAGCACCAATACTCTCTCCCCCTTTGAACTTAAGCGTATTCGAAAGCATTGAACGATAACCTTTTATTGTGCTAACAGCTAGATCTTTATCTTCAAAAAGAAAAAGAAAGAATTCGGCAATCCTAGCTACAGAGGGACACTCAGGATTGATCGACCTAGCATGACACCAATCTGAGAAGACTGTCCACTTGGAATCATAGACGATTCTAGTGGATCGTCTTCTGGATTGAGCGATGCGAGAGGCAACTTTTTGAGAAAAGTTTCTCTCTCGGATCGATCGCTTGATAATGTCCAAGCGTGAAGATGAAGCATTGCCGGGTTGGTATGAAGATGCCGCCCCGGTTGCTGAAAAGAAGGTCGTCTTGAAGAGGAAGACGTACTGGTTGTGCCGACAGGCAGGCCAGGAGGTCGTTGAACCAAGACCTCTGGGGCCAAAATGGCGCTATCAACAGGATTATGCACTGTTGAGAACGAAGAACCTTTTGTAGTACGATCGGGACCAGAATGAACGGGGGAAACGCGTACCCGAATAGACGGTCCCAATCGAGGGTCAGTGCGTCCACTGCCCAGGCTGCAGGATCGTACATCGGTGACACATAAAGTGGCAGCCGATGGTTGACTCTGGTGGCGAAAAGATCCACCAGTGGTGTCCCGATCCGCATGAATACAGAGTTTACTACACTCTGATTCAGTGTCCATTCCGCCGGAAGAACTTTGTTTTGGCGGGATAGACTGTCCGCTAAGACATTCAAATGGCCGGGGACGTGTTTTATTAAGACTACTAACGACGTCGCCTGGCACCAAAGGAGTAACTTCCATGTCTCCAGAAAGAGTAGATGGGAGTGCGTTCCTCCTTGCCTGCGAATGTAGGACACAACAGTAGTATTGTCCGTCGACAATAAAACAGTTGTGTTCGCAACGGAGGCAGAGAACTGTTTGAGAGCTAGCAGGACTGCTCTCAATTCTAAGTTGTTTATGTGCAAACAACGTTCCTCCGCTGTCCACATGCCCTGGGATGTTAGGCCCTGTGGCTCTAAATGAGCTCCGCAACCCACAGCACTGGCATCTGTAACAAGGTACAGATCCGGAGGTGATGTGATCAAGGGCACCCCTTGTAGATAGATTAACGGATCCAGCCACCACCGAAGGTGTGACTAGAAGAAATCCGTCAGAGCTATCTCCTGTTCCAGTGAGTCCACAGACGGACGCCACCGGTACAGAAAAAGATACTGAAGGGGCCGCATGTGGAGCCTGCCTAGACTGACTAGGTCGGCTGCTGCACTCAGGGACCCCAGAAGTGACAGCATGGACCGGGCTGTTACCATAGCCTGGTCCAGAGTGAGTCTGATCTTCCGGAAAAGAGAATCGATTCTGTCCGAAGGGACCCGAATCACCGCTAGGTCGGTGAGAAAGGTCATCCCTACGAATGTAAACCTCTTTGACGGAACTAAGTCCGACTTCTGCGTATTGGGAATAAGGCCCAATCGCAGAATGGTCCGCCAGGCTAGAGACAGATCGTGAAGGAGAATTAAACGATCTGCTCTGTGGAGTAGCCAGTCGTCGAAGTATTGAAGAAGCTGGGGCCCGTTCATTCGTAGAAAGGCTCCCACAGCATTTATAATCTTCGTGAATACTCGAGGTGCGGACTTGAGGCCGAAGGGAAGTGCCCTGACTTGGTACACTTCTCCATTTACCACAAACCGAAGGTATTTCCTCGACGAGGAAGCGATCGGAATGTGGTAATAGGCGTCTGTGAGGTCTAACGAGACCGCCCAGTCGTCCTTCCGAATAGCCATTCTGATGGAGCGGGCCAACTCCATTTTGACTTTCTCGACCGGTATTAATAGATTCAGGGCTGACAAATCTATCACCGGTCTCCACCGACCGTCTTTTTTTCGGAACGAGAAAAAGACGGCTGTAGAAACCCCGAGAAACGGGGCTTCGGTTTAGCATAATTCCGGCCCGTGGAAGGAGGTTGTTTAGGCGGTACAGCCTTCACTTCCTGTTTCTGCTTTTTCGCCGGGGGCTTCCTAGTATTAGTCCATTTAGCCGCCGGTGCAGAGTATTTACGACTCTGTGACAAAGCATTTACTGCACTCGCCGAAAGGCGTCTGGATTGTTCTGACGAATCAGTAACAGTCACTGCAGCAACCCTTCCACCAAAGAGAAGATTGGAGGATAAGGGGGCGGCTCTTAAGCTGTCCTTGCTATTTTGTAGCAGAGAAGAGGATTTGACAAGTGTCGCATCTCTCCTCGCGGACAGCATTTCCGTGGCGTTCTGCAATTTCAGAGCCATCAGGTGCCGATTCCCCGTATCAAAAGCCTCCAGAATTCTGCTAGCCCCTCTGCTAGAGACATTCTCCTCTTTAAGTAGAAGTGCCAGAGCTATGGCGAAATGATCGTCATGTGAAGCCACCATGACTCCCAGACGCGCTCTGGCCTCCCATCTCTCAACCAGTTTAGCACTAACTGTGATTGAGGTGGGTGCAGTTAATCCCAAAGTGGACGCATCTCCGTCTAAGGCCGGCACTTTAACGGGAAAGAACTCCTTCGAAGCTACATAAGCCTTAGGAGACACCCATTCCTTAGAGATGGCCAGTGGGACCGACCAGGCTGACTCAACAGTGTCTAATGACCTGGTGGACTGCAGTTGGTCCAATAACCTTCCCAAGTTATTCGCCTGCGGAAGTAACTGTAATGGAGTTGTAGACCCTCCTATCTCCGCATTATGTTCTTCCAAACTTGAAAGGTTTTTACGACGTGGGGGAGCGTCGATCTTAGGGCAGAGCGTACTAGGCACTACCCTAAAAACTTCTTCAATAGCCTGCTGCAGGGACCAACGATCCGCAGCCGGCTCGTCTTCTATAGGTAATAGACTTTCCGTTTCTTCGTCAGACGAAGAAGTGGAGGATTGTCTAGGCCTACGACGAGAAGTATTGTGCTTAACCGGACTTCCCACCGGTTGACCAATTTCCGATCCAGAAATGGATTCATTCTCTGATAAATCCATAAGCTGGTGACGATCATGTGAACTCAACCTTCTATCCGCAGCAGAGAAAGGTTGCACAGAGTCAATCATCGGAGCCGAACTCACTGTATGTGATCTTTTCGACTTCCCCTTAACGGAACAAGCAATATTCCGATCGGGGGATTGCCTTTCAAAGGACTGCCTCTTGGAGAGGTGTCCTTCCGGGAGTCGTAAATTCCTATAATCAGGAATTTGACGATCACGGTAGGCATCACTAACCTGTCTGTCATAGAACCGATCACTCCTTCGTAATGAAGGTTGGTAACGTGGAGGAGTAATATCTCTTGAATAATACACTGTTCCCCTAGGAGAACGGAATGATTTTCTCGATATGTACTCTCCGTAATCTATGTCAGCAGATTGGTTATTAAAACCTGGTAAACCAGTGTTCTGAATATCCAAATAATCAGGCTGTGCTGCGAAAGAATGATAACGTGTATCTATCCGATCGAGACGCACTGATCCCGGTTGCCTGGTACCGGGTTGCCCGGTACCTGGTTGACCGGTGGCAGGTCGAGTCATGTATGAATGACTGCCTTGCTGATTCTCCCATTCATCGTGAAATGAATGACCCATGTCCTCATTCCCGGTGTATGGATTAGTCATGCTGAATTGACTGACAGAATGCCCGGTCGCTTCATGCAGCCCGGTGCCCGGTCTAGTCATTTCAGAATGACTGCCTGGTTGCCCGGTGACTGGTCGTATCATTCTAGAATGATTGCCCGGTTGCCCGGTGACCGGTCTCGTCATTTCAAAATGACTGCCTGGTTGCCCGGTGCCCGGTTGCCCGGTGCCCGGTTGCCCGGTGCCCGGTTGCCCGGTGCCCGGTTGCCCGGTGCCCGGTTGCCCGGTGCCCGATTTAACCAAGGTAATATGACTGTCCAGTTTCCTGGAACCCGGTTGCCCGGTACCCGGTTGCCCGGTACCCGGTCGCCCGGAGTCATAAGGGTTTTGCTCGGAAGCATCACCCTGTGGACCAATGATAGGCAATTGTAATGCTCCATCACCGGTCCCCAAATTCTGCCCGCCGACCGGGTAATTTGGAACTCTGCTGTAGGCTTCCGAAGAATGCCTATCAACTGAGTGTGGTGAAAGAGGGGGCCATTCTGTTAGGTTTCCCTGAGAATGCCCCATTGCCTCACCCGAAGGTTCAGCACTAACACCAGTCGTCTGTTTTTGACCAGACGATATCATACGTTCCTCCGAACTTCGAGACGGTCCCGTCGTGGCTGTTACAGAGGCGTATGTCTTGACTGAAGATTGAAAAGCTCTGCTTTCCTTCCGTCTAATCAACCCAGTCGTGGAGTCTGTTGGGGAAAAACCCTCGAATTCCCCTTCGCTCGTAGAGCTAATACTTACCTTCTTCTTCAAGGAACAGTTTAACTCTTACGGCTTTTGTGAGTCCTCCTCGATATGGCCTGTTTCCAAACGGAAGCCGACCATAACGAACAGAACTCACATGGTGAATCCTTTGTGCACTTAGTGCACGCAATGCAGGAAGAGTGCGTGTCCCACAAGGCCACTAAATGACCGCATGAGCCACGCCTCTGTTCACCATTATGTGACATAGTATAAATACAAAATCAAATTACGAAGTTCAAAAACAAAAAATAATATTTTCTATTCTTTTATTTCACTACTCGTTTTTACGGACGTAATTCAATGAAAAAATATTTTTTAAATATTCTCCAAATGTCTATGTAATTATACAAAACAACAACAAAGGCGATAAACAATATTATCGCTACCGGATCGGGAAATCTCACCGTTGAAAATTAATTGAAAAATTAATGCACGGTCATTCAAGACCCGACTCGTAACTGAAATAGTGGGTGGGGTAACCACCCGCGGCTCTCAGCTAGTTGTTACTACAAAAAAAACACAACTTAAACACAAACAATAAATAAACAAAGTTCAAGTTCAAGAAGTAAATGTACAGTTTAACTGAATGAATTGACCCGTTAAAGCGAAAGCTTTAACTAGACAACGAAAATAAATTTAGAAAAATGAAAATAAATTCAAGCCTGTAGGTCGGTGTGTCCAGGAAACTAAAAGTGACACGTTGACATCGTGCGCCGGTATTTACCGGTGACCGTGTATATCACACAGGCGTGAGGGATACGCTAGGCGAGTTCTTTTTCTGGATGAATTAAGGGTTAGGAGATTATATATCAGGTAATAAATGACTGGTAATGTATTTTTGACATAAAAAGAGAAATGACCCATGATGAGCAATTTCTACTTTTCTATTCAGTAAAGAAACTTTGCCAAAAATTGAAGATGCTTTCAAAGTCATATCTGCTACAGATATGTTTTATGAGGGAAAGGGTTAATTTTATTATTGATTAACCCTTTACCTCATATAGACACTTTCTGACGCCTCTGCAGCAGACAGCTTTTTGAAAACATAGTGACAAAAGAAGAAATTGCTCGTTTTGAAGAAATTGCTCACAATGTTTTCCACTTTTAGTCATAGGTTATCCATTCAATTAAAGAGATTTTCTGTTTTATGACAATATATGTTCAAAGTCGTCTGTTGCAGAACTGCTGTATGAGGGAAAGGGTTAATATATTTATTGATTAACAGTTAAATAGTTTAAATTTTTAAATCATTGTGAATTGTTTATTATAGATTATATAATGAATGATTTATTTTAATCTTTAATAATCTCTATATATATACTAGGTGCCAACTTTGTTAAACATGTGATTTTTCGCTTTAATTGTCTCTTCATTGTAAATATTTATGTTTATTTTCAGCCATACAATAGGTAAACATGTCTTATAGTATGTACGTTTAGGGAAACCTAAGAATTCACAGTAATGAAATGTTTGAACTTTATAAACATCTGGTTTAAACTTTGGAAAAATCTCTATAGCTGAAAGTGTATAATGATTGAATGGGGTTGAACAAAAAAAGTGCTAAATGGAGAAATTGCTCAATTTCTCCTTTTTTCACAATTTTTTTAAAAGTCCACTGCTTCAGATGCATCATAATGTGTCTGCAAGCGGGAAAGGGTTAACCCTTTCCCTCATATAGACGCTTTCTGACGCCTCTGCAACAGACGGCTTTTTGAAAACCTAGCGACAAAAGAAGAAATTGCTCAAAACGAGCAATTTCTCCTTTTGCCACAATGTTTTCCACTTTTAGTCAAAGGGTATCCATTCAATTATTTTCTAAGTTTTGACAAAATATGATCAAAGTCGTCTGCTGCAAAATTGTCGTATGAGTGAAAAGGTTAACCCTTTCTCACATATAGAGATGCTTTATGATGCCTCTGCAGCAGACAGCTTTTTGAAACATAGTGACAAAAGAAGAAATTGCACAAAACGTGCAATTTCTCCTTTTGCCACAATGTTTTCCACTTTTTAGCTCGCCAGTACGAAGTACAGGAGAGCTTATGTGTTACCCCCGGCGTCGTCGGCGGCGTCGGCGGTGGCGTAGACACCTAGGTTTAAGGTTTGGGTTTAAGGTTTGTGTTTAAGGTTTTCATTTGGGTTTTAAGGGTTTATACCTTTAGGAACCATTTGTCATCCATCTACGCACACCACTACACCCGTCCTGACCCTGGGTGAAGGTCAAGGTCATTTCTACTTGGTTCTACTTGGTTCAGTTACAAGGTTTAAGGTTTGCGTTTAACGTTTAACATATCACTCTGCATTCACTATTATGACATTGATTGCTTTCATATTTAGTTTATACATTTAGGAACTATTGGTCATCCATCTACGCACACCACTACACCCGTTCTGACCCTGGGTCAAGGTCATTTCTACTTGGTTCAGTTACAAGGTTTAAGGTTTGCGTTTAACGTTTAACATATCACTCTGCAGTCACTAGTATGACATTGATTGCTTTCATATTTAGTTTATACATTTAGGAACTATTGGTCATCCATCTGCGCACACCACTACACCCGTCCTGCACCTGGGTCAAGGTCAAGGTCATTTCTACTTGGTTCAGTTACAAGGTTTAAGGATTGCGTTTAACGTTTAACATATCACTCTGCATTCACTATTATGACATTGATTGCTTTCATATTTAGTTTATACATTTAGGAACTATTGGTCCATCTACGCACCCCACTACACCCGTCCTGACCCTGGGTCAAGGTCAAGTTATATCAGAGTTATTGCCCCTTTTCTGTCAAAAAATCTAACTTTTTCGTCACGTTTTCAAATAACTTTTTTTCTACTCAAAGGATTAGATTGAAACTTCTGACAAATGTTTATATCAATTTTTGTGATGGGTTCACAAAAGGGGGATAATCCAAATATTTTTTATATCAGAGTTATTGCCCCTTTTCTATCAAAAATTAAAATTTTCTGACAAGGCGCCGGCAGGTGACACACGTGCTCTGGGGAGCACTCCATTCTAGTTGAACTTAGAATTTTTGTCAAAAGTATTGAAAAAGGTGTATTATCTTGCAATAGGTGATACTGTGCGACTTTACCTAATACTTTAACTGTTCTGAAGATGGCCCTGATAGGCGAGCTATATTGTCCTCCGACAACTCTTGTTGTCATAGGTTATCCATTCAATTATGGAGAATTGTCGTATGAGGGAAAGGGTTAACCCACTCCCTGATACAGACTACTTTACAATAGTAGATGACTTTTAAAATCATTGAGGGGGGAAGGATTAATCTCTAACAACATGTAGTCTTTTCTTATTATCCCACAATGTTTTCAACTCATGTTTAATCCGTTCCCACATACAAGAAGTTTGCAGCAGACGACTTTGAAATCATATTGACAAAAAAAATGAAAAAAAATCCATAAATAAGAGTTACATTATTAACATACTTGAAAACATTGTGGCAAAAGGAGACATTGCGCATCATGAGCAATTTCTCCTTTTGTCACAATGTTTTCAAAAGTTGCTGCTGTAAAGGCGTCAGAATGAATGTATATTGTTTTATGGCGCATCGACAGCTAAGGTCATTTAGCGCGCAATTAAATTTAATTATTCATGATCCCTGGGTAAACAAACCAGTACTAGGCTAGAAAATGTGCCTTGCCCAAGGGCACTCCACCATGACGGTAGTGCCGCCACTGGGGATCGAACCCGGGACACCCGGTTTCGAAATCCCCGACGCTAACCACTCGACCACAGCGGATTCCTGCTGCTGTAAAGGTGTCAGAAAGTGTTGTTGGCATGTTGGATAGGGTTAAGAATTGTACTACGTCTTTAATAATGGTCGTAATGAGTTTCCCTCCTTGGCGCTCAGTATTGTTGGTTTAGCATAACGACTGACTCACATATGTCACGATAATTGGACCAGTAGTACTGTTAACCCTTTCCCTCATACGACAATTCTGCAGCAGACGACATTGAACGTATTTTGTCAAAACATAGAAAATCTCCATAATTGATTGGATAACCTATGACTAAAAGTGGAAAACATTGTGGCAAAAGGAGAAATTGCACGTTTTGTGCAATTTCTTCTTTTGTCACTATGTTTTCAAAAAGCCGTCTGCTGCAGAGGCGTCCGAAAGCGTCTATATGAGGGAAAGGGTTAACTTACCCAGGTAATGCCGTGATATAACTTTAACATGGTTGAAAGCAGTCTCAACAACAACAACAATACAAACTGTACATCTAGATTAGCCATCTGCTGCAGATTAGCTGTATGTGATGAAGTATTTACCCTTTCCCACATATAACAAATCTGCAGCAGACGACTTTGAAATACTCTAGACCAAAAAAAGGGAACATTTCTATAATTGATATTTTTAATTATTGAATAGAGTTGAAAACATCGTGGCAATATGGAGAAATTGCTCATTTTTCCACAATGTTTTCAAAAATCGTCTGTCGCATGGGTCTCAGAAAGCGTCTGTTTATGATAGAGAGTTAACCCATTCCCTCATATAGACGCTTTCTGATGCCTCTGCAGCAGACGACTTTTTGAAAACATAGTGACAAAAGAAGAAATTGCACAAAACGTGCAATTTCTCCTTCTGTCACAATGTTTTCAACTTTTTGTCATAGGTTATCCATTCAATTATGGAGATTTTTTATTTTTTGACAAAATCGTCTGCTGCAGAATTGCCGTATGAGGGAAAGGGTTAACTATATTTTCTTTCTATTTCAGAATTCAACATTGTTTATGATGTGGGATTGAAGGGACAATTAAAGTTGTAGACAATCAACATACTGTGGAAGTGGATTGGGAGATCATGTTTCTAAAAATAGATCAATAAAGTCAGATACCATGTTAATATAAATAAGAGACATATAAAGACATATTTATAATGTCTCTGTATTATAAAAGAATAATATTATTCTGATTCATTTTAAACGCATGCATCTTGAAAAATATAATACACGCTTTATGCTTCCATTAACAAGCATGACCCTGTTGATAGTGTACATTTCTAATACAGTGTACAAAGTCTCCCGTTGTAACTTGATTGAAACATTTGCTTTCATCGAGTACTTTTGACCTGATACAGAATTCTAAGTTTATTTTGCAGACATTTCAGAATATGTTTAATCCTCTCAAAACAATTAATTTCTTCCTTTCACTTCGAGATATGAGATAGCTACTCGATATAAAATTAATACTTCTAATATTCCAGATATGATATTTTTTTTATCCTCAGACAATATAAAAAGTTGAGAATCATGTTAACCTGTTCCTACATACAAAAAATCTGCAGCAAGTATCTACGACAAAATATGGAAAATCTTTATCGATGAAAGTGAAATTATTGAAATATATAGGCAAAAGAAAAAAAAGCGCTCATGATAAGCATTTTCTACTTTTGACACAATATTTTCAATTGACATCTACTGCAGATGCATCAAAATGCCTCTGCAGATTATGTAAGGGTTAAAACACAAAAAACAAGAAATACTAATGAGTATTTAACCCCCCTTTCCCTCTTACAACAAATCGGCAGCAGACGACTTTGAACAAATATATTGACAAAAATATTGAACAATTCTATAAATGACAGCGCCATTGTTGAATACATTGTGATAAAAGAAGTACTTGCTCATCATGAGCCATTTCTTCTTTTGCAGCAATGTATTCAAAAGTCTTCTGCTGCAAATACGTCAAAATGCGTCTGCAAGTGGGAAAGGGTTAAAATGAATGCATGTCATGTACTATTATGCATGGATCCAACCTTATCTTCTCCATCTGAGTAGGAATTGCTGTTCTAGGTAGATGCCTTAACCCTTTTTCCACATACAGATGCTTTCCTAATGCCTCTGCAGCAGAAGACTTGAAAACAATGTGACAAAAGGAGAAATTGCTCAAAACCAGCAACTTCTTTTTCAAGTCTTTTCAATTATAAATAACATTTCCATTTATAGAGATTTCCTATATCTTTGCTCATATGTTTTCAAAGTTTGTCTGCTGCAGACTTATTGTATGAGGGAAAGGTTTAACCCTTTTCCACATACAATCAAACTGGAGCAGATGACACTCATAGGCAAATACATGTATATGGAAAACTCTCTACAAATGAAAAGTTCTATTATTGAATAGAGTTGAAAACATTGTAGCAATTTCTCAATTTGCCACAATTCTGCTGCCAATTTGTCATAAAGTATCTGGGAAAGGGTTTAAAATGAATTTCTGGCAGGAGAAAAATCAGAAAATGTTAGACCCTTAACGCCTCTGAAGGTATCGGCCTGGCGTCCCAGGTTCAATCCCCAGCGCAGGTGGAGTGTCCTTTGGCAAGCCTTGTTTGTACTGGTTTGTTTACCCAGGGATCATGAATATGTAAACTGTTGCTATGATATAACTGAAATAATGTTGAAAATGGCGTAAAACCCCAATAAAACAAAGCAAACCAATAATGAAGAACAAAAGTATTGAAACTGCATTTTGTATTTATAGGCAAATCCCAAAGCTACATGTCTTTGTGATGTTTGCTGCCTTATTGGGGGTAAATCTTAATTCATACCAAAGACTTAAAAAAAATAGTAGAAGTAACTTCTTCTCAGGGACATTATTATGAATGATATGCCATAATGATATCACCCCAAATATTTGCAGAAATTTCAGTAATAAATTCTTTCCAACCGGCAGATGCCTTTTGAAAACAATGTGGAAAAAGCAGAAATTGCTTGATATATTGTTTTCAAAAGTAGTCTGCATGTAAGGAAAGGTTAAATTGGTGCATCCTTCAAATGGTATATTTCCCAAGTGAATGTAAGGTAATTTATATAAAAACATTTTGCAGTTTAATGGTCCTTGATCTTTGTTTGAATTTTAAAATAAAACTTTTGATTGGTTGGGAAAATTTTAAATTTTAAAGTTTTATAAGTTTGGGTCGTGAATATTTAAAGTATTGGGTCGAAAACATTCTGCATAAAAAAAATGAAGATTATCATTAAGAGATTATCAACCCACACAATGGCTCTCATATCTCTCCATCAAGTGCAACAGTTTCTAAGAAATGTATACATACACACAGATCTCCGTCTACTTCCAGCTCTTGTATTATCTACAACTACAATTGTTACCTTCGAATGCTACTGTCTTTCATTGAAGTCATGTCACACAAAACTATGACCATTGAAGATTTTGAAATTTATTGTAATTTCGTTAAAATTACATTTATAGTCGGTAATTCTCAAGATTTCCTGAATGCACGTTCAACTTGGTGGATTGAAGATCCTGATCAGACTGTGTGGTGGTCAGGAGCTTCACTTGTTGCAAAATTTCGAAGGCTTGTTTTCATGTGTCATGGCTTATTAACACTTTCCCACATACAAACAAATCTGCAGTAGACGACTTTTAAATAATCCAAGTTCAAAATATAGATCATTTATAGAATGGTTAATATTGAATAGAGTTGAAATGATTGAGGCAAATGGAGAAATATGAGTAATTCCTCCTTTTGCCATAATAATTCCATGTTGTCTGCTGTAGAGGCGTCAGAAAACATCCATATGTGGAAAAGGCTAACTTTATTTGTATGGCTTTTCTTTTTAGTCAATTGGTAAATACATCAGATTTCTTTCAATGTCATTAGATGTCACACCAGAGAAAGAACTGACCTTCAAGGGGTATATAACATTAATAATGATGTTTAAAAGCTAGATTGAAATCTTGCTTAGTCTGTTAAATGGCATTAACCTTTTGCATTTTTTGAAAACATTGAACTGCAATAATTTGAGCAATTCCACTCGAACACTCACTTTTTGAAGTTTGGGACCAGTGAAGAGCCAGATCAGCCTGTGTCTCTTCCATCTAGTCTTACAATCATCATGCACTCATTATGGCCACTCATACTTGTGTAGTCTGTTTGTTACTTGTCAATGACTAGTAACAGACTACACAAGTATGCAATGTTATAGTAATCGTCGTTTCAAAAACTTCCGACAGCCAGTTTTTAAATGAGTGGGCTCGCTTAACATTTATTATGTCTCCCCCTGTATACAGGGGAGATATATTGTTTTTGTCCTCGGCGTCTGTCTGTCTGTCTGTCCTTCTGTCTGTCTGTCTGTCTGTCCGAAATCGTGTCCGCTCCATATCTCCAAGACGGCTTGAAGGATTTTCATGAAACTTGGCTCACATGTTCACCTCATCAAGGCGACGTGCAGAACCCGCGTCTCGACAATATAGGGTCAAGGTCAAGGTCACGCTTGAAGGTCAAAGGTTTGAGGCTTTATTTCGTGTCCGCTCCATATCTCCCAGACGGCTTGAAGGATTTTCATGAAACTTGGGTCACATGTTCACCTCATCAAGGCGACGTGCATAACCCGCGTCTCGACAATATAGGGTCAAGGTCAAGGTCACACTTGAAGGTCAAAGGTTTGAGGCTTTATTTCGTGTCCGCTCCATATCTCCGAGACGGCTTGAAGGATTTTCATGAAACTTGGGTCACATGTTCACCTCATCAAGGCGACGTGCAGAACCTGCGTCTCGACAATATAGGGTCAAGGTCAAGGTCACGCTTGAATGTCAAAGGTTTGAGGCTTTATTTCGTGTCCGCTCCATATCTCCCAGACGGCTTGAAGGATTTTCATGAAACTTGGGTCACATGTTTACCTCATCAAGGCGACGTGCAGAACCCGCGTCTCGACAATATAGGGTCAATGTCAAGGTCACGCTTGAAGGTCAAAGGTTTGAGGCTTTATTTCGTGTCCGCTCCATATCTGTCCCAAATTTATAGGTTGGAATGTTTTGAGAGATTTTGACAGATATTTGAGGGGAGACATCTGTTTTTTGCAAAAACAATTCTAGTTTCATATTGTCATTGCTTATGCTTTGCCTTATTTATCCCTTTCCCTGATACAGACGACAGTTGATGCCTCTTCAGCCGGAATCACTTTGAAAACATTGTGGCTAAAGTAGAAATTGATCAAAAACCAGCAATTTCTACTTTTTCCAAAATGTTTTCAGCTATGTATTAAAATAACTCTTTAAATTTTCTAGATATTATCATGCCATATTATGCAAACAGTTATTGATTGTTTCCGTCTGGCAAAATAATTGAAATAAACCGTTTTTTATCCCTTTCCCAAATACAGAAGCTTAATTTCTGATGCCTCTGCAGTAGATGACTTTTGAAAACATTGTGGCAAAAAGAGAAATTGCTCATGATGAGTAATTTCTCCTTTTAGCACACATTGTTTTCAACTGTATTCCGTAATAATACTTTCATTTATAAATAGTTTCCATATTTTTACCTGGATATTTTCTAAGTCGTCTGCTGCAGATTTGTGGTATGCGGGAAAGGGGGGTTAACCCTTTCCCTCATATAGACGCTTTCTGACGCCTCTGCAGCAGACGGCTTTTTGAAAACATAGTGACAAAAGAAGAAATTGCACAAAACGTGCAATTTCTCCTTTTGCCACAATGTTTTCCACTTTTTGTCATAGGTTATCCATTCAACTATGGAGATCTTCTATGTTTTGACGAAATAAGTTCAAAGTCGTCTGCTGCGGAATTGTCGTATGAGGGAAAGGGTTAAGCACCTGTAAACACAGGTGTCAACTTCAATTTTAATATTCTTGATGTGATATACATAATTATGCACAGAAAAATAAAACATTCAGGGCTGCCCAACCTGGACTTGACACGTCGCCTTCTAGAATTAATTAATATGTTAAGTGTTTTGTGCCGCTTTCAAGTGTACAGTCAAACCTGTGTTTAACCCTTTCCCACGTACAACAAATCGTCAGCGAACAACTTTGAAAACATTTATACAACAACATGGAATGTCTCTATAAATGAAAGTTTCATAATTGAAAAGAGTTGAAAACGTTGTGGCAAATGGAGAAATTGCTCATTTTGAGCAATTTCTCCTTTTGCAACAATGTTTTCAAAAGTCGTCTGCTGCATGGGTGTCAGAAAACGTCTTAATGCGGGAAAGGGTAGCACTGGTATCATGAATCCGGACACTGATGCATGAGCCCTAATGGTATCCCCGCAACCTCCCCATCTAAAGCGGATTCCCATGACTTCAGTCTTCTTAATTGTTTAGCCAATATGATATTTTGAGATAAATGTGCGTTGAAAGCATCTGAGAGAAAAAGTTTAAGCCTTTCCCTCAAACGACAATTCTGCAGCAGACGACTTTGAACATGTTTTGTCAAAAAAATAGAAAATCTCTATAATTGAATGGATAACCTATGACTAAAAGTGTAAAATATTGTGGCAAAAGGAGAAATTGCTTGTTTTGAGCAATTTCTTCTTTTGTCACTATGTTTTCAAAAAGCCGTCTGATGCAGAGGCGTCAGAAAGCGTCTATATGAGGCGCTTTCTGACGCTTCTGCAGCAGACAACTTTGGAAAACATTGTGTTTTCAACAATATTTAATCCTTTCCCACATACAACAAATCTACAGCAGATGACTTTTAAAACATCTTAGCTAAAATACATTTGAAAACATTGTGGCAAAACGTAAAATTGCTCGTTTTGAGCAATTTCTGCTTTTGTCGTAATGTTTTTCGAAGCCATCTGCTGCGGAGGCATCAGAAAGCGTTTTACATGTACATGTATATCAAGTTTTTGCCAATATGTTTTCAAAGTTGTCTGCTGCAGATGTTCTATGGGGGGAAGAGTGTTGACAGGCTTCTCTGTTTATTGATTAACCCTTTCCCTCATACAGACGCTTTCTGACGCCTCTGCAGCAGACAACTTTTTTGAAAACATAGTGACAAAAGAAGAAATTGCTCAAAACGAGCAATTTCTCCTTTTGCCACAATGTTTTCCACTTTTAGTCATAGGTTATCCATTCAATTATAGAGATTTTCCACTTTTGGACAACATATGTTCGAAGTCGTCTGCTGCAGTTTTGTTGTATGAGGGAAAGTGTTAACTCTTTCCCACACATACAACAAATCTGTAGCAGACGACTTTGAAAACATCTCGGCAAAATGTCTATAGATGAAAGTTTAAATATTGAATCGAGTAGAACATATTGAGGCAAAAGGAGAAACTGCTTGTTTTGAGCAATTTTTTCTTTTGTCACAATGCTTTTTAAAAAGTTGTCTGCCTCAGAGGTGTCAGAAAGTGTCTGTATGAGGGAAAGGGATAAACACGTTTCATGATTATAGACAAGTATTGAAAATATTACTGGATAAAAAAGGGAAATTGTTCATATTCAGCTATTTCTTTCCTTTTTTCCCCCGCAATGTTTTTCCACTCTGTACTTTTAAATTTCCAGACAATTATAAAATCTTTCTCAGACTTCTCTTAGTAGAAGATCAATGTTGAAACATTTCAGGATATTATAGTCAATGTTTTTGTATAATTTATTACTTTCTTATGTATATATTGAGAGAAAAAAAAGACCAAATAAAGTATATAAATTCCTGCACATTCTTCTTGCTAATATTTAGTAAATAAGAAATTAGAAAAGTGTTTGTTAAAGAATCACAGTTCCCTACCATAAAACGGCATTTGAATTAAGAAATCGTTTATCAAAGAGACACAACTGATAAAGATAATTCCTTAAATCATAATGAGTTATCTCCCTTTGCTTGTGAAAAAATAAGCCCACTCAAATTATAGGTAGTAATTTTTCCATGTTACTTGCCGTGAATATATGTCACAAAACCCTTTCCCTCATATAAACGCTTTCTGATGCCTCTGCAGCAGACGGCTTTTTGAAAACATAGTGACCAAAGAAGAAATTGCTCAAAACGTGCAATTTCTCCTTTTGCCACAATGTTTTCCACTTTTTGTCATAGGTTATCCATTCAAGTATATAGATTTTCTATTTTTTGACAAAATACGTTCAAAGTCGTCTGCTGCAGAATTGTTGTATGAGGGAAAGGGTTAAAAAACGGCATTTGAAACCGCTTATCAAAGAGACGCAACTAATAAAGAGGATTCTTTAAATCATTATGGGTTATCTCCCTTTGCTTGTGAAAAAAATAAACACTAAAGTAGATTTTTCCAGGTTACTCATTGGCCATGTTGTATTAAAACTCCTGGAGGGACCTCTCTTGCGGTGAATATATGTCACATAATTCATAAATGAATAACCTGCTGTCCAGACCGGATGGCATTTTACTCTGCTATAAAAAGTTGTAGTCGTATCACTGCACATGGTGTTTGACTGCTATCAACAGTTTTATAGTTATATCATGGCACATGGTGTTTGACTATGCTATCAACAGTTTTATCATGGCACATGGTGTTTGACTGCTATCAACAGTTTTATAGTTATATCATGGCACATGGTGTTTGACTATGCTATAAACAGTTTTATAGTTATATCATGGCACATGGTGTTTGACTGCTATCAACAGTTTTATAGTTATATCATGGCACATGGTGTTTGACTATGCTATCAACAGTTTTATAGTTATATCATGGCACATGGTGTTTGACTGCTATCAACAGTTTTATAGTTATATCATGGCACATGGTGTTTGACTATGCTATCAACAGTTTTGTAGTTATATCATGGCACATGGTGTTTGACTATGCTATCAACAGTTTTGTAGTTATATCATGGCACATGGTGTTTGACTATGTTATCAACAGTTTTGTAGTTATATCATGGCACATGGTGTTTGACTATGTTATCAACAGTTTCATAGTTATATCATGGCACATGGTGTTTGACTATGCTATCAACAGTTTTGTAGTTATATCATGGCACATGGTGTTTGCCTATGCTATCAAGTTTTATAGTTATATCATGGCACATGGTGTTTGACTGCTATCAACAGTTTTATCATGGCACATGGTGTTTGACTATGCTATCAACAGTTTTATCATGGCACATGGTGTTTGACTGCTATCAACAGTTTTATAGTTATATCATGGCACATGGTGTTTGACTATGCTATCAACAGTTTTGTAGTTATATCATGGCACATGGTGTTTGACTATGCTATCAACAGTTTTGTAGTTATATCATGGCACATGGTGTTTGACTATGTTATCAACAGTTTTGTAGTTATATCATGGCACATGGTGTTTGACTATGTTATCAACAGTTTTAGTTATATCATGGCACATGGTGTTTGACTATGCTATCAACAGTTTTATAGTTATATCATGGCACATGGTGTTTGACTATGCTGTCAACAGTTTTATCATGGCACATGGTGTTTGACTGCTATCAACAGTTTTATAGTTATATCATGGCACATGGTGTTTGACTATGCTATCAACAGTTTTATCATGGCACATGGTGTTTGACTGCTATCAACAGTTTTATAGTTATATCATGGCACATGGTGTTTGACTATGCTATCAACAGTTTTATAGTTATATCATGGCACATGGTGTTTGACTGCTATCAACAGTTTTATAGTTATATCATGGCACATGGTGTTTGACTATGCTATCAACAGTTTTATCATGGCACATGGTGTTTGACTATGCTATCAACAGTTTTGTAGTTATATCATGACACATGGTGTTTGACTATGTTATCAACAGTTTTGTAGTTATATCACTGCCTATGGTGTTCGACTATGCTATCAACAGTTTTGTAGTTATATCATGGCACATGGTGTTTGACTATGTTATCAACAGTTTTGTAGTTATATCACTGCCTATGGTGTTCGACTATGCTATCAACAGTTTTATAGTTATATCACGGCACATGGTGTTTACTTGGCTATAAACAGTACTATGGTGTATTCAAGTTATCGTTATATCACTGCACATGGTGTTTTAATCTGCTTTCAAGTTATATTGTGTATTCAAGTTATAGTTATATCACGGCACATGATGTTTACGTGGCTATAAACAGTACTATGTTGTATTCAAGTTAGTTATATCACGGCACATGGTGTTTTAATCTGCTTTCAAGTACTATGTTGTATTCAAGTTATGGTTTATCACGGCACATGTTTTAATCTGCTTTCAACAGTTATATGGTGTATTCAAGTTATAGTTATATCACAGCACATAGTTTTTTAATCTGCTTTCAACAGTTATATGGTGTATTCAAGTTATAGTTATATCACAAGACATGGTGTTTTAATCTGCTTTCAACAGTTCCTTTTACCACAATGTTTTCAACACTATTTGACATCAGATTCCCATACAGAGATGTTACATATTTTTGCCTGTGTGATTTCAAAGTATTCTGCCGCAGATTCGTTGTATTTGGGAGAGGGTTAAATAGACTTTAACAACAAGGCTAGGTATAAGATTTCATATTTACATTTATTTGAACACATTTCAAGAGAACTTTCACAAAAACAAAGATCATTAAATTTTCTTGCCAATTATCATTTAACAGCATCATTACACGATTTGTTAGCAAAACTACTTTCAGTTAAAAAATAAACAACAAAAACCAGTCACTCATAGTCAACTACAAAGAGAAGAAAACCAACAAGATTGGAGCAGTGTCACACAAACATGGGTTCTTACCCTCAAACAAACAACTTAAATAAACATTGTGGGGAAAGGAGGAATTGCTCATATTCAGCAATTTCTTTCCACACCATTGTTTTTAACCCTTTCCCTCGACGGCAATTCTGCAGCAGACGACTTTAAACATATTTTGACAAAAAATGGAAAATCTCTATAACTGAATGGATAACCTATGACTAAAAGTGGAAATCATTGTGGCAAAAGGAGAAATTGCACGTTTTGTGCAATTTCTTCTTTTGTAACTATGTTTTCAAAAAGCCGTCTGCTGCAGAGGCATCCGAAAGAGTTTATATGAGGGAAAGGGTCAACTATGAATCTAAATTGGAAATAATCTTCATTTTCTCTGGATGCCCATAACTAGCCATTCACTCTTTCCCAACAATGTTTCCAAATATGTATGAAAACTACGCTAGCAAATGACGAGGTTTAAAAAACAGTTTTTTTCCCCACCATGTATCATTGTATTCCTCAAAATGAAACCCGAAATGTAAAATGGTCAAATTGACCACCTGATCAAAAACACAAGACGATTTCTGACATGTCAAGAGCAGAATCAAGAGAATTTAAGGAAAATCTCTAAATGAAAATATGATTAATGAATAACAAATTTAAAATATTGTGGCAAAAGGAGAAATTGCTTTTCATGAACAATTTCTCCTTTTGCCACATTTTTATTTTTTCAAAAGCTGCACATGTGTCAAAATGCGTCTCTTTCAGGGGAAAGGGTTAACAATAGCAAAGTTTGAAAGTAAAGCAAAAGGTTTTTCTGACACGGCGACACCGTGTTGAAGACAACAACAACAGGATGGCAACATCATTATCATCAGATCCCCCGGGAAATAAGTCTTCATGAGCTAAAAATAGCACACCAGGTTAACTCTTTCCCTCATACAACAACAGTTCTGCAGCAGACGACTTTAAATACATCTCTAATAAAAAATATGAAAAGTCTCTATAAATGAATTAGAACTATTGAATGAGGTTGAATACATTGTAGCAAAAGGAGAAATTGCTCAAAATGAGCAATTTATCATTTTGATTGGATGTTTTCAAAGTCATCTGCTGCAGATTTGCTGTATGTTGGAAAGAAGGGTTAACAGTTAAGATTGTAAGAACAACACTCATTTAGCACATATTAAAATATATTAAACATATGTAAAATAGAATAAATAAATGTCTGTATTTGTCTAAGAATTCACTACAAAGTTTTATTATTTGTATTTAATAGGAATATTGATGTTCTTATAACATATCAAACACCGCAATCGGATTTATAATCCCCGATGTTTGGTAAAGTTCTTAACAATTGAGGGACAAGTCTTGTTTCTAAATACATGATGTATTGATAACTGATCAGCATACAAAGAAAAATCAAGATAAGGCTGCATGAAGACGAGCAATTTCTCCTTTTGCCACAATGATTTCCACGGTTATCCATTCAATTATAGAGACTTTCTATGTTTTGACAAAATATGTTCAAAGTTGTCTGCTGCAGAATTGTCGTACGAGGGAAAGTGTTAAACATCCATATCTTTAGTGTATTCAAAAGTATTGACTCATTGAAAATTCTTTTGAGTACCCACAACATGGTCATATAAAGGATAAATGAGCCTTAACCCTTTCCCTCATACGACAATTCTGCAGCAGATGACATTGAACATATTTTGTCAAAAACTGGAAAATCTCAATAATTGAATGGATAACATAGGATGTAAAGTTGAAAACATTGTGGCAAAAGGAGAAATTGCACGTTTTGGGCAATTTCTTATTTTGTCACTGTTTTCAAAAAGTTGTATGCTGCAGAGGCGTCAGAAAGCGTCTATATGAGGGAAAGGGTTAAATAGGAACTCCGGCTTTATACATATATATGTATAAGATGCATCTGATTATATATCTCACTTCTGATATCAAGATTTTGAAAGACACTACAATACCCAAAATATGTATTCAAAGAGAAAAACAGTATACTATTAGTACAGACTGTCTATAATTTCAGGGGTTGCTACATTGATTTTGCAATACGTATGCGAGAATGACAGGTATTTTCAAGCAGCATCATGTTCTATCTTCTCTTTTACACATGCATACACACAGAGAGGGTAAATTACTGCAAACATCCAAACATCAACACAAATATCAGTCACAGATCATACCCCTCCAATCAGTTTGTTGATGGCTTCACGCCAAACACTTGCAACTACATCTTGTAATAAGATGAAATAGAATGTAGCTACAACCGTTTTGCATGAATCCCACAATATATGTTTCCCCAAAATCCGCTATGTTTTGTTTCCATATAAACCATGTACCATTGAGATTAACCCTATCACTCATATAGAACCTTTCCCCAGCAGACGACTTTTGAAAACCTTGAGCAATTTCTACTTTTGACACAATGTTTTCAATTTTATTTAACCGTTTCCCTCATATAGACGCTATCCGACTCCTCTGCAGCAGACGGCTATTTGAAAACATAGTGACAAAAGAAGAAATTGCACAAAATGTGCAATTTCTCCTTTTGTCACAATGTTTTCCACTTTTAGTCATAGGTTATCCATTCAATTATAGATATTTTCTATTTTTTGACAAAATATGTTCAAAGTGGTCTGCTGCAGAATTGCCGTATGAGGGAAAGAAAGGGTTAATAATCAAACTCACATTTATGGAGATTTTTCACGTTTGTGACATCATGTTTTTCAAAGTCGCCTGCAGCGTATTTGTTGTATGTGGGAGAGGAGTTAACTCTTCTCTTCTTCCTGAAACACACAACAACTACTGACGCTTTATACAGCAGAAAGCATTGTGGGACCAACAGACCCTTTCCATGATAAGCAATTGCTCCTTTTTACCCTCACATGACATAACCTAAAATGCCACAACATTTTTCCAACCTCATCCTCTTCCAATGTCAATCTTGAAAAGTCTTAACAATAGCATGACATAATTAGTAAAACAAGTGGAAGAATAGTATCCCTTCAACTAGCTTCCTCAATCCACGATATCTAACATCATTTGAGCCGACAGATCAATTTTGATGATCAATTTAACACAGTGTGTGACCTTCACAGAGCTGCGAGGCTGACCTTGACCTTTTGGCCCTTCTGGGAACCAGCCCCAGGAACTTGGTAATAATCTAAAGCCCTTCCTCTAACAGGAATACAGGGAACCATCCGCTAGGTGGGTAGGAGGTCAAAGTTGTCTGTAACTTGTACCAGCGGGACATGTAATTCGTCGATGTCCGGCGTCACTGCATGGTCACACTGACCCAGTTCTTTTAGCCGCCATTCCCACTCAAGCTTCTGTATGGCATATAATGAATCTGCTTCTTGTTTTTGTCTCAGAATCATCTTTTCCTGGAAATGAGAATGAATTGATTAATTGGTGTTTAACCTTTTCCCTCATACGACAATTCTGCAGCAGATGACTTTGAACATATCTGGTCAAAAAATGGAAAACATTGTGGCAAAAGGAGAAATTGCTCGTTCTGAGCAATTTCTTCTTTTGTCACTATGTTTTCAAAAAGCTGTCTGCTGCAGAGGGGTCAGAAAGCGTCTATATGAGGGAAAAGGTTAACAATTTCTCCTTTCGCCACAATGTTTCAACTTAATTCAATGTTTTTTCATTAGTAGAGGTCAAATTATACCAAATACATCCGCGGTCATGCTGATCTACAGCCAAATAGTCCCTAAAAAAACCTTAGTTTGCGTAGAAATGAGTATATATCATCACCAGAATGCATTGAATATATGATATTGAGCTTAAATTCATTGTAAAATATGTATAGGATGCACTGGAAAATTATTGATTTGATCATTTTTAGTATTATGACATTCTTTGAAAGTGAAAGTAGAGAATGTGAAACACCAGTTTTGTCCAGGCCCAATTTGGTCCAAAATAACCATTTTCGTCTAGTGAATTTCTTGCATAATGCATGTCTGCTGCAGAGGCGCCAGAAAGCGTCTATATGAGTGAAATGATTTAATTGCTGGATTTACCTTGATTTTATCATATTTGTCGTCTACGTCCTGTAACCAGGATATGAACTGTCTACCGTTATATCGAGTCCTGTTTTTCTTTTCTTTTTCCTCCTGAAATAGACCAATCAGCACTTTACAGGTCTGCACCTCTTTCACTGCTTATCCCTAGTGGAAAACACTTTTCATGCTCATAGATATTATCTGTTTTATAGTTATTTCCCTAACGTGTTGTATATTGATTGCCGTTATTATATTCTATGCCAATGTTTTCTATATGATTATTTGCCAATAGTCTGAAGCAAACAAGGCAAATTAAATTAAGTCAACTGATAAATCAAGGACTAAGTAAATCATTTCAGGATCCATCTCCTTCACTCATAGATATGCAGAGCTCTAGATCTCCTTCACTCATAGATATGCAGAGCTCTAGATAAGAAGAGTATTTCACATCCCAGAATCCTTATTTGACCCTCAAACCCTATGTTGTGGGTACTCAAAAGAATCGTCTCAGTGAGACGATTCTTTTGAGTACACACAACATAGAGTTTAGTGGAGTCATAAGAGAGATATGGATTAGAAAAGACCAGTTCACTGCTCCTTATCTAGGCCTCTGGATATGTTGTACTTTATTTCCCTTACATGTTGTAATTGGGTTTATCATATTCTATGGTAATGTTTTCTAGTATATGATTAAGTTGTCTGATGCAATTTTTTTTAATGTGGGAAACGTGTGTCACAAATAAAGGACATTATGAACGTCTCAACAGAAGATGGCATTTGAAAGCATTTCTGAACAAGAGTTGTCGGAGGACAATATAGCTCGCCTATCAGGGCCTACTTCAGAACGGTTATAGCATTGGTAAAAGTCCAAAATTCAAAAGTGGAATAATTCAGTTGAAATTGAATTTACAAAATAAAGAAAACTGTTTAATATCAACAGCATAAATTATATAGTTTCTGAGACCAATAAGGGGAACAATTCAGTCAAAATCCATTCCAGAGTTATGGGACTTGCCATACAAGCTCATCTAATGACTCTGAATAAGTGTGTGAAGTTTCAAAGCAACAGCATACACAGTGTCTGAGAAAAGGCCTTACATGCAAAGGTTTGACCAAAATTCTAAATCCAAAAAGGAGCACAATTCAGTACAAATCCATTCCAGAGTTATGGGACTTGACATACAAGGTCATCTAATGACCCTGAATAAGTGTGTGAAGTTTCAAAGCAACAGCTTACACAGTGTCTGAGAAAAGGCATTACATGCAAAGGTTTGACCAAAATTCTAAATCCAAAAAGGAGCACAATTCAGTACAAATCCATTCCAGAGTTATAGGACTTGACATACAAGGTCATCTAATTACCCTGAATAAGTGGGTGAAGTTTGAAAGCAACAGCTTACACAGTGTCTGAGAAAAGGCCTTGCACGCAAAGGTTTGACCAAAATTCTAAGTCCAAAAAGGGGCACAATTCAGTAAAAATCCATTCCAGAGTTATGGGACTTGACATACAAGGTCATCTAATTACCCTGAATAAGTGGGTGAAGTTTCAAAGCAACAGCATACACAGTGTCTGAGAAAAGGCCTTGCACACAAAGGTTTGACCAAAATGCTAAGTCCAAAAAAGGGCACAATTCATTCAAAATCCATTCCAGAGTTATGGGACTTGACATACAAGGTCATCTAATTACCCTGAATAAGTGGGTGAAGTTTCAAAGCAACAGCATACACAGTGTCTGAGAAAAGGCCCTGCACTCAAAGGTTTGACCAAGCTGGCAACGCGTACACCAACGCGGTGATTACATAAGCTCCCCCATTTCTTCGAATAGGCGAGCTAAAAAGGAGAAATTGTAATTTTCAGCAATGTTTTCAAATGTTATCATACTTTACTAAAAATTTTCAAAGCAGACAACCCATATCATGCAACAATGGCATAACTTACCTGATCGGCGTTCAATTCGTTATAAATTTCTTGATCCCTCAGTATTGTACAAGCACTCAAGGGGGTACCTTGATTTGCCATAGCTCTAGCTGCCCTTCCATGTTCCCTCATAATTTCTTGTTCTATAGAAAGTATCAACTTTTCCTGAAAAGAAAATTAACAAGCATTAATTTAACGTTCAAACATGATTGTTTTCACATATTATTAATCCTTTCCCTCATATAGACGCTTTCTGACACCTCTGCAGCAGATGGCTTTTTGAAAACATAGTGACAAATGAAGAAATTGCTCAAAACAAGCAATTTTTCCTTTTGCCACAATGTTTTTCACTTTTAGTCCAAGGTTATCCATTCAATTAAAGAGATTTTCTATTCTTTGACAAAATATGTTCAAAGTCGTCTGCAGGAAAGGGTTAAGTATTGTTCATGTAAATTGAACTGTCACAGTCCTAATGAATACATATGTTGGCCACATCTAAGTTGTGAGAATTTGTGGCCAGACCTGTTTGCCTATAACATGTATATTTGCAAATCTGAATTCTATTCTGTATGTATATTTTGTGGGCAATATAATATATGTCATAAGTAATATATAGGTTAGTTTATATATTAAATATAAATTGTGACCTGACAGTCCTCTGCTTTTCATCATGTGACACAGTTCAATTTACACAGACAAAACAGTTATAATTATAACCATTTACAACCAATTAAAATGATTATTTTCACTCAACATTAATTAAATAATGGTGAATTTAACCATCTAACCAATTAAACTGTTTATTTCACTCAACATTAATTAAATAATGGTGAATTTAACCATCTTTAACCAATTAAACTGTTTATTTCACTCAAAATTAATTAAACAATGGTGATTTTAACAGTTTATAATCAATTATGTTCAAATGTGACTGACAAGAAGACAACACAATCAGTGTCCATCATGTCAGGTAACTCTACATCATCTCTTGCACAAATTTAATAGGATTATCTCCCTTAACAAACCACCATACATAAAACCCCAATGGATTATTTGTATCTCAAGGCTTGAAACCTAAATTATACACACAATGCAGTTAGAAGTTTCTGCTGCAGATATGTTTCTTCCTGTTAGAAAGAGTTAATTCCCACATTAAACAAATCTGCAGCAGATGATTTTGGTTGATTGATTGATTGGGGTTTGATGCTGTTTTCAACATTTTTTCAGTCATATCATGGCGGCCAGTTCACCTACTCATGTTTCCTGGTTTGCTCACACCAGTACACCACACAACATACTTTCCAAGCAACTGGCTGCTTTTCCACATAGACTGTTCGCCAATGCAGACGATTTTGGAAACATTTGGGCAAACATATAGAAAATCTCTATAAAACAAGAATTATTGAAAACAGCTGAAATCATTGTGGCAAAAGGAGAAATTGCTCATAATGAACAATTTCTCCTTTTATCACAATGTTTTCAAAAGATGTCTGCTGCAGATGCTTTAGACTGTGTCTGCTAATCTTACCCTTTCAATGAGGTGCTGCAATCTAAGTTTGTATCTAGCCTCCTCCTGTTCCAGAAACATGTCCCTCATTTTGTCCTTCACAGAGTTTGGTGGTGAAAGCTGTAACATAGGGACATGAACATATTTAGCTGTACAATACACAAACATTGTTGGACATTTCCCATCTGCAGACGCATTTTGACGTATCAGCAGCAGTCAACTTTTGTAAACGTTTGAACTTTAAGTTATCTGCTGCAGATGCCTCGATATGCATATATGTATAGAAAAGGGTTAACCCACATTCAGACGCAATTTGACACATCTGCAGAAGACCACACTTTTGAAGACATTGCGGTAAACAGGGAAATATGATTATGCAGATTTATTGCATGTCATTGATTCATCGATTGGGGTTTAACTCCGTATTCAGCATATGTTCAGTCATATCACAGTGGCCTGTTTATCTTCCCATGTGTTTCCTGGCTTTCTCATACCAGTACTCTACACAAGTCTTTCCAAGCAATTGGCGGCTTTACCACATAGACTGTTAAAAAAGCTCATTGGGGGAAGACGGTTGAGGCTTGTCACAGTGACTTTTGTCAAACGTCGGAAGGAATGTTGGCTAAGTTGGGACTCAAACTCAACCCCTGGATTGACAGCCTGCATCGTCACAAACTCAAGAACTAGAGGGTCGGCTTATTGTAATAGGGTAAGGTTTTAACCCTTTTCCACTCGTAGGTACATTTTGACCTGTCAGCAGCAGACGACTTTTAAGCAATTACTCCTTTAGCCACAATGTTTTCAAGGCTATGCAATGGTTTTACCTTCATTCATAGTGTTTTTTATAAATTTTTGCTGCAGATTTGCTGTATGTGGAAAAGGGTTAAGATGATTTGATTGTTTGATGTTTTACGCCGCTTTCAACAGGTTTTCATTTATATCACAGCGTTTACTACTGGTACATTTATCTTGACACCAGCCAGTCAGTCGTAATGCTAACCCAGCAACCCTGAGCGCCAAGGAGAGCAGCCACTACTACCATTTTCAAAGTCTTGTGTTAACCCTTTCCCTCATACAGACGCTTTCTGACGCCTCTGCAGCAGATGGCTTTTTGAAAACAGTGACAAAAGAAGAAATTGCTCAAAACGAGCAATTTCTCCTTTTGACACAATGTTTTCCACTTTTAGTCATGGTTATCCATTCAATTAAAGAGATATTCTATTTTTTGACAAAATATGTTGGAAGTCATCTGCTGCAGAATTGTCGTATGAGGGAAAGGGTTAAGATGAAGATATATACAGATCTATGTACAACACTTACTGTGGGGACTGAGAGGGTGCTGCTGGTGTTGCCCTGTAACACATAGCTAGATGTATTCAACAAGAAATCCTTGTAACCCTGAGGAATTTTGGGACATACACTCGCTAGGCTCTGTCGACGGGATACAATCTGAAAATAAACGGGAATAGGATATAAAACATCAGTCAGATTCATGACTACGTATACACACAAGTTGTTGGTATGACCGGGCCGGGGATCAAACATCGATCTCCCGCACCCGAGGCAGACATTCTACCACTATACCAACCGAGGCCTTGCGCGATGATATCAGCTTTATGTAATAACATTTCTTTCATTTGAATAATTTTTATAAATTTGCCCAGGATTTTTCAAATAGTGTGTCATGGATTTGTTTTATGTATAAAAGGGTTTAATTTTTTCAAGAAGAATAAATTTAGAGGGCCGATAGATCCTGTTTAACCCTTTCCCTCATATAGACCCTTTCTAACACCTCTGCAGCAGACATCTTTTTGAAAACATAGTGACAAAAGAAGAAATTGCTCAAAACGAGCAATTTCTACTTTTGCCACAATGTTTTCCACTTTTAGTCATAGGTTAGAATGGATAACCTATTTCTTTTCAAAATATGTTCAAAGTCGTCTTCTGCAGAATCGTCACATGAGGGAAAGGGTTAACCCTCCCATTTACAACAAATCATCAGCTTACAACTTTGTAAACAAATTTACAAAAATATGAAACATAAGATCTGTAAAAACTGTTTTCAATCTATCTATATTTTTTGTTTAAAATGTTTTTCAAAGTCGTCTGCTATGGACTTGCAGACACCTTTTGAAAACAATGTGAGGTAATAGGAGAAATTAGGTCATCGTGAGCAATTCCTCCGCTTGCCACAACGGTTTCAAAGTTGTCTGCTGCTGACTAGTTGTACTTGGAACAGGATTAAACCTTCCCCTCAAATCTGCAGCAGACGATTCCGATTTGGAAAGTCCCTTTAAATGTAAGTACAATTAATAATTGGATAGAGTTGAAAACATGGTGACAAAAGGAGAAATTACTTGATTTGAGCAATTTCTTCTTTTGTCTCCATGTTTTCAAAAAGCCATCTGCTGCAGAAGTGTTCGAAAGCATAGGAAAGCGTCTATATGAGAAAGGTAACCAGTTTTATTCCTTTCCCACATATGTTTTCTGACGCCTCTGCAGCAGATGATTTTTTGCAAAAACATTGTAGCAAAACGATGGTTTCATGCAAAAAACGGTTGTAACTACATCTTGAACAAGATGTAGTTACAACCGTTTTGCATGAAGCCCTCGAAAAGGTGAAATTGCCAATAATGAGCAATTTCTTCTTTTGCTACAATGTTTTCAACTCTATTAAATTTTGATAATTAAACCCTTATTCATCGAGATCTTTCGCAAATTACCAATACGTTTTTGTGGTAGTGTGCTGCATCAATATTTGCTGTGTGTGGGAAAAGGGTTAAGCAGTTGATTCCCATCTCCCATACTGTTACATTATCAAACATCCATCAGAGTGTAAGAATGTTAATGGTACATAGCTGGTGCATATTATCTCATTCATTGATATTAACCCATCTCCCACATACAACAAATCTGCAGCAGACAACTTTGAAAAACAGTGACAAAATCCTGAAAAATTTCCATAAAAGATAGTCGTCTGCTACAGGTGCATCAAAGAAGGGTTTATGGTACACAGTTGGTGTATATTATCACATTTATTGATATAAACCCATTTTACATATCAGAACAGTTTTGAGCATCAAGTTCCCAGATCAGTTTTGGGGAAAGAGCGCCGATTGCACCTTAAGTTAACCTTTTCCCACACAACACAAAATCTGCAAATGACTTTCAAAAAATTCTCAATAAAAGAGAAATGGACTTTACAGATCTAATTGTCAAGTCTCGATGACTGTTGACGCAATTTGATGTCTCTGCAGCAGGCGAATTTTGAAAAACATTGTGACAAAAAGTAAAATGGCTCTGGCTCATAATGTGTCTCGTTTAGCCAATGTTTTCAATTTTCAATAACCATACATTCCTTTATCCCTTTCCCTCATATAGACGCTTTATGAAACCTCTGCAGCGTGTGTCACCTGCCGGGGCCTTGTCAGAAAATATTATTTTTTGACAGAAAAGGGTCAATAAAAAATATTTGGATTATCCCCCTTTTGTGAACCAATCACACACATTAATATAAACATTTGTCAGAAGTTTCTTCGAGTAGAAAAAAAGTTATTTGAAAATGTGACGAAAAAGTGTGACAACGAAGACAGACGCCGGACAAAAAAAAAAAGTAATCCCCAAGTGCCTACCATGCTACGCAGGTGACACAAAAATAGTGACAAAAGAAGAAATTGGTTAAAACGAGCAATTTCTCCTTTTGCCAAAATGTTTTCCACTACTAGTCATAGGTAATCCATTCAATTATAGAGATTTTCTATTTTTTGACAAAATATAATCAAAGATGTCTGCTGCAGAATTCTCGTATGAGGGAAAGGTTTAAACATTTATTGAAATTGTCTTTCTTGTTTGGTTTTTAAAGTTGTCTGATGCAGAATTGTTTTATGTGAGAAACTAGTATGTGGAATATAAATGTTCAAAATAAAAGGCTGCCAGACAACTCTCTACTGACAAGACATGTCATTCTGGAAATAGATCAGACTACAAACAGTATGCCCTAGATCTACAGAGGGTACACAGATCTACACGGTTTACAAAACAAATATTTTTTCCTTTATCCCTTTCCCACATACAGCAAACCTGAAGCAGCCGACTTTGAAAATGTTTTCTCAAAAATATAGAAAATCTCTATAATTGTAGGTACAATTACTGAAAATAGTTGAAAACATTGTGGCAAAAAGGAGAAATTGCTTGAGCAATTTCTCCTTGTGTCACACTGGTTTTAAAAGTCGTCTGCTGCAGATGCGTCAAAATGCCTCTATAGGTGGGAAAGGGTTAACCCTTTCCCTCATACAACAATTCTGCAGCAGATGACTCTGAACGTATTTTGTCAAAACATTGAAAATCTCTATAATTGAAAGGATAACATATGACGAAAAGATGAAAACATTGTGGCAAAAGGTGAAATTGCACGTTTTGTGCAATTTCTTCTTTTGTCACTATGTTTTCAAATAGCCGTCTGCCGCAGAGGCGTCAAAAAGTGTCTTTATGAGGGAAAGGGTTAAGTAAAGGGATGATTCAAGATGAGAGGTTGCCAGACAACTCCCAAGAGACCAGGCCTGTCATTTGTGATGGGATCACCAGATGTAGCAGCACTGTATTATTTACTCAACTTTCTTCTCTGGAAACCCAGCCTTCCAGCAGGAGTCAGACATTTTATTACATGTACATATCCAAAGATGGAATTAATCAATCCCTGCATACAACAAAATATGCAGCAGACAAATTTGAGAACATGTGGGCAAAAATGTTGAAAACCTCGATAAATGAAAGTTTAACATTTGATTTGAGTTGAAAACATTGTGGCAAATGGTGAAATTGCTCATTAATTTCTTCATTTGCCAAAATGTTTTCAAAAGGCGTTAGGTTATTCCTTTTAATGCTTTCCAACATCTTCAGAAGCCCACTTTGTTATGCATCATTGACACAAGGGCGCTCATTATAATATAATTTTAAAACATGATTAGTTTCTTATTTTCATTATAAACTAGAATGGAGTGCTCCGGGAGCACGTGTGTCACCTGCCGTGGGCCTTGTCAGAAATTTTTAATTTTTGACAGAAAAGGGGCAATAACTCTGATATAAAAAATATTTGGATTATCCCCCTTTTGTGAACCCATCACAAAGATTAGACATAAACGTTTGTCAGAAGTTTCAATCCAATCCTTTGAGTAGAAAAAAAGTTATTTGAAAACGTGACGAAAAAGTGTGATGAAGAAGTGTGACGGACGGACAGACGCTGGACAAAAAAAAGAAGTAATCCCTAAGTGCCTACCATGCTACGTTCAGTTTATGTTCGAAATTAAGTTTGAAATTATATATCAATTTTAATGAAATTTAACTGTTTAGCTGATATCATATTTCGAGGGTGGTCTACTTTGTAAATATATTGGACTACATTTTAACATTTGTCAAAGTATGATATAATTAGGATGCCAAGTGTAATATCATTTTGAGAAAAAGAGAAAACTCATGTCTTCAGCAATTTAACCATTTTCTCATTGTTTTAAAAGTAGATTTCTGCAAAGGTGTCCAATTTTGACTTTAATAGGGGAAAGGTAAAATGACGTGCTATTGTATGCAAATCCTAAATTGTCTGTTTTATGGTTTTATTGACAAATAATAAAATTCAAATATTCTGACAAACATCTTGAAAAGTGTATGTGGAATTCACAAATCTTATAAGTATGCCTTAATGAAAGCACTGTATACATACTAAGACTAATGATTGGCAAGATTACTCATTTCCATAACTGTTTACGATCAATAATTAGTTGGCTGTGTGTATGGTCAACCTACCTTAAAATGGAGATTGGTCATAAACAATGAAATGCTTCAATTATATTTCAATGAAGGACATTCACTTCGTTGACAAAAAAAATTAATGATACATTTCCACTTGACCCACTGCAGTATGGATTTCCGGCGACATAGATGTGGTGCATCAACTTTCTCTTGTACTATCATGTAAAGAGAATGTTCATAGTTTTGCCTAGATTTAATCAAATTCATCTGCTGCAGATTTGAAGTGTGTGGGGAAGGTTAACCCTTTCCTTCATATAGACGCTTTCTGACGCCTTTGCAGCAGACAGCTTTTTGAAAACATAGTGGGAAAAGAAGAAATTGCTCAAAACGAGCAATTTCTCCTTTTGACACAATATTTTCCACTTTGAGTCATAGGTAATCCAATAACCTATCATTTGACAAAATATGTTCAAAGTCGCCTGCTGCAGAATTGTTGTATGAGGGAAAGGGTTAACAGAGCACAAAAAGAGATGCCGAGGGGCAAAAACCTTGTTTACTTCTTTCTGCTAATTGAGGCCTCCACAAAAACAAACCAGTATGCCTGAAAACATCCTCACTTCTTTTTTTTTTTACTTTCACAGAAATATGACAATAATAACAAACATCTGCAATTTTTCACACAGCTGTAAGAATATTTTTACCAGAAGGATAAACAAGAGATGAGTGCTTTTTACTAAATCTGAGATAAACGTCCGCTGCAGATGCATCAAATTGAGTCTGCATTACGGAAAGGGTCAACTTTTTATCTGATATATGGTATCTTTTGATTGTCTGCAATGATAATATCTGATGCAAAAATCTTACATCTGGAAAGATGGGACAGACAATGATGTTTGTTGTTTTCAAAAGTTGTATGCTGCAGAAATGTCAAAAGTTGTCTGTGTTGGGATAAAGGTTAAATTATCTACCAGTGTTTTATGTTTTAATTTCATTCTTGACTTACTTTTCTACATTATCAAATGCCAGTAATCTATTTATGGACATTATCTCATAAGATGTTTTACCTTTATGCTAGAATGCCTCCATGAAATGTGCCACTCTATATAAAAACAATTTTTTCCTAAAAAATGTTTTTGTTGTTTTAGCAAAATATATGTTTAGAAATTGTCTTTTTTCCAACAAAAGATTACTTCTAACCCGTATAAACCTTACAGTATTGCTGCTTAACCCTTTCTCACATACAACAATTCTGCAGCAGACGACTTTGAACATATTTTGTCAAAAAAAAGAAAATCTCTATAAAATTAATGACTAAAAGGGGAAAACAAATGTTGCAAAGGGAGAAATTGCTTGTTTTGAGCAATTTCTTCTTCGGTAACTATGTTTTTAAAAAGCCGTCTGCTGCAGAGGCGTCAGAAAGCGTCTATATGAGGGAAAGGGTTAATCCTTTTCCACATACAATAAATATTTAAACACCTTGGTTAAAGTATAGAAAATCTCTGTCATACTGTCAGTGAAAAGCATAGTTATCGATAAAAGACAAAATCATTGTGACTAACGGAGAAATTGCTCATCATGAGCAATTTTCACCTTTTGTCACAATGATTTCAAATGTCGTCTGCAACCAGGAAAGGAATTAAAAGACTGTCTATTCGGGGGCACGATTTTTATCAGAGTATCCACAACATCAATTATCCGGTGGTGTAAGGATCAAATATGAATTTTGGTTTAACCCTTTCCTTCATACTACAATTCTGCAGCAGACGACTTTGAACATATTTTGTCAAAAAAGAGAAAATCTCTATAATTGAATGGATAACCTATGACCAAAAGTGGAAAACATTGTGGCAAAAGGAGAAATTGCTCATTTTGAGCAATTTCTTCTTTTGTCACTATGTTTTCAAAAAGCTGTCTGCTTCAGAGGCGTCTATATGAGGGAAAGGGTTAAGAACATAAACCCCTAATCTTATGAGCTCTGGCATTGGGAGAAACAGAAATTGATCCAACCTTTTTCCATATAATTAGACACTTTCTGGTGCTTTTGCAGCACAAGACTCTTGAAAACATGTGACAAATGGAGAAATTGCCTGTGTTTTAATGCTCCAATATGTCAGGAACATGACATTGTGTACAAAGTTTCATTTCCAAATGTTGAACGTTTTTGAATTATGAGGTAAGGTTTAAGTTTTGTTACGACGGCGCCAAGGGTATCACAATAGGCAGGCTTTTTTCTTCCAAAATCAGACAAGCTAAAAACACCATAAAGAGCCCTTAATTAACCCTTTCCCTCATATAGATGCTTTCTGATGCCTCTGCAGCAGACAGCTTTTTGAAAACAAAGTGACAAAAGAAGAAATTGCTCAGAACGAGCAATTTCTCCTTTTGCCACAATGTTTTCCACTTTTAGTCATGGGGTCATCCATTCAATTATAGAGATTTTCTATTTTTTAACAAAATATGTTCAAAGTCGTCTGCTGCAGAAATGTCGTATGAGGGAAAGGGTTAACTTACAAACTATGACAAAGCTTACCTTCCTCCTTAGACTGTAAAACATATCAAAAGAGTTTGGCACTTTTTCATATGGGGTCGCAGTTGTAGGAACAGGAACTGGGTTTGGGTCGATGTCGATGTCGGTGGTCGTCGGCTGACTCGTGATGGTTTCTGGCTTGGTCTTAAACTTTCGTTTACGAGGGTACGCGTTTTCATCTTCCTCCTCTTCTTTGTTGTTGGTTTGTTTGGTTGAGGTAACAGGTAGTACTTCAGTCACAGCCGGTGTTTCACCATTACCTGTGCGCAAGAAATCATTTTATTAACCTTTCCCTTCAGGACAATGAATCTGCCACGGACGACTTTGAAATCATCTCGACAAAAATAAGGGAAATCCCAATCCCTTTCCCACCTGCAGATGCATGTGAAGAAGATAACTTTTGAAAACATAGTGGCAAAAGAAGAAATTGCTCATAATGGGCAATTTCACCTTTTGTCACAATATTTTTAATTCTATTCAATAATTGTTATTTTCCATATTTTTGCCTAGACATTTTCATTATCGTCTGCTGCAGATTTGATGTATGTGGGAGAGAGATAAATGAAAGTACATGTATAATTATTGAATCAAATTGAATTTCTCCTTTTGCCATTATGTTTTCAAATGTTGCCTGCTGCATATGTCTCACATGCACCTGCAATGGTGCATCTTTTCCAGTTCAAATTATACCTTGCCAACTTCTAGACGCATTCGGACACATCTGCATCAGAAACCTTTCGAAAACTTTGTGGCAAAAGAAGAAATTGCTCATAATGAGCAATTTCATAATTTTAACTACCTGTTTACAAAGTTATTTGCGGCTTAGTTGCTGTACGTGGGAAGGGCTAAAACCTTGTACTATTATTATCTATAAATATGTTTTGTAAACATGATATGCTTATTTGTGCTTTATATAATTCTGCACTCTGACATCTATTTTTGGGTAGTAATTGGTTGTATAACCCTTTCCCTCATACAACAATTCTGCAGCAGACGACTTTGAACGTATTTTGTCAAAAAGTGGAAAATCTCTATAATTGAATGGATAACCCATATGACAAAAAGTGGAACACATTGTGGCCAAAGGAGAAATTGCACGTTTTGTGCAATTTCTTCTTTTGTCACTATGTTTTCAAAAAGCTGTCTGCTGCAGAAAGCGTCTATATGAAGGAAAGGGATAAGAAGTTGTGGTTGTCTTTGTAATCAAATTAATCCTTTTCCCGCCTACAGCAACTATCTGTGGCCTCTGCAGCCTACGACTTTTGAAAACATTGATGCATAATGACCAATTTCTACTTTTGCCACAATATTTTCATCTCTATTTGATTTTATTATACCTCACGTGACTTTGTAACGTTAAAATTCTCATATACTCATCATGGGCAATTTCTTACTGTCTCATGCTAACATTACGTTTTTGACTGGTCAACAGTATACTGTTACATTGGCACGGGCGTTAAAATGTTGGTTATGCACGTGCATGACATCATTTCAAACAATAACGTCACCTTTAAGACGCATGTGCCATGTAACAGTATACTGTTAACCGGTGTGTGTGTTACATTGTAGTAGATCTACCCATGTTCACCTCCCCTACAAAAGTACAGAATAAATTGAATAAACGTGTAATTTTGTTCGGTATAATCAAATAAATATTGCATGGCCTCCAGTGTGACAGTACATATTGTCAACATTCAGCTAATTACTGTTAACTTCGGCTTCACCTCGGGTAACAGCATTTTCCTCATGTTGACAATATGTATACTGTCACACTGGAAGCCATGCAATATTTATATAATGTTACTTTCATATACAGAGATTTTCAATATTTTTGTCATTTTGAGCCATTTCTCGTTTTGTCACGAATGTTTTTAAGTCTTCTGCTGCAGAAGCGTCAAAATGTGTAAGTATGAGGGAATTGGATTTTAAGTTTAGACAGAAGATTTGGGCATAAATCTTTGTCAAATGTCACATCTTATTTCAGAGCTCTAGATAACGGACATATTTCTTATTCCGATAGTTTTATGCGACCTCCAAACTTAACACTGCTGGTACTGTTGGATCTGAGTTTTCTCAAAATAATTGTCTTCAGTAAGTGTGTATGTTTTATTGGGGCATTACCCCTTTTCCAACATTATTTCAGTTATATCACATCAACATTTCACTTATTCGTGATCCCTGGGTAAACAAACCAGTACTAGTACTAGCATTGGGAATGTGCCTTGCCGAGTGGAATTGAACCCAAGACGCCCCATTCCCAATCCCCAACGTTAATCCTTTCCCTCATACGCAGTGTTCCCACCACCTTTTCAAACTGGGGGTTTTTGGCACCCCCAACTAACTGATATTTTTATAAAGTGGGGGTTTTCTGAAAAAAGTGGGGGTGCCATTTTTGTTTACATGTAAGGTCGATGAGAACGAAGTGAAAATGATAATAAACACACATAATCATATCACATTTATATTTTTATTTTATTGCTATGGACATATCAATAAATGACAGTTTAATTGCTAAAAAGAGTTGAAACAAATGAGCAATTTATCTTTTTGCTATTGTTTTTTAATTGGAAACAGGAATATTGAGTATCATTCTTGATTCCTGCTTGGAATCATTTTAAATAATTTTGCTAGGATCGAATGTTTTGAAAACTTATATGAATGTTGATATATCAATCATACAAGCTGCCCTGTTTCAGTGACTGACCTAAATCGGTGACCTTCTAGTTTATATGCTCTTCAATTTGAAGAGTTCTGTGGTATCAATGTTTTTTTGGGTCTCAAGTGTAACATATAAATAAAGAAATGATTTTTTGGCTAGGTCACGGTCCTTTTTATCATGTAGAGGGTGTGCTATAAGTGCAAAAACATCCGTTTATGCTATCTCCGTAGTAAAATACAACTTGGGAAAACCCAAAATATACATGTGACCATTCCAGCCAATCGTATTTGCCATATGTAAATCAAAACAAATTTTAGACTTCACATTCGGTAAATCTCGAAAACCCACTGCAATTACCGCGATTTGTCAAAGAAATAACCCTGTTAAAGATCGACGATTAGAAATACGTATTATTCGGCCCAAAAATATATTGGTGCCTGAAATCTCACCTCTCAATTTCGAACCCTGTAAAATGTATCGCATGGATGAATATATGAGAATTGCTTTGCTGTGTAGTAGATTTCCAAATAAGGAGATGTTTACTACAGCTTTCAAGAAAGCGCGCGAAAAAAATCACGTGATCTGTATTCCCTGCGAAAATATCACGTGGTGTTATTTCTTCAGGTAGAAAGCGACTCCATTGGATGAAGCTCCCTTTTTAACTGTCTCGCGAGATTACAAATTAGCAAAGCAACAAATACATACCGATCACGTGGTCAACATACTAGCTACAGTATTTTTGTGAGTTATTTATAGAAAGGTCTACACATCCAAGTTTATTTTTCATTCTTTCTCATCATTCGTATATGCATCGTTAGACTTACTTAGGAGCATTTCAGCTTTTTTATTCAGTGATTTTCTGTGCGCAACAGTCACGTATGCTCTCTGATTGATTAAAAAATACATGCGGGACTTTTAAAATCTTTGCGTGAAAAACGCACAGATGTACGTGAATGGGAACACTGATACGACAATTCTGCAGCAGACGACTTTGAACGTATTTTGTCGAAACATAGAAAATCTCCATAATTGAATGGATAACCTATGACCAAAAGTGGAAAACATTGTGGCAAAAGGAGAAATTGCATGTTTTGTGCAATTTCTTCTTGTGTCACTATGTTTTCAATAAGCCGTCTGCTGCAGAGGCGTCAGAAAACGTCTATATGAGGGAAAGGGTTAACTATTCAGCCAAGGGGATTTGTGAAATCCTTGCAGCACAAGTAAATTTTGCATAGATTGAACTAGTTCCCCTTTTCCAACAACATAGTCTACTGTAACAGGAAAAGGGAAAAACTTGAACCTTTCCCTCTTACAGATGTATGCATATTGACCCCTTGCAGCAGACAACTATTGAAAACATTGTGGCAAAACTGTACTCAATGTAGTTTTTAAAGATGGTCAATAGTTTAGCCTCCATGTTTTCAGTCGCCTGAATCAGATTTGTTGTATGTGGGAAAGGGTTAAAAGGAGAAAGGTACAGCCTATCATCCATGAGCACTCTGCATTGCTGCTCCATTTCGTTTTATTGTCATTTTACTCTTGTCCATCTTAGTTAGTCACCCTTAGACTTTGCCACATAAAGACACATCTGAAGCACATGACCTTTGAAAACATTGTGGCAAAAGGAGCAATTTCTCCTTTTGCCAACACGTTTACAACTCCTTTGAATTTATAATTAGACTTAATTTTAAGAATTTTTAAAAATGCTTTAAATTTTGTCCTAGATATGTTCAAAGTCATCAGTTTCAGATTTGGTGAACGCTTTCCCACATACAATGCTTTCTGACACCTCTGAAGCAGACGACTTTTGAAAACATTGTGGCAAAAGAAGAAATGCTCATGATGAGCACTTTCTCCTTCTGCCACAATGTTTTCCACTTTTAGTCATTGGTTATCCATTCAATTATTGAGATTTTCCATTTTTTTGACAAAATATGTTCAAAGTCGTCTGCTGCAGATTTATTGTATGCGGGAAAGCGTTAACTCCCCAAGTTCTGACTAACATGAATATTCCAAGAAAGGGTTTGAAGAATCCTTCAGGGGGAGGATCTTTTTTCACAATTCTATGATGAATAACATCTCCTGGATCAATAGAAAGTGCATAAAATACCACAAAAACCAGGATTGCCTGAGAAAATCCATTCATTAGCATACAACAATATCTTTGCCAGCGTCTGAATGAACACTAAAATATTCCTGGCAACTCTCTATGCGCAAGTGTGATTTCATGCTCCAGTCAAGAATTTAACCCTTTCCCTCATATAGACGCTTTCTGATGCCTCTGCAGCAGACGGCTTTTTGAAAACATAGTGACAATAGAAGAAAATTGCACAAAACGTGCAATGTCTCCTTTTGCCACAATGTTTTCCACTTTTTGTCATGAATAGGTTATCCATTCAATTATGGAGATTTTCTATGTTTTGAAAAATATGTTCAAAGTCGTCTGCTGCAGAATTGTCGTATGAGGGAAAGGGTTCAACATTTTATCCCCCCCCCACCTTTCCCTTCATATAGACACTTTCTGATGCATCTGCAGCTCATGAGTTTTGAAAATATCGTGACAAGGAGAAATTGCTCATTTATATTTATATGAGAAATTTCTCCATTAAATTTTGTAACAGCTTTTTTTTAACTTATTCAATACTTGTTCTTTCATTTAACCCTTTCCCGCATACAACAAATCTGCAGTAGACAAACTTAATTACATCCAGAATAAAGTATGGAAACTCTCGGAGCGACAATGTATGCTTTATTATTGAATAGAATTTGGGAACATTTTGGCAAAATTATGAGAATTTTAACCTTTTGACACAATGTTTTCAATAGCCGCCTGGGGCTAACGAGTCAAAATGCGTCTACAAGTCAGTGGTAAAGGGTAAATTAAAGACAGTTTCCATATTTCTGACTAAATTTGTTCCAAGTTAGTCGTCGACTGTAGTTTATTTGTATGTGGGAAAGGTTTAATTAATTGAAGTGACTTTAAATAAGGTTATAGAGCATCAACCATGGAATATTTCTACCAAATGATAATGGAATCTGATAATCCGATTCAAATGCGATTTTTTTTTCACCCTTTCCCACATACAACATATCTGCAGCAGACGACTTTAAAAACATACCCAAACAAAATAGGAAACTCTTTTTAAATGAAAGCACAATAATTGAATAAGAGTTGAAAACATGGTGACAAAAGGAGAAATTGCTCGTTTTGAGCAATTTCTTCTTTTGACAACATGTTTTCAAAAAGCCATCTGCTGCAGAGGTATCAGAAAGCGTCTATATGAGGAAAAGGGTTAAATATTGGGCTATTTCCCCTCCTTTCTGATGCCGCAGAAACAAAAGTTCTCCATAAATTTTAAATCTATGAACAATTTTGGAAGCAGACCACCAATGGACACATTATGCTTTCCATAAGTACTTTCTTTTTTTGTGTGTTTACTTACTATTTTTCTCAGTTTTATCCACAGTCTTTTGTTTCGGTGGTTTTACTACTGAATCTGTTTGTTGAGATCTTACAGCACTACGAAGCACACGCTGAGTGGGTTCATCCTTTTTATCGTCTCTTTTACTAGAGTCACTATCACTTAGTTTATCTTCTTGTTCATTGAGCCTATTATTTTGTGCCCTAGTGCTATCAGCATGGTCACTGTCCAGTATTTCCAACTCAGTATTCCTATGATCACCATCTATAGAATCATTAGCATTGTTGTTATGATGTATAACACTGTTTGTAAAGTTACCCTGCCACACTGGCTGCTGCTCCCTACCGAACATACCTAGTGAATTATCATCCCATGTCTGAGTTTGAGCCATGAACTCACCCGGTTCCATCGGTTCCGCCTCTCTGCCCTGATCCAGGTACGGGTTTATCACATAGGGCAGGGCGGATTTGACATTAGTCACTACAAGTTTTAAACCTTCATTAGAGTCCGTGGAGGATGAGGCTTGAGATTTTGTTGGGATGATAATTTTAAGAGGAGGAACTTTAGGCGTTGAGGGACGGGATTCTTTGTCGGATTTGGCGTCTTTCTCCTTATCCGATTTATGAGGGGACCCTGCACTGAGATACGACGAATCTGATTTTTGTTGACTTAGAGAACTTGTGTTATCGTCCGTTTTTGGCGAAGAAGCAGATCGTAGCTCCCATTTTAGATTAGTCAAAGTGGAGGATTCCCCCACGTTCATTGTTAGACTATTATTTGTTCCCACATTAGAATTCACACTACCTGAATGTAAAGAGGTTGAATTGGATAACACACTTGTTGCACTAGCCTCTTGGTCTTTCTCCACACTGTTCGTAACGAGTGAGAGATTATTAGACCCGGTTGTTGATGTTACCATAGATAAATGGAGACCCGTGTCCCCATCACTAACACAGTTTAATGAACTTGAAGATGTCACTGAATTACATCCTGCACTTTCAGAATTAACAAACACTTGCGATGCACTACATGCCATCACTGGCAGTAAACTAGATGACAATGTCGTAAATGATGATGATGTTGACAATGAGGATGATGGGATGGCTAAATCCGGTAATTCCAAATTATCAATTTTTGAATCACTCACTTGAGCGGAAGGTATAAAAGGCATTGTTTCCATATGTTTTAACACCACAGAATTATGACCGTTATCCGATATACTTTCTCTCACATTATTTAACACTTCCTGATGGTTATTGTTCTCCAGGGTTCGTCGCCCATTCACTACGCCCGGATTACTGGGGAACAACTCCCTGGGATTAACATGACCAAATACGGGCTCCATGTGTGACAACCCTACAGGGGACTGAGCCCTTACAGGGTCCTCCTCCACGTTAATGATTAATTTAGTTTTGTTCAAAACGAGACCATCTAAGTTAGGATTATACATCGCATCGCTATCAGCACTAGAAGCAGGGCTATCTACAGGCGAGAACATCTGGTCTATACTCGACTCCACCGACACATTGGTAACACTATAAGATTTATACAAAGGCTCTTTGGAGTCCTTAAACTTCTGACTTATGTTCCCGTGATTATCTCGCTGGAATTTTAAACACAATCGCGGGGACGCTAGCTTGTTTTCTGGAGATTTTGGCATGGACATTCGACGGTTGTTGGTACCCCCTGCCATGGAATGGGACTCTGACCTGTTGTTGAGCTCTGAAATGAAACGCAGTTTGATTGTAAATCATTCCAATGAGCACAGCGCTAGCTGATGGGCGATTTGCATGTTCTTGACCCTTTCCCTCATACAACAATTCTGCAGCAGACGACTTTGAACATATTTTGTCAATAAATAGAAAACCTATGAATGGATAACCTATGACTAAAAGTGGAAAACATTGTGAGCAATTTCTCCTTTTGTCACTATGTTTTCAAAAATCTGTTGGCTACAGAGGCACCAGAAAGCGTCTATATGAGGAGGAAAAGGGTTAAATACCTATTTGACCCTCTAACCCTATGTTGTGGGTACTGAAAAGAATCATCTCAATGAAACGATTCCCTTGAGTACCCACCTCACAAGGTATGGTTGGATAATAAGAAAGATATTGAGAGGAAAAAGAGATGTATACCCCTCATTATCTGGCCCTCTGATAACGAGTCTGTATTACATGCTGTGACATTTTCAGAGTTGTCAGCTTTGGAAATATCATGGAGTAATAACATAGCATTTGCAAAATGATTAACCCTTTCCCTGATACAAGCACACATGTTAACTCTTCTGCAGCTTTTCATAAAGAGCAAATTATCTTTTTGCCATAATGTTTTCAACTTTTTTCAATAGTAATACATGTACATTTATTAATAGATACTTTCCATATTTTGCCTTGATCGTTCCAAAGTCATCAGTCATAATGCCCAGTAACCCTCAGTGCCAAGGAGGGAAGCCCACGTCAACAGATTCATCGGTTTTTACCCAATCTGGTAATCAACTGTGGTCTCCCACTCTTTAGGGGAACACTCTGAACTATACACCAAAACATTGTGGCAAAAGTAGAAATTGCTTATTTTTGAAAAGGTGTCTCATTTTTAAATGATGTTTTTTTTAATTATTTTTTGGGACATTGTCAATTTTAGGTGGGAAAATATCCGCTAGACCTGCTTTAACCCTTTCCCTTTCCCTTTGACACATACAACAAATCTGCAGCAGGCGACTTTGGAAACATGTGGACAAAAATATAGAAAATTCTTATAGATGAGGGTATATTTACTGAAAACAAGAGGGCCATGAGGCCCTGGAATCGCTCACCTGAAAATGGGCTATTTAAGACATAACTCTCTCATGCTCAAGCCAAACATGTGGCTTCCAGAGTGTTAACAAGATTTCCCTTAAATTTGGTCTAGTGACCTAGTTTTTGACATGACATGACCCATATTCGAACTTGGCCTAGACATCATCAGGACAAACTTTCTGATAAAGTTTCAACATGCTCAAGTATAAAATGCGGCTTCAAGAGTGTTAACGAGATTTTCCTTAAATTTGACCTAGTGACCTAGCTTTTGACCCGACATGACCTATTTTCGAACTTGGCCTAGATATCACTAAGACAAACATTCTGACAAAGTTTCAACATGTTCAAGCCAAAAATGCGGCTTCAGGAGTGTTAACAAGATTTTCCTTAAATTTGACCTAGTGACCTAGCTTTTGACCCGACATGACCTATTTTCGAACTTGGCCTAGATATCACTAAGACAAACATTCTGACAAAGTTTCAACATGCTCAAGCCAAAAATGCGGCTTCAAGAGTGTTAACGAGATTTTCCTTAAATTTGACCTAGTGACCTAGCTTTTGACCCGACATGACCTATTTTCGAACTTGGCCTAGATATCACTAAGACAAACATTCTGACAAAGTTTCAACATGCTCAAGCCAAAAATGCGGCTTCAGGAGTGTTAACAAGATTTTCCTTAAATTTGACCTAGTGACCTAGCTTTTGACCCGACATGACCTATTTTCGAACTTGGCCTAGATATCACTAAGACAAACATTTTGACAAAGTTTCAACATGCTCAAGCCAAAAATGCGGCTTCAGGAGTGTTAACAAGATTTTCCTTAAATTTGACCTAGTGACCTAGCTTTTGACCCGACATAACCTATTTTCGAACTTGGCCTAGATATCACTAAGACAAACATTCTGACAAAGTTTCAACATGCTCAAGCCAAAAATGCGGCTTCAGGAGTGTTAACAAGATTTTCCTTAAATTTGACCTAGTGACCTAGATTTTGACCCCACATGACCCAGTTTCGAACTTGGCCTAGAGTTGATCGAGATATATGTTCTGATAAACTTTTATAAAGATTGGATGCAAAATGTTGCCTCTATTGGATTAACAAGCAAATGTTGACGACGGACGACGAACGACGGACAAAAGGCGATCACAATAACTCACCTTGAGCACTACGTGCTCTGGTGAGCTAAAAATTGAAAACATCGTGGCAAAAGGAGAAATTGCTTATTTTGAGCAATTCTTCCCTTTACCACAATGTTTTCAAACGTCGCCTGCTGCAGACGCATCGGAAAGTTTCTCTTTATGTGGGAAAGTGTTATGACACAACACTTCGAGATTTCATACCGTCCATATCAAGGCTGCGCTCGTCATCCTTCATCGAGTTTATGCTGTCCTGTGACATGGGCGACCGAGTGTCATCAATACTTGAGCTGTCACTACCCGACGAAATTATCTCCCTTTTTAAGATCTTCACCATCTCCTGGGATGCGGCGACATCAAGCGGAGTTTTACCTTTACTGTTAGCTTGTAGGGGGTTGGCACCATGTTTTAATAACAGTTCCACAAGCTGGTGATAACAAAATAGGTTATGACATCAGTTAACCCTTTCCCTCATATAGACGCTTTTTGACATACAACATATCTGCAGCAGACGACTTTGAAAACATCTACGCAAAAACACTGAAAAGCTCCTTTTGTTACGAATTTTTCAAAAGTCGTCCGCTCCAGAAGCATCAAAGAGCGACTGTATGTGGGAAAGGGTTAATAGAGAAAACCATATTTTTCCAAGATGTTTTCAAGTCATGTGCTGCAAATTGGTTGCATTTCGGAAATGGTTTATATGTATAATAAACTGTTTACACAATTTAACACTTTCCCGAATACATAAAAATTACAGTGCTCAGTCAAGTTTGAAAACATGCAGGCAATACTATGGCGAATCTCTATAAATAAAAGTTGTTCAAATTCAAATATTGTACAGAGTTGAAAACAGTGAGGCTAAAGGAGAAATTGCTCATCATGATCAATTGCTTCCTTAGCCACACCAGGGACGTATCTACATCCCTGGCCACACTGTATTCAAATATCTTTCGCTGCAGATGTCTCAAAATGTGTCTTTTATGTTGGAAGGTGAAAATATGGCAATTCAAATAAAAGTGGAGTCTATTGAAAAATAAATTTTGGAAACAAAATTGGCCACTAAGTGTATTATATTGTATACATCAAAATTATACCTCCAATAGTTAACCCTTTCCCTCATACAACAATTCTGCAGCAGACGACTTTGAACGTATTTTGTCCAAACATAGAAAATCTCCATAATTAAATGGATAACCTATGACGAAAAGTGGAAAACATTGTGGCAAAAGGAGAAATTGCACGTTTTGTGCAATATCTTCTTTTGCCACTATGTTTCCAAAAAGCCTTCTGCTGCAGAGGCGTCAGAAAGCGTCTATATGAGGGAAACGGTTAACTTGACCCTTTCATCCATGTAAACACTTTCGGCAGCTTCTGTAGCAAACAACGTATAAAACATTGTGGCAAAAAAAAAGAAATTGTTCATGACAAGCAATTTCTCCTTTTGGCGCAAGGTCCTCAACTCTATTCAATAATTCTCCTATCATTTTTAGAGAATTTTTATTTTGTTTGCCGAGATATTATCAAGATCATTTGCTGCTGATGTGTTGCATGTGGGAAAGGGATAATGTGAAACTTCTTCCCCAGATGATTCTTAACCCTTTCCCTCATATAGACGCTTTATGACCGACGCCTCTGCAGCAGACGGCTTTTTGAAAACATAGTGACAAAAGAAGAAATTGCACAAAACGTGCAATTTCTCCTTTTGCCACAATGTTTTCCACTTTTTGTCATAGGTTATACATTTAATTATGGAGATTTTCTATTTTTTGACAAAATACATTTTAAGCCGTCTGCTTCAGAATTGTCGTATGAGGGAAAGGGTTAAGATGTCATAACAAGTAAAGTCATTTCAGTTGTTCCATGAGAAAACCAACATTGTGGACTGCGTAAAGTATCGAACCGGATCAGCTTAAGACACTCTACGCCTTCTGTGGATTTTCTGTTTCACAAATCATTACTCTATCTCCCTGAGAGGGAATGTATCAGCCCGAATTAGCCTGTGCAGGCTGATCTGGCTCGATACATTACGCAGAATCCATAATTTTTTTTTTTTTCATGGAACGACTCAATTATAAGAAATTTTCCATAAGAATCAAATTACATAATTTGTGATTTAACCCTTTTTCCACTTTCTTTGAAGATACATTGATTGCATCAATTTGGTACATCTGCAGCAGACAACTTTTAAAAACAATGTAGCAAAAAGATAAATTTTTCATCATGAGCAATTTCTCCTTTCACCACAAGGTTTTCAACACTTTCTATTAATCATACATCCATTTATAGAGATTTTCTATCTGTTTGCCTCAATGTTTTCAAAGTCGTCTGCTGCAGATTATGTTGTGTGTTTGGAACAGATTAACCCTTTCCCTCAAACGACAATCCTGCAACAGACGACTTTGAACATACTTTGTCAAAACATAGAAAATCTCTATAATTGAATAGATAACCTATGACTAAAAGTGGAAAACATTGTGGCAAAAGGAGAAATTGCTCATTTTGAGCAATTTCTTCTTTTGTCACTATGTTTTCAAAAAGCTGTCTGCTAGAGGCGTCAGAAAGCGTCTATATGAGGGAAAGGGTTAAAGGAGGTACCTTTCTATGTCCATTTATAGAAGCATCGTGTAGCGGTGTATCATTCTCTAGCCCCTGTACGTTAACATTAGCTCCAGCCTTCAGTAACTGTTTGGCAACGTACATCCAGCCCCGATTACTCGCCTCGTGTAATGGTGTCCACCCTGAAAATATACACAGATAGCTTTAATAACGTCAGTGTCACTAAGCATTTTTCTATGAGGGAAATATGTGGGACCCCTCAAACACACTTTAAGCCTTTCCCATTTGCAGATGAATTTTTGACTCATCCAAAGAAGACAACTTGTAAACATTGTGGCAAAAGGAGAAATTTCTCAATATCAGCAAATACTGCTTTTCCCACAATGTTTTCTACTATTTTTTTATTTGTAGGGATTTTTTTTATTTTGTTATTTGATATTTTCAAAGTCGTGTGCTTCAGATTAGTTGTATGTGGGGAAGGGTTGACTGTTTTACTTATTTTATTTTACATTGATTGTCTAATAAGCGTTCAGCTTATAATATTAACCCTTTCCCACACACGACGACTTTGAACATATTTTGTCAAAAAATCAAAAATCTCTATAATTATATTGATAACCTATGACTAAAAGTTGAAAACATTGTGACAAAAGGAGAAATTGCTTGTTTTGAGCAATTTCTTCTTTAGTCACTACGTTTTCAAAAAGCTGTCTGCTGCAGAGCGAGGCGTCAGAAAGCGTCTAAATTAGGGAAAGAGTTAATCATGTTAAATCTCTGCTTCATAGAGACCTATTAAACCAGTGTTCTAAAACCTTTCCTGCATACAAAGGCTTTCTGCCTTCTGAAAACAATGTGGCAAAAGTAGAAATAAATGAGCAATTTCTCCTTTAGTCACAGTATTTTTCAACTATTCAGTTATAAAACTGTTTTTTTAACAGAGATTTTCCATTTTGTTTTTCCCAGTTGTCTGCTTCAGACTTGTTGTATGTGGAAAGGGTTAAAAACTTATTCAAACCTTTGATACAAGTTACCAACACACTTCCACTTTTGGAAAACTTTATAGAGTTGATTTGGGCCATAGTCTCTCAAACATGCAAATCTTTAATTAAGAGCTTAGAAATCATTCCCAAAAGCTGTTCTTTCGTGTATGACAGTTAATCCTCAGCTTAATTCTTTCCCACATACAACAAATTGCAGCAGACGACTTTGAAAACCTATATATTAATTATTTAAGAGTTGAAAACATTGTGGCAAAAGGAGAAATTGCTCAAAAGGAGCAATTTCTACTTTTGTCACAGTGTTTTCAAAAGACAGTTACTGCAGTCGGGCATCAGAAAGCATCTATATGATCCCACATACAACAAATCTACAGCACATCAACTTCAAAATTGTCTTGTCAAAAATATGGAAAATATCTATGATGACGGTATAATTCGAGAATAGACCACCAGAAAACCTGAGAAATAAGAGATATTGTTCATTAAGATAATTTTTTTTTTTTGTTGCAATGTTTTAGAAAATGATTTGCTGCTGAAATAATGAAATGTGTCTGGGAAAGGGATGAGTGTGAAAAGTTGGCTATCAAGTCTATATATAATTCAGCACAATTCTGATGATGATCGTTTAACAGGCTCTGCGGTTTACTCAACATAATATTTCAAGTCTTTTGCTTTGAAAACATTCTAAGAAACAATTACTTCGTCTCGAAAATTGAAAGAATCATTTCTTTAGTTGAGAAAATTAGAAATTGAATTTTTGTTTTTCCAAAGTTGTCTGCTGCATAGACAACAATCAAACTTAACCCTTTCCCTCATATAGACGCTTTCTGAGGCATCTGCAGCAGACAGCTTTTTGAAAACATAGTGACAAAAGAAGAAATTGCACAAAACGTCCAATTTCTCTTTTTGCCACAATGTTTTCCACTTTATGTCATAGGTTATCCATACAATTATGGAAATTTTCCATTTTTTGATAAAATACGTTCAAAGTCGTCTGCTGCAGAATTGCCGTATGAGGGAAAGGGTTAATCTTTATCTAGAAAATTGTTAGATAGATTTGAAATCATAGATGAGAAAAGAAAGGAGATTGCTAAAAACCAATTGATTTCTTCTTTTGCTACAATATTTTCTACTTTGCATCAAAACTCATTTTCACTTTCCAAGATATGCTTATGTCCCCGACAGCCCCCCCTCCATCCCCCGCCCCCTCATATTGGTAGATGTATGTCTAAAAAATATTTATATCAGGTTAATAAATGGCTGAGTTCAGCTTGGATATTGTTACAAAAATAGAATATCTATAGACACCATGAGAATATTGACTGATTCTAACAACTTCACCAAGAAACATTTCCTAAAGCTATATAAAAACTATTCATTTCAGAAGCCTTATGAACACATTTCTCTCTGAATGACCTCGGCAAATACGAAATCTAGACACATATTTTTGACCAAGTTAAGGAGAAAACTGGGCAGCATATCACTTTTAAAAACATCTTGGCAAACATATGGAAACTTTCTATAAATGAAAAGAACAATTATTGAATAAAGTTGAAAAAACATTGTCGCTTATCATGTGCTTACTGTGTCTGCTGCAGATTTGTTGTATGTGGGAAAGGGTCAAGATTCTGAATCAGATTAACCCTTTCCCTCATACGACAATTCTGCAGCAGACGACTTTGAACGTATTTTGTTAAAAAATAGAAAATCTCCACAATTGAATGGATAACCTATGACAAAAAGTGGAAAACATTGTGGCAAAAGGAGAAATTGCACGTTTTGTGCAATTTCTTCTTTTGTCACTATGTTTTCAAAAAGCCGTCTGCTGCAGAGGCGTCAGAAAGTGTCTGTATGTGGGAAAAGGTTCTCCCGATTATTGAATATAGACACCTAAACCCTTTTCCACCTGCAGACGCATTTTTACGCAATAGCAGCAGACGACTTATGAAAACATTGTGGCCAAAGGTGAAACTGCTCATCATAAGCAATCTTTTATGGAGATTTTTCAGGTTTTTGTCACTATGTTTTCATCATCTGCTGCAGATTTGCTGTATGTGGGAAAAGGTTAAAGGCCTCCGGTTTAGTGTTTTTCCATTTTCCACATGCAACAAATATGCAATTTCGAAAAACATCTATGGAAAAATAGCCTCTAAAGATTAAAGTTTTATTATTAAATAAGAGTTGGAAACATTGTAGCAAAAGGAGAAATTGCCAATTTTGAGAAACTTTCTCCTATCGTCACAATGTTTTCAAAACCCCTATTTTGAAAACCTTGGTTTAGGGGCAATTTTGACCATTTTGTAAACAATGCAAATTTAGGTGCCATTGCTCAGAACGAGCAATCCCCTGCGAAATGAAATTCATGAAATCATGAATTTTTCATACCTTTTAAGGATTGTTCATGAACCACTCTTTATCAATTCTTGAGTTGTGTTCATGAACTTATGGACATGAACAGTCCTTGAAGTCTTTTCTTGAACAGTTCATGAATAGTTGAAGCCCAATTTGATTGATTCAAGAAAATGTCAAAGTTCTTAAAAATGTTCATAAACTGACATGAATGGTTCAAGAACAGTTGAAGAATATTTAAAGTTCTTAAAATGTTCATGAGTTCACTTCAATACCGGTTTAAGAACAATTGAAGAGTTTGTTGAGTTCTTAAAACGTGCATGAATTGACTTCAATACTGGTTTAAGAACAGTTGAAGAATTTGTTGAGTTCTTAAAAGGTGCATGAATTGACTTCAATAATGGTTCAAGGACAGTTGAAGGAAAATTATATTCTTAAAACATCCATGAAATCAACCCTTTGAAAGTTTCAAGAAAAATTGAAGGAAATGTACAATTGTTATAAATTGTAAAACATTCATGAAATGCCAGCCATGTATATATATAATTATTCCATTAATCACATAATTTACAGTAACTATCTGGCAGTATAATAACTGCAATTAAGCCTGCTAATTATATATAGTTTCAATATACCACTGTGACTAGTTAATTATATTAAACAGTAAACATCACTGATTTTAAAATAATATTTTTACTTAGTTAATTTAATTAAATTAGAATCTACAATGACTTTTTAATTAAGTGTGAAACCAGTGGAATAACCAAAAAACACAACTTGACTTCAATTTGAAATATACCAAGGGAGTTAACTCTAGCATAAAATACAGGAACTCTTCAATAAGAAGAAAGTAATGTTTACTACTTCCTTTACATATTTTGGTGGGAGAAATATGTTGTGGTTCAAAGGCACAGAGACGAATTTTGTAATTTCTTATGAACAACTTGATGGGCACATTTGATAAATGTCTTAAATGTTACATTATAAATTAAATTATCAAATTGTATTGTGCTATGTCATAAAACAACATGTTATATTGGTGATTTATTAAAGTATTGCATTGCCACATTTGAAAGAAGCCATGTCTTCATGTAAAAAATATTTTTATAGAATTCTGGTTCAACTATGTTTCAATTAACCAGAATAATTTTTTTGTACAAAATCTGCACAGACTTTCTGTATTTTCTTCTGGTTCCAGTCCACCCAGACTATTTGGTACAGGTTACCATTGTAGAACATGATTCCCCTTTCAGAATTGTTTACAGAATTACATTCCAGAACTGTTCAAAGACAATTCAAGATTTGCCTGTCTTAAATGGTTTATGAACTTTTCCAGAATTTCGAGACATGAACAGTTCATTTCCAGAACATGAAGTTAAAATGAGACTATAAAGTTATATAGAAGAAATTTCATGAAAGGTTCATGAAGCAAGTGTTCATGAACTGACCATGAACTGTGCATAAAATATCTTGTCCTTAAACGATTCATAGATAATTCATGAACTATTTAAGAGAGTTTGGCAGTAAAAAGTCTATGAAATAACCTTCAATGTATTTCATGGACAGTTCATGAACCATGCCTAGTTCATGAACTGCTACATCATGAACATTTTAAGGATAAGTCCCATTTTAACTTCAAGGACTTTAATGAATTTTTCATGAAATCTGAACATGAACAGTTCATGAATACTTCATGAATAATTCATGAACTGTAACTGTTCATTTCACAGGGGTTGGCACCTAAATTTCCATTGTTTACGGTTTAGTTACAACCGTTTCACGCCAAGCCCTTGATATGCTGCAAATCTGACAAAATGTGTCTCCATGTGGTAAAGGATCATGGTCTCCCAAGTATTCCTGAATTCTTTTTAATTGAAAGAAGACTGCAGCTGCTCAAGGCAAACTATTTTGAGACCTTTGTACGGCCTCGCGCGGGAATTAGAAAATTCCAGGAAATGTTTCATGGTGACTTATATTTCAAGAACATAGGAGCCGCCAGCAGGTATTGCCTTGATGCTCAGGTGACAAACATTTGCTAGGGAACTAAACGCTTTAACCCTTTCCCACATATGGATGCTTTCTGACGCCTCTGCATCAGTCGACTTTTGAAAACACTGTGACAAAAGGAGACATTTGCTCAAAACGGGCAATTTCTCCTTTTGCCAGTGTTTTCAACTTTATTGAATTATTATAGTAGAATTTTTATAGAGACTTTCACATTTTTGCAAATACTTTTCAGTCGTCTCCAGCAGATTTGCTGTATGTGGGAAAGTGTTAACCCTTTTCCACATGAGGATGCAGTTTGACACAGTTTCTGTAGCAGAAAACATTTGAAAACAATGTTGCAAATGAAGGAATTGAATTTAATGGGAGATTTCCTGTTTTTGCAACTTCATTTTTATCGAAGTCATTTGCAGCAGATGTGTTGTACATGGGAAAGGGTTAAGGGTAAGTGAAGACAAGGGTAAATCTACATATATCAGTGCAGTAAACAGCTCTGAAAGATCGCCCCCATTTTCTTGGGTTATTTTTGGAGGCTGAAATTTCTCTCGACCAGCCATTATTGATTATGTGACATTAACTTGGTGTAGCAGCGAAAATTGCTTTTTCAAATTATTGCACAGATTTCTTTCTCTCACTCAGTTTAAACCCTTTCCCACATATGCTTTCTGATGCCTCTGCAGTAGACAATAGTTGAAAACATTGTGGCAAAAGGATTAATAGCTTAAATTGAACAATTTCTCCTTTTGCCACAATATTTTCAACACTATTCAATAAGTACACTTTCACTAACAGAGCTTATCAACATTTTTAACTAGATGTCATCTGCTCCAAATGGGTTGCATTTGGGAAAGTGTTAACCCTTTCCCTCATATAGACGCCTCTGCAGCAGACAGCTTTTTGAAAACATAGTGACAAAACGAGCAATTTCTCCTGTTGCCACAATGTTTTCCACTTTTAGTCATGTTATCCATTCAATTATCAAGATTTTCTATGTTTGTACAAAATATGTTCAAAGTCGTCTGCTGCAGAATTCTCGTATGAGGGAAAGTGTTAACCTATTACCTGATTGCTATCTTCTCTTCAGATTCATCAAAACTGGAAAACATCTTACGGTATGGCAATCAATATATGGCCATAACAGGATTTTACTTTGTTTGAAACACTAAGGGAAAAGGAGAGACCAGTGACCAAATTTCTCCTTTTCTCATTGTGTATCCATGACCAACAACCCTGACAAAAGTTGCCGAGTCAGCAGAAATTAGTTTTGTCTGAAAGGGTTAACCCATTACTTCACACAGACACCTGCTATTGAACATGAATTTTGAAAATATTCCAATAAAAGGTGAAATTGATGAAAATGAGCAATTTCACCTGTTAATGCAATATTTTCAACTCTTTATCAATACAAATCTTTCAGTTTTCTTGATCGTTGAAATTGTCCGCCAAACAATTGTAAAGCAGACAACTTGGAAATGTCATGCGAAGTAATGGGTTAAGACACGATACATCCTCCCCAAGTTGACATGTTTTCTCGCTTTCTACACTCCAGATTTTCCCCAGTACACATGTACTCTCTCGCCTACTGTAACAGTAACATAATCGCAACCCTGACCTGTTTTGCTTCTCACAGCAGGAGAAGACATTTTATAAAGAGAAAAATTTGCTCAATTTCACACTATCTTGCTTTTTCAAAGATGTACCGAATTTAGACGCTGAATTTTGTTTTTTGTAAGCAGAAGAGAAGAATGAACCTTACTATAGTGCCAACCAAAATATTCCATCTGGCGTAATATTTAATATTTTGCTATATCTAACAATTGCTTCTATTCCAAACAATATTTCATATTTCAATAACTTAACACTTTCCCTCATATGGCAATTCTGCGGCAGACGACTTTGAACATATTTTGTCAAAAAATAGAAAATCTCCATAATTGAATGGATAACCTATGACCAAATGTGGAAAACATTATGGCAAAAGGAGAAATTGCACATTTTGTACAATTTCTTCTTTTGTCACTATGTTTTCAAATAGCCGTCTGCTGCAGAGGCGTCAGAAAGCGTCTATATGAGGGAAAGGGTTAAGTAACTTAAAGTTCACTCTTTTTTTTATACAATCCACACATTGAGGAAAAAGGAGACATTGTCTGTGTTCAATAATTTTTCACTTTTTATGCATCATATTTTAAAAATCTCACCTGCAAAATCTGCCACATTGACATCAGCCCCAGCTTTGATGAGTTTTTTCAGCAGTTTAACATCTCCTTTAATGGCAGCTAAATGTATGGGCAGTTCTCCTCTTTCATTCCGTTTATGTACTTTCTTGTCAAGTGGGGTTTTCTTGACAGGTTGGACAGGTGTCGGTGATGGGGACTTGGCTGTCGTGTCTGTGACACAATAAAAACATGGAAATATGTGGCATAACTGTCAACTGTATAGAGTGCAAAACTTTTCACCAGACTTAGATAGATCACTGGTCTTTGCCCAGATCTCTGCCTATAAATGTTCAAAGATTTGGTGTATGCGGGAAAGGATTAAACCCTTTCCCACATACAACAAACTTGCAGCAGTCGACATAGAAAATGTTTACTAAAAAATATGGAAAATCTCTTTAACCCTTTCCCTCATACGACAATTCTGCAGCAGACGACTTTGAACATATTTTGTCAAAACATAGAAAATCTCTATAATTGAATGGATAACCTATGACTAAAAGTGGAAAACATTGTGACCAAAGGAGAAATTGCACGTTTTGTGCAATTTCTTCTTTTGTTACTATGTTTTCAAAAAGCTGTCTGCTGCAGAGGCGTCTAAAAGCGTCTATATGAGGGAAAGGGATAATGATAGACCTGTATAATTACTGACAAAAAGTTGAAAACATTGCGGCAAAAGGGAATTGCTTGTTTTGAGCAATTTCACCTTTTGTCAGCATGGTTTCAAAATGCGTCTACAAGTGGGAAAGGATTAAGAAAACGTCATGCTATCCCTATACGGAGATTTATTCAATCCCAAACTTTACATAACTCAAGCAGTCACAGATCAACCTGCATATCTGCTGAAACTTGATATAAATCTTCACTGTGTGCTATGTAGTAACTGAGGACAAACAGTTAACTCTTTCTCTCATGTAGACGCTTTCTGATGGGTTTTTGAAAACATAGTGACAAAAGAAGAAATTGCACAAAATTTCTGATTTAACCACAATGCTTTAAGCTCTTGTTCAATAATTATACTTTCATACATTGAAAGTTTCCACAATTATGCCTGTATGTTCTCAAAGTTGTTGAGTCTTGATTTTTCAGTTGGTAACTTTTAGGGATACCAATTCAGAGGTTGCGAGTTTGAACCCCAGCTTGGCCTGTGATTCTATCCAACGATAGACCGCAGTCATTGTGACTTGAGTTTGAACATTCATCTTCCAATAACAGGCTAAAAATAGTCTATATATGGGAAAGTAGCCAGCTGACTGGAAAGAATGTTGTGTGCTGTACTGTTGCTTGAATACCAGGAAACACATTGGTAGGTGATCTGGCCGCCATGATATGACTGAAAAAAATCTCCGCAGAGCCAGTTGCCTGAAAAGAATGTTGTTTTGAGTAGTCAGTACTGATGCTTAAATGCCAGGAAACACATAGGTAGGTGACCTGGCTCCCCGGACATGACTGAAAATAAATTGTGGGAAAGGGTTCTAATGACCAACCTTGTTCAGGCACAGGAAGGACCCCGTGTGTGGACTCGTCTGCCATTCGCATGATCATGGCAAGCTGCTGTCGTTCTGATAAGGGCACAGACCGAGATCCAGTTCCAGGAGTTTTTGCGATGTTCTGATGGCCCATGATTGGAGAGCTTTCCAAACTTACGCTTCCTCGTTTACGTTTAATCGGAGTCTTACGATCTGAAATAAATGTAAGTAACAAGTTTAACCCTTTCCCTCATATAGAGATGCTTTCTGACGCCTCTGCAGCAGACAGCTTTTTGAAAACATAGTAACAAAAGAAGAAATTGCTCAAAACGAGCAATTTCTCCTTTTGCAACAATGTTTTCCACTTTTAGTCATAGGTTATCCATTCAATTATAGAGATTTTCTATTTTTTGACAAAATATGTTTAAAGTCGTCTGCTGCAGAATTGTCATATGAGGGAAAGGGTTAACAAAATATTATTTTAACACACATCAAATCTGCAGCAGACAACTTTGAAAACATAAAGTGACAAACGTGAAAGCATAATAATTGAATAAGATTTAAAACATGAAACAAGGAGAAATTACACATCATGTTTGCAAAATCTGTATACTGCAGAAGCGTTGAAATGCGTCTGTATGTTCCTTTCATGCATTCAAAAAATTGTAAAACATCTAGGCATAAATATGGAATATCTCTAGGGAATACGGGAGAAATAGCTCATTATGTGCCATTTCTTCTTTCTTTACAATTTTTCAAAAGTCATCTGCTGTAGATGTGTCAAATTGCGTCTGCAAGCTTGAAAGGGCAGATATATTACATTCTGAGGATATATCTTCTTCTTCCAAGATATTTTTCATTAACTGTCTGCTTCAAATAAATATAATATTGGTCAACTAAACCACATTTTAATATTGCTTTCTGGATCACAATGATAAAGACTTGCTAAAGGAGACATTTTTATGAGTCATTTTTCAGTTAACCCTTTCCCTCATCCAACAATTCTGCAGCAGACGTCTTTGAACATATTTTGTCAAAAAATGGAAAATCTCCAAAATTGAATGGATAACCTATGACTAAAAGTGGAAAACATTGTGGCAAAAGGAGAAATTGCTTGTTTTGAACAATTTCTTCTTTTGTCACTATGTTTTCAAAAAGCCGACTGCTGCAGAGGCGTCAGAAAGCGTCTATATGAGGGAAAGGGTTCAAAAGGTTGTATATATTTGCCAACTTTATATTCAATAATTTATGTAAGTTTTTTAACGGTCACATATTATTTTTTTAACATGACATGAATGTGTATATATGATCATAAAAATACCCTTCCTCAAACCTGAAGGCTTCATGCATAACAGCGGTAACTACAACTTGTTCAATATATAGTTACAACTGTTTTGCATGAAACCATCGAAACATCATTTTGAAAAAACTTTCTATACTTTCCAAGCAACTGGCTGCTTTTCAACATAGACTGTTAGCCCATTGGTGAAACAAATGACGCATGTTAAAGTGACTATTATCAAATGTCGGAAAGAAAGTTGTCTGAGCTGAGATTCGAACTCACAACCCCTGGATTGACAGCCCCCTTCGCTTCCGGGGGCTCAGAAAACAGACAAGCTAATAAAATGATTATTTTATTAATATGATTTCCAAATTAGATATAAAAGAAAGAGCAGCAGCTGCTGGTTAACCCTTCCCCTCATATAGACACTTTCTGACGCCTCTGCAGCAGACGATATTTTGAAAACATAGTGACAAAAGAAGAAATTGCTCAAAACGAGCAATTTCTCCTTTTGCCACAATGTTTTCCACTTTTAGTAATAGGTTATCCATTCAATTATAGAGATTTTTCTATATTTTGACAAAATATGTTCAAAGTCGTCTGCTGCAGAAAGAGTTAAGAAAAAATGTAAAATAATTCCAGCGAAAAAAAAATCACTTGAAATGAAAAAGAAATCCATTTTAACATATTGATTTTAAAGTCCTCACAGGGCAGCATTATTTCGAATAAGGGAGTTGCAACTGGAAATATCTCCATTTTATTTACTTCAACAATTTTAATGACCATAATGATAACCTTGATATCCTAGCTTTTCATATGTAGGCATCAAAATACTGAAAGTTCAACCCTTTTGGACGCCTCTGAAGCAGACGACTTTTGAAAACATTGTAGCAAAAGAAGAAATTGCTCATGATGAGCAAATCCCTTTATGCCACAAGGTTTTCAGCTCTACTAAAAAAATATCAAGATATTTTTTAAGTTGTCTGCTGCAGATTTGTGGTATGAGGGGGAAGGTCAAAAGTGTGTGAAAGGATGGTCATCAGTTCAGTCTGAGAAAAAAAATTACAGAAAGAAAAAAAAGATAAGTCCTGTTAATTACCATCATCATCATTAGTAGGGGATACTGGAGATAATAGCTTTCTCTTCATACCCTTCTCATCAGGGAGGGGGGATCTGACAATAAATGGCTTCTCCTGCAAATACACAAACTGTAACGTTACATTGGACTTCTCCTGCAAATACACAAACAATAAATGTTACCTTTGGTCAGTATACTGTTTGCTTGAACCCCTTTTATACTTTAACCCTTTCCCACATACAACAAAACTGCAGCAGAATTAAAGACTTTGAAAGCAATTAAGGCAAAAATATTATGTCGGCAAATACTCCTTTTGTAAAATGTTTTCAAAAGTCATCTGCTACAAAGGCGTTATTTATATTTTGCCTGTATCAGGGTTAAGGGTAGGCAAATGGAGAAGTTGCCGATTATGAGCAATTTCTCCTTTTGCCACAATGATTTCAAAATTCATCTGCTACAGAGACCGCGTCAGAAAGCGACCGACTATGTGGGAAATGGTTAAACAGCATTTTCAAAAGACAATATATGTGGGAAATGGTTAAACAGCATTTTCAAAAGACAATATCTGCAAATGGTATCAAATATCAGCAGTGTCAGCAAAAAGAGTTCATCCTTTTCCACAATACAGACATGTCCGCCGCAGATGACTTAAGAAAAAACATTGTAACAACACGACAAATTACTCATCATGAGCAATTTTTCCTTTTGCCACAATGTTTACAAAAATTGACTGCTGAAGAGGCTTCAGAAAATGTCTATATATATGGGAAATGGTTAAACAGGTTTTTTTCAAAATACATCTGCTGCAAAGGTATCAAATATCAGCAATCGTCAAGAAAAAGAGTTATCTTTGAGATGACTTTTGAAAACATTGTACCAATTTCTCCTTTCATCTCGATGTTTTCAACTGTATTCAATAATTATACTTGATTTATGGATATTTTCAATATTTTTGCCAAGATGTTTCCGCATGCAGCTACTTGCAGATTTGTTGTATGTGGAAAAGGGTTATGTTACCCAAGATATGACCCAATTAGTTTCATTTATGGAGAAGGCTTGGATATAAATTCATTATAATGGTTCTCAGGCAGCTCTAAATAAGGGAGATACTTCATTGTAATCTTCCCAGAAACCATCCCGCTGCTTTCCACATAATTCATGACTCTCCCATTAAAAAGTCTATAACCTCGTTCCACATAAAAACAATTCTGCAGCAGACGACTTTGAACATATTTTGTCCAAAATAAATATAGAAAATCTCTATAATTGAATGGATAACCTATGACTAAAAGTGGTAAACATTGTGGCAAAAGGAGAAATTGTTCGTAGATTTTCTATTTTTTAACAAAATATGTTCAAAGTCGTCTGCTGCAGAATTGTCGTATGTGGGAAAGGGTTAAAACAATTTTATTATGGACATCTTTCCATAAAGTAATAAAACACATAGTCAGACATGGTTGTTGACTTATTTAATTAGACTATAATGCTCCAACATGACCCCCCCCCCGTGGGATATTTCACTGTGGTTTCGCCACTTTGACAGAACAGAATAGAATTCACATAAACCAATTAAACATTACCAACGTTTGGAATCGAAATACAGCAATTAAGGAGCAGTACGATTTCATATTTACCGGATCTTAATATCAGAAATGAAAGAGCATCATATTTGTCACATGGAGAGAAAAACATGCAGCCAATACCGGGCTCGCACCCTGGACCTCTCGCTTTCAGGGTGAGTACTCTACAGCCCGAGCTTAAACCGAGCCATTTACATGTAAAGACTTCATTTGTGTACAAATAACAATAATAGTTTAATTACGAGGGATCTGATTGGCTGTTTGGTGCAGTACAACATTGTACTGCATCCAATCAGAATCAATATTTTTGCTATCTGTCAAAACAGCAAAAACACCAACAATGTGTTATACTATATCTGTTTATTACCCAATATTTTAGAAAACATCTGCGGCTTTATTTATGTCATGTCTTAATTTAAATTGGGAAGAACACTTTGATACTGAATTCAAAATATTGTGTGAAAAGGAGATTTTTTGAGTTTTCAGCAATTTATCCTGTGTCAACAATGTTTGCTGAAGCATTATAAAGCAGAGGAATTTCGAAACAATTGTGGCAAAGGAAAAATTGCCCATAGCCAATCGCTCCTTTAGCCACAATGAAGCCAACTCAATTGATAATTATTAGTCGCCGGGCAGAAGCCCGCGACTTCTATTTTTAATAGCTTTTCGGAAATCACATGGGAGGAGGGATAATTATTGGAAAGAAACACATTAAGATGTTTTGAACATATTACAATTGTGTTTGTTTAAAAACACTAAGTAATGACACATCTAAAATGGAATAAACATTTCGATGTTTTAGGTATTTTTAGTTTCATTTTGTTGACTTGCATTTAAGTGTTTTTGTCTTATTTACGAAGACAAATGTGGTCCCTGCTAGACTTGCAACCAACTGCTATATGTCAATATTGAGATATATTGAAATAAAAATCACGTCAAATTCTACTTTCAATAGTAATGTTAACTTACTGAATGTTATTTTCATGTTCAAAAATATGTCTTCATTTGTGAAGAATTCATTTGATAATGTTAACTCGTGTATATCTAAAATATGAACTGTTTCTAACCTAGAACTGTTGATTACGTCACTACCGAGTACCGCCCGCATAGATTTGTAAATTTTGCACACGCTACTATATACTTATGTACTTACTGTGTGTGCGATAACCAATGACAGTCTAATGTTGTTTACATACGCGCACCTGCTTGAAGCGTGACTCGCGAATACCAACTGCGTAGATCAATCTCCTTTGCAGAGAGCCGTCTCTTTACACTCACTTACAAATAGTAAATCGTAGGTGATTTAAAATGTATATTTGGTTCGAAACAAATGAAGAAAAGAACAAACCGGGATAAAACTAGTTTTAATAGAAAAATTACTTTGAACGAACACTCTCTGCATATAAAGAGAGTTTCAAGAACGACACCTCTGCGAATAAGAAAGAATCGGGTCTTTCGTACAAAATTAGTTCGTCCTTGACAATTTTAAATGTGTCATTTAATTCCCTAAAGGCATATTGCTTCCGATCTGCAGATTTAACTGTTTAGTTGATATTATATTTCGAAGGTGGACTAATTTATAAATATTGGACTACATTTCAACATTTGTAAAAGTATGATATAATTAGGATGCCAAGCTAATATCATTTTGAGAAAAAGAGAAAACTCATGTCTTCAGCGATTTAACCCTCAACTCATTGTTTTAAAAGTAGATTGCTGCAAAGGTGTCCACTGTTGACTTTAATAGAGGAAAGGTAAAATGACGTGCTATTGCATGCAAATCCTAAATTGTCTGTTTTTTGGTTTTATTGAAAAATGATAAAATTCAAATATTCTGACAAACATCTTGAAAAGTGTATGTGGAATTCACAAATCTTATAATTATTCCTTAATGATAGCACTGTATACATACTAAGACTAATGATTGGCAAGATTTCTCATTTCCATTACTGTTTATGATCAATAATTAGTTGGTTGTGTGTATGGTCAACCTACTTTGGAATGGAGATTGATCATAAATAATGAAGGCTTCAATTATCATTCACTTCGTTGACAAAACAATGCAAGTTATGATACATTTTCACTTGACCCCACCCTTGATGTTCCAATATGCCCCTCAGTTGATAACTGTTTATACAACTACTATAATGTTAGTGTTATGCATAACTGCACTATGGATATCCGGCGACATTGATGCGTTGCATCAACTTTCTCTTGTACACTTCTATTTCTAGATATTTGTTGTCTGCTGTACATTGTTAACCCTTTCCCTCATATAGACGCTTTCTGACGCCTCTGCAGCAGACGACCTTTTGAAAACATAGTGACAAAACATGAGCAATTTCTTCTTTTGACACAATGTTTTCCACTTTTGGTCATAGGTTATCCATTCAATTACAGAGATTTTCTATTTTTTAACGAAATATGTTCAAAGTCGTCTGCTGCAGATATGTTGTATGAGGGAAAGGGTTAAACCTATATCTGTAAACATTGCCAGAACTCTGCTTTCAAGATGTCAATTGTTCATAGCTAGAAATTTCAAATTAATCAACAATGGTTTAAGTTTCCTACAGCTGCCAATGGTCTCAAGTGTTTCATTAGGAGGGACATTGTTTGCAGGAATCTACAATATCACAAACCACTTTTCTCTGAATCCAAGTCCCAGATGGTATCCAGCATTATTTAACACAACACTACATTAACCAACAAAGGGAACCAAAATTATATTGGCTTTAAATTTAATTGAGAAAAAAAGAAATCTCCAGAACAAGAGTTGTAAAGCTACTCCCATGTGAAAACTTAAACCTTTCGTACATTACAACAAGACTTCGATAACACCTAGGCAAACACATAGAAAATCTTGATAAACGAAAGTATCATTAATGAATATTGAATTGAAAACACTGTCCAGAGCTCTAGAAAAGAAGAGTAATTTCACATCCCTAAATCCTTAAATGACCCTCACACCCTATTTTGTGGGTACTCGAAAGGTTCGTCTCAGTGAGACGATTCTTTTGAGTACACACAACATAGGGTTTGGTTGAGTCATATTAAGAGAGATATCATTGGGTAAACACCAGTTTACTCCTCCTTATCTTGACCTCTGCTGTGGCAAAAGTTCTTCTGCAGGTTGGAAAATGTGAAGCCATTTATAAATATACTCTCAATTTTCCATAAGCTCTATAATTTAACCCTTTCCCTCATTTAAACTCTTTCTGACGCCTCTGCAGCAGACAGCTTTTTGAAAACATAGTGACAAAAGAAGAAATTGCTCAAAACAAGCAATTTCTCCTTTTGCCACAATGTTTTCTACTTTTATTCATAGGTTATCCATTCAATTAAAGAGATTTTCTATTTTTTGACAAAATATGTTCAAAGTCATCTGCTGCAGAATTGTCATATGAGGGAAAGGGATAAATAAGAAAAGAAACAAAAACAAGAGTGCCAGTGCCGCCACAAAATATAAAGATCAAGATTGGTCCTTTTAATTATTGCTTTTAACATGTCTGTATACATAAGCTCAAAATGAAGTCTGTGAGACCAGTTAGCTTAGCTGGAAGAAACAGGGACCTGAGATCATGGTCGCCTGGGTAGTAGGTTCGATCCCTGCAGGGGCAGCCGGGTGTTTCCTTGAGCAAAACAGTTTATCCACACTTGTTCAGAGTTGAAAGTCTTACTCTGCTTACCAGCCTAGCTGACTTTGGTATTAACTAAAGAAAATAGGATACATATAAACAGAGATAGAATGAATGTATATTGTTTTATGGCGTATCGACAGCTAAGGTCATTTAGCGCGCAATTAAATTTAATTATTCATGATCCCTGTGTAAACAAACCAGTACTAGGCTAGAAAATGTGCCTTGCCCAAGGGCACTCTACCATGACCGTAGTGCCGCGACTGGGGATCGAACCCGGGACACTCGGTTTCGAAATCCCCGACGCTAACCACTCGACCACAGCGGATTCCTCTAAACAGAGATAGAACCCTATAGAGGCTTCCGATATGGAAGTAGGTCAAATGGCAGTGTCGATATGTTATCCTTTTTTCCTTCTGAGCATAACTCTTGCAAAAATCACTCTATCGGATAATCCCTGCTTTATGCACTTCTACCTGTTTGGAAACTTGAGTTGCGTTCTCAAGTGAATATGCTATAGAGACCAAGTTTCGAAAGGCATAACTATTGCAAAAATTGCTGAACCGGAAAATCCCTTCTTCATGCACATCTACCCATTATAGTAATGATATTGACCAAGTTTTGAAAAGATTCAGTCAGAAACGTAGGAAGAGTTGCGTTCACAAGCCGCAATATCAATCAGCTACAGAGACTAAGTTTCAAGGGACAAAAATCTTGCAAAAATCAATGAACTGGAAAATCGCCGCTTCATGTACATCTACCCATTATAGTAATGACATTGACCAAGTTTTGAAAAGATTCGGTCAGAAACATAGGAAGAGTTGCATTCACAAGGCTGCAATATCCAATCAGCTACAGAGACTAAGTTTCAAGGGACAAAAATCTTGCAAAAATCAATGAACTGGAAAATCGCCGCTTCATGTACATCTACCCATTATAGTAATGACATTGACCAAGTTTTGAAAAGATTCAGTCAGAAACATAGGAGGAGTTGCGTTCACAAGGCTGCAATATCAATCATCTACAGAGACTAAGTTACAAGGGACATAAATCTTGCAAATATCAATGAACCGGAAAATCGCCGCTTCATGCACATCTACACATTATAGTTATGACATTGATTAGAGAAATATCATCTGTAACAGGTGTGACAAACACTAGTTTCACCATCCTTCTTCAGCAGTCGACCTTGAAAACATCTAGGCCAAAATTTAAAACCAAATGTGTTTGTGAAACACTGATGCCCCCGAATGGCAACATCTAGGTCAAAGGTCAAGGTCGCAAGGTCAAAAATTTTGGTACTGACAGAAAGGTCATGTCACAAGGAATACACATGTGAAATATGGTAGCCCCACCTGTTATGGTTCAAAAGAAGTGGTCAAGGTTAAAGTTTTTTTCGACAGACAGACAAAGAGACAGACAGACAGACAGACAGGCCAAAAACTAGATGCCCACCGAATCGGTGATTCCGGGGGCATAAAAAAATAGTCAAAATCTGTAAACCCTTTCCCACATACAGTAAATCAGCAGCAGGCGACTTTAGAACATCTAGGCCAAAATGTGAATAATCTCCATAGCTGAGTTAAGTTATTACTAAGATAGAGTTGAAAAACATTGTGGCAAAAGGAGAAATTGCTCGTATGCGAGCAATTTCTCCTTTTGTCACAATGTTTTCAAGAGTCGTCTGCTGCAAAAGCATCAAAAGGCGTCTGTCTGCGGGAAAGGGTTAACATATTCCAATGAATAATAGACTGTTTCTCGAGTCTATGCGAGTTCCACATTGTGTGCAGCAGTCACAAAGCATGATTGATTGATTGGGGTTTAACACCGTTTTTAACAATTTCTCAGCTATATCACGACGGCCAGTTCACCTACTCATGCATTTCCTGGTTTTCTCACACCAGTACTCCACACAACAATCTTCCCAAGCAACTGGCTGCTTTTCCACATAGACTTAGCCCATTGGTGGAAGACGAATGACGCATGTCGCATTGACTTTTGTCAATCGTCAGAAAGAAAGTTGGCCGAGCCGGGATTCAAACTCACAAACCCTGGATTGACAGCCCGCGTCGCTACCGGGGGGATCGGCTCGCAAAGCATGAATCAGAGCTCTAGATAAGGGGCGTATTTCACATCCCAAAATCCTTATTTGTCGCTCAAACCCTATGTTGTGGGTACTCAAAAGAATCGTCTCAACGAGACGATTATTTTGAGTAACAACAACATAGGGTTTGGTCGAGTCATAAGAGAGATATGGGTGGGGAAAGACAGGTTTACTCATCCTTATCTAGTCCTCTGATGAATGCATCCTGTTTCAAGAGAAGAATGGAGGCAATAAAGTGCAAGCGGACCCAGAACACCACAACTGGTGGAATAAATCTATAACTTTCATCCTTTCCCACACACAACAAATCGAGGGCTTGGCGTGAAACGGTTGTAACTTAAATTGGTATTTTTTTACCAAGGTTAATCACCTCGCCATAAAGTTGTTATAAGCGTTAAATCATTTTACTTGGTAAACAATGGAAATTTAGGTGCCATTGCTCGTTCTGAGCAATGGCACCTAAATTTGCATTGTTTACAAAGGGGTCAAAATTGCCCCTAAACCAGGGTTTTCAAAATAGGTTTTTAGTTACAACCGTTTCACGCCAAGCCCTCGAAATATAAACACTAAAAAAAAAACACCACGAAAAATAAATAAGGAAGCAAATAAAGAATCTCTTTTAATCCCTTTCCCACATACAACATGTTTGCAGCAGACATCTTTGAAAACATCTGGACAAAAATACTTTAAACATTTATAAATAAAAGTAAAAGTTATTGAAATGAATTGAAGAAAACATTGTGACAAAAAGGTAAAATTACTTAATATGACTTTTGTCAAACAATGCTTCCAAAATTCGTCTGCTGTAAATGCGTCATGCAGTTTTGAATTAAGTTAATAACAAAATAAATTTTATGAAAAGTGAAGGAAAAAGTGTGGCAAAAGGAGAAATTACTTAATAAAAGTAATTTTGCCCCAATATTTTCAACTCTAATTACACAAAAGTACATTTTCATGTATTGAGATTTTCCAAACACTTGCCTTAAGATTAAATTTGAGTTGGTCAGCTTAACCCTTTCCCTCATACGACAATTCTGCAGCAGAAGACTTTGAACATATTTTGTCAAATAGAAAATCTCTATAATTAAATGGATAACCTATGACTAAAAGTTTTCAAAAAGCTGTCTGCTGCAGAGGCGTCAGAAAGCGTCTATATGAGTGAAAGGGTTAAGAGTTTTACACGAGATCGAGTAAGTGGGAAAAGTGTTAACCTCGGGTTCTTTTTAATCAATATCACTGCCATTGAGTGACAAAACCGAGGATTGGGAAAGAGAGGTAACAAGGAAAAAAAAAAGCTTCAGACATCTTCTAAAAATGCCCTCCTTAACCTCGTTACTGCCAAGCCAATTAAGCCTAGACTGTCGTTGTCGTCGTGTGCTGACATATTGCGCTCTCTTATATCTCTTTTTCCTAATAATTGTTATAATGATGTAATTGCTGATAAAAAATACTCCCCTTATAAGTTTTATAAAACATTAATTTACTCGGTCCCACATACACAACAAATCTTCAGCCCGACGACTTTGAAAATATTTAGTCAAAAATATGAAAATATCTAGGCTTCTAGACCTTGCCATATACTAACTATATACAGGGGTCGAATTTAGCCAGATTTTCTACTTGCATTTTTTAGCAAGTGCTATTTTTTGTTACTTGCTAAATGAAAAATCAACTTGCATTTTTGAGTACTTGTTAGAACTTTAATTTTAAGCAACACAATGCTAACTACAATAATGCAATACACTATTATGGTCAATGTAATGTAAATATGGTCCAAAACATGCTGTGAAAAGAAGCTGTTGAGACTGTCGGATATACAGCATAGTCTAGAAACTGTGTCTCAGTTTCTGGCTCCATATGGCAGAGTATGGGGTCTTTTCTGTCTTAGTCCAGACAACCACCGTCTTGTCACAGCAGGTTTTGGGTCATATAATTCTCTAAGGGCAACATCAGCAACTTTAATTATCATCAAAATATCAAGTATTTCAGCACCAAGCATACACCACCAGTCAGATTATATTATTCTCACATGATGCATTTAAGACTAAGCCAAATAACACGCAGAAACAACCCCCAAATAATACAAATTCAGGGTGTTCTGGTGAAGATTGCATCAAAATAAATGAGCTTTAAGCTAATGTTCAAAAGTTAAATATGAAAAAATATATATATTTTCCAGCACTGTACACTGGGCCTTGAGTAAAACCAAATGAAGAAAAGTCTTTTATAAAAACTGATGAGCTATTTTTTTTTAATTGGAAACAGGAATCTAGAGTATCATTCGCGCGATCTGAGACATAATACTATAAGCGTTTAATTCTTACCCAGGGCTCTCACTAGGCTTTAATTTTATGGCGAAGTGATGCGACCTAGGGAGAAGTGATATTTCTTGTTTGTCGATCATCACGCGTCGTAATCTCATCGTTTGGAATAGAACACATTAACTTAAACAATGGTGAAATAAATCGCCGAAATATAAATAACAATTAATAAGTGGACATCTTTTAATTATTTATTTGCTGTTTTCTGGTTTCTCCTTTAATTAATTGAACTCGGCAACTTACGTATTTCCTAGTTTGCGATCCGAACATTGTGTTCTAAAGTCGCAGAAATATAATTAATGAAGCTACCTTTTACTCGCCGTCCATTCTGTAAAGGTTTCAGGCAATTTGTAAAGAAGCCTGTCGTAAGTGTCGCAAACAACGTAAATTATTTGTATCGGGTTTGAGATCCGAACATTGTGTTCTTAAGTCGCCGAAATATAATTAATGAAGCTACATTTTGTTCGCCGTTTCAGGCATTTCGTAAAGAAGTCAGTCGCAAGTGTCCAAAACAACGTTAATCATTTGTATCGGACAAACATACAATCTCTTTATGAGTAGAATTATATAGGTTTTTTGTTGAATTGAGGAATTGTCTTTTGATTGGTTAATTACGAATATTATGACACCCCCATGCTACAGCATTTATTATGAAGCCCCGAAAAATATTCTAATGTGTTTTCAATTTCTCAATTATTGAAGACGATTTTCTCATTAAACGAAGAAAAGATTCACAACCTCATTAATACTATTGAAAGGGTTAACAAATAATTCGACTTCAATCTCATTTACATCGGATACGTATTTAATGATTTTACATGGGGCGCCATAATATTTGATATGACTATCGGTTCTTTGTTTATGCAAATTAGACGATTTTGATTGGACAATCGGTTCAATGACATTGTGTTAGTTAAATGATTTGTTCCTCAACTTTAAATGTATATATATACACACTCAGATGTCAAATATTACTGTTTATTGCGCTAGCGACACGGTAACTATTGCATGCGTACCCGTTAGCGTTTGTTTTGAGATTTTGTTTTGTAAATAAGGGACTCGCGATTTTTAGCAAGTTGATTTTTTATCAGGTCGCTATCAGCAAAACTGACTCGCATTTAGCGAGTATGCGAGCTTAAATTCGAGCCCTGTATATACCAAGTTTAGTTAAGATCGGTTGAAGGATGTTCAGTGTAGAGTTGTCACAAGGTTGTTACGGACGGACGCACATACGAAAGAACGAACGGACGGTCTTGTTACTTATATATCCCCATTGCAAACTTCATTAGCCGAGGGGATAATAAAGTTGAAAACATTGTGGCAAAAGGAGAAATTGCTCATTATGAGCAATTTCGCATTTTGCCACAATGTTTTCAAAAGTTGTCAGCTGCAGAGGAGCCGTAAAGTGTCTGTATATGGGAAAGGGTTTAAAGTTAACATTTAACACCATTTTTATTTAACAGTTTCCCTCATATGACAATTCTGCAGCAGACGACTTTGAACGTATTTTGTCAAAACATAGAAAATCTCCATAATTGAATGGATAACATATAACCTATGACGAAAAGTGGAAAACATTGTGACAGAAGGAGAAATTGCACGTTTTGTGCAATTTCTTCTTTAGTCACTATGTTTTCAAAAAGCCGTCTGCTGCAGAGGCGTCAGAAAGCGTCTATATGAGGGAAAGGGTTAAAGCAAAAATTAATCATTTCAACAGCAAAGAGTTTTATGCAAGGGTGGCCATATTTTCAATATATCTCTTGATACCAAAGACTTCAGACAACTTGGTTGAAGATGACTTGGTTCCAATAACCCCTTCAAAGACGGCAGCAAATATTTTTTTGTTTCAAAAATAGGTCAAGGGGGATAACCATAACCAGCAATTTCTGCTTTTCCCATTATTTTTCATTTTTAGATATATGACATTATTTCCTATAAGGTTTTTCAAAGGAATAAAAAGACTTGAATCATCATATCAGGTAAACATTTAACGGCTTTGATTGTTTATTAGATTTTTAGTGTAATGCTACCTGCTTTAATTCGATTGATTGTTTGGTGTTTTATGCCGCTTTCAACCATTTTACAGTGATATCACAGCATTTCCTAGTACTACTGGTCCATTTATCCTGACTTCAGCCAGTCAGTCTTAATTCTAACCTCGCAACCCCGAGTGCAAAGGAGGGCAGCCACTACTACCAAATTTAAAGTCTTTGGTATGACCTGGCCGAGGATCGACCCCGAGACCTACCACTACCGAGGGCGGACAATCTACCACTACACCACCAAGGCAGTCATCTGCTTTAAAAACATCTCAGGAACAATTTAAATATTCAAGTTTTAACGCAGAGTTGAAAACATGTAGAACAAAAGTGTGTTGCCTGTCAAATTGTCAAAGCAAGACTGACATCCTGCAAAGGGGATGGAGAAGTTATTCCTTTGTGACTCGCTGCCAGGGCGGGCAACTCTTAAGGAGAAATTACAGAAGTTTGCTGTAACTAGGTGGTGGGGAAAGGGTGAATTATTGATAAAAGTCAGTCTGTATTTCTGTGACAGACATCAAGGAGTGTCAAAACCCATCAAATAAATTCTCCTCCTTGTACATCAACCATATCAATTAATACCTATGCTCTAGGCTAAGACAATCTATTTCACAGCAACTCAACCAGCAGCTGTTTGAAAAACCCGAGGTCACCATGCGCTAAATAAAGCTTGTTTATTAATCACGATATTTTCAGCATTTGTCTGCTTTGAGAAATATCTGGGGGATAATGAGCAGTTTCTTCTTCCGGCAAAATGGTTTCCAACTCTAGTCAATAGTTTAAATTCATTTATAGAGAATTACCATATTTTTGTCTAAAAGTCGTCTGTTGCTGAGTTGTTTGTATGTGGGAAAGGATTAGGTCAAGACATCCGCTGTATAAGGCAAAAGGTTTTAACATCTCTGTCCTCATGATTTCACATGAGAATTCAATTAGTGTAAGACTATAAGTACCAAACACATCATATATCATTGGAAAATTACAGCAGTTTTATGCTGATATATAAGACTATATAAGGCAAGCTTTCATCAAGCTTGACATTATAAACAAACACTTTACAATACTGCCACAAATACCCCGTCTTTCAAAGACAGTATCATCAATGTAGGTGCCTATATCAGTGTCCAGTGAAAATGCTGGAGGGTAAGCCCTGAAAACTCACCTTTCTTTCTGAACAGAAGCCCTTTACAATATCCTCTTTTCCGCATGTCTTAGAATGCAAATATCATCTGATGCCTAATTGCAGCAGACGACTCTTCAAAACAGTGCAGGAAAAGCAGAAATTGCTTCTTTTTTGCTCAAAAGAAGCAATTTCTCCAATTTACACAATATTTTAAACTGTATTAAAATTATACTTCATTTATTGAATAAAAGACAAGTTTTCATTTTTCACTATGACTTGACCCTTCCCCCCATACAACAATTCTGTAGAAGACGACTTTGAACAGATTTTGTCAAAATATAGAAAATCTCTTTAATTAAATTGATGCATTTTATGACTAAAAGTGGAAAACATTGTGGCAAAAGGAGAAATTGCTTGTTTTGAGCAATTTCTTCTTTTGTCACTATGTTTTCAAAAAGCCATCTGCTGCAGATCGAGGCGTCAGAAAGCGTCTATATGAGGGAAAGGGTTAAGTACAAACGGCCGATCAGGAAAACAATTATTTAGAGTTGGAGTGGAAGCCCCCGCCCCAACAATTGTAGTAAAACATTTATAGGGCAAGCTGAACAGAAACATGTATGAACAACTGTTTTTAAAAGGCAGAGTATGATTCTCTGGGAGTATTATCCCTTTCCCTCATATAGACGCTTTCTGACGCCTCTGTAGCAGATGGCTTATTGAAAACATAGTGACAAAAGAAGAAATTGCACAGAACGTGCAATTTCTCCTTATGCCACAATGTTTTCCACTTTTTGTCATCGGTTATCCATTCAATTATGGAGATTTTCTATGTTTTGACAAAATACGTTCAGTCGTCTGCTGCAGAATTGTCGTATGAGGGAAAGGGTTAACCCTTTCCAACATCAAGACACATTTTGAAGAATTATGCAGCAGATGACATGTACATCATGACAAAACGAAAATAATGCTAAACAAGAGTTGTCGGAGGACAATATAGCTCGCCTATCAGGGCCTACTTCAGAACAGTTAATATAGCATTGGTAAAAGTCCAAAATCAAAAAGTGGAATAATTCAGTTGAAATTGGAATTTACAAAACAAAGAAAACCGTTTAATAGCAACAGCATAAATTATATAGCCTTGAATGCCTAACTAATTCCTGGTCTTGCACACAAAGGTTTGACCAAAAAGGGGCAAAATTCAGTCAAAATCCATTCCAGAGTTATGGGACTTGACATACAAGCTTGGTCATCTAATGACCCTGAATAAGTGTGTGAAGTTTCAAAGCAACAGCATACACAGATTGATTGATTGATTGATGGATTGATTGGGGTTTAACGCCGTTTTTAACAATTTCTCAGTTATATCACGTCAGCCAGTTCACCTACTCATGCATTTCCTGGTTTTCTCACACCAGTACTCCACACAACAATCTTTCAAGCAACTGGCTGCTTTTCCACTTAGACTTGGCCCATTGGTGGAAGACGAATGACGCATGTCGCATTGACTTTTGTCAATCGTCGGAAAGAAAGTTGGCCGAGCCGGGATTCGAACTCACACAACCCCTGGAAGCATACCCAAAAATGGTCACAATTCAGTCAAAATCTATTCTAGAGTTATGGGACTTAACATACAAGCTTGGTCATCTAATGACCCTGAATAAGTGTGTGAAGTTTCAAAGCAACAGCATACACAGTGTCTGAGAAAAGGCCTTGCACGCAAAGGTTTGACCAAAATTCTAAGTCCAAAAAGGGGCACAATTCAGTCAAAATCCATTCCAGAGTTATGGGACTTGACGCACAAGGTCATTTAATGACCCTGAATAAGTGTGTGAAGTTTCAAAGCAACAGCATACAGTGTCTGAGAAAAGGCCTTGCACACAAAGATTTGACCAAGCTGGCAACGCGTACGCCAACACGGACGCCGGGGTGATTACATAAGCTCCCCTATTTCTTCGAATAGGCGAGCTAAAAACAGCAATTTCTGATTTCTCCTTCGGCCGCAATGTTTAAAACTCATTTCTGCTTATTACCTTCGAATTCATTTATAGAGATTTTCTATATTTATTTCTGTTGATGTTTTCAAAGTCTTCTGCTGCAGATATGTAGTATTGGAGGTAAAGGTTAATAATTGAGTAGGATTACAGTTCCAATTCCTCAGAGACTTGCCTTGTATACTGCAGATGCGTTAAAATGCGTCTACAGGTTGAATAGGGACAACATGTCACATGATATAAGGAGCATAGGTCACAGTCATGGTTGATTTATTTTATGGGGGGTTTTACATTATATAACCACCATAACCCTTTCCCACATACAGACTGGTTCTGACGTTTCTGCAGCAAACAGGTTTTGAAAACATTGTGGCAAAAGGAGAAATTAATCCTCGTTATTAAGTAATTTTGCCTTATGCCACAACATTTCCAACTCTATTCAATGTTAATATTTGCATTTATCTATTTTGTTTTGTCATCCGCTTCATATGTTTTGTATGTGGAAAAGGGATAACATATCAAATGATGTCAAATGATAATTATATGGGTCATTATATAAGGCCACAAATATGGTAGATAATTTTTTAACCCTTTCCTACATATAGAAGCTTTTTGACGCCTCTGCAGCAGACGACTTTTGAAAACATAATGACAGAAGGTGAAATTGCTCAAAACGGGCAATTCCTCCTTTTGCCACAATGTTTTCAACTTTTTTCAGTAATTATACCTAGATATTTTCCATATTTTGAGTAGCCATATTTTGAGTCGACATGTTCAAAGCCGTCTGCTGCAGATTTGCTGTTTGTGGGAAAGGGTTAAGATCATTTCAGTTCTATCACAGCAGCGACTAAATACTAAAACTCGTTCCCATATTGCAGTGATACAGACAAATAAAAATCTGCTGCAGATCTAGCGATTATTGACATGAGGAAAAAGGGTTGACGTCATCAGTGTGTCGAGGAGTGGGATCAACATGGCTAGATAATGTTTCTGTCATCGGACACTTAACCCTTTCCCTCATATAGACGCTTTCTGACACCTCTGCAGCAGACGGCTTTTTGAAAACATAGTGACAAAAGAAGAAATTGCACAGAACGTGCAATTTCTCCTTTTGTCACAATGTTTTCCACTTTTAGTCATAGGTTATCCATTCAATTATGGAGATTTTCTATGTTTTGACAAAATACGTTCAAAGTCGTCTGAGGGAAAGGGTTAAAGTCGGCTGCTGCAGAATTGTCGTATGAGGGAAAGGGTTAACCCTTTCCCTCATACGACAATTCTGCAGCAGACAACTTTGAACATATTTTTTTCAAAAATCATATACATTGATGCTTTCTGACACCTCTGCAGCAGATGGCTTTTTGAAAACACTGACAAAAGAAGAAATTGCTCAAAACGAGCAATTTCTCCTTTTGCCACAATGTTTTCCTCTTTTAGTCAATAGGTTATCCATTCAATTATAGAGATTTTCTATTTTTTGGCAACATATGTTCAAAGTCGTCTGCTGCAGAATTGTCGTATGAGGAAAAAGAGTTAAACATAACATTAAATTGACTTTCTTGAAATGCAAAAAAAAACCACCAACATCTTGATGGCAGAAAGGACGAGTCTTTGTTGTAGTTTTTCAGATTAACAAAAACTCCTTGATGAGTTCATCTCTTATTTCTTGAGCTGAATCAAATGTATTCCTAAAACATTCGTGTCATTCTCCTGACTGGAGAAAAAAAAACAAGAGTTTTAAAAGGAACAAAGATTAATGTTTCCCCTGCCAATATGTAAGTTGTAGTCGTGACATAGACTGCGGAAGGCGATACATGACATGTACACATGCCTCCTTGCCAAAACAGATTTGTTTGAATGGTGTTTTATGTCATTTTCATCAGTTTTTCAGTTTTATCAGTATTTAAAACCATTACTATTACTTTCGGCACTTCGTATAGTAAGCCTGACTCTGACTGATTCATCTGTCATCAACATTATGGACTCTACATAATGTATTGACAGTCCGCGCAGGCTAATCCAGGCTGACACATTCATGCAGTCACAGGGTAAAAGATGTATACAGTAATGATTCCTGAAACAGAAAATCCACAGTATTAACCTGTGACGCATGCTTAGGTTAATCCCAGTCGACACTTTACGCAGAGTCCACAATGTTGGTTTTCTCGTGGCACGGCTCATATATGACAGTTTGTCGGTCAACAATAAAGTGAACATTTGTGGCAAGTCATTTGAAAAATCCTTCAACCAGTACAAGATATATGGAGCGGACATTAAATAAAACTAGAACTATCACTGAATGTGATTAATACCCCCGAACGCCGCCCTGATAGGAAAGGTTGTGAAATATTTAGAAACCCCACCTTAAAAGGACAATGTTATGGATCGGGTTATTCTTGTTTTGTTCATTTTTGGATAACAAAGGGCAATAACTCTGTAATTATGTAAATTAGAGTTATGGTTCTTGTACACTGCACTTCCTCTGATTATGCTCTACCGTTGTATGTAGTTTTATTAGATTCCATCTGTTAGTTATTAAATAATTCTCCGGACAAGAAAAAGTAACAAAGGGCAATAACTCTGTAATTATGTAAATAAGAGTTATGGTTCTTGTACACTGCACTTCCTCTCATTATGCTCTACCATTGTATGCAGTTTTATTAGATTCCACCGGTTAGTTATTAAGTAATTCTCTGGACAAGAAAAAGTAACAAAGGGCAATAACTTTGTATTTAGGTAAAATAGAGTTATGGTTCTTGTACACCGCACTTCCTCTCAATGTGTTGTATCATCCTATGAAGTTTTATTAAATTCCAACAATTAGTTTTAAAGTTATGCTCCGGACAAGACTACAAACAAGAAAAAGTAACAAAGGGCAATAACTCTGTAATTATGTAAAGTAGAGTTATGGTTCTTGTACACTGCACTCCTCTGATTATGCTCTACCATTGTATGTAGGTTTATTAGATTCCATCTGTTAGTTATTAGGTAATTTTCCGGACAAGAAAAAGTAACAAAGGGCAATAACTCTGTATTTAGGCAAAATAGAGTTATTGTTCCTGTACACCGCACTTCCTCTCAATGTGTTGTATCATCCTATGAAGTTTTATTAAATTCCAACAATTAGTTTTTAAGTTATGCTGCGGACAAGACTCTACGAACAAGAAAAAGTAACAAAGGGCAATAACTCTGTAATTATGTAAATTAGAGTTATGGTTCGTGTACACTGCACTTCCTCTCATTATGCTCTACCATTGTATGCAGTCTTATTAGATTCCATCTGTTAGTAATTAAGTAATTCTCCGGACAAGAAAAAGTAACAAAGGGCAATAACTCTGTATTTAGGTAAAATAGAGTTATGGTTCCTGTACACCGCACTTCCTCTCAATGTGTTGTATCATCCTATGAAGTTTTATTAAATTCCAACAATTAGTTTTAAAGTTATGCTCCGGACAAGACTCTACGAACAAGAAAAAGTAACAAAGGGCAATAGCTCTGTAATTATGTAAATTAGAGTTATGGTTCGTGTACACTGCACTTCCTCTGATTATGCTCTACCATTGTATGCAGTCTTATTAGATTCCATCTGTTAGTTATTAAGTAATTCTCCGGACAAGAAAAAGTAACAAAGGGCAATAACTCTGTATTTAGATAAAATAGAGTTATGGTTCTTGTACACCGCACTTCCTCTCAATGTGTTGTATCATCCTATGAAGTTTTATTAAATTCCAACAATTAGTTTAAAAGTTATGCTCCGGACAAGACTCAACGAACAAGAAAAAGTAACAAAGGGCAATAACTCTGTAATTATGTAAATTAGAGTTATGGTTCTTGTTCACTGCACTTCCTCTGATTATGCTCTACCATTGTATGTAGTTTTATTAGATTCCATCTGTTAGTTATTCAGTAATTTTCCGGACAAGAAAAAGTAACAAAGGGCAATAACTCTGTATTTAGATAAAATAGAGTTATGGTTCCTGTACACCATACTTCCTCTCAATGTGTTGTATCATCCTATGAAGTTTTATTTAATTCCAACAATTTGTTTTAAAGTTATGCTCCGGACAAGACTCTACAAGTAAGAAAAAGTAACAAAGGGCAATAACTCTGTAATTATGTAAATTAGAGTTATGGTTCTTGTATACTGCATTTCCTCTGATTATGCTCTACCATTGTATGTAGTTTTATTAGATTCCATCTGTTAGTTATTAAGTAATTCTCCGGACAAGAAAAAGGAACAAAGGGCAATAACTCTGTATTTAGGTAAAATAGAGTTATGGTTCCTGTACACCGCACTTCCTCTCAATGTGTTTTATCATCCTATGAAGATTTATTAAATTCCAACAATTAGTTTTAAAGTTATGCTCCGGACAAGGAAAATCGCAACGGACCAACCGACCGACCGACCGACCAACCACAGGGTGACTCCAATATACCCCCTCTAAACTTCGTTTATCGGGGGTATAATCATATGACACTAGAACTTAATAATAAGTGTGACCTTCACCTTCAACTGGGCCGGCAGAAACATGCACTCTGCACATCATCTCAGTACGGAGATTTATTTGTGGCGAGTCGTTTTAAAATCCTAAGATATGGAACGGACACAAAACATATTCATCGGACCTTTGACCTCTAAACTTGACCTTGATCCTCAACTAAGCTGGCAGGAAACTTGAGCTGAGACTGCACATCAGCTCAATAATGGTTGCACATTTGTGGCAATAATATTTCATAATCCTACTAGTGGTTAACAAGGTATGCAGCAGACACAATTTGTGAAAGACAATACAGATGGACAGTCAGACAACACAAGCAAAAACAACATAAATCTCCCACCCCATTACATATGGGAATGAATAAGTATTGAATAAAGTTGAAAACATTGTTCATTGATTGCAAAAACATTTGCTTCAGCTTGTATTAATCACAGTCTATGCCTGCTTCCTGGAGACTAAAACAGTACTTTCTAAGTTTGTGTGGCAAAATCCCAATCAATCATTAAGAGCAATTTCTCCTTTGGTCAAAATGTTTACAAAACATGAAAAGACGGCTGCAGTGGATACATCACAATGCATCCGACAGATAGGAATGCGTAAAAGGCTACTAGATACCAAAATCTATAAATAACTTTGATACCCTTGAGTGAGCAGGGATACATCAAGCTAAACACCATCATCAACAACTCCCATAACCCTTACCCAAATACAACAAATCTGTAACACACGACTTTGAAAACATCCTTGCAAAAACGTGAAGGTTTTCCATAAATGAGACTTTAATTAATCAAATAGAGTTGAAAACAGTGTGGCAAAAGGAAAAAGTCGTCTCATGCAGAGGCGTCAGAAAGTGTCTGTATGTGGGAAAGGAAAAATCTCTGACATCCTGTCAACCTAACAGACTGCATGGTTACTGTGGCCCTTCAAAATGCTGGACAAAGAATCCATTGTGATACTAGAGAATGGCTTCATTATAATGAGTTTCACTCCCCATCAGATGGTGCAATTGGAAATTGGAAATTGCACTGATATGCAATAGCACTGCAGCCATGATTATTGGCCCTTGAATACTATTTCAATTAGCTCTATCCCTCTATCCCTGATAATGATGACTTTTGATCCTCTGCAGCCAACACATTGATTAACCCTTTCCCACCTGCAGATGCATTCTGCCGCACTAGCAGCAGACAACTTTTGAAAACATTGTGTCCAAAGGGGAAATTGCTCACAACGAGCAATTTCTCTTTAGGCCACAATATGTTTTAGACTTTATTTAACAATAAAGCTATTTTTTTATGGAGATTTTTCAGGTTTTTGTCACTATGTATTCAAAGTCATCTGCTGAAGATTTGTTGTATGTGGGAAAGGGTTAAAAAATCAATTCAATTCAATTCTGTGTATATGATTTTACTTCCAACTTTTCTTGTCATTTTAAGCAGTAAAAACAATTTTTCCCTGTGTATTTTAGAAATACTATAAGAGTGTTGTTCAAAGGAACACGTCAGTCACCTTGAGCTGCTTAGGTAATCCATAATCTCTAAACCCTTTCCCTCATACGACAATTCTGCAGCAGACGACTTTGAACATATTTTGATCAACATTGTGGCAAAAGGAGAAATTGCTCGTTTTGAGCAATTTCTTCTTTTGTCACTATGTTTTCAAATAGCCGCCTGCTGCAGAGGCGTCAGAAAGTGTCTATATGAGGCAAAGGGTTAATTTCCCAACCAAACCCTATGATATGGGTTCTAAAAAGAATCATCTCATTCAGACAATTCTTACGAGTACCCACAACAAAGGGTTAGAGGGTCTTATAAGGATTTGAGTGCATGAAACAAGCCCCTAATCTCGAAATCTACATTCCAGTACTATACATGGAAACGTTGGGGTTTTGTTTATCTTTCGGTATGTTTAATAATAGATGAACCACGTCTTAGACCAATGTAGGGTCTTAACCCTTTCCCACATACGACAATTCTGCAGCAGACAACTTTGAAGGCATTTTGTCAAAACATAGAAAATCTCCATAATTGAATGGATAACCTATGACTAAAAGAGGCGTCAGAAAGCGTATATATTAGGGAAAGGGTTAACTGCATCACATGAATGTCAATTTACTTAAAACCTTTTCCCACATATAACAAATCTGTAGTAGATGACTTTGAAAACATCTGAACCAAAAACATGGGAAGTCGCTATTTAAATGAGAGTATCATATTATTGCACCTATAGAGATTTTCATAAAACATTGAGTCAAAGGAACAAAATGTTCATATTTTTATTTTTTTATTTAAACTTATTTATTTTACCTCGATTGCAAAACAAGCTTAAGTTTAAGCTTATATTAATCACGCTCGATGTCTGCTTCCTGGAAACTTAACCAGTACTCGCGCCGTTTGTGTGGAAAAATCCCAAAGGCAGAACCCGCTCATCACAGGATTCGAACCCGGGACCTTTGGTACAAGAGGCCGACGCTCTACCTCTGTACCACAGTGTCTTCCACGTTCCTTCATTTATATTGAGTTTCCATATTTTTGACTTTATGTCGTCTGCGGAAGATTTTGTGAATGTGGGAAATGGGGGTTAACTCTTTCCCACATACAACAAATCTGCAGCAGACGATTTTAAAAACATATCTAGGCAAATATATGGAAAACCTTTATAAATGACAGTTGAACTGTTGAAACGAGTTGAAAACATTGTGGAGAAATTGCTCGGAAAGCGCCTGAATGTGGAAAAGAATTAAGACACTGGACGTGGCTCATATATAACCCTTTCCCTCACACAACAATTCTGCAGCAGATGACTTTGAACATATTTTGTCAAAAAATAGAAATCTCTATAATTGAATGGATAACCTATGACTAAAAGAGGAAAAACATTGTGGCAAAAGGAGAAATTACTTGTTTTGAGCAATTTCTTCTTTCTTCTGTTTTCAAAAAGCCGTCTGCTGCAGAGGCATCAGACAGCGTCTATATGAGGGAAAGGGATCAAGTCCTAGTAACAACTGCTGTATAAGCAAATCTGACGCCTCTTCTGAGAATCGGAAATTGTGTTAATGGTTAAATCAATACAATTGTGCAAGTTTTCTTTTCCGGACCAAACCTTTGTCAATACAATCAGTCTTGCGAAAAAATCACCCAACAAATTGCGAGGGTTTTTTATATCGCACAATAAACCGACAATAGAATCTTATTGATTCGACAACCGTGCCAAAAGTGATGCAATATAGCACATCTAAGATAAGGACTCGACTGACATTTTGTCACAAAAATATCTCTTACTACTCTATGTGACCCCATGTTGTCACGTGGGTACTAAACCTTTTCCCACAAACAACAAATCTACAGCAGACGAATCTAAAAACATTTAGTCAAATACATGGAAAATCTCTATAAATGAAGGTATTTAGTACTGGGGAAAAAGTTGGAAACATTGTGGCAATAGGAGAAATTGCTCTCATTTTGTCTCAATGTTTTCAAAAGTCGTTTACTGCAGGGGCTTAAGAAAGCGTATATGTGTGAAAGGGTAAAAGAATCCTCTCAGTGAGCCTTTTCTTCTAAGTACCAACAACATAAGGTTTGGAGGTAAAATGAGTATCTTACACTTTCCCACATACAAAAAGTCCACAGCAGACACGTTTGAAGACAGCTAGGCATTTGCTATGGAGATCCCAACCAAAAGGATGAAAAATCCATTTAGAGCAATTTTCTTTTGGCCACCATGTTATCAAAAGTTGTCTAGCTTTATGTGTTTTGCAAGTAGGAAAGTGTAAACACTTTCCCACATACAGAATGATGCTTTCTTACACAATTGCAGTAGACCAAAACATCGAAAACATGGTGGCAAAAGAAGACATCACTTATAATGAGCAATTTCTTCCCTTTACCTCATATAGACGCTTTCTGACGCCTCTGCAGCAGACGGCCTATTGAAACATAGTGACAAAAGAAGAAATTGCACAAAACGTGCAATTTCTCCTTTTGCCACAATGTTTTCCACTTTTTGTCATAGGTTATCCATTCAAGTATGGAGATTTTCTATGTTTTGACAAAATATGTTCAAAGTCGTCTGCTGCAGAATTGTCGTATGAAGGAAAAGGTTAAAGAGTTCTCATATTTTTAACATGTTTTCAAAGTTGTCTGTTGCATTAAATGTGTTGTTTACATGAGACTGTGGGGCTCTAGATAAGGGGCGTTTTGAATGTTCTAAAATCTTTATTTGACCCTCTTACCCTATGTTGTTGGTACTCAAAAGAATCGTTTCAGTAAGACTATTCTTTTGAGTAGCCACAACATAGGGTTTGCTTTAATAATAAGAGGGAAATTGTGAGGAAAAGAGCCTTAACTGGACATCTGGTTGTATATGGGAAAGGGTTAGGCCATGAAATATGCCCCATTCCTTATCTAGAGCTGTGTATAACAAATAAATGAACCCCTGTTCCTGCATGAGGAAGTCTCGGACTGAAAACATTCAGGACTTTTAAAAAATATTGTCTATAACAGATAAAATGCTCTGACAAATTTAGCAATTTCTTTAGCAATTTCTCCTTTTCATTTACCCACAAATTATTCAAACTTGGCACCAAAATTGTACTTTTCCCTTTTGCCCAAATACACACATCATTTTCTGCTGCAGACGACATAATAAATGAAACAAGCAAATTCAGAGAATTCTGGTCCCCCACCAGGGTCAAGGTCACAAGGTCAAAAAAATTGGTATTGATGGAAAGGGGTTGTCACAAGGAATACACATGTGAAATATGAAAGCAGTACCTATTACGGTTCAGAAGTTATGACCAAGGTTAAAGTTTTTGTGACAGCGTGACGGAGGGACGGACTGACGGACGGACTGACGGACGAATGAGAACTAATAGTCCCCACGCTTTCGCTAAAGCGGGGGACAACAAGAGGGCCATGATGGCCCTGGATCGCTCACCTTAATTATACAATGTACTGCAATGCAAAACACATCAAGACAACTTGAATTATTCTGAATGCAACCTCCACAGTGTTAACAATATTTTCCTTCATTTGGCCTAGTGATCTATATTTTTTTTACCTGATATGACCCATATTCCAACATGGACTAGATATCATCTAGACAACATTCTGACAAAGTTTCAACTTGCTCAAAGTAAAAATGCGGCCTCTGGAGTTTGAACAATATTTTCCTTTATTGACCTAGTTTCTGATCCAATATGACCCATATTCGAACTTGACCTAGATATAATTCAGACAAACATTCTGACCAAATTTCAAGAAATGCGGCATCCAAAGTGTTCACAAGATTTTCCTTCAATTTGATCTAGTGACCTAGTTTTTGACCCAGCATGACCCATATTCAAACTTGGCCTACATATCATCAAGAAAAACATTCTGATAAAGTTTTATCATGCTGACATTTAAAATGCAGTATCCAGAGTGTTAGCAAGATTATCCTTCAATTTGGCCTAGTGACCTAGTTTTTAACCCGGCATGACCCATATCCGAACTTGGCCTAGATACCATTTAGACAAACATTCTGACCAAATTTCAAGCTGCTGAAGCAAAAAATGTGGCATCCAAAGTGTTAACAAGATTTTCCCTCAATTTGGCCTAGTGACCTAGTTTCTGATCCAATATGACCCATATTTGAACTTGAACTAGATATCTTTAAGACAAACATTCTGATCAAATTTCAAGCTGCTGAAGCAAAACATGCGGCTTCTACAGAGTTAACAAGATTTTCCCTCAATTTTGCCTAGTGACCTAGTTTCTGACCCAATATGACCCATATTTGAACTTGACCTAGATATCTTCAAGACAAACATTCTGACCAAATTTCAAGCTGCTGAAGCAAACAATGCGGCATCAAGTGTTAACAAGATTTTCCTTCAATTTGACCTAGTGACCTAGTTTTTGACCCGGCATAACCCATATTCAAACTTGACCTAGATATTTTTAAGACAAACATTTTGACAAAATTTCAAACTGCTGAAGAAAAAATTGCGGCCTCTGGAGTGTTAACGAGATTTTCCTTCAAGTTGACCTAGTGACCTACTTTTTGAACCGACGTGACCCATGTTCGAACTTGACCTACATATCATCAAGACAAACATTCTGATAAAGTTTCAACATGCTCAAGTTGAAAATGTGGCCTCCAGAGTGTTAACAAGATTTCCCTTCAATTCGACCTAGTGACCTAGTTTTTGACCTCATATAGCCCAGTTTCAAACTTGTCCAAGATTTTATGGAGATGAACGTTCTGATAAACTTTCATGAAGATTGGATGCAAAATGTAGCCTGTAGAGTGTTAACAAGCTCAAATGTTGACGACGCACGACGGACGGAATCCGGACAAAATGTGATCACAATAGCTCACCTTGCACTTCGTGCATAGGTGAGCTAAAAAAATAGTATTCAGTAAAGTTGAAAACATTGTGGCAGAAGGCGAAACAAAACAGCTCATTATGAGCAATTCCTCTTTTCGTCAGTCTTTTCAAAAGTCACCTGCTGCAGATTGATGCATCAAAATGAGTCAAAATGTTGGAAAAGGAAATTAAACTCTTTGTTTTCCACTCAACATTTTTCGAAGCAGATAACTCAACATAAGTCTACATAAGGGGAGTATTTCTTCTTCTTCAAATCCAAGTTGAGACCCTTAAACTCTATTATGTGGGTACACAAAAGAATCGGCTAACTGAGAGTTACATCAGAGAGAAAGATAAAGCAGGACAAAGACGGTGAAAGACCTGCCTATTCCATTATCAACGGCTCTGAATCAATTTCCCTCTTATAGAAGCTTTCTGGCGCCTCTGCAGCAGACGGCTTTATGAAAACATGGCAACAAAAGAAGAAATTGCTTGATACAAGCAATTTTTCCTTTTTTCACCATGTTTTCATCTCTATTCAATTATTGTACTTTCATTTTCAGAGATTTTCCATACTAAATTATGTCTAGATGTTTTCAAAGTCGTCTGCTGCAGAATTGTTGTATGCGAGAAAAGGTTATTCCATATCAAGGCCTCTGAATCAATACTAGTAATAATGATTGCCAACATTTCAAATACAGCATGTAAATACAAGTTTGCTCTCATTTCTTTCATATAGCCCTTTTCCCAAAAACAATAAATCCGGAGAACATGAGGGTATGGGAAAATCTCTATAATGTCTGAAAGATTGTGGAAAAAGGAGAATTTGCTCATCATTAGAAGACTTGATTGATTAATTGGGGTTTAACGCCGTTTTTAACAATATCTCAGTTATATCACGGCGGCCAGTTCACCTACTCATGCATTTCCTGGTTTTCTCACACCAGTACTCCACACAACAATCTTCCCAAGACGAATGATGACGCATTGACTTTTGTCAATCCTCGGAAAGAAAGTTGGTTGAGTCAGGATTCAAACTCACAAGCCCTGGATTGACAGCCTGCGTCGCTACCGACTGAGCTACCGGGGCTCGGCTCATTAGAAGACGTTGTGACAAAAGGAGAAATTGCTCATCATGAGCAATTTCTCCTTTCCCCCCAATCTTTTCTAAGTTCATCTGTCGCAGATAGGTCAAAATGTGTCTGCAAGTGGGAAATTGATTGATTGCTAGGTGTTTTACACCACCTTCAACCATTTATTACAACAGCATATATATAACAGCATTTCCTGGGCAAGTTACCAGCAAGTTACTGGTCCATTTATCCCGACACCAACCAGTCAGTCATAATGTTTATCCCTCAACCCTGGGCGCCCAGGAGTGCAACGATTAAACGTCGGTTGCAGTACCGTTTCGAGATTGTACAAGACTTAGTAACGTTTTTTGTCTTTTGCTCAAATATTCAACATGGTCCAAAATTGCAATATAACCTAGCTTGCATGCCCAATCCTAGATATAAATTGAGAAGTGTACAGAGAGAGTGAGGTCTTTACCCTAGGATATAGATCTCCATCATGACCAATTTAAATTCTTTCAAATCTGCAGCCGGATTTTGAGGCATCTGCAACAGACGTATTTTGAAAACAATGCGGGAAAGAGAAATGGCTCATGATGAGCAATTTCTCGTTTTGTCACATTATGTCTTCAAATCTATTAAATAATAATAACTAACATCCATAGAAACTTTCCATATATTTGCCTGCATGTTTTAGGTGGTCTGTGGTAGATTTGTTGAATAATAGGGAAAGCGCTAAAGCTTATTTTGAGTATCCACAAGATAGGATTTATAAGTATGAATTACGGCCCTTAACCCTTTCCCACATACAACAGATCCGCAGCAGTCGACTTTAAAAATATCTGAGCAAAAATATGGAAATTCTCTGTAATTGAAAGCATATTTATTGTCAAAGAGTAAAAATAATAGTTTAAAACACTGTGATAAAGCCAGAAATAGCTCATAATGAGCAATTTCTTCTTTTGCCAAAATGTTTTCAAAAGTTGTCTGCTGCTGCAGGCGTCTGTATGCGGGAAAAGGGGTTAACAAGAGCTACACTTGTGTGTTTGCGAGATTTGTGCTCTATTTACCTTATGTGGAGGTGATTTCTTGTCAGACATTTCCGGAAGTAAAAACCTTGGGAGAAGTAATGAAGGCATGCAGATAGATGGGTTGGCCACTTTTTCAACATGGAATTCCCGGACAGACACGCACCAACATCAATCTTCCACTGCATTTTGACAGGTGGTCCTTTCAATCATCTGAAAACAGATAACAATGATAGTGTTAAACTTACAAACGATAATAATGCATTATATTAATCATATATGCCTGCATGTCTGGCCCCTCATATATATAAAACTCTGAATTCATATCCGTAGCTATTGGTATGTATAACTCATTATCTCAGTTTTAGATGTTTTCAAATTTCATCTGCAGCAGAAGATTATCATCTTTGGTCTTTGTCAGGCTACACTTTGACCCTTTCCCAGATACAACAAATCTGAAGCAGAAGACTCTGATGTTCATCTAGACAAAAATATAGAAAATCTCAAAAAAAATGAAAGTATAATTTTTAAATAGACAAATTGTGACAAAAGGTGAAATTGCTCATGGTTTAAATTGCTCACCATGAGCAATTTCTCCTTGGGCCAAAATGTTTCCAAAAGTTGTCTGCTGCAGAGGCATCAGACAACATTTACAAATGGGAAATAAAAGGGTTGTTGAGCTCATAGAATTTTCCATAGTTTTTGCCTTGATGTTTTCCAATTTGTCGTATGTGGAAAGGGTTAAAGCAGCAACCGGCTAGATAAGTTGTTTATTTCCTCTTCTTAAATCTTTATTTGACCTTCAAACCCTATGTTGTGGGTACTCAAAAGAATTTGTTTCACTGAAACGATACTTTTGAGTACCCACAACATAGAGATTGGATGTGTAATAAGAGTGAAATAGTAGAGATTGTTCAGACCTGTTCAGACCTGTTCACTCCCCATTATCTAGACCTATATCTCCATACAAGTAAACCTTATCAGGTAAAAGGTTAAGCTGCCGTTAATTAAAGTAGGTATGTTTAGTTCACATCTAAATTCCATTACAACCTGTGTTTTTGTGTGGCATAGAAATAATTGCCCTTTACATGTCTTATCATTTTGTTTCTCATGGCAGAAAATTGATGTTCATGATGCACCCAATTACCAATTAACCCTTTCCCACATGTATGCAGACGCATATTGGTGGCATTATTGCAGCAGCCAACGAACCATCTAATATATTGTGACAAAATGAGAAAGAGTGCATTAAATGAGTAATAATTTCTCCTTTCCAACAATGTTTTCTTCTCTCTTCTGCAATTTTACTCTAATTGATTGGTGTCTCTTACCTATAAAATGTTTACGAAGTCGTCTGCTGCACTTTTTGTATGTGGGCGAGGGTTAACCCTTTCCCTCATATAGACGCTTTCTTACCCCTCTGCAGCAGACAGCTTTTTGAAAACATAGTGACAAAAGAAGAAATTGCACAAAACGTGCAATTTCTCCTTTTGCCACAATGTTTTCCACTTTTTGTCATATGTTATCCATTCAATTATGGAGATTTTCTATGTTTTAACAAAATATGTTCAAAGTCGTCTGCTGCAGAATTGTCGTATGAGGGCAAGGGTTTAGACAGCAGACTCACATGATGGAAGGTGAACCAGTAAACAAAAGTCTTATGCAACTGAATCTTTAAAACCCTTTCCCAGACGTAGCCGCTTTTTGACGCTTCTGCAGCAGACGACTTTTGAAAACACTGTGGCAAACACATGGGACCATGTAACGACTGCTAATTTTGCAGACTAAATGTAGGAAATAAAGTGGAAAACATTGACATGAGAAATTTCTACTTTTGCCAGAATGCTTTCAATTCAGTGCTGTAAAGTAAGTTTACATGATGGAAAGAGGAATTAAACAGACATTTATGACCAAGGATGGTGAGAGCATTATATTCTTTGAAAAGAAGCCGTGAAATTCTGGTTGGCAATTAAAGTATTGTTTTGTCAGTCAATTAGAACCCATTAGTAGAAATTTTGATTTTATATTTTCATTCATAAATATTTTGAAGCAGACCCTTAACGGTTAACCATGCTGACACGTTGGGGCAAATCTGCACCCGACGACTTTTGAAAACATTGTGGCAAAAGGAGAAATGACTCATAGTTAGCAATTTATTCCTTTGCCAATGTCTTTTCAACACTTTTCAAAAATCATTAGTCGCCGGGCAGAAGCCCGCGACTTCTATTTTTAATAGCTTTTCGGAAATCACATGGGAGGAGGGATAATTATTGGAAAGAAACACATTAAGATGTTTTGAACATATTACAATTGTGTTTGTTTAAAAACACTAAGTAATGACACATCTAAAATGGAATAAACATTTCGATGTTTTAGGTATTTTTAGTTTCATTTTGTTGACTTGCATTTAAGTGTTTTTGTCTTATTTACGAAGACAAATGTGGTCCCTGCTAGACTTGCAACCAACTGCTATATGTCAATATTGAGATATATTGAAATAAAAATCACGTCAAATTCTACTTTCAATAGTAATGTTAACTTACTGAATGTTATTTTCATGTTCAAAAATATGTCTTGATTTGTGAAGAATTCATTTGATAATGTTAACTCGTGTATATCTAAAATATGAACTGTTTCTAACCTAGAACTGTTGATTACGTCACTACCGAGTACCGCCCGCATAGATTTGTAAATTTTGCACACGCTACTATATACTACTGTACTTACTGTGTGTGCGATAACCAATGAAAAGCTGGATTTGCACGCGATACATTTTACAACAAAAACCTGCGCGCGCACCTGCCTGACTCGCGAATACGGGTCTCGCGCGAATACCAACTGCGTAGATCAATCTCCTTTGCAGAGAGCCGCTCTTTACACTCACTTACAAATAGTAAATTATAGGTGATTTAAAATGTTTATTTCGTTCGAAACAAATGAAGAAAAGAACAAACCGAGATAAAACTGGTTTAATTGGAAAAATGACTTTGAACGAACACTCTCTGCCTATAAAGAGAGTTTCAAGAACGACACCTCTGCGAATAAGAAAGAATCGGGTCTTTCGTACGAAATTATTTCGTCCTTGACAATTTTAAATGTGTCATTTAATTCCCTAAAGGCATATTGCTTCCGATCTGCATATCATTAACACAAGGGCGCTCATCATAATATAATTTTAAAACATGAGTAGTTTGTTGTTTTCATTATAAAAAAGGAAGGAAAGAATTAAAATAAATTAACATGTTGTAGGGCTAAGTTTATGTTCGAAATTCAGTTTAAATTATACAACAATTTCAATGAGATTTAACTGTTTAGTTGATATTATATTTCGAAGGTGGTCTAATTTATAAATATTGGACTACATTTCAACATTTGTTAAAGTATGATATAATTAGGATGCTAAGCTAATATCATTTTGAGAAAAAGTGAAAACTCATGTCTTCAGCGATTTAACCCTTATCTCATTGTTTTAAAAGTAGATTGCTGCAAAGGTGTCCACTGTTGACTTTAAAATAGGAAAGGTAAAATGACGTGCTATTGCATGCAAATCCTAAATTGTCTGTTTTGTGGTTTTATTGAAAAATAATAAAATTCAAATATTCTGACAAACATCTTGAAAAGTGTATGTGGAATTCACAAATCTTATAATTATTCCTCAATGAAAGCACTGTATACATACTAAGACTAATGATTGGCAAGATTACTCATTTCCATTACTGTGTATGATCAATAATTAGTTGGTTGTGTGTATGGTCAACCTACTTTGGAATGGAGATTGATCATAAACAATGAAAGGCTTCAATTATCATTCACTTCGTTGACAAAACAATGCAAGTTATGATACATTTTAACTTGACCCCACCCCTGATGTTCCAATATGCCCCTCAGTTGATAACTGTTTATTCAACTACTATAATGTTAGTGTTATGCATAACTGCACTATGGATATCCGGCGACATTGATGCGTTGCATCAACTTTCTCTTGTTCTTTCCTTTAAAAAGAATCTTCCATATTTCTGCCAGAATGTTCTCTACTGAAGATTTGTTAGACGTTGGAAACTGGGGTTAACTCGATCATTCCCGCATACAACAAATCTGCAGCAGATGACTTTGAAGACATTTCAATCTGAAAGAAAGTATAATTATTGAATAGTTGAAAAAGTTGTGGAAAAAGGAGAAATTTCTCATAATATAAGAAATTAATGTTTTAACCTTTTCCCTCAAACGACAATTCTGCAGTAGACTACTTTGAGCATATTTCGTCAAAAAATAAAAAATCTCTATAATTGAATGGATAACCTATGACTAAAAGTGGAAAACATCGTTTTGAGCAATTTCTTCTTTTGTCACTATGTTTTTAAAAAGTCGTCTGCTGCAGAGGCGTCAGTATGTGGGAAAGAGTCAAGATAAAAACATCCAGTAAACAGTTACATATCTACCATCTTTGACATTGGTTAATAACCCCTATCATACAAGAATGGTCTAACTGCAATTGAAAGGACTGGAAGATCCCTCTGTATGAATCTAGGGAGTTTATCCGGGTTTAATTGATCATGTAGGAGAAACTTTTAATGGATGTCTCCCACAACACTATGCAGCCACCAGCCCAATGTTATTGTACAGAAAGGAAAATCAATAACATCGGGCAGATTTAGGCTTCAAAATCAATCATTATCATTGACCTAGTCTCTAACCCTTTATTTAGTTTCAAAAGGGTTAGGTTATTTGTAGAAATTGATTATCGACATTTTAACTTGGGATATTCTAGATTCAACATTTCGTTCATCAAAATGAATGAAGTTTTCTAGGCTTCTGAGTGTTCTGGTCCAATGTTGTCGATATCAAGATGGGGGTTATTTAATCAAGATTGATAATGAAAAATCTTTAGAATATTTCTGTTTTAAACGGAATTGATTCATACTCACAGAAACAAGCGGTTGCAGTTATGTCATCAGAATTGATAATGTGAATTTTAGAATATTTCTATTATGAATGGAATTGATTCATGCTCACAGAAATAAACAAGTTTTCTTTATCAGGGAGAGGGGTGGGTTATTTCATCAGAATTGATAAATGCAAAATCTTCAGAAAATCTTCAAGAATAATGATCATGTTATACACAGACCAGATCCATCATCTCACAGATATCTTCTATACATCGATTAAATGTTTGGTCCTGTATGGCGCTCTCTACAATTATTCAGTTATATCACGGCTTTTCTTGAATGAATGAATGAATGAATGAATGAATGTATATTGTTTTATGGCGCATCGACAGCTAAGGTCATTTAGCGCGCAATTAAACGGCGTTTCTTGTGCAATTAAATTAGCCCATTTATCCGGACACAGGCCAGTTACTCGTAATACTAACCCCTCAACCTTGAGCACCAAAGACGGCAGCCATTACAACCATTTATAAAGTCTTTGGTATGACCCGGAGATCAAACCTGCTATCTCCTGCTCACGAGGCTGACACTCTTCCATTACACCATGAGGCAGTCCCAATGGGCCATATTTACAAACAAATGAGTCTTCAAGAAAAAGGTTGTTGCTCACAGTCTGCTGAATAATTTGAATATATATACCTCCTGGATGAATAGCAAGTACTCTTTTCATTCTATGTATGATTGGCTCAGAGGGGAAGTAACAATGTAGCCATCGTAATATGAGTCATGCATTAAATTGAAATGAGGCGAAAATTAATACAAGTTCTAGTAGTTTGAAGAATATTTGTGATATCACAAATGTTAAAACAAAACTATTCACTTTCACCAAAATGAAACGAGGAATATTTTGAAAGCAATATGGTAGAAGTGTTCAAGCACATGGTAGCCTGATGTCTCTTCCTGAACACATGTGTGTACAATCTCTCTTGTTTTTGATAACAAAGTTCATGAAGAAAACTTCTTCTATTTACATGATGCATCAAGTTTCTGCAGCCTGTATAGATTTAAGTGTTTTTTTTCCGCACTTAACTGTCAAGATAGCTTACACGTTTCCCACATACAACAAATCTGCAGCAGACGACTTTGATAACATGTAGGCAAATACATGGAAAGTATCTTCATTTGAAAGAATAGTTTAAAACATTGCGACAGAAGGAGAAATTGTCCATGAAATTGTCCATAATGAATTATTTCTTTTTGTGCCAAAATGTTTACATGCAAAGTTGTGTGCTGACTAGAGCAAGAAAGCATCTGTATGCGGGAAGGGGTTATTATGTCTTATGTCTGCCAGTTGGTTATTCACTGCCCTACGCTCAAAGTTTTGTGTGGGTGTCAACCAAAGGATCATTTTATTCATTTCATGAAAATCACAAAACATCAAAGAAAATGTGAAAGCTTGTTTTTATCAATTCATACAAAATGGACATCTTCAGTTTCATAAGGCATCGATTAAAATAAGTGGTACAATAAACATATTTGTCATAGTGATAGAAAAAAGAGCGCTAGCGAAGCGAATGCCAACGCTCGTCTGTCGAAAAAGGGGCATTCCTGAGTAATAATTAAAGTCACGAGTTGTGTGACTTAACACGCTTTTTGACGCCTCTGCAGCAGACGGCTTTTTGAAAACATAGTGACAAAAGAAGGAATTGCTCAAAACGAGCAATTTCTCCTTTTGCCACAATGTTTTCCACTTTTAGTCATAGGTTATCCATTCAATTATAAATTGAGATTTTCTATTTTTTGACAAAATATGTTCAAAGTCGTCTGCTGCAGAATTGTTGTATGAGGGAAAGGGTTAATTAGTATAGACATGCATACGAATTCCCTACAGGAACATGTGTACAAAGTTTCATTTGAAAATATTGAATGTTTTTTTGTGTGTATATATTTAGATAAGGTTCATGTTTTGTGAAGACGCAGATGAGGATAATGCCAAGGGTATCATAATAGCCCGACTTTGTTTCTTTGAAAAACAGACTAGGTAACAATCGAACGTCTGACACAAGACTTAATGAGTGTGATCCCTATGATGTGTCAAACATGTGATGAACTCAAACTTAATTAAACAAGGGCACCGCAAAGCGGATGCATCCCCTCTCCATATATACTACCTGTATACCAAGTTTGGTTAATATCGGTCAAAGGATGTTCAGTGTAGAGTGGTCACAAGGATGTTTAGGACGGACGCAAGATCAAACGGACAGCCCCGTTACTATATCCCCACGCAAGCTTCGTTATCCGAGGGGATAACAAGGTACAGGCATTATAAATTATGCAATGTTATGACTAATATTATATCTATATGTTTTTCATGTACATGTATTTTAACAGGCCAACAAAAACAATGTATACCAAAGGTAATTAATTACTAAATGATGATATATGACAGACACATGACAAAACCCAAACAAAAATATAATTTATACAGTTGATATTCAGGTATTCAGGCGAGACAGCAGTGTGTTGTTTTTAAGGACGCGTTACAGTCTATGAGCACACATATTTATGATTGTGGTGTGTGTATATGCTAGATCGCATTTCACCTTGATGAATAGGTGTAATTTTAGTCCTCTACACTGATAACTGGAGTTATAACCCTTTACCGCATACAAGATAACTGGAGTTACAATTTAACCGTTAATTACCACATACAACAAAATATGCGTCAGACAACTTTGGAAAACATCAAAGCAAAAAATCTTTGTAAATGAAGGTATAATTACTGAAAAGGTTGAAAACACTGGCAAAAGGAAAAATTGCGCGCATTGAGAATTTTTTCACTTAATCCCGATGCTTTCAAATGTCGTCTGCCGAGAGGCATCAGAGAGTGTCTGTATGTGGGAAAGGATTAACATATAGCCTTTACCTTATGCAGACGCTTTCTGATCCTCTACAGCAGACGGCTTTTTGAAAACATAGTGACAAGCAATTTCTCCTTTTGCCACAATGTTTTCCTCTTTTAGTCATAGGTTATCCATTCAATTATAGAGATTTTCCATTTGTTGACAAAATAAGTTCAAAGACGTCTGCTGCAGATTTCTTGTATGTGGGGAAGGGTTAACATAGCCTTTACCTTATCTTGATGTGTCACTACGAAATGGGATTAAAAAACCCTAATGGTTAACCTTTTACCTCATACGACAATTCTGCAGCAGACGACTCTGAACATATTTAGTCAAAAGATAGAAAATCTCTATAATTGAATGGATAACCTATGACTAAAAGTGAAAACATTGTGTCAAAAGGAGAAATTGCTCGTTCTGCTGCCGAGGCGACAGAAAGCGTCTATATGAGGGAAAGGGTTAACCCATATTCTAGATGCAAGACTAACTGGTTAAAATGCTTTCTAAACATGTTGATATATTGGGGTTTTGCAATACTTTAAATAATATCTGGGTTATAGAAGGGTGCCGATTAACACTTATTTATGTTATTATGGAATAACAAGGCTAGGAAACATACCTTGTCCTAAAATACTCTACTTTTTAAGCCTATAATAACTCAGGGATCACGTTGATCCAACTGAACAATAAAACAAAACATTGATTTTCTTGTTCTGTACAGGATTATTTTCTGTAAAATACCAAAATATGTTAACCCATTCCCACACAAAGCTGCTTTGTGGCGCCTCTGCAGCAGACAGTCTTTGGAAACATTTTGACAAAAGGAGAAACTTCTCATCATGATATCGAGCAATTTCTCCTTTTGTCACAACATTTTCAACTGTGTTCAGTTATGATACCTTCATTTAACCCTTTCCCTCATACGGCAATTCTGCAGCAACGACTGAACGTATTTTGTCAAAAAATAGAAAATCTCCATAATTGAATGGATGTATAACCTATGAAAAAAAGGGGAAAACATTGTGGCAAAAGGAGAAATTGCACGTTTTGTGCAATTTCGTCTTTTACCACTATGTTTTAAAAAAGCTGTCTGCTGCAGAGGTGTCCGAAAGCGTCTAATATATATGAGGGAAAGGGTTAAAGGCTTGTGACACTCAAATAACGCGACAAAAGTTGGTCTCTATAGAATGAAAAGGCTGTTTACAGTTAGTTTCCCTAATACAGATTACTTTGATGACTATCCAAAATCATTGAAACATTATGGGAAATGAAGAAATAGATCTTAACAAGCAATTTCCTTCCCCTTCCCACAAACTCACAATGCTTTCACCCGTTTCAAATTCGTAAATCCATTTTTAAAGATTTTCTTAATCTGTAGTCCTATCAAACTAGATGACCTAAAAATATCATTTCTGGTGAACATTTACCCTTTACCACAATACAAAATTGAATTGAATGGATAACCTATGACTAAAAGTGGAAAAAATTGTGGCAAAAGGAGAAATTGCTCGTTTTGAGCAATTTCTTCTTTTGTCACTATGTTTTCAAAAAGCTGTCTGCTGCATCTCGAGGCGTCAGAAAGCGTCTATATGAGGGAAAGGGTTAAGGAGTTAACCTTTTAGCTTTGTCCTTCACATTAAGGAGATAACCCTTGTTGCTTTGTCCTTCACATGTATGCTATTGTCATTATTTCAACTTGAAAACATAATAAAATTCTGAAATAAAGTCTATAGAAACAATGAACAAAATGAAAGATCAATTAAGGTACAGCCGGATTCTCTATGACTTTATTGCTAATTTAATATCAATTTAAAACCATATTTGGCTTTAAACAGCTTTACAATTTGGATGTCAGTCTACAAAATGAATTTCAGTTATTAACCATTGCCATAAACATTTGATGTCAAATTGCAGAGCTCTGACAACTTTTAAACATTTTGTTAAAGTCGAAACAAGCAATTTCTGTTTGTTTTCTGAACTCGGTATCAAAATAATATAATATTGTGTTTCTATCAAGAAATAACTTCTTTGATTCCTCATATATTTCGAGATGAGATCACTGGAAATACATTCTGAACTCTGATAAACATTTAATGGATTATTAAAATGAAGGGTTCAACAATATCCGGTTCACTTTTCATATCCCCTCTAGTGCATGAACAATTTTAAAAGATCACCTTGATATGGTATACCTTTCATATATGTGAGTTATACTTGTTATGCTAAGACAAGTGTGTTCCAAGGAAAACATTAAAGCTGCTTGCCAAGAGGTCAGTAAGTGAAAGCGTACAAACCACAGAAGTGAACACTATGTATCTCCCTACCAATGCACTGCCTGGTGACACATTATTACAGTTAACCCTTGGACTAGATAAGAGGGACTCTTTCCCCCACAATATTTCTCTTATTACTCAACCAAATCCTATGCTGTGGGTACTCAAAAGAATTGTCTCACTGAGACAATTCTTTTGAGTACCCACAACAAAGGGTTTAAATGTCAAATGAGGATTTTAGAACGTGAAAAATGCCCCTTATCTAGGACTCGGGTTAATTTAACATTCAGATAACGCTTACGAGCTTTCAGAGAAAGTAAAACTCAAAACTTTCCCACATTTCAAATGCATTTTGTTGCTTCTGCAGCAGTTGGTTTAAGAAAACATCTATTTTCAATACAGGGCCTTTTTTCCAGAAATTGGGAAGAGGCCTTCTTAGCCTTTCATTTTGGGAAATTTTAGCGCGATATTTTGCCAAATTGGGAAAAATTAGACATAACATGTGGCTATATAAATAGTTCTTTTTACAATAACTTAAGACTTTTGGTTTATATAATGCAATTAAACAATCATATTACCTTAAACAAGACAAATATATCTGTTAATAGTGTATTCCACTTCATTTCACTTTAAAAAAAAAAAAATTTTTTTTTTTTTTTTTAGATTTTGGGAAATATTTTTTTCCAATTGGGAAAAAAACAACGTTTTTCCAATTGGGAAGACACCGTTTAACGGCGTCACTTATATAAGGTAAAAAGGCCCTGCAATATATATTACTTTCATTTTTTGAGATTTTCCATTTGCTAGCTCAAGATCATTATGCAATATCTCCTTTCACCACAATGATTTCAGAAGTCAATAATATGCTAATATGTCTGTGTCAGTAGGTGGGAAACAGCCATTCTATTCATCATACATGATTTCCAGTTTGGGAGGATATAGCAGGTGCTTATAAGTTTCCTATACATAAAGAAGACTTAAAACTGATAAAACAAGTGTTGTTAAACTGAAGACTATAAACCCTTTTTCGGAGCTTCAGGAGGTCAAATAACTCTTTCCCACATGTAGACTCATTCTGACACATCTGCAGCAGACGACTTTTGAAAAAATTGTGACAAAAGGAGAAATTGCTCATAATGGTTGAAGTTTCATGTATTATGGTGGTTTAATTAACATATGTTTAACCAGATGTTTTCAAAGTCGTCTGCTGCAGGTTTGTGGTTTGTGAGAAAGGTTTAACCCTTTCCGACTTACAACAAATCTACAGACTGATGACGACTTTGAAAATATTAAGTCAAAAACATGAGCAAATTTTCTACTTTGGTCGCAGTGTTTTCAAGTCTTCTGCTGCAGAGATGTCAGAAAACGTCTGTATATATGGGAAATGGTAAATAGTTAAAACATTTCAGAAAACTCCCAGATGTGTATGAGTAGGTGCAAACTGATCTGAAGCGTCACTGGGCACAATGGTTTAACCCTTTCCTCATATAGACGCTTTCTGACGCCTCTACAGCAGACGGCTTTTTGAAAACATAGTAACAAAAGAAGAAATTGCACAAAACATGCAATTTCTTCTTTTGCCACAATGTTTTCCACTTTTTGTCATAGGTTATCCATTCAATTATGGAGATTTTCTATGTTTTGACAAAATGCGTTCAAAGTCGTCTGCTGCAGAATTGTCGTATGAGGGAAAGGGTTAATGTTAGGTTCCTGCAGCCAGAGCTCTAGATCAGCTAGGTGCATTATAAATTCACATTCCGAAATTCTTATTTGACGCTCTAACCCAATGTTGTTGGTACTCAGTGATCAATACGATTCTTTGAATACCCAGAGCTTCTAAGATAAGGGACATTTTGCTTGTTCTAAAAACCTAATTTGACCATATAACCCTATGATGTGGGTATAAACTCAAAAGAATCGTCTCATTGAGACGATTCTTTTGAATATATACCATCATTATAGGGTTTGGTTGGATCGATAAAGAGATATTGCTGGGAAGAGCTGTAAACCCCTCCTTATCTGGACTTCTGAGTACCAACAACATAGATTAAGGTATCTTGAGTCATGAGCAAGATATTGGTGGGAAAACACCAGTTAACACTTTCCCTCATATAGACGCTTTCTGACGCCTCTGCAGCAGACGGCTTTTTTGAAAACATAGTGACAAAAGAAGAAATTGCTCAAAACGAGCAATTTCTCCTTTTGACACAATGTTTTCCACTTTTAGTCATAAGTTATCCATTCAATTATAGATATTTTTTTATTTTTTGACAAAATATGTTCAAAGTCGTCTGCTGCAGAATTGTCGTATGAGGGAAAGGGTTAACTCCTTATCTATAGACCTATGAAAGTGGCACAGCCCAAATGGTGGATAGGAAAGAAGGGATTAATGTACATGAGTGTCGTTTTGATACAATATATACTTAACCCTTTCCCTCATATAGACGCTTTCTGACGCCTCTGCAGGAGACGGCTTTTTGAAAACATAGTGACAAAAGAAGAAATTGCACAAAACGTGCAATTTCTCCTTTTGCCACAATGTTTTCCACTTTTTATCATAGGTTATCCAATAACCTATGTTTTGACAAATTACGTTCAAAGTCGTCTGCTGCAGAATTGTCATATGAGGGAAAGGGTTAATGGCCTGCTATATATACCAACTCTGTTTGTGACAGCTTCATTAGACTCCCACATGAAAATGACGATTAATAACGAAAGGAAAATGAACTTATTTCCTCCTTTACTAAACTTCTTGAACTCATTTATAAATTAAAGGCACTTAATTAAGCAGTATCATGAAACCGCATAACTCACAGGGGGGATCAAGGGAAGTTGCTTGTTTATCTTAAATTATTAAAACCTCAAACTTGACACACAATATGTAGCTAAAAACAATGTAGGAGAAGGTGTAAAATTTTGCGTAAATATTTGCAAATGTCAAAATGCTGTTTAACCCTTTCCCTCATATGACAATTCTGCAGCAGACGACTTTGGAAGTACATTGTCAAAACATAGAAAATCTCCATATTTGAATGGATAACCTATGACAAAAAGTGGAAAACATTGTGGCAAAAGGAGAAATTGCACGTTTTGTGCAATTTCTTCTTTTGTCTGTCACTATGTTTTCAAAAAGCTGTCTGCTGCAGAGGTGTCAGAAAGCGTCTATATGAGGGAAAGGGTTAAGGAGACAGAACCATCTGTAACAGGAAGGGGGTTCATGTTCAATGCATGTTTTATGAACTTTGTGAAGTACATTATGAAATCATTATAACCAATCCCAATTTAATAAAGCCTTACAGACAATAGAGGACAGAGAAAGCTAGATCTGTCATAACAACATATTTCCCTCTTGTCCTTACATATCAACTCACAAATACATTAAGCGTAAAAATAAATGAAAAGGAAGCTTTTTCCTTCTGTCCTAAAGGGATGTTGCTATGCAATTTGTTATATTTGATACATCTTCAACTCAAGTTTGGAAAAAAAAACCATGTCTAATTTATTTTAATAGCAATTTAAATTTCAAACAAGATTGTTGTCTAAATATGATGCACAAAAGGATAACCTAAAGCACTATACAAGGAAATGCTGAACTTAGTCAGAACAGGATATTGCATGGATTTAACCCTTTCCCACATACATTACAACAAATCTGCAGCAGACGACTTTCAAAACATCTAAGCACTATAATGGACAATATCTTTAAATGAAAGTATAATTATTAAAAAGAGTTGAAAATATTGTGACAAAAGGAAAAATTGCTCGTTGTTTTTAAAAGTCGTCTGCGGCGCATGTGTCAGAATGCGTCAATATTTGGGAAAGGTTTAATTTAAGCTTACTTTACCTCCAGACACTATGCTGTGGGTACTCAAAAGAAACAGTTTAAGAAGGAGTCAATATGAGAGTCGCACGAAGAACTTTTTACTCCTCCTTCACTTTAACCCTTTCCCACATACAGACGCTTTCTGATGCCTCTGCAGCAGACGACCTTTGAAAACACGAAAGAGAAATTACTCAGAACAAGCAATTTCTCCCCTCTGACACAATGTTTTCAACGATTTCCTGTAATTATTCCTTCATCTAAAGAGACTTTCAATGTTATTGACGATACGTTTTCAAAGTCGTCTGCCGCAGATTTGTGTACTATGAGGGACAGGGTTAACCTATAAAGATAAAACACAGTAAAAGGATATTATAGTTTGAACTGTTCTATATAAGGAAATGCTGAAAGAAAGACGATCTAGACTGTCTTGTTATTACAGATTTATCTTACAGCAAATTGACAGTTTCTCTCTAGATCAGTCCAACAAGTCACATGGAAAGAAGTTAACCCTACCCCACATACCACAAATCTGCAGCAGACGATGAAATTATATTTATCGAATAGTTGAAAACATGGTATCAAAAGGAAAAATTGCTCATGATGAGCAATTTCTCCTTTTGTCACAATGTTTTCAAAGGAGGTCTGCTGCAGATCAATCTCATTAAAATCATCTCCTATTAACGCTACGCTAGAAGACTTAGTTAAATATACTATATTCAAAAACTCAAATGCCTTATCAGACATCAGACATTCAATTAAACATTCGCAAATTTTAATATCTGTACGGCAAATTAGACGTTAGACAATAGACATTAAAACAAGAGCACCGCGTACGGCAGACGATCGACTGATAGGGAGAGAAAAAAAAAAAAAAAAGGAGCAAAACAAAAAACCTTAACCGGACGACCACGCCGACGACGCCAGGGTCATGACAAGTATAGCTCTCGTTTTTTTCAAAAGTCGAGCTAAAAACCAAACAAAAACGGATGTCTAATAAGACATTAGACATATTTGGTCAGATCGTGTACTTTAGTCCGATTGGCTGCAGATGTCTCAGAAAGCATCTGTATGTGGAAAGGGGGGGGTTAAGGGCTTTCATGCAACTTGTTCAAATAGATTCTGATCACACTGCACAAAAGCAGACTGATCTGAATTAACTCCGATGGTTGTTTTTCCAGTCGGCTTACAATGTAGATCTTCATTCCAATAATTTGTGACCCTTTCAAACACAGATCCCACTTCTCTGCTTCTGTAGAAGAAGTCAATCCTGATAGATCATGTTTGCGCGTACATGTACGACCTCTCCTTTAACCCTTTCCCTCATATAGACGCTTTCTGACGCCTCTGCAGCAGACAGCTTTATGAAAACATAGTGACAAAAGAAGAAATTGCACAAAACGTGCAATTTCTCCTTTTGCCACACTGTTTTCCACTTTTTGTTACCCATTCAATTATGGAGATTTTCTATGTTTTGACAAAATACGTTCAAAGTCGTCTGCTGCAGAATTGCCGTATGAGGGAAAGGGATAAGGAATCATGTTTTATAGGGGTTTTACGCCATTTTCGACATCATTTCACTTATATCACGGCAAGATCACATATTCATGATCCCTGGGTAAACACACCAGTACTAGGCTAGGAAATGTCCCTTGCTGAAGGGCATTCCACCATGACCGTCGTGCCGCCATGTGGGTATGAACCCGGGATGCCAAATTTCAAATCCCAGACACTAACCACTCGACCATGGCAGATTCAAGAGTCACGGCCACCAGACTCGAAGTTTATCAAACAACCCAGGACTAAGTCGAAACAAAATGTGAGGTCAGTATTCAAATGAATCTATAAAGTGCATGGAAAACATTGTGGAATGAAAAATACAAAAATATGTATTGATTACGATTTCCCCAAGAATATTTTACAAGGCTCTTTGAATGTAGTAGAGCTCTGTAACCCAAGTCAAATAGTGACAAGACTGTGATGGATCAAAGTCAGAAGTTCATGTGCACCTTGCTGAGGCAGACTGATGACACATTTAATATTGCTTCTTTAATTGTATAGAAACATTGTAGGAACAGATTAATTGCTTGCTCTTTTCTTAAGCCGGTGTTTGATAAGATTTCACTTAACTCGTCTTTATCCGGTAAAAAGGTTAAAACTTTCCCAATCACAGACAGTCAGTTTTCACGCATCTGTAGCAGACGATTTTTGAAAACATTGTGGCAAAAGGAGAAATTGCTCATGTTTTCATTTTAGACTGAATATTAAAAAGTTATTTTTTAATTTAAATGTATAGTAAACAAAATCTACATTTTTGCCTAGATGTTGGAAAGTCCTGTACTACAGATTTGATGTATACATATAACTGGGTTACAGTCGAGACTGGACTGTGTCCTACAGACAAATAAGCCATTATTATTGCAATGACACAACAACAATACATGAATCATTAACTGTTTGTAGGGCACATAGAGAACAAACATAATGGTGCAATATTTTACTTCATGTCTGATCTAGAATACTCCAGAATAACATTTGTAACATGACTTTGTAATTTCTACCTTAACCCTTTCCCTCATACGACAATTCTGCAGCAGACGACTTTGAACATATTTTGTCAAAAAGTGGAAAATCTCTATAATTGAATGGATAACAGTATGACAAAAAGTGGAAAACATTGTGGCAAAAGGAGAAATTGCACGTTCTGTGCAATTTCTTCTTTTGTCACTATGTTTTCAAAAAGCAGTCTGCTGCAGAGGCGTCAGAAAGCGTCTTTATGAGGGAAAGGGTTAAATCTCTGACACAAGACAATTTTTGTTAACATTATGTGTTACATAGGAATTGGAGATAAACCCCGTCAGTGAACAGTTAACAATTTCCTTAATGTGGTATTTTTGCACTAATGTCTGCTTTGAAACCATTTCCTGAGTAACATTTTTATAAATTTGAAAACTATAAACATTTTACACAGAGTGATTGGAAAACAAGCTGAGAAAAGCAGAAATTGTCCATTTTCACTAATTTCTCCATTTTCAGGATGTATTGAAAAAAATATTTGCTACAAATGTGTCAAAATTATAATCAGTTCAGGAAGGAGGGTAAATGATGAAGTTCTGTTTCCTGTCTTGGCGAAGGGTCTATTAAGACTTTTCTGCAGTGTTGGCAAACAATAAAGGATTGTTGTGTGATTCATGCATATTCTAACCCTCCACTGCACTCTCTGGGCCATTCCCTTTATTCTTTCCCAGCGGTAGATGCAATATGTTCTCAACTTCATTCAATAATTGCTGCAGATGTGTGCATATGTGGGAAACACACAAACCTGAAAACGCTCAACAAAACCTTCACTCACTTAACCCGTTTCCACATACAGCAAACCTGCAGCAGACGACTTTGAAAATGTCTTTTTAAAGATATGGACAATCTCCATTATTGTAGGTTACAATGATTACTGAAAAAAGTTGAAAACATTGTGGCAATATGAGAAATTGCTTGTTTTTTCTTTTTTCAAAATGTCGTCTGCTGCAAATGCGTCAAAATGTGTCTGTAGGTGGGATTGGTTAAGACTCAAATAGGTACAGATAAACATGGGAATGTCATAGGACGTCATTTTTTTTTTTATCTTCCTTTCCCTGCATGAGCACTTTGTCAAAGTTTGACAAAAATTAAATTTTGATGCCTTTAAAAACACTTGTAAAATTTGTGGGAAAAGACGAACTTGCTCACCATAGCTATTTCCCTTATTCTCACAATATGTTCAATGATTTACATGCCTCATATATATTTTGTAAGTTATATATTGATTTCAAAGCCAACAATAATCATGATTAAAATTCATTCAGGTAAACAGTAAACAGTGTCAGAACCCTTGAAACCCTCAACTAAACCCTGGCCTCCCTCCCCACCCTTAATTAGGCCCCATAAACCAGTATTCGGAACAGCTAGGGAATTTTGGTGGGGACTTCCCACTACATGAAAACATTAATTCAATAAAAAGTTCACCTAATAAGATATAATATTATATATTTACTGTTGTAGTACAAAACCCATTGAATACATCTCACGAAAACGAGAGTTAACCCTTTCCCACCACCTGTAGATGCATTCTGACGCAATATGTGAGGCAGAAGACTTTTGAAAACATCGTTACAAAAAGTAGAAATTGCTCAAAACGAGCAATTTCTCCTTTTGCCACAATGTTTTCAACTTTTTTCAGTAATTAGATCTACAATTATAGAGATTTTCCATATTTTTGCAATGAAACTTTTCAAAGTCATCTGCTACAGATTTGCTGTATGTGGGAAAGGGTTAAGTCATGTGGAATACAGTCATGTTGCCTGCCAACTATATCAGTATTTAGTTAAATCATGAGGAATGAAAGACGATCAGAGACATGATCCCTATGCAACGGATCCCTGCCAAGGCCAGCCATCATCATGAAAACATTAGAAGTCAAAAGATAAACATTCAAACAATTTGCAAAGGCAATGTCTTTTAAGATTTGTTTTGAGCAATTCCTCCCTTTTTTACAACATTTTTTTTCTTCAAAACACAAGTTTACATCTGTTTCATGTTAAGGGATAATAAAAAGAAGGTTAATTTCAAAGTGAAGAACATTTATGTAAAATATTATAACAATATACACCTGTTTGACTTCCAAAAAAATGCTGCAATCTGTGTTATTTGTGCCAAAAGATAATCAACTCAAGAAAAATATCACTACAAATCCATAAATAACATTCCTCAAATTTCAAACCCATTTCTACAGGTTGTATCATAATTATCCCTTTCCCACATACAACAAATCTGCAGTAGACCACTTTGAAAACATCTGTACAAAAATATGAACTGTATAGATCTAGCTTCATTAATGACTGTTTACTTATCAAAAAGAGTTGAAAACATTGTGGCAAATGGTGAAATTTCTCATCATACCTTTGCCACAATGTTTTCAAAAGTCGTCTGCTGCAGAGGGGTCAGAAACCGTCTACATATATGGAAAAGGGTTAATGGATTCCTGACAAGAGTCTTCTTGTTTTTGCCTACATGTTTTCAAAGTCAAGATTATGTTCAAACGGGAAAGGGTTAACCCTTTCCCTAATATAGACGCTTTCTGATGCCTCTGCAGCAGACGGCGTTTTGAAAACATAGTGACAAAAGAAGAAATTGCCACAATGTTTTCTACTTTTAATCATGATTTTCTATGTTTTGACAAAATACGTTCAAAGTCGTCTGCTGTAAAATTGTCGTATGAGGGAAAGGGTTAAAAAGAAACCCAAGTCATGGTGATTATGGGTCTTACTGCATATCCCTTTCCAATATCTCATCATACCTTTGCCACAATGTTTTCAAAAGTCGTCTGCTGCAGAGGGGTCAGAAACCGTCTACATATATGGAAAAGGGTTAATGGATTCCTGACAAGAGTCTTCTTGTTTTTGCCTACATATGTTTTCAAAGTCAAGATTATATGTTTTCAAAGTCAAGATTATGTTCAAACAGGAAAGGGTTAACCCTTTCCCTAATATAGACGCTTTCTGACGCCTCTGCAGCAGACGGCGTTTTGAAAACATAGTGACAAAAGAAGAAATTGCCACAATGTTTTCTACTTTTAATCATGATTTTCTATGTTTTGACAAAATACGTTCAAAGTCGTCTGCTGTAAAATTGTCGTATGAGGGAAAGGGTTAAAAAGAAACCCAAGTCATGGTGGCATGTTGATTATGGGTCTTACTGCATATCCCTTTCACACCTGTAGACGCATTTCTACGCAGCTATAGCAGACGACTTTTGAAAACATTATAACAAAAGGAGAAGTTGATCAAAACTAGCAATTCATCCTTTTACAACAATGTTTTCAATTTTTTTTAGTAAGTGTAACCTTCATTTCTAGAGATTTTCCAGGGGGGATACATGCCAAAAGTGAAGACTCAATAGTCTTAATGTTCTGCTTGCATGTTGTACAGTATCGGATGGCACTTCTTACCTGAATAGGTTTTAACCATTTCTCAGATATAACAAATCTGCAGCATAAACATTTTATAATGACAGAACAATTATTGAACGAAGTTGAAAACATTGTGGCAAAAGGAGAAATTACTCATCATCAGTAATTTCTTCTTTTACCACAGTGTTTTAAAGAAGTCAACTGATGCACTGTCAGCCAGAGGTGCCAGAAAGCATCTTTATGATTTATATGAGGGAAAAGGTTGGAACCATAACCCTTTTTCAGATTGTTTATTGATTGATTGGGGTTTAACAACATTTTCAACAATGTTTCAGTCATATCACGGCAGCCAGTTCACCTACTCATGTGTTTCCTGGCATTCTCACTACAGTACCCCACACAACAGACTTTCCAAGCAACTGGCTGCTTTTCCACATAGACTTTAGCACATATATAATATTGGTGGAAGATGAATGACACTTGTCACAGTGACTTTTCATTTGCTTGTTCGTTGGTGTTTTATGCCGCTCTCAACAATTTTTCAGTTATCCCATGGCGTTTCACTGGTCAATCTATCAGGACACGAGCCAGTCAATCATAATGCTAACCCCACAACCCTGAAAGCGCCAAGAAGGGTAGCCACTTTTACCATTTTAAAGTCTTCGGTATAACCCACCCGACCGGGGTCCTCCTGCAATAGGGTTCCTGCACCCTATTGCAGGATAAAAGACCAGTGAGTTTATTCATCTGGATAGAGCTTGTAATGAAAGGTTTATATCCAACAGCACAAATGAGCAGTCCTGCAAGAAAACCAACAAAGTATCGACCCGTATCAGCCAAAGTATGCCGCGCAAGCTAACCCAGAGACACTTTTCGCCTCCTGTGGATTTTCTGTTTCAGGAATCATTACTCTATATATACACATATCCCCCTGAGAGGTAATGTGTCGGCCTGGATCAGACTGTGGAGACTGCGCAGGCTGATCTGGGTCGATACATTACGCAGATGCCATAATGTTGATTTTCTCGCGGGACGGCTCAAATCTGGAACAGTCTACTTTTAAGTTGATTTGCCATGATCAGACTAGTCTTCCTGTGTACAACTTAAAATGCGTCAAAAGGTGTCTGCAGGTGGGAAAGGGATAACCCTTTCCCTCATATAGACGCTTTCTGATGCCTCTGCAGCAGACAGCTTTTTGAAAACATAGTGACCAAAGAAGAACATGCACAAAACGTGCAATTTCTCCTTTTGTCACAATGTTATCCACTTTTTGTCATAGGTTATCCATTCAATTACGGAGATTTTCTATTTTTGGACAAAATATGTTCAAAGTCGTCTGCTGCAGAATTGTCGTATGAAGGAAAGGGTTAATTAACCACTGTGACAGAAGGATACATTGCTCTTTGTGAGCAATTTCTCCTTTTGTTACAACGTTTTTGAAAACAGTCTGCTGCACAATTGCGTTGAAATGTGTGTGAAAATGGAAAGGGAGGGTTAAAAAAGGCTGGTATTTCCGGAAGCACATTTACAAACTTGTACATTATAGCTTTCTAACCCATTACATGATTTGCTTTTCAACCCTTTCCCTCATATAGATGCTTTCTGACGCCTCTGCAGCAGACGGCTTATAGAAAACATAGTGACAAAAGAAGAAATTGCTCAAAATGAGCAATTTCTCCTTTTGACACAATGTTTTCCACTTTTAGTCATAGGTTAGTCCATTTAATTATAGAGATTTTCTATTTTTTGACAAAATATATCTAAAGTCGTCGTATGAGGGAAAGGGTTAAAATATTCCCTGAACACCTTTGCAGCAGTAAGTTTATAAAAATATTGTTTGATTTGTTGCGAAAAACATTGTCACAAACAAACAAATTGCTCATAAACTCACAAAAATTATTTTCATTAATTAGATCTATAACACTTTCACTATAAAAGGTTTTCCATAGATTTTGCCAAGATAATTTTCGAAGACTTCTGCTAAAAAAAAAGTTGTATACATATAAACTATGTTTATAACCATTTCTTGTTGGCCTCATAATTCATAAGGCAAACATGTTTATAAATAGCCTTGAAACTTGTGTACCTGAACACAGTGACCTGAGTATCCTGTAGTTATAACAATGCAATTATTTTAATTCCTTCAATTTTAATACACTTAGGACTGAAAAACATAATCCTCTGTAACTTAAATTTACCTCATACAAACAGCTTTTGACAATTAACTCTTTTGCAACTTAACTTTCGAAAACATTATAGTTAAGGTGACATTTCCCCTTTTCCAACAATGTTTTCAACTATGTATATCAATGACTATATTTCAACATTTCAACACATTATGTCTGAACAGATCAGAACAGACAAATCTAAAATTATTTTCCAGCATAGAACATAAACTATTCAATCAACCCTACCCATTTTCTGCAATATTTTCAAAGACCTTTTAACCCTTTCCCTCATATGACAGTTCTGCAGCAGACGACTTTGAACATATTTTGTCAAAAATTAAAAAATCTCTATAATTGAATGGATAAACCCTGACTAAAAGTGGAAAACATGTGGTAAAAGGAGTAATTGCTCATTTTGAGCAATTTCTTCTTCTGTCACTAAATTTTCAAAAAGTCGTCAGCTGCAGAGGCGTCAGAAAGCGTCTATATGAGGGAAAGGGTTAAAAGGGATTTTCTGTGCTTTTGCCTTGACGTTTTCAAAGTCGTCTGCTTTAGATTTGCTGTATGTGGGAAAGGGTTAAAGGGGAGTAAAGCAGAGATAACTATGATGAAGGGGGATATCCAGGCTACACTAATTAGTAATGTAATTACTTTTTTTCTAATTAACCATGTAAATCCTGTACAAAGGAAACAATTTCTTTGGGAAGTTCAAACCATAGTTAGGAGAAAATAACAATACCATTCATGTGTTTGCTACTAGTAACATTGAACATAAACTGTTAACCCAGCTATGTGACTGACCATTCTGGAGACATTGGCTGCTTCGAAAACATCTGCAAGAAACAATTAGATCTTGAAAATAAGATAACATTTTTCAACCTTGTTGCTGGACAGCAAAGATGTCTGATATCGGTTATATCATGGAAAGGGTTCATTATTGTTGCTACTAACGAAGTTTAACCCTTTCTCACATGCAGACACTTTCTACAACCTCTGCCCTGAGGACTATCAAATACTTTGTTGCAAAAAGGGGAATGAATGAATGTATATTGTTTTATGGCGCATCGACAGCCAAGGTCATTTAGCGCGCATTTAAATTTTATTATTCATGTTCCCTGGGTGAACAAACCAGTACTAGGCTAGAAAATGTGCCTTGCCCAAGGGCACTCCACCATGACCGAATTGCCGCGATGCAAAAAGGGGAAATTGTTCATCATGAGCAATTTCTGCTTTCAATGTCACAATGTTCTCAACTATATTTAATCAACACTTTTTCATTTACAGATGCTTTTCATATATATTTGCAAGGAGATTCAAAATCAAAGACTTTTGGGAACATTGTGACAATGGGAAAAAGATGTGTTTGTGAAACACTGATGCCCCCGAATGGCATCATCTAGGTCAAAGGTCAAGGTCGCAAGGTCAAAAACTTGGTACTGACAGAAAGGTCATGTCACATTAGGAATACACATGTGAAATATGGTAGCCGTACCTGTTATGGTTCAAAAGTAGTGGTCAAGGTTAAAGTTTTTTTCGAAAGAGTTATATAGTCATCATTATTATAAGCCTTGAAGTTGATATCTAAATTATTTGAAACAGCTAGGAAAATGGCCAGCTGAGGATTAAACCGTTTCCTTACAAGATTCAAGAACAGATAAACAAGGACTAAACCTTTTCCTTACAAGACATAACTTTTTCCTTACAAGACTAAACCTTTTCCTTACGACTAAACCTTTTCCTTATAATTTAGGACTGAAGAACCGAATAACCATGCAGAGACACTTTCAAAACATATCGCAGAAAAGGAACATTACTCATATTATCTTCCTCTTATTCTGACTGCATTTCTTAATGTATGTACACGTATTTAACATATGTATACGTCACTTTTATAATGCATTTGTTTTCTCCGTTATTTTTCATTTTGAAGGACTTTTGAAAACCCTGGGGGGAAAAATCCATTCTCCCTTTTCCCCATGATGTTTCAAACTCTGTATCCTCCTAAATTTACAGTCAGTTGTTACCAAAAAATTCACATCTGTTTTCAGAGTAGGTAAAGGACTATAAGAAGTTAAAATCTTGTTTAACCCTTTCCCACAATACAATGAATCTGCAGCAATCGACAATGAAAACATATTGCCAAAAAATTAGCTATTCTCGGTCAATGAAAAAAAAATTAACATAGAATAGAGTTGAAAACATTGTGACAAAAGGAGAAGTTGCTCACCATGAGAAATTTCTTCTTTTGCCACTATTTTTTCAAAAGTCATCTGCTGCAGAGGCATCAGAAAGCCTCTGTTTTAGGGAGAGGGGAAGAGGTTGTTTATTCAGGGGTTTATTTTTGGATCAATATGGGTCAACACACTCAATACACTTTTCTATATGCACACACATTCTGACTGTGGGAAAGGAGAACCTGTGTTCACTGCGGTCCCACCCTTCATCTTTTACCAACACCCTGTACTCCCCCCCAAAACATGGATAGATAATTAACCCTTCGCACTTCATGACTTTAGAAAACATGTGGGTAAAGGGGTTACAATACTTGCACATGATGAGCAATTTCTCCTTATTTCGCCACATTGCATGTATAACCATTTTGCCTTAGACATGTATACTACAAATCTGTAGCAGTCGACTTAAAAATCATCATAGCAAAAGTATTGAAAATATCTATAAAAGAATGTTTATTTATTGAATAGATTTGAAAACATTTTGGTAATAAACCCTTTCCCTCATAAAGAATATTTCTGACGCCTCTGCAGCAGACGGCTTTTTGAAAACATAGTGAAAACATGCAATTTCTCCTTTTGCCACAATGTTTTCCACTTTTTGTCTTAGGTTATCCATTGATAAAGGTTATCCATTGATAACCTATGTCCATTGATAACCTATGTTTTGACAAAATACGTTCAAAGTCGTCTGCTGCAGAATTGTCGTATGAGGGAAAGGGTTAAGATTTGTCTGCTGCACATGCATCAACATGTGGGAAAACGTTAAAATATCTATTCAAACAATTTTACTTGAAATTTTTAATCGGATATTCTTGCCTTAGATGTTTTCATTTTCGTCTGTTGAAAAAAAAAGAAGTTGTATAGTACGTATGGGAAAGGGATTAGGGACTTATTTTCTATAAATCTATTGAGGATATATATGTCAGTACATTTTCATTATGATGCTGTCAACTTTTGACACATCTGCAGCGTATACACATTGAAAAACACAGGAAAAGGATAAGAGCTTAAAATGAGCAATATCTCCCTTTTCAATAATGTTTACAACTTCTTCATACCAAAAGAATACTTTCAATTTTATAAATATTACAAGATTTCAAAGCAGGCAACTCTAAAAACAACTGCCTCGGGTGTTGGGAGGTTGCAGGTTTCGATCCCCGGCCGGGTCATACCAAAGACTTTGAAATATGGAGGTAATAACTGCCCTCCTCGGTGCTCAGGGTTGCACAGTTTAGTGAGCATTTTGACTGACTGGCTGGTGTAGGGATAAATGGACGAGTAGAACTGGTAACTTGCCCAGGAAACGCCGTGATATAACGGGAAATTTTTTGAAAGCGAATTAAAACACCAAACCGTCTTAAAAACAATGTAAAATATCTTGTTGGTAAAATGAATAAAATATATCTTTTGAACACCATACACATCTTAGAATATTATATCATTGTAATAGTTCAGTATCAAAACATTTAGACACAGCTGCAACAGACAAACTTTTATGAATTAACTCTTTCAGCGCCAAATTGTTTAAAGTAGACTCTTCCATGTCTAAAATCGAGCCTCTCCATTTATCATGTAATAAAAGTTTGGACTATTTTGACGAGTAAAAAGCAAACAATGCTGATTTCAGGTGAGACAGGCCTGAATCAGTATTGTTTGCAAAAACCTCAATATTGCCTTTGGCGCTGAAAGAGTTAAACATTGTAGAAAAAATGAAAATGAGCAATATTTCTTTATGTATAGATCTAACATTATTTTTAACCAGATTCAAAAATGATTCTTTCATTCAGAGATTTTACATAGTTTTGCCAAGATGTTTTTAAGTTGACTTCTTCAGATTTGTTGTAAGTAGGATAGAGTTTAAACTTTTCATATCAGGTAAATTCTTCAAATTTGTTGTAAGTATATATACTAAGGATAGAGTTTAAACTTTTCATATCAGGTAAATGGTTATTTTAAGCAGTCTTTTTCCCCCTCAATTTGTAATCCATTTGGATGGATCCCAAGATTCCATGTCAGCCACATGTCACTCTAGTCTAGAATGAGCTTTTTCCCAGATAACCCCCTACACATTGCCTTAACCCTTTCCCACCTACAGGCGCTTATTGGCGCGACAACACTTAAAAACATTGTGAGAAAAGGAGAAATTGCTCATTCTTTGTTCTAGAGTTTTCAATATTATTAAATACACATTTTCAAAGTTGCCAGCTGCAAATGCCTAAGGGTTATTGTTACCCTTTTGATGCTCCTGCAGCAGACAGTTCTGAAAACATTGTGAGAAAAGGAGAAATTGCTATTCTCTAAATCAGGGAAATGGTTAACTTGAAATAATAGTCACAATGGCATTTTAAACAGCCCAGTAATATTCTCTTTTCACATTTAACCCTTTCCCTCATACGACAATTCTGCAGCAGACGACTTTGAACGTATTTTGTCAAAACATAGAAAATCTCCATAATTGAATGGATAACCTATGACTAAAAGTGGAAAACATTGTGGCAAAAGGAGAAATTGCACGTTTTGTGCAATTTCTTCTTTTGTGACTCTATGTTTTCAAAAAGCCGTCTGCTGCAGAGGCGTCCAAAAGCGTTTATATGAGGGAAAGGGTTAAGCAGCAATTGATGCAAAAGGCAGAATTATAAATTACTGTATGAAAGACAATGACTTCTTAAGTATCGCATTTTATTAACATGCCTTAAGGTTATATATAAAGATCAAAACCTGGAGAAAAGTCTTACTTTATTCCAAAATGTCTCATTACTTTTCAATTAAATGAGACTACAGACAATACTTGTCTAGTCCGTCAAAAACTTGATGTGCTTTTGGTGTTAACTGTCTAATAAATGTTTTTAGTAATATTTCAGGGCATGTTGTCAATTTTTAAAAGCCCCAAGAGAAATTTCTACTTTTCCAGCAAAGGTTTCAAAAGCATGGAGATGCAAATTAACCCTTTCCCTCATTTAGACGCTTACTGACGCCTCTGCAGCAGACAGCTTTTTATAAACATAGTGAAAAAAGAAGAAATTGCTCAAAACGAGCACGAGCAATTTCTCTTTATGCCACAATGTTTTCCACTTTTAGTCATAGGTTATCCATTCAATTATAGAGATCTTCTATTTTTTGACAAAATATGTTTAAAGTCGTCTGCTGCAGAATTGTCGTATGAGGAAAAGGGTTAAGGTATCAAAATGTGTTGGAAAATCTGCAACAGATGACTGAAACATTTAGGCAAAAATTATGAGAATGAAAAGATAGTGTCAAAAGGAGAAATTGCTCATTATTTGCTCATTATGAGCAATTACTCCTTCTTCCACAATGTTTTCAAAAGTCATCAGGTGGGAAAGGGTATACCGAGTGTAAAGTGTGCACCTTGAATTCCTTTCTAGCTTTTTTGAAAGGAAATAAAATCTGTATAGAAATTCAAAACAGCCTTTACAATTTTTTGTTAATGCAGAGCCACTGACCCGAAAAGCCAAAATTTCACTAGCAAACGACCTTGACCTCTGAACCCTTGTACATACATGCTGTATGTTTTCATCTGAACCCTTTTCTAATCATAATGCAGTTGATTTTTTAAAACATTGAGACAATAGGTGAAATTGATCATAATGACATTAGCTTTACCTTACAATTTAGTCAAAATGCTTTCAAATCTATTCAATAATTACATTATTTATACAGCTAGAGATCATTATTTACAGAGATTTTCAATATTTTTGACAAGATGTTTTTCAGTCAACTGCTGCAGATTTGTTCTATTCAGAAAAGGGTTATGCTCATAGAAAAAGGTAAAGCCCATAGAAAAGGGTTATAAACCCTTTTCTTCAAACAGACAATATTTGTACAAGGAGACTTATGAAGGTGAAGGTGTGCAATTTGTTCTTTACATACATATATATATAGATGACCTCTGTAAATGAAATATAATTATTGAAATGATTGATTGGAGTAATAGACGCCATTCTCAAAAGTTTTTCAGTCATATCACAGCGGCCAGTTCACCTTCTCATGGCTGTATCCTGGCTTTCTCACTACAGTACTCCTACACATCATACTGTCCACGCAACTGACTGCTTTGCCACATACACTGGATTACAAGAGAAAGTTGATGCAAGGCATCAATGTCGCCGGAAAAGACTGCATTGATTTATTTATGTATTCTTGACTTTCCTTAGTCTATTCAAACATTAGTAACGTTGAATTGAAAACATTTGTTTATATATTTTATATTCATACCTATACATTAGGGTATCTATAAAAAATTAACGAAATGTGTACACATTTATCTTAGCTTAAATTTAATTTTGCTGTTGTTACTTTAAAATAATAGTATTCATTCATATAATTTCAATGTTTGTCAATCTTATTCGAATCACAAGGTAAATATCCTGGTATTGCTTTGAAGGGAGGTAATTTGAAGAAAACAAAAGTCTTCAAAAGGAGAAATATATCAGCATTACCGTCTACAGTTTAAATTGTTCTATTGTTTGTGGATTTAAAAATGTTCTTTTTTTCTTATTTCTACATGTACAACGAAATATTGCGGCTTCTCTTTGACGCTTTGCGTCAAACATTCGTCTTGTACTTGTCTAAAATAAAATAATATCACTCGCTTTTTCATATCGAAATGCGCATGCGCGAAAATCGATGTTAAAGGTCACGAACCTACACAACAGAATAGGGTCTATATTTAGCTTAGAAACAGTTCCTACTTTAGATATTCATGGATTAACATTATTAAATGAATTCTACACAAATCAAGACATCTCTTTGAACATGAAAACAACATTTAGTAAGTTAAAATTGCTATTAAAAGGAGAATCCGAAATTGACCTCAATGATGACACATAAGAGTCTGCATTAGGGGGTGTTGGTTCACGTCTTGAAGGGACCACTTTTGTCTTCGTAAATAAGACAAAAAACTTAAATGCGAGTGAAATAAAAAAAACTGCAAACATTAAAAAATCGGAATATTTATTTCATTTTAAATGTGTCATTTTCAAAAAGCCGTCTGCTGCAGAGGCATCAGAAAGCGTCTATATGCGGGAAAGGGTTAATCTTTTCAATATTTGTACCTTCGATTCTTTATATAGATTTGTTCATATTTTAGCCTTGATATTTTCAGCCATCTGCTGTATATATAACATTATTAATTAACCCTTTCCCATAAATACAGACGCTCTTTGACGCATAGCTCTGCTACAGACGACTTTTGAAAACACTGACAAAAGGAGAAAATGCTCAAACGAGCAATTGTTCCTTTAACCACAATGTTTTCAACTCTTTTCAATAATATAAACCCTTATTTATGAAGATTTTTCATGCTTTGTCAATATATTTTCGAAGTAGTCTGCTGCAGATGTGTTGTATGTTGGAAAGGGTTAAGATAAATCTCCACAAATAAACAGTCTGATCTTGGTATATCTTAATATCTGGTATCTGCAGCCTCGGATCATTTCAAAATGTGTTCAGCATAAATATAATACAAGTCAAAATAAGCCATGCATCTTGTTTGAATAAGTGCATGAATGTTTTATTTGTTTTGGGCGTGGACCAAGTTTGCCTGAACATCGTCAAAATAACTTGAGAACCACAGATTGTAATAATTATTTCCTTTTACCTGATATGATGTCATGATTGAGTCATCTGATAAGAAAAAAAACAAATTTAAAACAAATTTGAAAACAGGAGGGAAAGGAAAAATTGCTTGTTTTGTGAAACTTCTCCTTTTCACACAATATTTCAAAAATTTAGCACTCTGCTAACGAAAAGCATCAAATTAAGTTTTAACCTTTTCCCAAATTTATGCATCATTATGTGCAATTTCTTATTTTGCCATGTCGTCTGCTTCAAATTTGTCAAAATGTGTCTGCAAGTTGGAAAGGGTTATACAATGAACATTATTCAAAATTCCACGACATCTTAATTGGTAGTCAAAAGTTTTGAATTTCAAACTTCCTGTTAGAACAAGAGGGCCAAGATGGCCCTAAATCGATCACCTAATTGATAGTAAATTAGTAGCAAATATTTAACTGCAAATATCTGGAAAATTTTATCAGGGAGTGCAAATGAAACTGAAAGGAGTGGACACTTCTCAAGAAACAGCTTATCAGTAAAGGCCATTTATATCTTGAAATCTAACAAGAACTTTAATAAGAATGGAATTATAAAGTTTTTGTCATTTTGCACCTTTCCTGATGCCGCCTTGCTGCCCTGTTTTTCAACCAAATCAATATGGCTTCAACAGTTTATTTAGAGGGTCACTTAAGAAACATTTCTACCAAATTATCTTGCAATCGCACAAGTAGATTATAGAGGAAAAGGATTTTAAAATTTGGGTATTTTTTCTCACTCTCTGATGCCGCAGCAACCAAAGTTCTCAATGGAATTTAAATCTTTGAACAATTTTGAAAGAGGACCACCAAAGGAACATTCTTGTGATGTTTTGTGGAAATTGGTCTATTGGAATGGTAGGAGTTGGTTGTCACTTGTAGCTAAAAGTTCAATTTACCCTTTTTGTGATGACGCCTGGTTGATATGATTGTGTAACCAATCAAAACGGCTTAAACAAATTAAATAGAGAATCATAACAGTAAGATTCGTATTATATTTTCTTAAAATCAGACAAACACTTTCATAAAAATGGAATTTTCAAATTTTGTCATTTTGCCCCTTTTCTGATGCCGCCTGACTGCCATGTTTTTCGACCAATCAGTATGGCTTGAACAATTTTTATAGAGGGTCACCCAAGGAACATTTCTACCAAATTATATTTGAATCTGACAGGCAGATTCGGAGGAGAAGATTTTTAAAGTTTGGACATTTTGTCCCCTTTCTGATGCCGCAGCAACCAAAGTTCTCAATGGAATTTTATTCTTTGAACAAATTTGAAAGAGGACCACCAAAGGAACATTCCTGTGATGTTTTGTGGAAATTGGTCTATTGGAATGGTAGGAGTTGGTCGTCATTTGTAGCTAAAAGTTCAATTTACCCCTTTTGTGATGACGCCTGGTTGCTATGATTGTGTAACCCATCAAAACGGCTTAAACAAATTAAATAGAGGATCATTAAAGTAAGATTCGTATTATATTTTCTTAAAATCAGACAAGCACTTTCATAAAAATGGAATTTTCAAATTTTGTCATTTTGCCCCTTTTCTGATGCCGCCTGACTGCCATGTTTTTCGACTAATCAGTATGGCTTGAACAATTTTTATAGAGGGTCACCCAAGGAACATTTCTACCAAATTATATTTGAATCTGACAGGCAGATTCGGAGGAGAAGATTTTTAAAGTTTGGACATTTTGCCCCCTTTCTGATGCCGCAGCAACCAAAGTTCTCAATGGAATTTAAATCTTTGAACAACTTTGAAAGAGGCCAACCAGAGGAACAGTCCTGTGATGTTTCACGGAAATTGTCCTTGGAGTTTGGGAGGAGATGATGTTTAAAGCTAAAAGTTAACGCCGGACGGACGGACGGACGACGGACAAAAAGTGATCAGAATAGCTCACCTTGAGCCTTCGGCTCTAGGTGATCTAAAAACCTATTTGGACTGGCCTTTTTATCAGCTTAAGCCTTTCCCTCATACAACAATTCTGCAGCAGACGACTTTGAACGCATTTTGTCAAAACATAGAAAATCTCCATAATTGAATGGATAACCTATATGACAAAAAGTGGAAAACATTGTGGCAAAAGGAGAAATTGCACGTTCTGTGCAATTTCTTCTTTTGTCACTATGTTTTCAAAAAGCCGTCTGCTGCAGAGGCGTCAGAAAGCGTCTATATGAGGGAAAGGGTTAAGCCTTTCCCTCACACAACAAGTCTGCAGCAGACAACTTTGAATCAACAACTAGCTATAGGCAAAATTGTGAACATTTTCAATAAGGGAAAGTTTAATTATTGAAAAAGAGTTGAAAACATTGTGGCAAAAAGGAGAAATTGCTCGTTTTGACAATTTCTACTTTTGTCACAATGTTTTCAAAATGTGTCTGCTGCAGACTGCTAGAGGCATTGGAAAGCGTCTATATGTGCATGGGTAAGGGTTAATCTCTTCAATATTGTTTTATTCTTCTTCTAAACTAATAAGGACAACTGAGAACTGAATAAGTCAGAAATCCGAGACTCCAGATGTTCTTTCTATAGTCCTTTCCAACATATATATATATAACAAATTATTGTGACAAGAATATGGAATATCTACTAAAATGTCTACTAAAATATATGGAAAATCTCTATAATTGTAAGTATAATTTCTGAAACAAGTTGAAAACATTATGGCAAAAGGAGAAATTGCTCGTTATAAGCAATGTCTACTTTTGTCACAATGTTTTCGAAAGTCGTCTGCTGCAGTTGCGTCAAAATGTGTGGGGGTTAAATGAAAGAACCGGTATTGAATATATTGAGGTAACCCTTTCCCTCATAAAGATGCTTTCCGACGCCTCTGCAGCAGACGGCTTTTTGAAAACATAGTGACAAAAGAAGAAATTGCACAAAACGTGCAATTTCTCCTTTTGCCACAATGTTTTCCACTTTTTGTCATAGGTTATCCATTCAATTATGGAGATTTTCTATGTTTTGACAAAATACGTTTAAAGTCGTCTGCTGCAGATTTTTCGTATGAGGGAAAGGGTTAAAAAACAGTTATGGCAAATTGCTGACATGTGAGCAAATCCTAAAGCCACAAAGTCTTCAAACACCTCCTCCTGTTGCTGAGGCATCAGAAATTGTGTATATAAGGTAAAAGGACTAAAGGAAAATATGTAAAAAAAAGATCTGTGGCAGTACAATGCTTCTCATTTTGCCATGTCTCATCTAAGTCAATATATATCTCTACACATTTTACATTTATACAGGATCATGCAAGCTCTTTGTCAAACTTCTTTTTTTTTTTAAAAACCCTTTACCACATACAATGAATCTGCAGAAGACGACTTTAAAAATATCTAGGTTTAAAAATCAAAAAAAAATTCTATAAGGGGAAGTGTAATTATTGAATATCAAAAGATTGAATTCAATGTGGCAATAGGAGAAATTGCTCGTTTTGCCAGAATACTTGTAAAAGTCATCTGCTGTAGGAGTCAATATTTTTACTCCTCTGTTGTGCATGGAAAAGGGTTAAGTACATTGACAAATGACAGTGTCATCCAAGCATAAACATTTCAACTATTAACCCTAGAGTATTATAGGACATAATACTCAACCAATGTCTACCAACTCTTTATCCCATTTACCCTTTCCCTCATACAACAATTCTGCAGCAGACGACTTCGAACATATTTTGTCAAAAAAATAGGAAATCTCTATAATTGAATGGATAACATAGCTATGATTAAAACTGGAAAACATTGTGGCAAAAAGAGAAATTGCTCGTTTTGAGCAATTTCTTCTTTTGTCAATATGTTTTCAAAAAGCAATCTGCTGCAGAGGCGTCAAAAAGCGTCTATACTTGTCTGGAACAAAATAATGTGGATGAAATCTATGAACAAAGGTTATTTGAGATGAAAACATGGCAAAAGGAGAAATTGCTAATTATGAAAACAGGGCTCTTTCATCTTAATGTTTTCAAAAGAGACTGCTCTTATTTTGTTGTATGTGATAAAGGGTTAACATTTACAATCTATCTTTTAACTTTAATGGTCTGAAAAGTCATAACGAAAATAGAATGAAAAGAAAATTTAATGAGCTAGATCTGCCATCATTCTGGAACGATAAATTTGGGACTTCTCTTTATTCTTTAATTTCACTTTCAGTAATGGAGAATTTCTATATCTATAAACTGCAGGCTGCTGCAGATTTGTTGTATGTGGGAAAGGTTTTTAGAGACCTCTTCAACCGATTATATAAGTAACATATGGTACAAACATCAACATTCACGTGCATGGTGAAAACAGACTGACAATATTATTCATTTTTATGAACATGCTGACAGGAATTCAGGCCTCCAGATAAGATTAAGTGTTTCCTATTCTGATTTTTTATTTGAATTCAAAGTCCTATATTGCCAGTGGTACTCAAAGATGAACTAAATAAGACGATTATTTTTGGTATACCCACCATTATTCAAGTTTTATTGCTCGATAAGGAAGATATATTCTTTGGCTAAGAGCTGTTTACACATCCTTAATATCATGAGGCCCAGATTTATTACTCAAAACATAATACATTTTTCTCTGTGTTTATAAAGAAATTTTACCCATTTTCCCTTAACCCTTTCCCACATATAACAAATCTGCAGCAGATGACTTTGAAAACATGATGACAAAAACCCGAAAAATCTCTATAAAGATAGCTTGATTGTTAAATAAAGTTGAAAACCTTGTGACCAAAGGAGAAATTGCTCATCATGAGCAATTTCATATTTTGGCCACATTATGTTTTCAAAAGTCGTCTGCTGCTATTGCGTCAAAATGCGTCTACAGGTGGGAAAGGGTTAAGATATTTCATAATATAGTCATCTGCTGCAGACTCTTTCTTTGTTAATTAACCCTTTCCCTCATTAACGCTTTCAGACGCCTCTGCAGCAGACGGCTTTTTAAAAACATAGTGACAAAAGAAGAAATTGCTCAAAACGAGCAATTTCTCATTTTGCCACAATGTTTTCCACTTTTAGTTATAGGTAAAAATATCCATTCAATTATAGAGATTTTCTACTTTTTGACAAAATATGTTCAAAGTCGTCTGCTGCAGAATTGTCTTATGAGGGAAAGGGTTAAAAAGCGTTAAAGTAAACCAAATACAATATCGAATATTGATCCAGTATCAATATGAATATCTTCAATAATCAACACATTTGTTTAATATATATATATATTGCAGACTTGCCCTTATTTAATTTGAAGATCTGTTTGCTCCACGAATTATGTGCAACGCTGTATATATACCGACCTTTACCACTCAGTCAGAGTACATAAACCATTTCCCACATACAACAAATATGCTGAAAAGCTTCCACATTCATGTTCATCGGTTCATTTTGACAGTGGCCTTGATATATGACCAATGTAGACCTATGAAAGTCGTCCCTAAACCTCTGTATGAAGTATGAAGGAATCCACCCCCCAATTGAAAGTAGGATGTTGTTTCATCATACATGATAGGTTAGTAGGTTACTATTTAACCCTTTCCCTCATATAGACGCTTTCTGACGCCTCTGCAGCAGATGGCTTTTTGAAAACATAGTGACAAAAGAAGAAATTGCACAAAACGTGCAATTTCTCCTTTTGCCACAATGTTTTCCACTTTTAGTCATAGGTTATCCATTCAGTTATGGAGATTTTCTATTTTTTTGACAAAAGACGTTCAATGTCGTCTGCTGCAGAATTGCCGTATGAGGGAAAGTGTTAAGCCTTTCCGACATACAAGAAACTTCAAACAAATTTTGTCAAAAGATGGGAAATATCTATTTTTGAATGAACACATTTGTTCAATATATATTGCAGACTTGCTCTTATTTAATTTGAAGATCTGTTAGCTCCAGCGAATTTTGCGCAAAGCTGTATACTGGCGTTTACCACATCGAGAAACTAAACCCTTTCCCACATACAACAAAGAGGCTTCAGAAAGCGTCTATAGGAGGGAAAGGGTTAAACAACACATTGTCCTTTCACTTTGACCTAGATCATTGAAATTCCAATGCATATACATACTCCCTTGGCAGTGGACTTCTGTATGAATTAACCCTTTCCCTCATACGACAATTCTGCAGCAGACGACTTTGAACGTATTTTATCAAAACATAGAAAATCTCCATAATTGAATGGATAACCTATGACAAAAAGTGGAAAACATTGTGGCAAAAGGAGAAATTGCACGTTTTGTGCAATTTCTTCTTTTGTCACTATGTTTTTAAAGAGCCAAATTGCACGTTTTGTGCAATTTCTTCTTTTGTCACTATGTTTTTAAAGAGCCATCTGCTGCAGAGGCGTCAGAAAGCGTCTATATGAAGGAAAGGGTTAAGGAATTTCTCCCACAGAGTGATGGGGTTGTTCTTATGGATGTTTGAGGAGCAACTGTGACCCTGACCTTTGAACTTGGGTTGGTGAAATCCAAATTTGTTTTAAAAATTCTTTGGTATTTAATCCCTGTAAGAAGAATGAAGGAATTCTGCCCTCAATCCAAAATCCCACAGAGATAAAAAAAAAAGGTCATCTTGATATTACCCTATAGATACAATGCACACTTGAATATTCATGAGCAAGTGCAATTTATCGCATGATACAACCAATGCTCAGTTCTAGTCAATGGAAACCTTCAACAATCACTGCTTATCAATCTTCTTTACATACATTGGTTATCTCCCCTGTTTGATACCTTAGAATTTTGTGGGCCACCAATTTGATTGGCTGACTGCAAAAGTCAATCTGAGATGACCTGTATGAGGCAGTCATCAGATCTATATATATATATATATATAGATGCGCCAATAAAGTTTAACCCTTTCCCATCTACAACACATCTGCAGAAGACTTTGAAAGTATCTAGGCAAAGATACGGAAAAGCTCTATAAATGTACAGAAAAGAGTTGAAAAAACATAGTGGCAAAAGGAGAAATTGCTTGTTTTGAGCAATTTCTACTTTTGTCTTTATGTTTTCAAGTCGTCTGCTGTAGATGCGTTAGAAGGCGTCTATATGTGGGAAAGCGTTAATGAGATTGAAAGCCACTGTGACCATGACTTTATGGTCTGTGAAACATGCACTTTACCAAGCTCCATTGACATTAAAAACCTTTTAATATCATTTATAATTATTGATAAGAGTTGAGAACATTTTCATAAAGTAAGAAATTTCTCCTCTTGTCACAATGTGTTATAGCATCGTATGATGCAGATACGTTCATAGTGTCCGCATGTGGGAAACCTTGACCCAGAGATCAGGCACTGACTCTTTTGACAGTTCTAATGCAGAAGCTCGAAAACCTATCTGCAAGTTGGAAAGGGCAAAGCACTTCTTTGACTTTGAAGAACTCAAATTGAATACTGGTTTCATAATACTCATGGGGTACTAAAATCACCATGCTGGTGAAATGTGTCAGCTAGAACACATCAAACAAAGGAACTTAGTGTACAGCCTTGGGTTGGTCTACTTGTACAGAAATTAAGCTCTTATTTATTCTTTTCCCACATACATACAAATCTGCAGCAGACGACTTTGAAAATAACCATGCTTAAATAGTGAAAAAAAGTCGAAAACATTGTGGGAAAAGGTGAAATTGCTTGTTTTGAGCAATTTCTCCTTTTGCCATAATGTTTTCAAAAGTTGTCTGCTGCGGATGCGTCAGAATGTGTCTACAAATGGAAAAGAGTTAATCTTTTGCCACATATAGACACATGTGATGCCTCTGCAGCAGAAGACTTTTATTAACATTGTGACAAAAGAAGAAGTTGTTCAAAATGAGCAATTTCTCCTTTTGCCACAATGTGTTTTCAACTCATTTAAATAGTTATTCTTTCATATATATATATATATAGAAAATGGTCATACTTTTGCCTAGACGGTTTCAAAGTGAAAGATTTGCTCTATGTGGGAAAGGGAAAATGAACCCTACCAATGATACAGACAGCATTCAATGACTAAGCATTATATGAAATCATTGTGAAAAAGGACAACTGAGAACTTAATCCTTCAATACCACACGCAGATGCATTTTGACGCTTCTGCAGCTGATGACTTTTAAACATAATGGCCAAAGATGATGCATGTATTTCTCAATTTAACAATTATGAGCAATTGCTCCTTCGATGACAACACTCTTTGACTATTTTCAACAATGATAACACCTTCATTCATAAATATTGTCCATACTTTTGCCTAGATCTTTTCTAGATACGGTTGGCTGCTGCAGATTTGTTGAATGTGGAATGTGTCACAGGACTCAGATAAGAGGGAGTGAACAGGTCTTTTCCCTAAAATATTTCTCTTATTACTCAACCAAATCCTATGTTGTGGGTACTCAAAAGAATTGTCTCACTGAGACGATTCTTTCGAGTACCCACAACAAACAAGGGATTGAATGTCAAATAAGGATTTTAAAACATGAAAAATACCCCTTATCTATATAGAGCTCTGACTTAGATAATTCCAAATTGACAACAGCCAACATAAGAAACATTTTATAAACAAGAATACATATTGAGAAGATATTTTTTGTTTCTGATCTAATCTAGTCTTTTATTTGGGCCTCATAACCAGCAGATTTGAGAAGACTATTATTTGGCTCGTCTTATCTGCGAAAAACAAACATACCAGCACCACATTCATTTACAAAAATGTTTACTCTAACCCTTTCCCACATGTATGCAATAAATGTGCAGCAGGTGACTTTGAAAACATATACACAAAATATTGATAATCTATATACAAATAAAAAATAATTGCGCATTAACCTAATGACAAAAAGAGCAATTTCTTGTTTTGCCACAAACAATTTCAAAAATCGTCTGCTGCAAATGCATAAAAATACGACTGCCAGGTGAGAAAGGGTTAACATATTATCTAGCTGTAAATGAATGTTTGCATAAAGCAGGTTTGTACTTTCAGAAAACCATACCTCAATCCCTGATGTAAATGAAGTCAAAAGATGGATCTGTAATATGCCCTAGGGTTTTAACCTTATTCTTCTCCAAGTCAAATCGACTGTCAACTATGTTACACATACAATTACAAACTAAGTTTAGCAAATCTTCTCAATAAAGAACTTATTTAACCCTTTCCCACCATTTTGACGCAATAGCAGCAGACGACTTTTGAAAACATTGTGGCTTAAGGTGAAATTGCTTCTGCAGCTAGATGAGCAATTTCTCCTTTGGCCACAATGTTTTCAACTTTATTTATCAATTAAGCTATCTTTTATGGAAAAGTTTCTGGTTTTTGTCACTATGTTTTCAAAGTCATCTGCTGCAGATTTGTTGTATGTGGGAAAGGGTTAAGTGAACAGTCTTCCACTTGCAGACACATTTTTTACGTATATATTACGCAGCCATCTTTTGAAAGCATTAGGAAAATGGAGAAATTGCTTCTCCTATTGCCACAACGTTTTTAACTTTTTTTCAATAGTTGAACTCCCCCCTTTAGGGCCTTATATAGAAATTTTTATAATTGTGTCTATATTGTTTTCCAAGTTGTCTGCAACTGATTTGTTGTATACATGTGGGACAGGGTTTAGCACATCAGCTGTCATGTCTTTGACTCTACTAGTATGGCAAGTTGCGGTGTGAACGCCAACAATCATCTGCATTTTCTTAGTCGAAAAGGGGCATTACTGTATTAAAGTCACTTATGTGACTTGGTAGAGACATGTGTATTGTTCCTGGGAATATGTGTACCAAGTTTCATTTGAAAATGTTGAAAGATTTTTTAATTATGAGGTAGGGTTAAAGTTTTGTGACGACGCCAAGGGAATCACAATACAGCCAATAAAAGAGCTAAAAATCAAAGGGTACAGTGGTGTCGTTAAAAGCCGGCAGCCGGCGAAAATCGCCGGCAATTGTACTTTCCCCGCCGGCTATTTTTCGCGTCAAGTCCAAAATATTATGTCTTAAAAATAAATCAATTATTGCACGGAGTTAATCTGCTATAACGATAATCAGATCCCGTAAATTTGGAAATTCCCTTCTGTATGTTTATACAACCTCGACCACTCTCTGTTACATAGGCGCTCTACATAAATTTACGTCTAAGTGAGTGTAAAGAGGCTCTCTGCAATGGGGATTGCCTCGTGACGTCATTATTTATAAAATTGTAAGCGCGCGCATGTTTCATTTGGGGGTTTCGTTTTGTAAACAACAAACTTCTTGGTGATGGACATTCGCAATTATTTTACTAAGAAACGGCAAGCCGAAGGTAATGGGGGCACAGCAAATAGTCCTGCAAAGATCCAAAAAGGTAAGAAAATGTTAATGCGATCTTCAGGGGCCAACATTCATTCACGTTTCTGATAACGATAAATACCGCGATAATTTGTATTTGTAAAAACAGTGTGTGTATACCACGTGACTTTCGACGTCATATTTGCTTGGTCAGACAGCAATAATTGCTCTTGATCAGAATGTAAAAACAATGGTAACTTTTTTATTTCTTCACCCTTTCTAATGAAACATGGCACAGTCTACGCCGCTTACAATGTCCTATCTCCGGTGTTTTACAGAAGTTTGATTGGTGGTCTAGTTTTTTCAAACACTTCGACGAACCTGTTCTCAAAATCCAGTTTTGATAATTTTCCGGCTGTCGGCGATATTAATTTAATACATTTTGAGAAAAGGTTCATCGAAGTGTTTGAAGAAACTAAACCACTAATCTATTATCAAACTCCGTTGAAAAACCGGAGATAGGGATCTCTTAGCGGCGTAGACTGCGCCATGTTTCATTAACAATGATGAAGAAAAGAAGTTAGTTACCTTTGTATTCTAAACCGAAATAAAATATTTCTGTCCGCCGTAGCATTTGTGACGTCAAAGTCACGTGGTATACACACACTGAAAAGGGGGGATCGTTTCTTTACAGTAATTGGTCAATACAGAAATACACGAAACGGTTAAGAAAACAAATGTTATTATCAGTCTGGATAAATAATATAAATATAATGGATACTACAAAATATGCATTGAGTAGCATCGATTATATGACATTATAAACAATGAAATCAGGAATGTCTTGATGCTTCAGTTAGGAAAGATAGGTTGTATGACTCAAGTTGTATAAATGAAGTCTGCCCAAACATCCTGTCTTCTTTTTCTTGCTATTCTTCCTTCGGTCTGTGAAATGTGGTAAGGGGGAGAAATTAAAAGTGCCTAGGCTAGGGGGGGTGCTGCCAAATTTTTTTTAGATGTTTTTTTTTAGAGGATTTGTTTCTAGGATTTTTCATATCAAGTTTGTCACAGTAATGAGTATACCATATCACCTCCAATTGAAGTTTAAAGTATTTTTGGTCATTATGATAAAAATAAACTTTTTATTCAAAATGATCAAACTGTTTATACTGTTTCAACTTCTGTTTTGTAGGTCAACCAACAACTGAAGTCGAATCAGAATTGGACTTGAATGCTATTTCCAGTAATGTGCCTAGTACTCTGGATGTTGCTACCTGTAGTACCAGTTCATTTGCAGAAGAAATAAAAACACATGTTCTTCCAGCAGCTCCTGATAATGTATCAAGACCAACTACATGCATGTCATCTGCAAATGCTCTGTCGTCAGAGGCCCATAAACTACTGATAAAACAACAATTTCCTGATATAGACATATGTAAAATTCACAATTATTCCTTGTGCAACTCACGTGGATGCTCATATTTTAGCACTGAAGAAAGGGAAAGACAATCAGAACTAAAAGAAAAATTTGATCATTCCTGGTTGAAAAATAATAACTTGTCATATTGTCAAACAACAAGGCTGTGGAATTTCACGTTTATTGAAGGGGATGGTTTATATTGCATTCTATGTAAAAAACATGACATGATAAATCCAAGAAATAAATCCAGTGTATTTTCTGAAGAAGCCAGTAAACGTTTTAGAAAGGGAACTTTAACTGATCATGTTAAATGTAAAAAACATCAGGACGCAAAATCCTCTGAAGTTCTTAATAGAGTGTCTGTTTTTCAAAAGGAAATAGACTACAAAGAATCTGTCAATCAAAAAATCCTTTTTCAGGCATTTTACTCCTTTTTCTTTCTAGCAAAGGAATCCATTGCTAATTGCAAAATTGTTCAATTTTTGAAATTTATTGAGCACGTTGGATTGAATGATTTCCAATATTTTACTCACAGATCTGTGCAATCTCGTCGAGAAATATTATTGAAATTATCAGATACAGTACAAAAAAGCTTGCTTGAAAAACTGCATACTGCAACTAGCTACGGTTTACTCATTGATGATATGTCCGATGTTGCGACTATGGAACAAATGATTTGCTATGTACAGTACGTAGATCCGGATTCAAATGAGGTTAACACTGATTTTCTATTTATCTGTAATTTATTGGAAAATTCTGATTCTGCCAATTCAAAAACACTATTTGAAGTTCTTTGCATGCAATTGAATGAATTGAAAATGGATGTTAAGAAGGTTTCTGGTTTGTGCACTGATGGGGCCTCTGTGATGATTGGTAAAAAGGATGGTTTGGCAGCAAGATTAAAACGAGAGAACCCCTCTCTTATTGCAGTTCATTGCATATGTCACAGATTAGCACTAGCCTGTACTGACACGAATGCTAACCTGAAATCTATAGGCAATGTAGAACTATTAATGTTACAACTATGGAAGTTGTTCCACTATTCTCCAAAGAAAATGGCTCTTTTTTTAAAACATTTGCAAAATTATCGGAAGCTCATAATCAACACTGCAATTGAGGAGAAATGCTGTAAAATTTTGAAAAAAGCCTGTAAAACCCGCTGGCTAAGTTTTGATGCTTCAATTCAAGCAGTTTGGGAGGATTTTATTCCTGTTGTACAAACTCTCAGTGCAATTTCAGATTCAGATGCCACTGCGTACGGATTGCTGAAAAAAATGAATTGCTCTATGTTTGTAGGATTTGTCTACATTCTGAAAGAAATTTTACCCATTTTAGCTAGGATAAGTAAAATTTTCCAGCAGGGCTATTTTAACTTCAGTTCTATTCAACCTACCTTAGAATGTGCTCAAGCAGAACTACAACAAATTGCTGATAATTTGACACCTTTGAAAAATCTGGAGAAAGACATTAAATCTGATGGCAGGCTTGGTCTTTTGGCCCTTGGATTAAAGGATGGTACCAAAACTTCCTTACAACACACACTAGAAAACTACGTACGATCTTTGATTGACAATATTTCTAAGCGTTTTCCAGATATTCCAATATTAAGTGCCCTGGGGATTTTTAATCCAGTCATAATTCCAGATAAAAAGACTATTGAATTTATGAATTATGGAGCCTCATCCATAGAAACTATTTTCACTCATTTTTATTCAAATGACGAGAATGTTACTTTAGATGAATGTCTAGCAGAATGGAATTTGTTAAAGTATCATTTAATTAAAATGAAACCAGACATTCCCTCTCAATCTGAACTTGATTTAAAATCATATACATCAACTGAGTGGTGCCTGAGGCAAATTGTTTTGCAAAGACATGAATTCAAACATGTGTGTCCACATTTGGCAAAGATTGCAGAAATTGTACTGTCAGTGCCTGTTAGTAATGCATGGCCTGAAAGAGGTGCATCAAAGGTGAAGCTGATCAAAACAGACCTTAGAAATCGACTCAAAAATGATGTTCTTAATGGTTTAATGATGCTGTCCATCAATGGACCCAAAACTTGTTCACAAGAATGTGACAAAGTTATCCAAGATTCAGTGAAATCATGGCTTGTAGAGAAGAAAAGGAGAAAACTTCCCTCAAAGAATAAACAACAAGGTATTTCAATTTTTTATTGAATCTGGTCTTCACATTTTTGGCATGAAAATGATCAATGACAAATGCAGGAAATCATAGATATTTTATGCTATAAATATGCATGCCCACCTACAGAATAAACACTAAAGTCTTATGCATGTAGCAATGTGTACAAACCAAAATGTATAAACTTGATAAGAAAATGTGAAATAAATTATAAGTTTTGTTTTGTTTATAATTTTAATTTAAAGATATTTTTTATAACAAAAAAGACATTTAAACTTATTCTATGTTTTTCTAATATAACTTCATCTTTATTGCAGTTGAAATGGCAATGAAAGCACCCATCCCTGTACCTGTACTTTCTGAGGAGTCTTCTGTAGTGATTGAACCTGATACAGAATCACAAGATGATGAAATTGATCTCTATGAGAGACAACTTGAAAATACATTGTTACAATTAAAACTTGTCAAAACACTTATTGACGCAAAAAAATGCAGTTACCAGGCTGATGAAAGTGATAGTGAATCAGAATTTTAATAAAATATTTTCTTGTTGAAATTTTGACATTTAATTGTTTTACTTGAACAATTCATAAAATTTACGTGTTTCTCAGCTAGTTGGAAACCCCCGATTACATGATGCTTGTAGGGCCTGGTTAATAGTTCATGCAGGGTAATGCATCAATTTTCAGTTACTTCATTTTCTGCATGAAAATGCTGAATTACCATTACCACTCACCATGCCTAGGCCCTATATGTTACATAGAAGACAAGTGCATATTAGTTCACATTTAAAAGGAAAGGTTAATAAACACTACAAGCCAGCTAGCATTAGACAGAGGGTGATTAAGAACTAAAGGGTGCATACAAAAGAAACAACATGAAGTGATGACAATATCACACTAACATCAGCTTTGATATAGAATAGCAAAACACAAACTCAAATTAAAGTAAAATCAGCCCCTAAAAATGTGCAATTTTAAAACATGGATTATAGGTCAAAAACTGCTCAGAACAGCCCAGAAGCCCAGAGGACACCTCCTGCAATCTAGATTTTCAAAATTTTCCGGGGGGGAACCCCCGTACCCCCCTACAGGCCAAGAGGGGGGGTTGCCCCCCTCTCGGACTCTCCCCCCCTCGTGTCTGCGACACTCGTCTCGTGCCTTCGGCACTCATATTTGCCACCTATTTTATTTTTAATGCCATCTATTCCAAATATTAATGACACCACTGAGGGTAAGAATCAGTCAACATGACCCAAGTTGTGTTTTATTTTTATCTAACTTTGAACCTTGAATGCTTGGCGAATATAGCTAGAACAATGATCAATCATTCTACTAGATTGATTAAATATTAAACGATTAACATCTGAAATATGGAATCTTGATCAATGAATACACTAACCCTATCCCACATATAGACACTTTCTGACACCTCTACAGCAGAGGACTTAGGTAACGTAATTCTGTTAAATCTCCGCCTTTCCCAAGTACTAAGTACGGGTGGGTACTCACGTCATCATTCATGCTAAACCAATGCATAATGCTAATCTGCAAAACCTAGATCGCCAAGGAGGGAAGCCATATAACTGCTATTTTAACCCTTTTCCTCATATAGACGCTTTCTGACGCCTCTGCAGTAGACGGCTTCTTGAAAACAGTGACAAAAGAAGAAATTGCTCAAAACAAGCAATTTCTCCTTTTGCCACAATGTTTTCCACTTTAAGGTTATCCATTCAATTATAGAGATTTTCTATTTTTTGACAAAATATGTTCAAAGTCGTTTTATGCAATTTCTTCTTTTGTCACCATGTTTTCAAAAAGCTGTCTGCTGCAGAGGCGTCAGAAAGCGTCTCTATGAGGGAAAGGGTTAACCCTTTCTTACTTTTGAACACGTTCTGATGCCTCTGCAAGCATACAACTTTTGAAAACATTGTGAAAAAAGGAGAAATTTATTGAAACCAGCAAGTTCTTCTTTCAAAAGAAATGTCTCTATAAGACGATTCTTTGGAGTACCCACATCATAGGGTTTTGTTGGATAACTAGAATGGAGTGCTCCCTGGAGCACGTGTCACCTGCGGGGCCTTGTCAGAAAATTATAATTTTTGACAGAAAAGGGGCAATAACTCTGATATAAAAATATTTGGATTATCCCCCGTTTGTGAACCAATCACACACATTGATATAAACATTTGTCAGAAGTTTCAATGTAATCCTTTGAGTAGAAAAAAAGTTATTTAAAAACGTGATGAAAAAGTGTGATGGACATACAGACAGAAAGACAGACGCCGGACAAAAAAAAAAGTAATCCCTAAGTGCCTACCATGCTACGCAGGTGACACAATAAGAGAGATATTGTGGGGAAAAGAACTGCAAACCCCTCCTTATCTGGACCTCTGCGGAGCGTATTAATGTATAGATATGGGGATCGAGGAAAGCAGGGTTTTTTACCACAATATATTATCTTATTACCCATGGATTGAAATCCCATCATGTAAATACTCATAAGAATTATCGCAATGAGGCAATTTTTCTCATCACCAACAACATAGGGTTAGAGGGTCAAATGAGGATTTAAGAACGATAAAAATGCCCCCTATCTATTTTTGATGCATTTCTTACATGCTTTGAAAGCAGTTGTCTAAAATTTTACATCAATGCTTATTAATATAAACGATATGTTGAAATTGTTCATCTGATGATAGGAAAGCAGACGACTTTTGAAAAGTCTTGTGAAGTAATGGGTTAAGATAAAGTACAATGTCATTTTTAGGATCATGACCTAAAAGGGTACAATACTTTTAGAGGTTTTCTGTCCATTGAAGCCATACAGGTAGAAACAGAACCAAAATCAATACTAACTACCTAAGACAATGGATTATACTACACAATGTCATGTATGAATGAACCATTTGATCAATATATCACAACATGGTGACCTGCAGACCGAGTTCATGGAATTTTGAATTATCATTAATGAGCATTATATATAATTATAAATTTATAATAATAGTGGATATAAGATGAAGGCCGCTAAAGGAAGAGTATTTACCTTAAAGTAATTATCATAATTAACCCTTTCTCACAAACATGTACAGCAAATCTGCAGAAGATGACTTGATAACATGGGAGGCGATACAATCATGTACAATGGAAATCTTTATTTTAGAACAGTTGTGAGAGAATGAGAAAGTTTGTCCTGTTTTCAAATGTTGCCTGCTGCTGATGCGTCAAAATGCATCTATATGAGGATAAAGGTTATAAATAAGTACTCTCATTATCATCATCATCTGTTTACGAGCGCTAAAATGGTTAGGAATCGGTGGTCTCGTAGTTGGAGCTTAATTCAGCCTCGATGGCAGGACTCAGGTTCGAGCCCTGAACCGTCCATACCAAAGACATTAAAAATGTTAAAGAGTGGCTTCCCTTCTTGGCAATCTTAACTTTGGTTATAAATACTTGGTTACCCCTTTCCAACATACGACAAATCTGCAGCAGACAAAGTTCTTTGAACATATCAAGACAAAAATCTCTTTAAATGAAAAAATAATTTTGTTAAAAAGAGTTGAAAACATTATGATATAAGGGGAAAATTGCTCAAAACAAGCAATTTCCCCTTTTGTCACAATGTTTTCAAAAGTCAAAGGCGTCAGAAAGCGTCTATACGTGGGAAATAGTTCAATCCTGAAAGCCAAGGAGGGCCAGTCAAACTGCTATAAACTGCATGCTCTTGATAAATTTAACCCTTTCCCTCATCTAGACACTTTCTGACGCCTCTGCAGCAGACGGCTTTTTGAAAACATAGTGACAAAAGAAGAAATTGCTCAAAACGAGCAATTTCTCCATTTGCCACAATGTGTTCCACTTTTAGTAATAGGTTATCCATTCAATTATAGAGATTTTCTATTTTTTAACAAAATATGTTCAAAGTCGTCTGCTGCAGAATTGTCGTATGAGGGAAAGGGTTAAGGTCTTCTGCTTTCGAGGAAGACACTCTAACTAGCTGCTATTAAGTCATAACATTATGTCCCTTTCATCTGCCGCAGATGCATCGAAAGTCACATGCATAAGAGAAACGGTTAATTTGAGTAAGCCGATTTGTAAAAGAAGTAAACAAATGGTGAGTTTCAGATTTGCGGTTTTTTAAACCTTCCCCACATGTAAACAATAAAGCAGACGGCTTTGAAAACTTCTTGACGACTTACACATGAATAATCTCAATAAATGAAATTATAATTATAGAATTGAGTTGAAAACACTGTGGCAAAAGGGGAAATTGCTCATAATGATGTTTTCAACTTCAATCAACTATCATGTATGTATGTATCTTTAGACACTTAATTACTTAAGTTTTACATAAATATTTTAAAAGTAGTTTGCTAAACATAGATTGTAAATTATGTGGGAATGGGTTAACTCAGGTCATATATCCTGTTAGCATTGTGAAATATTCTTTTTAGAAACTTTATAAACCCAATCCCCCCTCATTTAAGGACACCAACTCTTTTAACCCTTTGGATTGTAGAAAAAGTAGAAACAGCTTTAAAATCAACATTTTAAAGTCTATCAAAATGATTACTTCAAATTGTCCAATGTTACATGTGTGTTCTCAAATAAATCTTGCTTTCAAATCATATTTTAAACCCATTTTCATATGAATACCCAATTATTTACATCTTTTGAAATTATTGAGGCAAACAAGGAAATTGCTTATAAATATTATGTAATGAGCAATTTCTCCATTGTCATTAACCCTTTCCCTCATACGACAATTCTGCAGCAGACGACTTTGAACGTATTTTGTCAAAAAATAGAAAATCTCCATAATTGAATGGATATTATACCTATGACAAAAAGTGGAAAACATTGTGGCAAAAGAAGAAATTGCACGTTTTGTGCAATTTCTTCTTTCGTCACGATGTTTTTCAAAAAGTTGTCTGCTGCAGAGGCGTCAGAAAGCGTCTATATGAGGGAAAGGGTAAAATATGTTTTTAATATTCTTCAATAATATTTGTATACCTTCAGTCATACAGAAGGATGTTCTTTTCTATACTATTGACAAGATGTTTTCAAAGAGTTTCCTGTTAAAAGTTTTTTTTGTATACATATATATGAGAAAAGGTTATTAATCTAAACTCAGGGCCTTTTTACCTTATATAAGTGACGCCGTTAAACGGTGTCTTCCCAATTGGAAAAACGTTGTTTTTTTCCCAATTGGAAAAAAATATTTCCCAAAATCTAAAAAAAAAAAAAAAAAAAAAAAAAAAAAAAAAAAAATTTTTTTAAGTGAAGTGAAGTGAAGTGTATTAATACACTATTAACAGATATATTTGTCTTGTTTAAGGTAATATGATTGTTTAATTGCATTATATAAACCAAAAGTCTTAAGTTATTGTAAAAAGGACTATTTATATAGCCACATGTTATATGTCTAATTCTTCCCAATTTGGCAAAAAATCGCGCTAAAATTTCCCAAAATGAAAGGCTAAGGCCTCTTCCCAATTTCTGGAAAAAAGGCCCTGAAACTGTATACATATTTTTAAATTTGATTGCCGAGAAATTTCTAGAAAATGTACTGGTTGGTAACTAATGGGTAGACAATAACAAAACATGTTTTTATTGTTTTAACCTTTTCTCGAATGCAGTAGCACTGTACTGCAAATTTACAGCAAACATCTAAAGAAAATCTAGTAACAGTTGAAACTGTGGCAAAAGGGTGTGTGCAGTCACTGTCACTCGCAGGTGCGTCAAAATGTGTATGTGTGGGAAAGCAGAGCTCTAGATAAGGGTAGTTTTGCATGTTCTAAAACTCATTGGGTTTGGTTGGACAATAAGAGAGATATTGTGGGGAAAAGATCTGTATAATACACCCCGCATATTTAGACCTCTGGGAAAGGGATAAACACTGGTTTCGATATTTCGTGGCAAAAAGCTCATAATAATGTCAGAGCATTATTTTTCATTTTTCCCACAAGTTTTTGACTCATATTCAGTTATCCCCTTCCTTCATAGTCATACAGATGCATTTTGACACCTTTGTAGCAGACAACTTTTGAATAATTGGAAGTACAATTGCTAACGCGGAGCACGTGTGTCACCTGCACCTGCTCATTGAAAGAGTGACGAAAAAGTGTGATGGATAGACACCGGACAAAAAAAAAAGTAATCCCTAAGTGCCTACCATGCATGCTATGCAGGGTGACACAAAAAGTGTTGAAAACAGTGTGACAAAAGGAGAAATTGATAATTTTGAGCATTTACTCCTTTTGCCACAATTATTTCAAAAGTGGTCTGCTGCAGAGGCGTCAGAAAGCGTCTATATAGTTATATACTATTTAAAGTTACAAGAGAGATCCTATTGTTTGGAAAAAGAGACTTATCCAGGCTTACAAAATTAATGTCCATTAGATCAAGGGTAGACATATGTTTTTCATGGCCGACAAATTTCATATAACCAAAATAACCCTGGGAATTTTGTAAAGCATGTTAAATAAAAGGTACATGTAGAGTGACAGTAGGTTTTATCTTCACCTTATTAATTTTCTAGTGTCTCATAAGTAGGTGAATCATATGAAATATTATAATTAACATGTCCACAGTCATGCAGTTGGCGGATTTTGATAACATTGGGATAAAAGGAGTTCTAAATTGCCGAGTCACAAAATGAGCAATTTCTCCTTTTGTCACAATGTTATCAGAATCAGTTTTTCATTTATCTGCTGCATAATTTCTGTATGTAGGAAAGGGTTAACCCTTTCCCTCATATAGACACTTTCTGACGCCTCTGCAGCAGACAGCTTTTTGAAAACATAGTGACAAAAGAAGAAATTGCTCAAAACAAGCAATTTCTCCTTTTGCCACAATGTTTTCCACTTTTAGTCATAGGTTATCCATTCAATTATAGGCTTTTCTATTTTTTGACAAAATATGTTTAAAGTCGTCTGCTGCAGAATTGTTGTATGTCAGGGAAAGGGTGAACCAACAGTTGAATGAGGGATCAATGATAAGTGGTTGGAAGACATAACTGAACGGTGAAAACTGCATAAAACCAAAATAGCTGGGAATTTTTCAAACAGTTTTTATTAAGAAAAACAGTCATTTAACCCTTTCAAACATACGGTACAATTAACAAATCTGAAACTAACAACTCTGAAATAAACATCTGGACAAATGTTTGAAAAGTATTCCATAAATAAATGTAGAATGTGTGAAATGAATAGAATTGAAAACATTGTGACAAAAGTAGTCCGCTATGGATGGGTCAAATTGTGCCTACACATGGGAAAGGGTTAAGACTTGATCTCAACCAAGTGCACCAAGGTCTAGATGAGGAGATTAGTAAACAGGTATTTGCCCAGAATATCTATTTAAGCAATTAACCCTTTCCCTCATATAGACGCTTTCTGATGCTCCAGCATCAGACGTTTTTTTGAAAACATTGACAAAAGAAGAAATTGCTCAAAACAAGCAATTTCTCCTTTTGCCACAATGTTTTCCACTTTTATTCATAAGTAATCCATTCAATTATAGAGATTTTCTTTTTTTTGACAAAATATGTTCAAAGTCGTCTGCTGCAGAATTGTTGTATGAGGAAAAGGGTTAAACCTTTCCCACATAACATTATGCATGCAGTCATTATTAACTGTGTTCACCACTGTCTTGGAAAAACCTTCCTGTAAAATATCTCGATCTACATGATAGTCATTACTGAAAACTTAATACTATGGTAGCAAACGGGAAAAATAGAGCAATTCCCCCTTCTTTTGTCGCCATATTTCAAATGTCCTGTCTTCAAGTTGGATGGGGTTAAAATTAAAACCCTACGTTCTGTGTATTAACTCAAACGAATTGTCTTCCTGCATCAATTCCTCTTTTTTAAACAGACACTCAGAAAATTGAAGAATGCGCCTGCCCTAGACATCAGAGAAACAGTTACACAATGTGTAATATTGTTCATAACCCTTTTCCACATACAACAAAACTGCAGCAGAGGA